>CM076575.1:1536475209-1537675209 GCA_034641835.2 Pinus albicaulis | reverse complement strand
GCACACTCCATTTTTCCCTCCTCTTTTTTGGATTATCTCTATTTTTCCCTCCTCGTTTTTGGTTTATCCAGTGATCTGAATTTTGGTTTTGTTTACCGTGTATAAAAATAATCAAAACCCTTGATTAGCGCATATGAAATGCCCATATGAAATGATCATTTAGGTGTAATGAATATAAAATATATGTCTTAACCCAAAGATGTACTACATAGAGGATAAATAGATATTTCTTAACCCAAAGGTGAAAAAATGCTTCTTATATATAATTTTATATTTGCATACTAAGATCACAACCCACGGGCGCAAGAATGCTTCTCGTATATAATTTTACATGTGCATACTAAGATCACCACCTACTGCTTACATTCGACGTCCAGGATTCCATTGTTATTCATGAGTTTAATTGTTGCTTTGATGGTTGAAATAACATCGTCTGTTATAAATAACATTTCCATACTAAGATCACCACCCACTTCTTGCATTCCAATTCTAGGATTCCATTATTATTCACGAGTTTAATTTTTGCTTTGATGGTTGAAATAACATCGTGTGTTATCAATATGTTATGGAAATGATAAATTTCTTGGACGCATTCTTAAACCTAAATACAACTCTCAAGACACATGTTATGTTTCAAAGTTTCATCATTGCCCCTTAGCATCACATTTGGATGGTTCTCATTGCTACTTCTTATGATCACATAATACACTTTGAATAAATAAAAAAATGCATTATATTTGGCATCATACAGTTATAATATAATGGTTCTTGAATGCTGAAGTGATTTCATTATCTCAAGAAATTGTATTGGCAGTTCCGAGTATTGTTATTTCTTGAGTTAGTCTAAAGCTTTGCAGTGTTATATTTGGTATGGTAACCTTTCGTACAATGGTCTTTTAATGTTTATTATTGGATTGATGCAAATTTTTACATTATAATCTTGTTAAGTAGAAATATGAGTGAATTTTAGAGTGTTATCCATGATATATTTGTTAACCAAGCCACATAATTAGGAAATATGCAAATTCAAATACCAAAAACATAAGAGAACCAGGAGAAGTTAGATATCAATCGTGAAATGATTTCCTATCAAAGAAAATATCAATGAAAAGAGAAGCTAGTGTGCACTTCACTCTTGGTTTTTTAATGTTTATTCATTCCAAAAAATCCACCATAAAACAACCTTGTCATAGTAAGCATGTTCCACATTGTACTACAATGTGACACATTTTTTATTTTTTGTAGACTACATGTATCAGACACGCAAGGGAGGGATGTCATGTGACAAATCCCCCTCTGCACTCTTAATCTGTGTTACTCGCAAAATTACAAGAGAGTAATAATATGTGGTGTAATGGCGGGATGAGGTGTAGCATTCGGCTCCAATGTCAGTGTTCAAATGTCGAAGGTTTCTTGGCTCGTTGCAGACTTTGCCTATTGCAATACAGTATTTACACAACTTTGACTCTCATACTATTTACATATCATAGACTTTGCTCAGAGGTGTGGATCGACCTTAACAAAGTCTCTTGAAAACCCAATACTCCCTAGGAGTCTCGCCACATTAGGTTCACATATGCATCAAAATTCACATGTGTAGGCTTGTCGGACTCGGCCTAATGGCATAATGACACAAAGATTTAGAGAGAGAGAGAGAGAGCTCAGAATAACAACACAAAATCGAATGCCCAAATGGCGATACATTTTCCTTGTTTATAGGATTTCAAGAGAGCTTCAAGCATCTTCTTGAAATATGACATGTTTTCATAAATTCTACAAACTATAGATCTCAAATCTAACTTTTCCGTAGATTCTTTGAAATGTGGGTACAATCCCACCAAAATTCAGAGAAGTGCTATGAGTTTCATATATTCATCTAGAAATTTAACCTAATATTTTACTTCAAAGGACAGACCCCTCCACTTAGTCATTTAAATTGTCCTAAAAGTCTAATTTCATACTTGGGATAGGAAATTTTAGTAATTTTAGGTATAAGTTAAGTTTTTGTTTGATTTTTAAGGCCTCCTAGTCATTAGGAAAGTTGAGTATTATGATTAGGATTACTTGTGGCATCCTATGTATTTTTCAAACTCCAATACACGAAGGAAAATATGTGAAGGACATTCGGGGGAAATGTGACTTTCCATAAAATGTAGATCGGATTTGGGGATCTTGTATTTATTTTCCTTGGACTCTACTAGTTCTTAGAGGTTGTATTTTAAGTGGTTAGCAGGAAAAATCATAGTATGCCCAAGAATATTAGTGTTGGAGCACATATGGTTTGGGAGAAAGGATAAGGGGTTCTGGGAGTTAAGGGGTTTAAGGGTTTAGGAGCAAGGGATTAAGGGTAAAGGGTAAAGGGTTAGGGCTTGTGGGGTTTAGGGGTTAGGGGTTTGAGGTATAGGGGGTTTAAGGGTTAGAGGTTAATGGCTTAGTGGTTAAGGGATTTAGGGGTTAACAATTAACCATGAAGGGCTTACATGCCAAAGGATTTAGGGGTTAAGTTCCTATGGGTTATGGTATTTAGGTGTCAGCGGGTTAAGGGGTTATGGGTTAATGAGTTTAGGGGTTGACGGTTATGGGTTAAGGGTCAAGGTTTAAGAGGATATGGGATTAGGGTTTATGGGGTTCAAGGATTCTAAGCTAGGGGTTATGCATTAAGGGGTTAGTGGCTTTGGGTTTAAGGGATCAAAGGGTTAATTTGTTATGAGTTATGGGTGTAGGGGTTAAGGGATTGTGGCTTTTGGGTTAAAGGGATAGGTACTTTAGTGATTATGGGTTAAGTGTGTATGGGTTTTGATAATGTGGCCCATAATCCCCTTGTCACAACTATTGGGGGTTCCCCTGTCAATTTCTCTCATTGCCCCACCTATAGGTCCCCTAGCCCCTTTTCCATAAGGCCCTAAGGCTCCTTCTCATTCTCTAATGTTAGGATTATAGATCTTAGTAAACCATGCTCAAACCTCTCACTTCTACCCATCCATGCTACCCTTGTGTCCCCTTGCCCCGTTCAATACACCAAAAGATCCCCCTCCCCCAAAATTCATGAGATTTGAACATTTTGGTGCGATCATTTAAGAACAGATTCACAACTACTCCATTTATAATGGTGTATTAGAGCTTTTAGATGTCATTTCATTGAGATATAGTGATAGGTGAGAGCTATGCATAGCTCACTAAAGGTGTATCAAGAGGCTATTAGTCTATTGGCTATAGAATTTGACTCTTTTCATTTGTAACTAAGTGAAATGGAAAAGATGTGGAGACAATCTCCATTCTTCTTCTTTCACCAGGCCATGTAAAATAAATGAAGCAAATAGTCTCAACCACTTGGAGAAGGAAATTTCAGAACAATAATTAGCATGAAAAAACAAAGAATCCAATGGGTTGAGCTTAGAGGGATCTTCCTTTGTAAACAAGCATCCATAAGCTTGCTAGAATTAGTATGAATCTTTACTAGAAGTTGAGTAGTCTTCACATCACCAACCACATCCAATAGAAAGGTACCAACCCCTACAATAAAAATGTTGTCTCCAAATAAGGTGTAGTTAATACCAATAGTTAATACATATCATTTTCATTAGATATCATGTTGCTAAGAATGGTGTGTCTGGATTAGAGTTAAAGTTGTTATTTTAGTTTGTTGTCTTTTTTTGTCTTTTAGAGTACGAATCTTTTTGGTCTACTGTGCTAAGGTAGTTTGGCTTTCAAATATTCAAGGAATATGTGAGGAAGTCTCGAAACACCCTATCAATGGATCTCCCTTCTTTGTGTGGGAAGAAAAACCTAGGAGAGTGAAGAGGGCCCTCAAAAGCTTGGATAAATCCCTCCCTTCTCTAACCGAGTCAAGGCAGGTTGCCCAGGCCTGTTTGGGGAGTCACCAAATTTTATCTAAATAGCCAGGGCTAGGAAAATATCCCAATCACATGAGTTCTAGTATATTCTCATTAAATATTTTATCTAAATGGACATAGCCCAAAGCTGTTAAAGAGAAACTTCAAAACTGAGAGATGCTCAACAAATTCTACCTAAACAGTTGGTTCTAGAAAAAAGTTCCCAATTTCCCCCATTCCATCCTTTTTTCAAAAAATATTTTATCTAAACACCATGACCAAAGCTCCTAAACCCAAATTCCATAAATTTAAAAACGCACACCAAATTCTATCTAAAGATATATGGCTAAAAAAAATCTCCAAATCACTGTAATTCTATTATGTTTGTATACCATATTTCATCTAAACATCCATGAGCCAAAGCAGTTAAAGAAAAATTCTTCAAATTCAGATACCTAGTGAAAATTTTAACTTAACAGACAAGGCTAGAAAAATCTCCCAATCTCCCAATCACCCCAATTTATATTGTTTTCATAACATGTTGCATATGAGCAGCCATTCCCCAAAGTTTTTAAACTCGATCTCTGCAAATTTAGAAATAGAGCAGCCTCCCTTTAGCAACCCTTACTCAAACCTATAACTAGACCTACTTTAGGACTACATCTCTCCTAGCCTCCTTGATAAAATGAGCTCCTTCTCACTTGATGTTCTTGCCTTCATACTAAGGCCTCCTTAAATAACTTTTCCTAGCTATGCCTCTTCAGAATGATCTAGAACTTACGAATTTTATCCACTTAGACCTTAGGAAATATTATTTTTTCTGTTTAGTTTTCTTTTATATTTTAAACCTCATCTCGAGTCCAAATCCCCTTCTCTTGGGTTATTTTCCCACAAAACATTTTTTTGTGATCAAAATCACACAAACCCATCTCACTAGGCTTTTAGAGTACATCCCAAGCTACACAATTTAACAAGATAGTCTAGTTGTAGTAATCATAACTTGGTCAAGCTCCTATAGTTAAGGAAGGACTTGAGTGGGTTCCCAAGTTGAAAATTAAGTAAAGGTAGTTGTGAGGGCATGATAAATAGGAAGGGTTAGGGAATGCCAAAGAATGAAAAGGTGTGCTAATACATGCTAGAAAATGTCAATGCATGTTGAGGAGTGTTAAGGAGTGTCGAGGTATCACAAGGGAGAACTAGGTCAAAATGCATGGAAATGAACAAATAAGAGTGTGTTCTAGGGAGTCGTAGTGAATTCATGTGTGCCAAGGATGAAGTGACATGTTAGAAAAAGTTCATAATAGGATTTGTAAGAGGCTAGCCTACGATTGCGATAAGGGGCTCTATTAGACTCATGTATTTCACAGTATCACAAGGTGACTGATCACTAATTAGATTGTTCGTATACTGAAAATAATATTCTATGGCTATCATTTATTTTCAGAGAAGAAAGGGAGACCCTGACTGTCAAAGAGCATCAAATGAATCAATTTACCTTATAGTTCAGTGGAAAGGAGAAAAATTTTTGCTGACATGGTGTGATGGGGATCAAACTTCATTTATGCCCTCGTTCCATTTCATTTCATTCACCCTCTTTTCCCACCTCATTTCCTCCATATTCTCCCATGCTCTGAAACCCATTCCTTGCCATGCTTCTCTTCCATTTCATCTTCCATTTTGAAATATACGTTACCTTACCTTTTTTCCACCTTTCTGCTTTACCCTTCAACCTTTAACTTTTCATTGCTTTTTATTCCCTGATCATGATCAAAGTGGGTCCTCATCGCATTTCACAGACTTTACGTATTTGGAATTTTAACTAAACTTTAAATAATGCGATCATCGATTTGCGATATCGCATCGCATTGTTTTACCTTGTGAGTGCCTGCAATCTATTTTATTTAGTTTGTGATGCGGTAAGTCAGCCCCACCTCAGTAGCTCCAACCCATTACACAGCCATTGCAATAAATTTTTATATCATATAAAACATCATAACACTAACTACTTAAAAACCTTTCGTCGATCCATAACACTCTGCCAATTGCCAATGGGCCCCTCTTCTCTGCACTTCGCAAATTTCAGGAGTTAACCCTGCAGCTTATAACGAAAACTTAAGAATTGCAATGTGCACCTGCGATCTAGTCTCACTTCTTCCCTGCCACATCACTCATCTCCTCCCCCACTCATCGCACTTCGCAGATTTTAGAGTTTACATATTCTGCGCTTATAACTAAATGCTACAAATTGTGATGTGCGTTGTAGTCTAGTCCCACTTACCCTTCACATAATTTACCCTCCATCTTACCTACCCATCGCATCGCATCACTGATCGTATTCTTTATAAACTAAAATTTAAAGGTTTTGAATTGCGCAGATGTGATGCCATTTCATAACTAGATTCTACATAATTTCAGGTCTGGGTGAACGAGTTGTCACTATGTTTTGTGTGTATAACAAGTCAATTCAGGACTACGAATTTTATAGCTCATTTCATGAATAAAAAGGCCAAAATACCTGACAAGAAGCAAAGGCTTTCCACCTCATCGCGCCACCGTCATCTTTAAATCCAACGGCCTACGTTTCATTCTGACCCCCCTTTACCATCCTTACTTTATCCTTGCAGGGGGGGTCCGGAATGAATGCTTTTCAAGAAAGGGACCCCCTTATGTGTCACTCTCTCCTGAATTCACACCCCCCCTTCCCCTTTATATTACCGCTTACCACTTCATAAGGGTCCAAAATACCACTTTTCTCCTGCAAAACCGTTTTCCCCAAATGAAAAACCATTTTTAGCCATTTTTACCAGTCCGTTTTCGACCAAGATTCCAGGCAGATGGGAATGTATTTTGACAAATCGAGAGAGGTTTTTATTCAGCACGGGCTGAAGAAAAAATACCACTCCCAAATTTTTCACAAGTGTCTTCAGTTGGGATAATCAAAAACCATCTCTTAGCCCTATTTTTCATATTTCCTTTTTTTTGTGCTGGTCATTATTTTGTGGCGACTGTTGTGGAGAGCTGGAGATGAATTTTGAAAATTAGAGAGATGGTTTTGACCAGAACGGGGCAACGAATAATAATCTCTCTCATATTTTTTATAGGTATCACCGTTGGGGAGAAAACAATGTCTGAGTTGACCCCTATTTTCAGCAGTTTCGCCGATTTTTCACAGCATGACAAACATCCCAAGATTTTCAAGAATTTGTTGTTTGATGATGGTTCTTAGATGTGAACAAGGATAATATATTTCGGAAAGCGTTTTCCATCAAAATAGTGCCAGAAAGTATGACAGTAGGACAACAAAGCAATCATTGCCGCACTGGAGTTAATGATCCAACCAAGGCAGTGCAAGAAAGGCTGGGCCAGACATCAATTTTGTCTCACTTTGTATTTTCGAAATTTTAAAAGCCCAATTGCGTTCAACTTATAATTCATGAAGGGTCATCAAAATTAATACAACCAATGATGGCTGACATATTCACCTCGTCATAACCTTGCATGGCCATACTTGTCCATTTTCTACTTAAATTGTAATCAATGAAAGTTTGTCAGGGTAGATTATGACAAACCGACTTAGTTGCTAGTTAAATACCACTAGAATTCTCATTATAAAAGGTTGGATATTTTAGCACCTATATTGTAAGAAATACTATTGAAGCACTTTATTTTTTGGAGCTGGACATTAATAATCAAAGACCGTTTACAGGATTCTTGAGCTGTGTCAAAATGGTGATGTGTTTCATCTTTGTTTTAATTTTTCCATTGTTTTCTCTACTGTGTATCTGCTCATCTAATTGTAAATCAGAAATTTTATATTAAGATTCACTATCGGAGCGCCTTAATTCTGTCTGCATTTACAATCTGAATTTTTTCTGCTTAAGTCTAATTAAAGAATTCTTGATTTCTCATTAGTCACTACCAAACCTTACTGTTTCATTCACCTCATAATTCATACAGCTCTTAAAATCCATTTAGCACAGTTAGCTTGGCCTATGATTTTCTCTTGATTTTGATGTGGCATTCCAGCCTTTGACTCCATCGCCCAATGGAATAGCTTCTGCAGCCCTATCTATCCAACCACACAATCAATCAAACAAACAACCCCCATCACCGTAACTAGCCTAATATCAGTATGTATAACCAGCAAGTTAAATTGATTTAAATCATAAAACAGAGAGAGCCCTCTCTGAGTCTAGGAAGGCTAGGTCCTGGACTCTAAAGTGGTTTGATGTTGTGCTTTATAGTTTAGTTTTTCCAATCTTCTAAATTATAGAGTGAAAACAGGCTCGACAAAGAAATTTTAAACAAAGGGAGACTTTGTGTTGGGCACAACACTATTTTTCCTTTATCTATTGTTTTTATATGACATGTGGCACACTTTGGCCGAATGCTCATGTTTTAAACTCTTTTAGACAATTCAATATTGTACATTGTCATGTATAATTTTTAGGGAACTCGACTTGTGCCGACCTATATCTTATGTGTCTTATGTATCCCGTGGTTCTTGCAAACTCTCAGTTAATGCTCTACTATTTATATGAACTAGACATACATGTGAAATATTTCCTATGTAAGCTATGTTTCTTAGTTGTTTTATGGCCATGGCTAGATGTGATCCTTGTCTTGGTAAGTTCTTAAGTGGGAAATTTTCAGCTTGGACATGACTGGCCTAAGATGAGGTATAGGAAGTTCTTAGGTGAACAAGGCACAATCTACTTATAGTAGGTGCAATTGATCAAGTTGTTATGGCTGAAACAGACCAATGTCACATGAACTGGAGTAGCTAAGGACTTGATTGGGTTCCCAAGTCATGAAAAAATGTAAGGATATTTGTGAGGGCATGATTTCCAAGGCATGTTAGTGAATGCTAACATGTGAAAGATACTTCGAAGGCATGTAAAATATGGTAATATGTGTCAAGTGCTAAGGCATGCCAATGTCTGCAATGGTGTGACAATACATTCCAGGGACTATCAAGGAAACAAAAAGGAGAAACAAGTTAAAATACAAGGAAATGGACACACCATAGGGTTAATAAGTCGTCAATTTAAATTTTCTAGGAGGGGCATTCTATGCACACCAACACCAGGTGGAAATGAGTTTCAAGTGCCAAGTGTTAGTGAATTCTAAGTGCCAAATCATCCTCTGTTACTTCTCTTCTACTTTCCAATAACTGATCTCAAATAACTTTAATATTAAACCATGCCAAATCATATTGAGGCATATTAATGAATGATATACATGATAATGATCATGGCCTCTTTAGGACTACATGTCTCTTTAGCCCCTTATCAAATGAGCTCCTTCTTACTTGATGTTATTTCCTTCATCCTAAGGACTCCTTAAATAGTTTTTCCTAGACCTCTTAGGAACCCTCGAGAACTTACAGGTTTTATCCACTTAGACCTTAGGAAATATTAATTGTCCCTTTTAATTTTCTTTTAGATTTTAAACCCCTTCTTGGGTCCAAAATCCCTTTGCTTTGATTTTATTCCCACAAAGCCTTTTGTGACCAAACTCACACAAATCCATCTCACTAGGCTTGTGGAGTACCTCCCAAGCTACACAATTCAACAATATAGTCTAGTTGTAGTAACTATAACTTGGTCAAGCTCTTGTATTCAAGCGAGGGCTTGGTTGGGTTCCCAAGTCGAAAATTAAGTAAGGGTAGTTGTGAGGGCATGATATCTAGGGATGTTCAGGGCATGTAAAGGAATGAAAAGGTATGCTAACACATGTCGGAAAATGTCAATGCATGTTGAACTAGAGTGTTAGGGAGTGTTGGGGCATATCAAGGGATAACTAGGTCAAAATGCATGGAAAGAAACAAATAAGAGTGTGTGCAAGGGAGTGTTAGCGAATTCAAATGTGCTAAGGACGAAGTGTGTTAGGAGAAGTTTAGAATAGGATTTATAGGAGGCAAGCCTACGGTTCTTATAAGGGACTCAACATAGTAGTTTTATACAAAGGGAGATCACTTTGTGCTAGGCACAACATTGTTTTTCCTTTCGTTATTTTTTTTATATGAGATGTGGCACACTTTGGCTACATGCTCATGCTTTAAACTATTCTAGATAATTGCATATTGTACATTGTTTTGTATAATTTTTGGGGCACATAGCTTGTGTTAGCTTATATCTTGTGTGCCTTGTGAATCTTGTGGTTCTTGCAAACTCTCAGTTAATGTTCTATTGTTTATATGAACTGAACATACATGTGAAATATTTCCTGTGTAAGCTATGTTGCTTAGTTTTTTTATGGCCATGGCTAGATCATGTGATCCTTGTCTTAGTAAATAGTTAAGTGGGACAAGTTGAGATTGGAAATGAGTGGCATAATATGAGTTATAGGCAGTTCTTAGGTGAACAAGGCACAATCTACTTGTAGTAGGTGCAATTGGTCAAGTTATTGGAGTTGAAGTAGGCCAATGTTTTCACATGAACTACAGTAGCCAAGGACTTGATTGGGTTCCCAAATCGTGAAAAAATGTAAAGACTAGTTGTGAGGACATGAGTGCCAAGGCATTCTAGGGAATGATAAGATGTGCCAGATAGTGCGAAGGCATGTCAAACATGATAATATGTGCCAATTGACAAGGCATGCCAAGATGTGAAAGGGTGTGTCGATGCATGCCAGGGACTGTCAACGCAACAAAAGGGAGAAACAAGTTAAACTAAAAGGAAATGAACACATAAGAGGGTTAATTAGTCATCAATTTACCTTTTATAAGAGGGGCATGCTAGGCACACCAACACTAGGTGCCAATAGGTGCCAAGTGCAAAGTCTTAGTGCATTCTAAGTGCCAAGTCTTCCTTTGTTGCTTCTCATCTGATTTCCAAAAATTGATCTAAAATAAATTTAATATTAAACCATGCCAAATCATACCAAGGCATCTCAACGTGTTCCATACATGCTAAGACTTTCCAAGCACCAACATGTGCCAAGCGCCAATATGTGTCAGGGACTGTTATGCATGCTATGAAGTGGAATGGCATGTTGAAGACTGCTAAGGTCTGCTAGAGAGTGCTAATGCATGTTTAGGAATGTTAAGGAGTAATAGGAAAAAACATTAAGGGAGCACTAGGTCAAAATTCATGGAAGTTAATGAATATGAGGAACGTGTGCCAGGGACTAGTGTTAATGAGTGCTAGCTATCATGCCAAGGAGGGAGTGACAAGGTATGCTAAGAATTGGTAAGGCATGCTAGGGAATATCAAGGCATGTAAAGAAGTGCCAAAGTGTGCTAGTGAGTTCCGGGGTGTGCTAATTATATGTTCCAGATAGTGCCAAGATATGCCAATACATGCTAGGTGCTAAGGATGTGTAGGGTGCCAGGGTATGTCAATATGTGTCAAGAAGTGTCAAGGCAACAAAAGGAATAACCAAGCTAAAATGTAAGGAAATGAACACATAAGAGGGTTAATAAGTCAAGACTTTATCTTTTTCAAAAGGGGCATGCTAGTCACACTAATAATAGGTCCAAATACATGCCAAATGGCATTGTGTGCCAAGTGCTAATGTATGTCCATGCATTCAACCAAGGTGTTCCAGGGCATGCTAGGGAATACATGTATTCTAACACATGCTAGGATAGTTCCATGTTGTGCTAGTGCATGCCACCATGTGCTTGGGCATCAGTGTCATGACAAGATTTTCTAGGTACAAATATGTTCCAAGACATGCGAGGTGCTGAGAAATGTTAGTGTGTGACAAAGCATTCATTTAAGGTGTTCCTAAATTGTTGAAAAGTGTTAGGTCTTTCTCATTAATAGAATTATCAGAGCTTGATTATGTATTAAATAATATATTTCCTATACACACTAGTGGAACTTTATCTAAAGGGAATTTCATAGATAATAAACTTAATAGATATGAATCATGTGTCGACTCATAGGAAAACTCTATTCGACTAGTGATTTCTTGAGGGAAATGATACACACTAATTACTTCTTAAAAAATTGATTGATTATAACCACTATGGCCTTGGAAATATCATAACAAATACTCCACAATAATGGCCTTAAATCATTATCTTTTGAAAAAAAAATATTAACGAGCATATAGCGTCATCAAAAACTCATTGGAATGATCAATGGTGATGAACATTTTTTGACTGTCACCAAAAGTAACAAAAAGAGCATTGGTGAGGGTCATTAAAAGTTCGTCACTAGAAGTGTCACCAAAGAGAGAATTAGTGATGGGCCTTTAACGACCCTCACCAAAAGTGTCATTGAAAATGGCTTTGGTGACGAACCTTAAAGGACCATCACTATATACACTTAAAGTGACGCTTTTTTAAGGACCATCACCATATGTGACATTGGTGATGGACCTTAAAGGTCCCTCACAAGCATGACCCTCACCAATGTCCTTTTTTCTTGTAGTGAATGTAACTGTTGGGTATTGATAATGCAATATACTTCTACATGTGTTTGATGTTCTGAGTTCCGTGTTAAGAATTTGGTTATGGTGAATGTATTGGCCACTTTTTAAATTTAATTTTGCATCCTGGATATGCTTTATGAGTGGTATCTTGTGCAAAGTAGTTAGATCTATTTGTAGTTCCCATTTCTTTCTATTTTTCTCTATAGCTGTGATCGGTCAATATCTGATCTATTCCTAACCTTACTAAGGTCACAACATGCCTCGCGTGCGACTCTCTACTCTTCGGAGTAGGGTGAAAATGCCGGCGTTGTGCTAGACTACTGCGGAAACCTTGTTGGCCTCTCTCCTGAACTTGGGTCTTACTCAGGGACCTTCTTTCTTGCCAACAAATGGTTTCATTGTCGGGACCTAAAATTTCATTTAGGAGCTAGATCATGGTATCATGGATCTTCGAGAGAGAACTACGAATCTGATGGGATAACCACTTATATTAGTTCATATCGCATCAAGCCGAGTTGAGATAGCAGAGGGAGAAAACTGTTAAGGATCAGGTTCTCTTCTCTGAATCTACAGGTGATCTCTAAGAAATTTTCTAGGGAAATTTTCCGGAGGAACTCTATAATTGGTTGCGGAGACTACAAGTCAAGACATTCGAAGGAAGGTCGCATAAGGTCTTTTGCAAGTGGTCTCATGTGGATCTGGTAGCACTCCATCGGTTAGATACCGATTTGACCCAAGCTGTAGATTTCTGGGTACAATCTACCTTGGAAGGATATATAGTGGAATTCGCGGCTGAGTGTTACCAGTCCTTTTCAAGAGAAAAGGACATATTCAGATCTAGATTACAGGGAGATCTATTGAAATAAATTCCCTTGTGGATCAAATATTTAATGGTAGATGAAGGATTGTTGGAGTTTCAAAAATCTAAGATGGAGACTTAAACCTCTAGTACTGGGGGAAGGAGTTGAGGGAGAGATGCTACAAGTAAGTTGGAAGGGGGAATAAAGATATGGATGTCGAGACCTCCAATAGGTTGAGAGAGTGACGAGCACATCAGAGGGTACAAATTTCCGAGAAGTGGCGGGTGAGGGTAATGAAGGAGTTAGAGAAGCAGGAAAGTAATCGACAGGACAAGGAGAAGGCACCGTAGATGACGAAGGAGATGGAAGGTCAAACGGGATCCCAAGGAATAAGAGGGACCATCAAGGAAGTCAGGCAACTGTATAGGAGCCCAGCCTAAAGAGAAAAGGGAGAAAAGTCCAACGTGGAGGATGTGCGCCCCGAGGAGATGTCTGATGTGGAGTTTCATGTTGTGATGAAGAAACTATTCCAAGAGGGGCCAGGACCCATAAGTCAAGGTAACTCTATTCCCCAAAGTTCAAGTAGCTCTAGTCCTGACCTTCCCCTGGTACTCTATCAACCACTAGGTGAAATTATTGTTAGGTTATCACAGTTTAGCAAGTTGAATAGTGTTCAGTCTACAACAACAATACATACTAGCAATAGTGCTAGCAATACAATTTCGCAGCTAGGAAATAGAGGTTTTATTCTAGTATCACCCACACAAAGAAATATGGTGAGATCATTTACACAATACCCAGAATTATCTGGGAAGGGAAATGACGATGTGGAGTAGCACTGGTATCTCTGTGAAGCCATATGGAGGGCTCGGAAAACACCAAAGGAAGTTAAGTTGATCAAGTTCCAAACTACTCTAAGGGAGAGAGCTCTTCACTGGTTCATTAAATGGTCTGAAGCACATCCAAACCCAATGATAGATGATGTAAAGAAAGATTTTTTCAAATAATTTAAGTTACCTCAGAGAGATCAGCAGGATTTATCAGAGATGTGGGAGATTAAACAACGAGAAGGTGAAATGACATGGGATCTGATGAGAAGGTTCAAGGATGTGATTGGAAAATTGAGTTACCCAATCGATCTGAATCATCAGAGAGATTGGTTTATCAAGGCCCTTCTTCTGTTGATGAGAACTCCCCTAACACAATAGAATATTGATACATTACAAGATGCATTGGAGCAGGCTATGAAGATAAAGGCTATGGCGGGGTATCCGTGGGAATTTAAAGGAGGAGCAGCGGCTCAAGACCCTTCCATATTGGGGTTACAACATCAAATAGCTAGTCTAATAGAAAAGTTGAAGGACATTCAACCAATATGACCCACAAGACCCAATGTGTGGTGTACACATTCTCTGATGGAGGGACATGTGGTCACCGAATGCCCAAGGTTGCAGGGACAAAATACGGGGGTTTCAGCAGCAAGGACACAAGGGACTCCACTAGTAGGGGGAGTTGCATACATAAACACTCAAGGGCTATACTCTCCGAAACCCCACTTCCCAAGGTTCCCTGCACAACAAAATCATACTGCAACTGAATACTGTGAAATATGCAGGAACATTGGTCATCCACCACGCCTATGCCCAATTTTGAAAAAATACTCCAATGTTTCGAACAACATATATTGTGAGTTATGTGCTTCAAAAACACATAATACAGAGCAGTGCAGAGCCCTGGATGCACTGGTGGAACGATTGGACAAGCCATCGTATAGAGTGAATGAGGCTCCAAGGGGAAGAGGAGGAGGAATGAGAGGAGGCAAAGCTGGAGGAAGAGGACTTGTAAGATGTTACAATTGTGACCGAGAAGACCACATAGCTAGGGAATGCCCACTTCCCAAAAAACCATTGTGCTCTCAGTGTAGATTCAATACACATGCAACTGAAGACTGCCTAGAGTTAATTAAGAGATGGGAAGAAAGAGCCAGAGAGAGAGGAGAAAATATGGTGAATGCAAAACCAAGAATAGTAGAGGCTTAGGCTATGAAAAATGTAGCTATAGTAACACGGGGAGGAAAGAGAACACGAGAATATGCACAAAATATAGACCCGATAAATCTGATAAAGCCAACATCTCCAAAGCCAATTTTCAAGATAGATAGAAAGAAGCAGTGGAAACATTTGCCCAACTTGGGGGAGCAAAGGTATCAAGTTACAATAGTCGACTGTAGAAAAAGAGAAACAAACCAATACAAGTACAATTGTTGAAGAATGGTTCTGACTATTTTTGAAGATTGTAACCAATGCACCAATGCTGGAACAAATGAAACAAAATGTGGAGATGGTGGTGCAGGAAACTGTAGGTTTTAACCCTGAACAGAAATTATCTACACACGAATCTTATAACATAAAATAAACAATAGAGGGAGCATAAAACATAAAATAGATAAACACAGAGATTTTCCGCTAGATCCCAAATCGGGACGACCAGCGTGATATTTCATTATATTCTTTTTAGTGTTACAACACATACATATACATGCCTAAGCATACATGAACCCTGGATTAGAACATAACCGTAGTTCACTTGACAAGATTTACACATAAATAATAGGGGCGAAAACCATGGTACCCCAAAACCGTGTGCCAAAATATACTTAAACTTCATGGCGAGACTACACGGAAATTAAGGACAAAAAATTTTCGGCAGAGACACTGCTTTGGACACATCAGGGGAGCTACCCACCCCCTCTTACCCACTGTGGCAGGCCTTCCCAGTCGTCAAAATAATATAACACATACCCAACATTCTCCTACACTTGTTGTTTTTTTTCTTTCTTGGGGGCTAGAGGAAGCAGAATCAGTGACACATTCTAACACCAGCATACATTGTTTCTCTACACAAAAGAAATTTTGAGTGCTCCTGGAGAATTCTTGATACATCTGCAACATTCCTCAAAGTGTCCACCTTTACCAACAACACCCTTTTAGCCTCAACCATATCTCTAACAAAGTGATATTGAACATCAATGTGCTTTGTCTTTGAATGATAAGCAGGGTTCTTAGCCAAGAAAATTTCACTTTGGCTATCACGGTCTATCCTTATAGCTTGTTGTACCAACCCCATACTTGAACACAATCTCTGCAACCAAACTGCTTCCTTGCTTGCATGAGTGGCTGCTATGTATTCTGCCTCTGTGGTTGAAAGAGCCACTACAGACTGTCTTTTACTCATCCAACTGACTGCGCCTCCAAATAGGCTAAACACATACCCACTTGTAGATCTTCTTTGGTCCAGATCTCCAGCCCAGTCTGCATCAACAAAACCACGAATGTTCAACATTCTTTCCAATCCTGGTCTTCCCTGGTAGCACAAGCCATAATCACTAGTGCCACGTAAATATCTGAAAACCCGCTTCACTGCTGTCCAATGCTCCTTCCCTGGGTTTGACATAAACCTGCTCAATACTCCCACTGCATGTGCAATGTCTGGTCTAGTACAGACCATTGCATACATCAGGCTACCCACTGCACTTGCATATGGAACACGGGACATATACTCCTCTTCTTCTTGTGTCTTGGGACACTATTCAGTAGACAAATTTACACCTACAGGAATAGGAACATTCACCGGTTTACTATCCTGCATATTGAACCTTTGCAATATAGTCTCGACATACTTCCTCTGGTTTAACCAAAGCTTCCTCTTTGCCCAATCTCTCTTAATTTCCATGCCCAAAATATAGTTTGCAACACCAAGATCCTTCATGTCGAATTTGGAGAACAATTGGGTCTTCAAATCTTGGATAATTTCTTTGTCATTTCCAATCAACAACATATCATCTACATACAAGACCAAATAAATAACACGGTCACCAATTAATTTAAAATAAACACAGTGATCCTCCTTGCTTCTGGTGAAGCCAAGTCCCCATATATAGGTATCAAATTTCTGATACCACATCCTTGGTGACTGTTTTAATCCATACAGAGACTTCTTCAGCCTGCATACTAGTTCTTTCTTACCCTTCACCATAAAGCCTTCAAGTTGATTCATGTAGATCTCCTCTTCTAGATCCCCGTGAAGAAATGTTGTCTTCACATCCATCTATTCTATCTCAAAATAAAATGCAGCAGCAACAGATAAAAGTAATCTAATAGAAGTAACTTTGGCAACAGGAGAAAAAATATCACCAAAATCAATTCCCGGCACCTGGGAATAACCTTTCGCTACCAATAGAGCTTTGTATTTCTCCACCTTGCCTTCTACATTCATCTTCTTCTTAAACACCCATTTGCTCCCAATGGGCTTCCTTCCAGCCGGCAACTCCACCAAATCCCATGCATCATTTTTGTGCAGGATGCCATTTCATCAACGGCCTCCTTGTTCCATCTCTGAATCTCTCTACCTCCCGACACTTGGGATCATCATCAGTTATATTTAAGGCAAAACATGAACAGAAAATAGATGGACTATACCTTTCTGACTGCCTTCTTTCCTGAGCTGATCTTCTCACAGCTGGAGTTTGTGGCTCTTCCTCTTCAGAGTCTTCTTTTGTTGTAGAGTTTGATTCATCCTCCTTTAGCTCAAAATCTATCTTCTCAGGTTCCTTTGGTATGAATTCATGTTTAACAACATCTTTCACCTCTCTAAACACCACATCTCGGTTGTACACAACCTTCCTTGTTTCTGGGTTCCAAAGCTTGTAACCCTTTAAACCATCCTTATACCCAATAAAGATACACCTTTCAGATTTATTATCCAACTTGGTCCTTTTCTCCTTTGGAACATGTACATATGCATCACATCCAAATACCCTTAGATGTGAAAGAGAGGGTTTCTTACCAGTCCATGCCTCATGTGGAGTCTTATCCTCCAACGCTGATGAAGGTGATCTGTTAACTAAGTAACATGCAGTCTCCACTACCTCTGCCCAGAATTCTTGTCCTAACCCGGTACCACTGAGCATGCTTCTTGCCTTTTCCATCAGTGTTCTATTCATTCTTTCTGCAACTCCATTTTGCTAAGGTGTGTATGGAGTAGTCTTCTGCCGTGCTATACCACACTTCTTACAGAACTCTTCAAATTCCTTCTTGCAGAACTCCCCACCATTATCTGTCCTCAACGCCTTTATCTTCCTCTATGTCTGGTTTTCCACTAGAGCCTTAAATTCTTTAAATTTGTCAAAGACTTCATATTTCTTCCTCAAGAAATATATCCATGTATTCCTTGAGAAGTCATCTATGAATGAAACATAGTACACAGACTTTCCCAGTGATGGAATTGACACAGGTCCAAACACATCACTATGCACAAGCTCTAATATCTTGTTCGCCCTCTTAACACCAGAAGGAAAACTCACCTGATTCTGCTTCCCATATACAAAATGTTCACAAAAATCGAAATCCAGAGAGCAGTTAGACATACCTTCTACCATACCATTTCTATGTAGTATCCGAAGGCCCTTCTCTCCAATATGTCCAAGCCTTTGATGCCATAGCATGGTCTTTTCTCCAGAGACAGCTAGGCTTTCCGCTCCATTTTCAAGAACCACATAACTGTTACACCCATCAATAACAGTGCTACCTTGTAGCTTGTACAGAGTTCCAGTCCGAACTCCCCGCATTAATACCAGTGCTCCCCGAACCATCTTGCAGGCATCTTTCTCGAACACTGTTTGTACACCTGCATCATCCATCTTGCTTACAGAAATCAGATTTCTGGCCAATGCAGGAATATGCAGAACACCAGGAAGTGTTCTAATCCTTCCACCTTGCAGCTTCAGCTTGACCTTTCCACGTCCGATGATTTTGGCCTTCCTATCATCCCCTAGGAAGACATCACCATCATATTTCTCATACTCGCAGAACCACTCCCTATGGAGAGTGAAGTGAAAGGATGCACTTGAGTCAATCAACCATGACTCATGATCTACATGTGTATTTGAAGAAGAAGCCAAATACACATCCCCACCTTCATCCGAGGTGGTTTTTGCCTCTGGAGAAGGAGCATCATCAAATCCCTTTCCTTTCTCAGGAGCTTTAGATCTGCAGTCCTTTTTGTAGTGCCCTTCCTTTCCGTTTCCAGCATACCTTTACAAACTTTCCAGGAGATTTAGATCTCCCTCTAGATTTAGATCTCCCACTCGAAACCTTATTCTTGTTTCTGTTTTTGGACCTTCCTCGTACAGATAAGGCATCTCCATTTTGACCCTCCATATTTCTCTGTCTCATTTCCTCCGACAGCAAGGCTGAGACAATGCCATCAAAATTCAAGGTATTTGTATTGCTACCTATTACAATAACCAGACTGTCCCACAAGTCTTGTACAGAACACAACAAGCTGATGCACTTATCTTCATCTGAAATTTTAATATCAATAGATGACAGCTAACTTACCACAGTATTGAAGGCGTTCAGATGCTCTGTCACCGACTCTCCATCCTTCATCCTCAGGTTATACAACTTTTTCCGCAGGAACAACTTATTCACCAGAGACTTAGATTGGTACAAAGTCCCAAGTTTTTCCCACAAGGTCTTCGTCGTAGCTTCCCCAGATACATTCAACAATACTGAATCTGAGACACACAACCGTATTGTGCTCTTAGCCTTCCGATCCAGTTTCTTCCAATCTTCATCTGACATTGCCGTTGGTTTAGTACCTGGATCTACCGCGATCCACTGATCTTTATCCACCAGCAGATCCTCCATCTTGAGCTTCCACAACTCAAAACTCTGAACATTAAATTTCTCGATCTCTATCTTTCTGCCGCTCGCCATATTCTTTCACCGAAAGAATCGATCCTGTAGATCTCCCACTGAACAGGGTCTACCTCAGGCCCGAGCAAAAAACCCTCAGTAGCAAAGGCGTCCCCTTGAAGCCGAAACAACTTTGATACCAAATGTAGGTTTTAACCCTGAACAAAAATTATCTACACATGAATCTTATAATAGAAAATAAACAATAGTGAGAGCATAAAACATAAAATAGATAAACACAGAGATTTTCCCCTGGATCCCAAATCGGGACGACCAGCTTGATTTTTCATTATATTCCTTTTAGTGTTACAACACATATATATACATGTCGAAGCATACATGAACCCTAATCCATTAACCCTGGATTAGAACATAACCGTAGTTCCCTTGACCAGATCTACAAAAATACCAAGGGCCGAAAACCATCATACCCCAAAACCATGTGCAAAACCATGCACAAAACTATGGGCGCAGACTACCCACCGGAAATTAAAGACCAAAAAATTTTCGCTGCGGCACTGCCCCGAACCCCGACAAGGGGGGCTACCACCCCCCCCCCCCCCGTTGTGCCCAACGCAAAGGGAGGGCTATCGCCCCACCTCTTACCCCTCGCGCGTGCTTAGTCGTGGAAATAATATAACACATACCCAATAGAAACCACAAAACCAAAGGAGTCAAATGATTCAACACATAAATACATATGGAGAATCAAAAGAAACAAGAGAAGAATGGGAAAGGAATTCCACGTAAATACTCAAGTCATGGGATTCCAAATTAAAGACACCATGCTTGACCTAGGGTCAGATGTCAACATTCTATCAAGAAAGACATGGGAAGCATTGGGGAAACCAAAGTTGACATACTCACCAACCTAGCTCCGCATGGAAAATCAGTATTGCATTGTGCCCATAGGCAAGCTGGAAGAGGTTGAAGTTGATGTTGCGAGGGTAAAGACATACACAGAATTTGAGGTGATAGACATCATGGGGGATAAGGATCCCTATCCAACATTATTGCGGATAGATTGGGCTTTTTAGAACTATGCAGTGATCGAATTGAAAAAGGAATTGATCATATTTGAAGATGGGGAAGTCAAGGTCACTCAGCCACTTGACCCATATCAGGGACCCCAATATACAGAAACTATTGACAACAGAGAGGATGCTCAACTTCTCGATCATCTCTATCAGATGACGGCAGGGAAAATAGAAGACTACATCAACCCAATAGCGGGGGGGACTGTAAGCTGTCAAAGTTTTCAAAACTCATACTTGGGCTCAGAAATAGCCTGGGATGATTAGCAGCAGGGAGGATACGAGACCAATGCAAGAAGATGTGCTAACATCCGAAGAGTCAAATGGATCAGAACTGAGGTAAGAGGATATCTGACTTTATCAAATATGAATGCTGTAAATACATTTATTGCAAAAATAGAGGATAAATACCAGTGGAACATAGAGTCCCACCCATGGATGTGGTTCTACAATACACATCAGCAAGGTGGTGGAGAATCCATCGCAACTCTCTGTTGTGATGGGAGGATGTTAAAGCAGCATTAAAAGCCAGATTCAAAGAGAATGAAGGACCATAATTCAATGAAAAGTACCAAGGGGATTCTGATCCCATGAAACATTTACAACATTGTGAGTGCCACTGAGAAAAAGCAGGGTACCCAGAATATTTGTGGATGCACAATTTTATACATTCACTAGATTCAGTTCCACAAGCTTGGTACTTAATAGAAGAGAAGAAAAGAGGAACCGACACCTAGCAAGTAGTTGCAGATAAGTTTACGCAATATTTTTCTTTTGAAGGAGAAACAAAACGAGTTACACACGCACTACAAGCCATCAAAAGAGTGTTTTTTTTTCCAGAGATTCAAGAAGATGAAGAACAATCACTCTCGAAATAGAGTATCAAATAGTCAGTAGCATGCAAAAAGATAGACAGTGAAATGGATGATGATTATCTTGAAAACCTTAGACACTTATATTTTGAAGAAAAGGAAGGGGAGAGGAATATAAAAGGAGAACCTACAACAGAGGGAATCCATATGCTACCATTGAATACTAAGAAGCTGAACATCAAAACTCTAGAAAAACCCAAAATCACGTCAATTGGTGACTACTGGGATGCATAAATGACTAAGGAGATATTTAATCTTCTACAGGAATATGAAGACTTGTTCCCATCCTCAGTAGCGGAGCTAAAAGGAATAGAAGGAGACATGGGGTAAATGCGTATAATTTTGAAGCCTGACGCAAGACCAATAAGGCACAGACCATACCATCTGAATCCAAGAGTAAAAGAGAAAGTCATGGAAGATATTGATAAAATGTTGAAGGCAGGGTTGATTTTTCTGGTGGAAGAAGCAGAGTGGGTAAGTCCTATAGTCATAGAAAGCAAAAAGGAAAAGTCTGAAATTCGAGTATGTGTGGACTACAGGAGCCTCAACAACGCATGCATACATGATCTATTCCCTACTTCATTCAATGATGAGGTGCTCAAAAATGTGGCAGGGAATGAAGCTTATTCATTTACAGATGGATTTGTAGGATACCATCAGGTAAGGATAGTTGAAGAAGATAAAAATAAAACAACTTTCATGACCAAATGGGGCTCATTTTCATATCATGTAATGCCCTTTGGGCTGAAAAATGCACCAGCAGTAATTTCATGGATTGTGTTAGCAACATTTCGGAAATATATCCATAAATTCCTCGAGGTTTATATGGATGACTGGACAATTTACAGCCTGTTGAATAATCATGCAACTTTATTAAGGATAATGTTTGACAGATGCATACAACTCCATATTTCACTCAATCTTAATATGTGCATCTTTGCAGTACCTTTTGGGATGCTACTAGGACATGTTGTTTGTAAACAAGGTGTTTGTGTGGATCCAAAAAAAGTGGCAGTTATAATCAACATAGAGGCATCAGAAATCGTGAAATATTTGAGATCACTGCTAGGCCATATCGGGAACTACAAAAGATTCATTCGAAACTATGCAAAGATAATAGCCCCATTGGAAAAGTTGTTGCAGAAATCGGAGCAATTCATTTGGACAACCGAGTGTACTACTGCCCTCAATACACTGAAGGAAAAATTGGCAAGTGCACCCATATTAGTTCATCCTAATTGGGACAAGAAATTCCACGTCCATATTGATGCCTCTGGCATTGCATTAGGAGCATTTCTGGCTCAACCAGGAGAAACTTCAGTTGATCACCCAATTTACTTTGCAAGCAGGAAGTTATCGACTGCTGAAAGGAACTACATAACGATGAACAGGAAGCTTTAGCAACGGTGTATTCCCTTCAGAAGTTTCGCCATTACCTATTAGGAGGTACGTTCAAATTCTTCATGGACCATTCATCATTGAAGTACCTAGTTAATAAACTGGTCCTTGAACAAAGGATTTGTAGATGGCTCCTACTGTTTCAAGAGTTCACCTTTGAAGTCATAGTGAAACCAGGAAGACTGAATGTGGGTCTTAACCATTTATCAAGGCTAGAAAATGGAGAAAATGCAGGGTCCCTAGATGATTAGCTGCCAGATGCTTATATCTTTATAGTAAAATCCATCCCATACTATTTATATTAGATAGCAATCTATTTGGAAACAAGACAATGCCCAACTAAATATACAGTGACTCAGAGAATACATCTTGTCGTAAAGGAAGCTGAATATTAGTTAATAGCAAGACAACTGTATAATATGGGATTAGACCAATTCTTGCGAAGATGTGTCATGGACCATGAAAGGGAGGACATAGTGTGGGAGTTTCATTATGGAGTTGCGGGAGGGCATGTCGGCGCAAAACCCACCGCAAGAAAGATATTACAAGTAGGGTTATGGTGGCCCACAGTACACAAGGACATTAAAACATTTATAAATAAATGTGATGTCTGCCAAATAACGGGATGTCCATCACACAGAGATGAGCTACCACTTCAACCTGTACGAGAAATACAGCCATTTGAGAAGTGGATCGTTTATTTTATAGGACCAATTGCACCCGTCACAAGACATTCACATGCAAGGTACATAATTACCGCAACAAACTATCTTACCAGATGGGCATAAGCGGTACCAGTGAGGGATTGCACGACAAAAACAACAGCTAGGTTCATTTTTGAAAATATCATTAGCAGATTTGGTTGCCCCAGAAGTCTAACCAGCGATCAAGGTACACACTTTATCAATGCGATAATCAAATTTCTATTAGAAAATTTTATGGTACAACATCATAAGAACAATCTGTACCATACTCAGTCAAATGGAACAGTTGAAGCATTTAATAAGATTATTGAAAAGGCGATAATAATGATTTTCAATGCTAATTGAGATGACTGGGATGAGCGCATACTAGCCACATTATGGGTGAACAGAAAAACTCTGAAAATACTGAATAACCAGACCCCTTTCCAGCTGGTGTATGGGCGGGAAGTGGTGGTACCTGCTGAATTTATCATACCAAGCCCGCTAATCACTTCAACACTACATTTAACAAAGGAAGAATTATTGAAGGAGTGCCTACATGAGCTACAAGAACTTGAAGAGGACATGTTTCTAGTAGAATTCCATCAGACAGTCTCAAAAGACAGACAGAAAGCTTGGCACGACCGTCATATCAAACATGAAACATTTACGATCGGAGGAAAAGTTTTACTACATGACAGCAAGTTCCAAAAGTTCCCAGGTAAGCTCAAAATTCATTGGTTGGGACCATACCATGTGATTGAAACTGAGATTTAGGATCAGTTCGGTTAGCACAACTGTATGACCAAGTGCTACCAGGATGGGTGAATGGCACACGCTTGAAGCCTTACCATGAGTAAGTTTCATTATTTCCTTTTCAAATAAATCTCACAACCGAGAGGAGTTAGTAGGGTAGACTAGATATATATTGAGTCAAAAACTCTCTCGCACCCGAGAAGAGAGTAGATAGGAATCTCAATAAATCACAAACTGCAGTAACAATGTAAACTCACTGTTGCGATGCGGAGACTACATCGCAACCAATTTTGGTTGGGGGGAGAGTAGTGTCCAATGTGTCATCCATGTCAGAAAGCCAAACGTGTCAAACATCATTCTGTCATCATGACCCATCATACCCATGTCAGTCCGTAGGATTACTTGGATTTGAGAATTATCTGCCATAATTAGTAACATCCATACCGTAATAAATTTTCCATATTAGGCCATGATCATTACCCATCACGTCTGCCCAAATCTAGAAGTCACAGTCAACCATGTCAGATCACACCTCATCGTGGTAACTAATCACATGATTATAGTCACGGGGGAGGCAAAAAAAACTAATTAGTTATGGGGTCTTATCAACCTCATTCATGCTGGTTACATTACTTAACCCGCATGAAAGAAGAAAGTACAAGAATGCCGAAGAATTCCGAGTTAGAAAAAGAAATAGCAGTAGCAGCAAGAGAAATCTCATCAGAAGAAGTCCAAAGAGAGAATCCAATAGGAGGAATTTACAGAGAAAGAGTAGGGGTAGCACGACAAGTGTACAAAAGAAGATCAAAGATGACCAAGGTATCACCAGCAGTTGTTGAGCCTGAGCTCGGCGATAGAATTTAGAGAATGTAATCTCTAGTGGGAAAGTATGTCAATCCGTCGTTGATTAACACATATTTCACATATTCATACCAGTTTCTGGCGATGAAGAGGTAGGTTTACATAGAAAATTATGCTACAGAAGGAGGAGAGGAAGCATCAAGATTGAACCCAGATTTCACAGGTATCTAGCAGTCAACAATACTAAACCTTAGGAACCTCCTAGTGTTCAGAACCACAGGAGCAGCAATGCAGTGTACGAAATTCCTGTTGAGCAGACTCCAGAATGGGTCACTATGGCTAGGGAGGGAGATACCGGTACATGTAGAAGATATTCACAGGCTGACGGAATTATCAACAGAAGGAAGGGATGTCTCCATGACATTCCAGATAGTCTCCAAGAGAGAAAAGAAGGTGGGATATTGTGACTATTATAAGAAATACGACACTAAAAGAGGAGGGAAGGGGGTGAGGATAGATCTCATAAACAACCTAGCATTTAAATTTTCCTATTACCTAATTGCAGGAAATACCATGAGGCACTATACGAAGGGCGAATTTGCCCTCGACACCATTTCAGTTGCGGAACACTGCCTGCAGGGAACCCAACTGAATTGGTGTACATTTCTGCTGAACGAACTGTTCGAAGCCTGCGAAGATAACTACCAAAAAGCCACTAGGTTCATCTACGGCTATCTCATCATGGCATTTTCAATGTGCAAATTGACTCACCTGGGGGTGAGACAGCTCGCAGAAATCACAAGTGGTCAGCTGATGAAGTTTACACCCTAGAAGATCTTGGGAGACCCCAACACCAAGGAGGTAAACAAAGAAGCATTCACATTCTGGTACAGGAAGATGGTGGATATAGTGGCGAGGCAGCAAAGGGTTCTGAGGAGTCTACTGGACAGATATTCCTCTCATATATGGTTCGGGGTCACCCACAAGCAGACATACATTAGGCCCACTTGCATGGATGAAACAACGTACAAAATGAGACCATTAAAGTTTCGATTGGATGAAAAGGCCTTCCACACTGAAGTATGTTGCTAGCCGAGGGTGGTAATGGAAATCAGAAGCAGAATCCATCACTACTCGTTCGAGAGCATGTTTCCAAGACCACTACTAGGGAAGACACTGGATGAGAAACTGAGAAGAGTGTCTCGGCTGGAACTAACACCCATACTAGAAGAGCTGGACATGAGAGTAAAAGGCTTCAATCGGGTAATGAAAACTCTCACCGGTGCTTCTCCTATGTTTCCTACTTTTCCAGAGCTTCAAGCCTAAAATTATGCATCACCTTCCATAGTTGCACCTATAATCACTGCCCTACCATCCACCATGTTTAATTCACCCCCATAAACCATAGTAGTTCCAATATGAAAGAGTAAGGCACCTAAACCACCTCTAGCCACTCCTAAGGCCAAGAAAGCAAGGTCATGGTGCCTAGGAAAATAGTTGATCTCACTGAGGAATATCATACGCAACCTATGGATACGGGAGCACCAATTCAAGAGGAGCTAGAGGTGGCCCCCTAGGTAACCTTAAAGCTACCTCTGTTCAATCTGTTTTCATTTTTGAATGTTCAAACTTCATATCCACCCCACACTCATACCTTCTCACCTCACATTCACCATTCATCGCCTCACATGTCATTCACTTCCAAAGATCGTTCCACCCACACTTCATCCACATTAGCAACAATTTCAGACCCAGTCAAGAAAAGAAGCAAGACAAATGGAGAGAATGAGGCAGGGGTTAACTCAAGTACGGAATTGGTACCCGAGGTTAACCAACCTTTGGTGGGACAAAGCACTTTTCTAAACCTATTAGTTCGCAGGGGATCTTTTACTGCAGACACAACGCCCTTGCCCAAGGAGCTGAACCATTTTCAGCAAGAAAATTTGATACTATAATAGGTCCAACCAACCACAAGCATGAGCAACGTAGGGAGTTATTTTCTGCAACAGAACCAACCCACATCCCCACATGAGCACTCAGCCAGATAGATAGCTAGCGGCCAACCCCTCAGAGAAAGGCTGCCAAACAACGATATGTCTAGAGTTGAGAGTATGCTGACCTGGGGTACAGAACAACTGTACAATTTCATCCAACGTGCAGCAAAACAGGCAGAAGGACTACACAATGACCTCCAGCAGAGGTTCAAACAACAACAACTGCAAATCAATGTGCTTACTGAAGAGCGCAACCAGTTAAAAGGAGAGAAGGACAGTCTACAGGAACAACTAGAGAAGGTGACGGATATTTTCAAGGATCTCTGGCCAACAGTAATGGCTCAGGATGACAAGACACCAGGAGACACATCAGCTTGCACGATAGTCAAATGGTCTATTCGCATGAAGATAGCTTGTGTGAATCTCAGCAAGGAAAATCAAGAGCTAAAGGAAGCACTCGCAACCAGATCGGTGTTACCAAATCCTGCTGTCATATATGCCAAGAAGGTCACAGAGAAGGAGAAGAAAGCAACCAGAATGCGGGAAACCCTAGGGACCATGGTGAAAGAGGCTTACAACCTTTCGAAACATCTGCACAAGTGTTCAAACTCGTTAACTATGAAGTCCCAACCAATCTTAGCACAACTACAACAGGTTTCACGAGAAATAAAGGAGGCCACAGATCCCGTAGGCATAACCCATTTATACAATTAAGCAGAGGCACTAGAGACCACAATCCAAAATATTGAAGAGCATTCTACTACCACAAAGCAGGTCCTTAGGGAACTGAGGCAACCTATCAAGCAAACTACAGAAGCAATATAGAAAATTTCTGCTGAGGCTAAAATCAAAATTAAAGAGGTATTGAGCAAACTTCCGATTGTTGCAGGAGAAACTAAAGCTGAGCAAGTTGCCACAGAAATGGACCAGCTCATGAAGGAATGGCAACCAATTATTAATGAATTTACCAAACTCAAATATTCAGCATTGGAAAAGGTTCCCGAGTTAGGGCCCTTGTTTGGACAAGGAGAGGAAACAAAGAAGATAGGGTCAGCCACAGAAGCAGAAAGGCCAATGGAGACCAAAGTAGCATAAGAAGATTGACTCAGGACGTGTCAATAGCATGTCGTTGGGGCCTGTTGGGGCCCTTGTTTTGAAAATGAAATGGTTTTTGAGTTCCAGAGAACAGGTAGCGGAGCGCAACTATGGTAGATAGAGAGTTGTCACAGTTGCAGAGAGCTGGAGAAGAGGTGGCGTGACAATTGCGAAGAACTAGCACAGATGGTAGAAATAAGCGACAAGGATAGGAAACAGAACCCCCAGTGATTAGGGAGATGCAGCAAACAACAAAGTAGGAAAAGAGGGAAAACTGATAGTCACGTTGGAAAAGGAAAAAATAGGCAATCAGCTAGTGTAGACAGGAGGTTTTTCTAGTAGAGGGCTAAGGAAGAGAGCCGCAGGAGAGCTCTGTTCTATTCTGTAACGGTTGTAATATGTCCCTCCGTAATCAACTCTGAGGAGTAATGTAACTATCGGCTATTGCTAATGCAATATACTTCTACCTATGTTTGATGTTCCGAGTTCCATCTTAAGCATTTGGTTATGGTGAATGTATTAGCCGCTTTTAAAATTTAATTTTTCATCCTCAATATGCTTCATGAGTGGTATCTTGTGCAAAGTAGTTTGATCTGTTTGCAGTTCCCATTTCTTTCTATTTTTCTCTATAGTTGTGATCAGTCAATATCTAATATGTTCCTAACCTTACTAAGGTCACGACACGCCTCGGGTGAGACTCTCTGCTCTTCGGAGTAGGGTGAAAATGTCAGCGTTGTGCTAGACTACTGAGGAAACCTTGTTGGCCTCTCTCCTGAACCTAGGTCTTACTCAGAGACCTTCTTTCTCGCCAACATCCTGCGATCTGTGGGGTCAGGGCCACATCATCTGCCATGTTTGCTTGCCACGTCACCTTTACGTCATCGACACGTCATCGCCCGCACTTCGTTGTTTGCAGCTTATACCCGCTTAACTTAGTGGTTATCTCTATTTTGTGTGATTTACGATATTACGTAGTGCCACCACGTGTCCCTTCTCTGCTTCGCATTGCAAAAGCTTTAACTTACCATGCGACGTCCTTAATACTTACTCACTATACCTTGTGATTTGTGCTTTTGATCTCCGTTGATGTGATCATCACCGTTGATCTGCCCAGATCTATGGTCCTCGTTGTTGCTTGAAAATCCGATTGTATTCATCTGTCTCTGCCTCTTTGTTGTCTCTGCTCCATTCGTTGCCTCCACTTTCTCGGCTGCTTCTCTGTTTCATTTGATGCCTCTATGGTATTCCCTGCATCTCTGTTATTTCTGCTTCTTTGTTTCCTGTGTGATTTTTCTGCCTCTGCTTCTTTGCTGCCTCTGCTCCTTGTATTCCATTGTTGCTAGTCTGATGCTACTCCTTGCCTTAATGCTAGTTTAAGTGTTGCTCCTTTGTGCTCATTTGCCATCAATGAAAATACTTCCAATAGTCTCCCCCATTAGCATTGATGGCAATACTCCAATACTTCCTCCAGGACTTCCTCCCCTTCTCATTCTGAGAGGTGTCTTTTCTTCCTCTGCTTGCTTCCTCTTCTTTCTTTTCCTCCCCCTTTGACATCAATGGCAAAGGGTTTCACATTTCCTAGTGTGGTTTCTATATTTTCATAATACCCTGATCTTGAGGACCTATACCATGCACTGCTCCATTGCTCTAGCTCTTATATAACAAATTTTATTGACTACTCCCTTTCTAATACTGTTGAGGTGTACCTGCAATTGTAAACTATTTTTTTATCCCATATTCATTGCATAGGTCTACAAAATCAAAGTTTGTGAATTAACCTCCTCTATATGATCTGATGTATTTTAGCTTGCATCCTGTTTGATTTTCTGCCAGTGCATTGAAGATCTTGAATTTCTCAAATGCTTCAGGTTTATATTTGAGAAATTCCACCCACATCAATCTGGTGAAATCATCTATTATCAACATGAAATAATATTCTCCACCTGGTGCATTAGTTCTTGAAGGTTTGCACGGGTCCATGTGTACAAGTTGAAGTAGCTTACTTGTAGATAGTTAATATTTGGCCTTGAATGATGTGCAGGTTTGCTTGCCCAGTTGGCAGGACTTACATATGGTATTTGGAGGCTTCTTTATTGCAGGAATATCTCTGACAGCATTTTTCTTTCTTAGACTGATGATGTGGTCAAATTTTAGATGTCCCAATCTTCTATGCCATAACCTTGATTCATCAAGTTTGCTTATGTGGCACGCTTCATTCTCTTCTTCTACTATATAGAAATTACTTTCTATTCGAACACCTTTGATCAAAGTCTTTCCTGAGGTGATAGACCTTACTTCACAGTCTTGGGCTCTAAAAAGGACCTCACGGCCTTTATCACACATTTGATTAACGCTTAGCAAACTCAATTTCAGCCCGTCCACATATAGTACATCTTTAGCATCTCCTCGTCCATTATTCAGACTGATTGAACCTTTTCCTTTAATTTTCCTTGCTTTATCATTGCCGAATGTTACATTTCCAGATTTTTTTTCATCAAACGTTATAAACTTGCTTCAGTCTCTAGTCACATGCTTTGAGCATCCACTGTCCACATACCATTGGATTTTCTGATCTTGAGCTATTAGAACCAGATCACACTTATTCAACTTCTTTTTCCACTACATGCGGCTATTTGTTTGGTAAATTTCCTGAGGAGATGGACTAGAGTCTTTGAGAGGACATTTGTGAGACTTGTGCCCGATTTTATGGCAGCCAAAGCATTTGATTATATTTCTGAATGGATTATGTATACAAGTGAATTCTCCATTGTTCATAATTCACCTTGAGTTTCCATACACCAGTCTCTGTCCATATGTTCTGCACTCCATGGATTTATGACCGAACCCCTTGCAATAAAAATAATACCCATGGAAGTAGTATTTGTCTCTAGCAGAGAGAGTTATTTGAGGTAATATTTTCAGTTGTTGCATATTTTGCTGGTTGGACTAGATTTTATTTATCTTACAGTATGTCGTGATATAAGAGGTTTGTGGCAGGAAAAGCAAGTGAAACCTCTCACAGGAGGAAGAAACCTCCTTTGACATCTTCCAAATTTGTTCAATTCATCCTTAGGAGAATATGAGTCTTTTGCAATTGATTGTATCTTCATTTCTTTCTTTGTCACTTGAGGTTGTTGCTTGTTTCTGTTTGATTCGTTATATATCATGGTCTTGCCATCTTCTAATTCTATGGATTCCATCTTTGCTGCTTCACTGTCGCTTACAACTTTTACAAAAATGATATTTTTTTTATCTTCTACCTTGGATTTGTTGGTTTCTCCTTCATAACCTATCCCAGCCTTTATGAGAAGAGATATTTGAGCATTTAGTATTTTATCCAATTGTTCAAAGATTTTCATTCATGGAGTGTTCAAAGATAATTCCCTTTTGGTGTTTTCTAATTTCTTTCTCAGGCATACTACTTCTTCCAATTTCTATTACTCCTAAATTTTATTTTTAATTTTCTTTAGTAGAATGTCTTCCACCTTCTTGGCTTCTTCAAGTTCTACTTTCAACTGAATGAGGTTTTCCAAATTTGGTTCTTCTTTTACATATTTCAGGAGAATGTCTTTCTATTTTCTGCACTTGAGTTTAAGCCTTTCTATTTCCTCCAGGGCACTAATTAGCTCCCCCTCAATATCTACCTCACCTTCGTCTTCAAATTCCAGAAGACCCTCCTCAAGCACTTCCTTGGCCATCATAATGAATTCTAATGTTCCCTCTTCATTAGGGGGTCATCTGAGCTCTCAGATGCATTGTTGTCTTGTTGAACATAGAAAGATCTTTGATTAAATATGTTCCCTTTTAGCTTGTTGCTGAAATTGGTTTTCTCTTTCCCTCTTGATTGATTCTCCATTTTCTTATGAGGACATTTAGATGCAGAGTGCCCCACTCTTCCACAGTTAAAGAATTTAAATGGAGGTTTACCTTTATACTTTCTTGTGCCTCTATCTAATCTGTTGACAAATTTGGCCTCTTCTTCATCAGAGCAGGAGCAGGTATCTTCTATTTCTTCTTTGCACTTTTCTATCTTAAAGGCTGCTTCCCTCACATTTGACTTCCCTTTTGGAAGTCTCGTCTCATAGGCCATCAAGTTTCCAAACAATTGGTTCATGGTCAATGTTTCCCAGTTAGTTGTTTCTTCTATGGCAGAAACCTTAGGGTTAAACCTAGATGGTAAAGATCTCAATATCTTTTGTACAATTACACATTCTTTAATGGTTTCTCCTAGAGCTATCATGTTATTCACAACTTCTGCAACCTAAGAATAAGCTGGCTACATCTTCTTCTTCATTCATTTTTACATTTTCAAACTAATCTCTATAGGCTTGCAGTTTGGCCGCCTTCACCTTTTTATCTCCCTCATGGATACTTTCCAATGTATCCCAAATTTCTTTGGAAGTCACACTTTGCCTTACCTTGATAAATTAAAACTCACACAGACTGCTCAAAATTACATTCATGGCTTTTTCATTGTCTATGAAAATTTGTTTGACATCCTTTTCTGTGTTAGTATCCTTTGGAGCTTATCCTTCTTCCACAACAGCCCAAACTTCTATTCCTAGAGACAATATGTATGTCCGCATTCTTACTTTCCAGAAAGCATAGTTTGTGCCAGTAAAAAATTGGGCTTTATTTGTTGAGAATCCTTCTAGGCTAGCCATCTTGGGGGCCTAGGATCTCCTTTCAGTTTTTAAACTAATACTAAAGGAACTTGCTCTAATACCAATTGTTGAATCCTTAGTTAAACTAAGAGGGCGGGGGGGGGAGGGGGAGGGGGGGGAGGAAGGTGAATCAATTTAATGCATTCAAGGTATTTTGAACTTTCTTTTACACTTATTTACACCTTCATTTCATGATCAAATTAATGTATAAATTCATATGTGAGCAGTAGGTATTAAGCATATTAAATACAGAATATCAACACATAATCATCATGCACATAGACAAGAGATATAAGTGGAAACCCATAAGCTAGAAAACCACATCTTATTATTGTTGTGATGCAAAGGCAAGCTCCAACTCCCTCTCACCACTGATTTTCAGTAGGGTCCAACCTACAGGAGGCTACTACCTCAGTTCTACAAGCTAAAACTTGTGAGGAAGCTCCAACTCCCATCTATTTTCTGTAGGCTACAACCCACAAGAGGCTCCTACCTCATCCAGCTACAACTGGACATCTATCAAGCTAAAAATTGATATGGAGGCACCAACTTCCTCACACTACAATGAAAACATATGTTGATTTACCTGGATATCAACTCTGTTCTACTCCTTCTTCACTATTTTCCTCCAGCCTTCATATCTGCCTTATATCATCTATAGATCTACACAGCTTCTCTATCTGCTATGTTTGATTCTTATTTTTCCACTCTCTAACTTCCCTATGCATACAAAAATTACTTCATTTATAGATATCACTTCATATCTATTTTCATTCCATATGGGAATATGAAATGAACAGGTATGACTCTTTGCCTTCCACCTTCTCATTTTCTTTCTCAGCACATTCGGGATAATATAAAAATATGTACTCATTTCAGTATTATAGTGGATTTTTTCTTTGCCTACTGAAACTTTCCTTTGCATCATAAACAATATAAATTCAATAATACATTTACAGTTACAATCAATTATTTACTCAACCCTTTTAGCTTCTTAGCTTTATTGTGTGTTGGTCCTCTTCTTCTTGTTGTCCTTGTGTCTTTTCTGTTTCTATCGTTATATTCCAACTTTGATGTATAACTGCCCTTTTCTTTTATTACTTGTGACTTTTCTTCTGCGTTCAGTCTTTTCATCTTCCTTACTACTGCAACATTGTTCTACCTGAGCTCCTGGTCCTTTGATTTGCGTTCAGATCATTCCTTTGTGACCTATGGGATATGGCCCACATACAACTCCCATTATACACACGGCAATTTACATATCCATGTTTTATCAACATACATATGTTTTCTGATCAAGCAACGTATACTTTAGAAAATTGTGCATATAATATTCACACACCATATATGAGTCCAAACTAATGCATAAACCCTAAATCAATGCAAATACGCTTGATTTCATTGCCCGAGGGTCCCACTATATCTTGAACCAATCACATCTCATCGCAACTACTTTCTCGTAGGTTTCTCGCTTTAACGTTAGCGATAACCGTAAAACCATGTGATCTGTGATAAGCACTCGTGCGCAGTGCTGCCACATGCACTCCCTTCATCGTATTGCATCGATTGTTCCTTACTGCATCGCAACCAAAACAAAATACATTGCAATGTCTTGAAGTTACATCCTATTTCTTATGGGATGCGATGTTGCGCAGGGTCGACACGTGCCCCTCCATTTCGCATTGAAAAATGGTAAACTTAACTTGCAGTCATCTTACTGCTATCCTTTAAGCACTTCGATGTGTGGTATGCGGGCGAGGTCCATGTCATTATTTCCACGTCACCTTGCCATCTCACTTCCATGACACCTTGCCACGTCATCATAAATTCATGCGATCTGTGGGGTTGCAGCCATGTCATCTGCCACATCAGCTTTACACGTCACCTTTACGTCATCAACATGTCATCCTTATGTCATCACCCGCACTTTGTTGTTCGCAGCTTGTACCCACTTAACTTAGTGGTTATCTCTATTTTGTGTGATTTTTGATATTGCGTCGTGCCACCACGTGTCCCTTCTCCGCTTTGCATTGCAAAATATTTAACTTACAATGCGACGTCCTTAATACTTACTCGCTATAACTTGCGATTTGTGCTTTTGATCTCCATCGATGTGATTATCACCATTGATCTTCCCAGATCTATGGTCCTCGTTGCTGCTTGCAAATAAGATTGTATTCATCTTTCTCTGCATCTTTTTTGTCTCTGCTTCATTCATTTCCTCCGATGTCTCGAATGATTCTCTGCTGCATTTGCTGCCTCTGCGGTATTCGTTGCATCTCTTCTATTTCTTCCTCTTTGTTTCCTGTGTGCTTTTGCTACTTTTTCTTCTTTGCTGCCTCTGCTCCTTGTCCGCCATTACTGCTATTCTAATGCTACTCCTTGCCTTAATGCTAGTTCAGGTGCTGCTCCTTTGTGCTCCTTTGCCATCAATGACAATATTTCCAACATCTATATTAGTCATATAGATAAAACATGATTAAAAAAAATTGTAAGCTTAAACTAATTTTACTTAAAATTTTATAAATTATACAATAATTAATTTATAAATCTTACTCAAATAGATAAAATATCAAAGAACAACATTCCTTACATTGTATGTATGTATATAACATAAAACATTATGCATATAACAATTTGCAATTTCATTGTAGAACATAATGATTTACATATGAATGTTCAAGCCAAGCCCTAACAATATAGGGAATCTCCCTAACAATAAAGGAACTCTCCAACTAATATAAATATAATTTGGTACTAATTTCACATCAACTATAAATTGGGATTATATAACGGCTTAGCTGCAAAGTCTAATTCGGAGACTTTCTGGCTAGGCACACAATCTAGTTATAATTGACTTATTTAACCAATAACAAAAAGATCCAAGACAAGCCCAATCAAAAGTTAAAAGGGTGAGGCAAGATGACATTTAAATTTTAAACTTTATCTTAAATCCTAAATCTTTCAAAGAGTAACTTGGAGTTTGAAATTTTTGGAGCTACGTCTAATTTACAACGCAATCGCTATGGCAGGATCAGAAAAATAAAAAGGTAGAATGCTAGTGAGCTGTATATTCATCTAAATGCCAAGATTCCTATAAACAGGATTATGTAGAGCCCCACCAGCAGAATCTCTCAGTGTCTCATCTGATTATCAATTCTGAAAGCATACTTGAAAGAGAGATGGACTTGCACTTGCACCTCATGGATGGAATCCCACCTGTAGCTTTAACAAACTAAATTTTCAAGTGAAACTTACTCCTTTCAAACACACTGTTTTCATATGCCAAAGTTAATGAGAATCCTACTCACTGTGCTTTTTTGTTTGTGCCTTTTTCTATTATTTTCTATTACTCATGAAAATTATGTTTTTATAGATCACAGACATGGTTATTATGAAAACACTAATTGAATGGACACCATTTTTCAAAGATTGGATGTGACTTGTCATGTCCAATAGTGGTAATCATTTAATGATGTGATGTATGCAGTTACCTTTGGTGGTGCAAGACCAGTTTCATGCTATAAGAAATCACTATACATTATGAATTTAATTTAGTTTAACTGATATATTGATGTTTATTAGAAGCTGAAATAAATTGATGATGAAAATTTACAAATTGAGAATTTAAGGGAAATACACGCAGTTGTCAGGGAAATAAATAAATATTTAAAATTTTAAATGTTCCAATCAAAAAATGTGGCAAGTAAACCAAAAGTTACAATAAAATTATATATGAAATTATAATGAAATTTAGGGATTAGTGGTTATTATTATTAATCCTCGACTAGAGCATTCATTTAGTGGTAAATGTGTTTATTTCGTATTATTTTTCCAAGTTTTTATAATTTTAATCAAAGTTTTTTAATTTCTAGAAAAATTATTTTTAATTTTTCGTTGATTAAATGACCTTGAATAGATAAGTATTATTTATTTTCCACATTTATAAGTATCTCACTCATTATTTTAAAATTAAAATAAAAAAAATAAAAAAATATTAAATGATTATTCTATAAGTTAATGCTTTGACACTGACACTATTATAGCTCATATTACTTTTTCTCTACCCAATAATGACACAATTAAATTTAATATTACTTCTCTCTACCTAATGATGCAAAAAATGAGTTCCAAATCCTTTATAAAAGTGCTCCATAAGATTAATATATTGTGTGGAGTGCACTGAGGAGGCCCATTCTTGAAACTCCTAAGCACTCCTCACAAAATATAAACGTTTCAGGTTATAAATAGTCACATTCATTAGTATAATTTCATCATTGTATTATTGAAACCTACAATGGCAATAATATTAGTGTGAGTGAAACAGAGTCAACTATGAAAGAAGAGTAAGAAAACCAATCACATAGATGACTTCTCTTTATCATAAAATAAGAATGTATTATATGCAAAGCACTAACCTTCATATGTAAGCAAATGTAGACTTGATTTTTTTTAGATTCGAGCATTATATCTATTGTCGTTGAACCATTCCATTACTATGGTTGGAATTAAATCAAGATGCTTATTTGTGTTAAAATAGTTAATTAATTCTAGTATGAAAAGTTAGAGAATCAGTTAAGTAAGCTAAGTGTTGAGTTAGTTGAGTTGTGTGATAAATGAATTAGGTAAGTGAGTTAGAGAGTCAGTTAAGTGAGCGATGGTCAAGTCAAGTTATGTAAGTGTGTGCATGTCAAGTGAGTTAGGTTAAATATCTTTCACTTGGTTCATTGTATTCAGATTGAGTGAGATTGAAGTTCGTTGATTAATAAAAGAGCCGCAGCTCATGTGTTTCGTGTGTGAAATACTTTTGTTATTTTGTGTTTAATATCCTTTGTCTTTCCAAAAAATTCGTATTAGAGCTAAGGAAAAGATCACAAGATCCGTGGGCGAGCAGAGCCAGAGAAAAAGGCCAAGAGAAAAAGCCCGACAATTTTTTATTTTTTATTTTTTATTTTCAAAATGGTTGAACCATTAAAAAATGCGCATGTCCGCACTTTTTTAATGCAAAACGTGCCCACGTCTGCAATTTTTTAATTGAAAAATTGCGCAGCTATCGTTAAACTTATGATTTTTACAAAAATCAGTTTATTGCTTGGTTTCTTGGCATCAAGGGGTGCGCAATTGGGGTTTTTTTTATTTACAAAAGCGGACTTTTATAAAGTTTATATAATTTTTTTTTTAAATTATCTTTATAATATTTATTTTAAAAGTTTTTAAAATATTTTTTAAAACGGAGAGGATTATTATAAAATATATATATATATATATATATATATATATATATATATATATATATATATATATATATATATATATATATAATTTTTTTTTTTATAAAAGGATTTATTATATAAAAAAACAAATAAAAAGGTTTTTAAAGGAGCTTTGCAAAGTTTCTAGAAGGAAAAAGAGAAATTTAGGGTTTTTATCATAGAAGATATTTTGAAGCAAGATGGCCGCATCAAGTTTCCATCCACAACTTCCTTCTTTCACTGGGAAATATTATGATGTGTGGGCTATTAAAATGGAGACCATGTTAAAAGCACATGTTTGGGATCATGTCAAGTTTGGATTTGTAGAACCTCAAGATGATGCAAAAGAACAAGCCCTCAATAATGCAGAGAGGGAATAATGGAAGAAAGATAATGATCACATCGTCAACAAAGGAAGCATGAGAAACTTTGGCGACAAGCTATCAAGGTATGGCCAAAGTCAATATTGTTAAATTGCATAATACTAGGAGATATTTTGAAAGTCTGCAGATGAAAAAGACAGAGGACATTGATTCTCTCATGAATTAGGTCATGTATGTCGTAAATCGGTTAAAAATTTATGGTGAAGACATTACAAATCAAACATTGATTGAGAAGATCCTTAGATATTTGTCTACCAAGTTTGATTTTGTGGTAGTATCCATAAAAGAAGCCAAGGATTTGGAAAAAATGACAGTTGATGAGTTCATGGGATCACTTCTATTGCATGAGGCAAGGATAGGTAGAAATAAGGATTCCACTTTAGAAAATGCTTACAAAAGTCAAGTTTATATATCAAGAGGTCAAGGCAGAGGTCGATTGAGAGGCAAAGGACGAGGCGGAAGCTATGGTGGTCAAAGAGATGGTCGAGAAGAGCATGAACATCAAAATGGAAGCAGCACCAGCAGAAGCTTTCACAATAATCAAAGGTTTGACAAATCAAAGATGAAATGTTATTACTGCAATAAATTTGGTCACTATGCTCGTGATTACAAGAATAAGATAGCTGATCAAGGAAAACAGAGAGATAATGTTGGTACAGAGAATACTAACTCCATGTTCCTAGCATGCAACACCATGCATGAACCGTCTGATAAGGTGTGGCTATTAGACAGTGGTTGTAGTAATCACATGATAGGAAACAAGAATCTGATTACAAATTTGGATCAATCTATGAAAATTGAGGTAAAGTTTGGGACTAAAAAGACTGTGGATATAGATGGCAAAGGAGTGGTCAACATTATGACCAATCAGGGGGATCCAAAGACAAGATCAGAGGCATATTATCTCCATAGACTAAAACATAATATGACAAGTTTTGGTCAATTGACGTAGAAAGGATACAGAGTTATATTTCAGAGGAAAGAGTGTGTTATTTATGACAAACCCCCAAGCAAGAAGCTGATATAAAAGGTTTAGATGATGAAGAACAAACCCTTTCCTCTAATTATGAACTACAACGATCAGGTTAGTTCTTTTACAGTGACATGTTCTAATGATTACTGGTTATGGCACTTTCAGTTTGGACACTTTTTTTTTTCGGTTTAACATTGTTGCAGCAGAAACTGAAGGTCAAAGGATTACCTCTCGTCAAAGAACCTGCTAGCGCTTGTGAGTGTTGCATCTTGGGAAAGAAACACCGTAAAATTTTTCCAAAGGGAGTTTCATACAGAGGAAAGAAACCACTTGAGTTGGTGCATACATACTTATGTGGACCTATGTGGACACAATCGCTTAGTGGAAGTTGTTACTTCCTCAACTTTATTGATGACTATAGCATAAATACTTGGGTTTACTTCTTGAAGTAGAAGTCTTAAACCTTTTCAAATTTCAAATAGTTCAAAGCCTTAGCAGAGAACCAAAGTGACTGGAAAATCAAGGTATTGAGATCAGATCATGGTGGAGAATATGATTCGAAAGAATTCCATGAGTACTGCAAACAACATGGAATCAAAAGATATTTTACAACCACATACAAAACAGAACAATCATGAACATGAAAAGGAGCATGTTGAAAGCAAGAAACTTGTTTAATGAGTATTAGGAAGATGTAGTTGCATGTGTTATTCATGTGATAAACATATCTCCTACAAAGAGTGTGATGAACAGAGTACCAGAAGAAGCATGCTTAGATATTTCATGCAGTGTATATCATTTCAAATTTTTTGGATGTGTATCCTATGCACACATGCCTAAGAAGATAAGAGGAAAATTAGATGATCAAAGTGAAAATTGCATATTTACTAGTTATAGTGAGCAGTCAAAAGCTTACAAATTGTATAACCCTGTCATCAAGAAGACAATAATTCACAGAGATGTTATGTTCAAAGAACAAGAGTCATGGAATGGGACTATAGAAAAACCAATCAATGCACAACCACCACTGATGGAAGAGGATGATGTAGCATAAAAGGAGCAACAAGAATCAAAAGAGAAGACACCAAACAGAGTTACACCAACAAGGACTCCAAGATTTTCAGATTAGCATGGATATTCAAGTATATCAACAGACCCAAATTCTCCAAGAAGCCAATCAGGTAATGAATCAAGCAATGGTAAGAAAAAGATGAGAAGTTCAAAATATATTTATGATGATTTGGATGTTAGTTCAAATTTTGCATTGTTGGCATTCCAACCTTCTTCGGTTGAAGAAGCAATTAGAGATGAAAATTGGGTGCAAGCCATGGATGAAGAGATAGATTCTATTGAAAATAATGATACATGGGATTTGGTTAATTTACCAAACAATAAAAAACTCATTGGTGTGAAGTGGGATTACAAGACAACGTTGAATGAGAAAGGTGAAATTGACAGATTTAAAGCAAGACTTGTAGCAAAAGGATTCTCGCAGCAACCGAGAATAGAATTTGGAGAAACATTTTCTTCGGTAGCCAGATTGGATACTGTAAGAGTAGTTCTAGCGACAGTAGCTCAGAACAAGTGGAAATTAATCAGATGGATTTCAAACCAACCTTATTGAATGGAATTCTAGAAGAAGAAATTTATGTGCAACAACCTCCAGGTTATGAAGTTGAAGGTAAAGAAGATAAATTTTACAGGTTGAAGAAAGCGCTCTATGAATTGAAGCAAGCACCTAGAGCATGGTATAGCAGAATCGACAGTTAAATGATTAAGAATGGATTTTGCAGAACCAGCATTGAGCCTATCTTATACACAAAGGTAAATGAGCATGGACATATTTGAATTGTTTTCTTATATGTTGATGATATGATTTTTACAGGTGATCTTGAGTTAGATGAATTTAAAGAAGCCATGATGAAGTAATTTGAGATGATATATCTTGGTCTCATGAAATATTTTCTTGGAATTGAAGTTGAGCAATTTGAAAAAGGAATTTTTATTTGTCAAAATAAATATGCAAGAGATTCGCTGAAAATATTCAAGATGGATAATTGCAAACCTGTACCTACACCAGTTGCAACAGGTACAAAGTTAAGTAAGGATGATGAAGGATCAGATGTCAATCCAACTCTATTCAAAATATTGGTTGGCAGCCTCATGTATCTCATAGCTTCAAGACCAGATATTATGCAAGGAGTGAGTTTGATTTCTAGATTTATGGAGACTCCAAAAGACACACACTGGAGTGTTGGAAAAATAATTCTGAGATACATAGCAGGAACGAGATATTATGGCATAATGTATGCAAGTACAAAAAAGAAATATTTTTTTAGATACACAGATAGTGATTTTGCAGGAAGTTTGGATGATCGGAAGAGCACATCCGATTATGTGTTTCATCTTGGTTCAGGTGTGATAGATTGAGCATCTAAGAAGCAGGCCATTGTGACACGATCATCAGCAGAAGCAGAATATGTAGCAGCAACTTTAGCAGCATGTCAAGTAGTATGGTTAATAAGAGTATTGGATGGACTCAAGCATAAACAATAAGGATCAACAACGATATATTGTGACAACACTTCAATGATTGCACTATCCAAGAATATTTTGTTTCATCAAAAGAGCAAGCATATTGATACTAGATATCACTTTATTAGGAAACTTGTGAGAAATGGAAAAGTTAACTTGAAGCCTTGTAAATCTAGTGATCAGTTGGCTGATATATTTACAAAGCCATTAGCAATAGATGTGTTTGAGTTTCACAAAAGAAAGTTGGGTGTTGTAAGCCTAGCTGAGACATAGACTATCAGGCATGTTTGAGTTGTCATGAGTTGTTTTTTAGTTTAGCGGTCGTAATTAAGGGGGAGTGTTAAAATAGTTAGTTAACTCCTGCATGCAAAGCTAGACAATCAGTTAAGTAAGCGTTCAGTTAGTTGAGTTGTGTGATAGATGAATTTGGTATGTGAGTTAGATATTCATTTAAGTGAGTGATGATCAAGTCAAGTTATGTAAGTGTGTGCATGTCAAGTGAGTTAGGTTAAATACCCTTCACCGGGTTCATTGTATTCAGATTGAGTGAGGTTGAAGTTCGTTGATTAATAGAAGAGAAACAACTCATGTGTTTCGTGTGTGAAATACTTGTGTTATTCTATGTTTAATATCCTCTGCCTTTCCAACAATTTGATGTTCAAAAGAAGTTCCATCATTTGAAATATTTAAGGTAAAATGAATTCTAATTAGTTAGAGGTGAACAACAAAGAGAAGCAGCTAACGCTTACATTCTTGCAGCTTCGAAAAATCTATTCGTGGTTCTCAATCAAATTAAACTACTAGAAAAATGTTTGCTTCAAAGGCATCATGCCTTCAATCACTAGTAGGTCATTTCACACTCAGTGAATCATTTATAGTAAACATCCTTTGTATGAATCACAATGAAGTTCAAGCTTATCATGTAGTCAACTATAATTCCTTCATGTCCAAGCAAAGCTTGTAGGAATACTAAGAAATGTTGGAACGAAACTGAAAGAAGCACATACATATAGTTGAGCTGGGGAAATTTTTGTAGTCAAAGTAAACATTTAAAAGTTGGAAAAGACATCGCTAAATTAAAGTACTCCGCTAACATGTAATTTCTATGGGAAATTATTTGGGAGAGATCACTAGGTTACTATTTTCTCCCAATTGGTACATGGCATCAGATCAGAAACTAATATTCTCGTCTGTCAGCCATGTTGGTATGACAACAAGCCAATGGTCAGTGTGATCAAGGGAAGGGTGGAGACGATATTTCTTCTCTAATGAATATATGGCGCAAGTCTATAGAAATCATGGAAATTATGTTGCATGGTTCCCCTCTGATTCAAAAAATGAAATTTCTCTGCAGTTGCACCCTTATCTGCATAAAATGGAGGCACAAACTTATATAGCCTTAATGATCTCTTATGTTAATTACAAGCAACCTAGAGTTTCCAAAGTCCATGCCACAGAAAAATCATCTAAAAAATTGTCTGTGATTACAAAAATCTTTTCTTATATGTAACTGGCTTGTTTCATAGACATTTTTATACAATGCAAATTGTAGATAGTTTTCAATGTTGTGTCGAATGATGGAAAGGCAGAGGAAAGGCACAAATTTTACACACTCAAACAATATTCATACAAACATTTATTACAATGAACTCGACTAGGTGTATTTATAATTTTTCAACTAATCATTCACTCAAAATAACTTCAAAATGAAAACACACAATAAATTTGACTTTTTCCATAATAAGATTGAACTCAAACTCTCTCACAATTGACTCAGTGAACTAATACTTTAAATTTAGAAAAATTTGCATGTGTAATTGTTATTTCCAAACTCCCCCTTAATTATGACTGTATGACGCAACGTAACTCAATTATGACTCAACATAACTCAACTACGTATTATAGGCTTACAATAGAAATTGGCTCAATCATCACTCAAACATCTTTGTCTAATCTTACAATGACTCAAAGCTTTGAAAATTTTTCATTTTCTTTTTCATTTCTTCCAAATTATATATCCTCGAAGTTGTTTCATTATTTGCTATGTGTTTTTTCTATAGGCTCCATATTTCTTTACTTGTTGTTGCTGCAATTTTTCTTTGTCTTTTCTTATATTTCTTTTGAAAAACAATCTGATCATGTCTTCTACAACTTCCTCTTTAAATATTCATTCAACCATGGACTGATGTCACAACTCTTCATCTTCAATCTGTCTTCTTTGCTTTTCTCCTTGTGTTTCTTCTTTGTTCTTCTTCTTGTGTTTCATATTCTTGATCTTTTCTTCCATATTTTTTGATAGCATAATCTGATTTTTTTTCTTGACTCCATTGCTGAAAAATGGTTTCAATGCTTTTTTCTTTGTCTTCGGTAACTTTGAACTCTTTCTCTTCACTTTCATCATCAGGTATTTTTATTTTTTTGTCTATAATTTGCACACTCAAGATCATCATTATGATTGCATGTAAAATCATAATCACTCTCCTCTTTCTCATTCACCATTTAGTTTAATTATTTTATTCTAGTTGTTTCTTTAAGACTATCATTATTTTGTTCAATTAGCTTCTCAATCAATTCTTCAATGAACTTCAAATTTGCATTAAAAATGTTAATAACTTTGTTTTCAACATCTTCTCCCATGCCATTTTGAACACCTACATATTAAAAACAATGTAAAAATCATCTTTGTAATTCTCTTTGGTGAGAGCTTCCTTCTCGACCTATTGCTTTGTTGTCTTCTTTTCAACTTCATTAAGAATATCTTCCACTATTATGCGGTGAGTGGACATTCTCATAAAAAACCCTTGAATCAATTTATCCTCTTCTTGATCATTAGTTGCTGCTAGATCACATGCTGCTTCATTAGAAATTCCAATTGTTTCATATCTTGTTGCTATAGTGGCAGCTTCAGCCTTAAATTCTTCATAAAACATGACACTTACTATATTTCCACAATAAATCCTTGTTTCAAAAAGGAAACCACGCATGTCATGAACATAATGTTTATCCACCCTATGGTGGGATATCCAAGCATGCATGTGTTCATTAACAATTTTTACTTCAGGAAATTCATCAATTATGTTTGGATTCACCAATGCACATATCATTTTTCAGTTATCATCCACATATGTGTCATTACAGTGGGATTTATTAGGGGAATTTTGAGGTCTAAAATGGGCCTCCTAAGGAAACAATAAAATAATAGTTAAACCAATAAAATAATATTTATGAATTTGCAATTCACTTTTTGCACCACAATCCATGTAACCATGCTTAAATTCAATTCAAAATTTGTACCAAAATAAAATCAATAAAAAAATTGTATTGATGTGGCTATAAATAAGAATGAATTTTTCAAGAAAAAGTCATTATCACTGAACAACTAAAGCATTTGTCCTTTGTAATTATACATATTAAATTATAATTAATTTGAATTTGTAATATTAAATAAAATGAGATGAATCTATAATTTAAAAATAAATATATAAAAATATACAAATATAATATTTATTGAAAAGTGTGTAAAGACATGAAGATTGTGTGGGGATATGCATTGTTTCTTTCAAAAAATATTAAATGATAATAATAATATTTTATTCAAAAAGTGTGAAATGACATTTATTATGAGTAATTTACTTTTTGACTTTAAAAGTACTTAGAGCACTACGATGGTTATCCGTGAGTACAAGTAAGTACCTTTAACTCAAACAATGCCACCTCAACCATTAGGGATGATGTCATCCCATAAAATGTGATTGGTTCTCATAAAGTGAATTTTGATTGTACATTTTCCTTAGGAGGACCATTTTAGACCTCAAAATTCCCCTAATGCACCATCATCTTCACTATCCATGTTACAGAGAAATTACTGAGCATCTATATTCTCTTGCCCTGCTTCACATACAGATGCTCCAACTTCTCTCTCTGCAATATTTGTTGCATCTTCTTTATCTTTCACATGTGCAGCTACAAAGTGGGATCCATCAATGTCTTCGCTCTCTTATGTTAACATTGCAAAATTATCTGTTTATGACATAACCTGTTACTGCATGTCACTCTCCTTTTTTCCAAACTTTACTTCCACGATCTTCCATGCTTCCTTGGAAGTTGTAGCTTTTTATACCTTGCACAAAAATGTCTAAATTGGGCCTCCTAAGGAAAAATTACAATCAAAATTCACTTAATGAGAACCAATCACAGGGGATGACATCATCCCAAATGGTTGAGGTGGCATTGCTTGAGTTAAATGTACTTACTTGTTACATTATCATTGGTGGATAAAAAATCATGGTTAACCACGGTAGTGCTTTAAGTACTTTTAAATTCATAAAATAAATTATTAATAATAAATGTCATTTCACACTTTTTTGAATAAAATATTGTTATTCTCATTTCATATTTTTTGAAAGAAACAATGCATATCCTTAAATAATCTTAATTTTCAATAAAAATTATATTTGTATATTTTCATATATTTATTTTTAAATTATATATTCATCTCATTTGATTTAATATTATAATTTCAAATTAATTATAAGTTTATATATATATATATATATGCAACCTTTTAAATTTATGATAAATCAAATCTATGAATAATATTATTATAATATATTTTTTTTTTAAGTAAGAGTAAGATCTATTAATAATGAAACATATGTTACAAGGAGGCTCGGGCCTCAACAGTGCTGGCTTGTGTCAATGCCATAATGTCATCAAAATAGAAAAAATTGGAGCTGCCCACGAGGGGAAACCAGCCCATATAGAGTTTGCAGCGCTGCCTCGAGAGAGGAAACCAATGACAAAAGACATAAGTAAATGTACCCAGCATGGAAATAAATAGATAGAAAAACTAAAGAGCTATAAGATTGAAACCTAAAGAGACCTGATAATCTGAGCATCATGAGAAACTGTAGGTGGTTCTTCAATAATCATACATTTGTACTCATCATCATCTGTATACTGGAGGCCAATTGCATCCTAGTGAGGCGCGACAGCCTCAACACCTGTTTCTTCGTCCAACAACTACCTCTCCTTGTAGTAACCCGAGCTACCGCCACTGTTAGATCCATAATTGTGCCTTGTCGGGACCTGTTGAGCTTTTACTTCTTGAGAGGGGCCAGGATGACTAGGCTGGCCTTGAGGTGGAATGGGATAGCTAGGTGCAGGGGCATCACTAGTTACTTCGTGGAAAGAGACAAAAATGGTGGCCACGATGAGCGGACGGTTTGAGGAGCACAAAAACTGAAAGTGGGCCATGGCAGGGGGTGGCGAAGAGACAGAGGAGTGCAACTGAGGCTGAGGTGGCGTCGAAGGCTCAGAGATAGGGTGGCGAGCAGAGGAACTGAAGAGACGGCCCCGACCATTGCGGGTATCAGGGTATCGGCCCCATGAGTGTTCAAGGGAGGAAGATGAGGAGCTGGAATGGGAGGAGGGAACTTGACATGAAGCTCGGCCTCTGCTGCTACCTCACCGGCATCGCATGCAATGTCTTAAGCGTGGCATGTCGGCACAGTGGGGGTGAGAGCAGCCTTGAGCAGCGAAAGAAGCAGGACTAGCGGGGAGACGCCGAGATGTGGAAGGAGAGATGGGGCCGAAAGAAGCCGAGAGACGCAGGTGACAGTGGGGGCTCTGAGAATGATGGAAACCTGGGAGAAACTAAAAGCAACTATTGAGACTACAACACCTCCCAATTGACGTGCGGGAGCTTGGCTCTGCAGTTATCTGGGAGCAACCACTACGTAGAGGAGGGATTTGGCTCGACATAGAACTAGCAGAGTGGAGTTGGAGCATCACAGAAAGACCAGGAGCATAGCCAGAGAGCCAAGGAGTGCAGCAAGAGAGTGACATTTTGAAGCGATGGTGTCTGCCTCATCCACAGCAATGAAGTAAATGCCTCGCAGGGTGACGGTGAGGAGACTTAAATGCAGTTGGGCGCCAGCAGTTTGGCTTGTGGGTGGGCATGTGGCCCTGCCATGTGCTGTCCCACAGAACATATGTCGTATTATTTGTCATAAACACCCGCATCTGGGAAATCTTATTATAATATTAATGATAATACAAACATATTAAAATTAAAGGAAAAATGCATATTAGTTTTGTGTGATGAAAAAATGTACATTAGTTTTGTATGTTAAAAAAAAGTATATTAGGTTCAACATAGTTTAGGGGAAAAAAAGTCTAAAATTTCAATGTATATAAATCTTATGTTATATGTACAAATATAAATTAAATATATTTCAATAATTTTTTTCGGAGTTGTCTCTTGTGTGACTTTTTGGAGTTTCAGGTCCCGAAATCCGGTGAAAAATATTGAGGTAAAATCTTGATTTATGTTATTTAAACTGGTTTTTTGACTGTATATATGGATTCAACATCCTAAAAAACCCCTAGGGAACTTCAATTGTGCAAGGTTACTCATCAAACTTCTAATTTCACTAAATTCCTGCCGAAATTTAGAGAAATTAGACCGGAAAAAACCACTGTAGAAGCCTTCAAAAAGTCGCATTATAGACTACTTGCTTTTTTTCTCCTTTAATTTTAAATGCATCTCAATTAATTTCATTATGATTGCATTAATATTATATATTATTATACATAATGTTATGAAATTTAATTTAAATGTTATAGAATATAGAATATATTCCTTTTTATATAATATGTTATTTTGTCATATGTTATAAATCAAATCAATTGAATGTGTAATATATAAAAATTACATAAAATAATATGTTACATTTATTATATTATTTTATTTTTATTTTTATATAGTATATTAATTACATGTTATTATAAAATTTAAATAATATAAATTTTAATTAATAGTATGTTAGACAATTAAGCATGGAAAATTTTAGGGGCTATTATTCGCAGGTGGGCTAATTTTCTATGTTTTTTCCAAAAAAAAGATTCGCCAATTTTTCAATTTTTATAAAAATGATTCGCCCAAATTTTACAGTATAAAATTAATTTAACTTAAAAATCACCAACATCATACACAGAGTATATCAAAAATCATTATAAATTTGAAATTTTTTACAAATATATCAATAAATATTTTATAGTTGGCTAATTAGGGACTAGTGAGATTCGCCAATGTTTTAAACTTCAAAATAATTTATCATCCTTAAAATTTTCCATGCAATTAAGTATTTAATCATTTATATTTATAATTTATTTTAAGTTATTTAAGTAGAAAAGACAAATGCATTAGTTGTTAAATGATAATATCATTTTATTGAAAAACTCGTTCTTATTTATAGTCACGTCAATACATTTTTTAATTAATTTTATTTTGGTATACGTTTTCAATTGAATTTAACCATGGTTACATGGATTGTCGTGCAAAAAGTAAAATGCAAATTCATAAATATTATTTTATTGGTTTAACTCAGTTATTTTATTATTTCCTTAGGAGGCCTGTTTTAGACATCAAAATTCCCCTAATGGCCTGTTTTACAAAATCCAATGCTAAAGCATCACATACTTCATCATAAGATTTATTACATTCATACTCAATTAACTCTTTAACTCGAAGAAAATTTTGCATTTTCATAACCCAAGAATCCAAATATTTATCAGTAAGCATAGGAGGTGGTAGCAGATCCAGGATACACCAATCATCCTTTATCTCTCTTTCATCTTCTGCTAGACTTCTCAGTTCCTTGACTACAGCTTGAACTTCTCTAAATATGGAAATAATCTCTACCTTTTATTTTCGATTCCCTTTCTTAATCTTCTTCAGTCACACATATAGACCAATGATTGTTGCATTTCTTTTGTCTTGTAATTGCTTTCCTTATTTCATGAGGCTTCCATCTATATCTCCCTAAAAAGAAATATGATCTTTAATATGTGCCCCTATTGATCCATATTTATGCAGGAAAAAAATGAAATACATGTTTAAACATAAACATAGAGCTACAACGAAAACTGGACATCAATTCATTAAAAACAAAATAAGAAAATCGTTTACATGTAGAATGAAAATAAACTAGCTCGAACAATGGTAGCTTATCTCTAAGAAGATATGTGGTGGCTACATGCCTCTAAACTATGTTATAATCAGGCTCACATGATCTTTTTATTATTTAGATACAAGGAAAAACCTCAAACATCCAAAAACCTAACCCTAGGAGATGAAGTGCTGAAATTTTGTGGGCCTCGTTGGAGTTAGTCGGTACACCAACTTCCCGGGGTCATAACTTTGACATAAAATCTTTGTTTGATGTGTACGATACCTCGTTAGAAAAATATATTTGAGGAATACAATTTTAAACTGCAAACCCAAGCCATAATCTATGGGTTTGTATGTTCTCCAAAGCAACGTTGTTTAGGACCTCATAATGACTTTGAAAGTTCATGACCCAAAAAACTGCCAAAAATAGTAGATTGTGCTACAATTAAGAAAACTTAAAAAACATTATTGGGGGTCCAAATTGAATAGGCATGTGGCCACCAATATCCACCTAGATCATTCCTCCTCCCTTAGAAATAAATGGTCCCCATTGCATTCAATGCCTCCATGAGATGGGGAAATTTCTATTGAATTTGGTCCTCGGTGAACCACTTATCCTGGTGCAAGACCTAATCATATTTGATAACTAGATACAAATAGATCCTCTATTTGTGAGTGTTCTTGATTTTTGTATCCATGATCTGATCAATTTTGGCATGTTCAATGCAATCTAGGTTGAGCTTTGTTGGTGTCAACTATTCAACAATGTCTGACGTGTCTAGAATTGGTGGATAGTATAGCTCAAGGTTGTCCACATTGAATATGGGGTGCAAGCCAAGGAATGTGGGGATATTGAGCTTGAAATCATTGGCTTCCACATCCTTGGTGATGTTTTAAGGCCCATATCGAAGTGGTTGAAGCTTACGATGGGCTCCAGTGAGGCACTCTTTCTACATATGTAACCAAACTTTTTCGCCCACCTAAAACTTATGGGGCACCCAATGCTAATCATACCATTGTATTTTACATTGGATTTCTCCAAGATGACATGAACTTGTTGGCGTATGTGTGAATGTGCTCAATGAACCTAGGGGTTTTATCATCTTCGGACTGGATATGGGAAGATTCTTCCTATGTAGTTGCAAAAGACAGTACAACATAAAGGGGACATAATGGTTGAAATCATAGGCTCACATCAAAGGGGTCTTGTCCAATCGAAATATGGAGAGCTATATTATAGTTTTGTTACACATATGGAAGATCCCATCCCTTGTTTATGTTTTCTTAGAGTTTTACATGCATAGTATGTGCACAATCATCCTATTGATGACCTTTGTTTGGCCATCAATCCAGGGGTGGAATGCAGTCGACTTAGTGAGCTTGGTGTCCAAAAATGACCAAAGCCTTGACCAAAACATTCTTATCGACCTTTTATTATGATCTGATATAATGGTCTGCAGGATCTCAAAATATACCCACTCATTAAAAGAAGAGTCTAGAAGTGACCTTTGTTGTGATACTCTTCTTGTAGGCAACAAATATGGTCATATTAAAAAACTTGTCAACAACCATAAATACATAGTCATTACATTTCTTGGTAGAGGAAGGGCAGGCATATAGTCCATGGAGATGGATTCCCAGGGCTGGCCAGGATTAGGCAGAGGAGTATACAATCATTTCTTCTTAATGGTTGGCTTGTTGATGGCATAAAAGGTGTAGCATCTTATGTATTTTCCAACATCCTCTCAGAGATTTGGTCAATAAAAATACATTTTTAGTATGGCCACAATTTTCTCCACACCAAAGTGTCTTGCGACCTGATTGTAATGTGCCTCGTAAATTAGCTTGGCACACTCATTTGAAGGAACACAAATATGGCCTAGGTATCATAATAATGCATCTTGGAGGTGGAAGTCTATAACTCGCTTTCCATCCACTAGCATTTGGTATGTGGTGGTGAACTATAAATCATTTGTGTATAGTTTCATCTATCCATGGTTCTTGTGGCCATGAGAATTGATAATAATGGTCAGCGTTGAAACCGGGGGCCAACTGAGGAAATATAAAACATGATTAGCATTCCCTTCTTATATTTAGTAATCAAAATGAATTTTTGTAGATATGTTGACCACTTCTTATGGTGATCATTCTGCAACTTCCCTTGGGTCTGTATAAACTACATGGGTCGGTGATCTGTGTGGATGACCATCTCCTTAGAATGTATTTTCTCCATTGTTAGCAATCCTGCATGATGGAATAAATCTCCTTATCATAGGTGGGTTAATTCTGAATTGTTTCACAAATTTTATAACTGTAATAGGCCACCGTACATCCTTGTTGTGTTAGAACTACACAAATAGCATAGTTATAGGCAACTGTCTCAATTTCAAATGGTTGTTGCAAGTCAGGAAATGTGAGTACTGGTACAGAGTAGAGGTGAATCATTAGCTCAACAAACTCATTATGTTGGGACTTGGACCAAAAAAAATGTGTATCTTCTCTACCCTTGCTAACTTGACTCAAAGGCTAAGAGATATGAGAGAATCCCAACATGAACCTATAATAGAAATTGGCAAAGAGAAAAAATTTGTGAAGCTCTGTTAGAGGGGTCAGGTTGGCCAATCCCAAATGACTTGGATCTTATCTACATCCACATGAACATCTTTCTCGTCAACGATGTAACCCAAATATTGGACCTAGCTCATGCCAAAGGTGAATTTCTCCAAGTTGGCACATTATAGCTTGTGTTGTCACAAGGTTTTAAGGACCTGTTAAATGTTTTGCAAGATATCTTCCCAAATCTTGTTGAAGATGAGGATGCCATCCAAATTTTTCAACCACGAATGAATTGGTAAAGGGCTAAAAGATATCATCCATTAGCCTCATAAAAGTTGCAGGGGAATTTTTCAACTCAAAAGGTATGGCCAACCACTCAAAAAGGCCCTCCATGGATTTGAAGGCGGTCTTCCACACATATGTGGGTTCTATTGGAACTTGGTGATAACCATACTTTAAATTGATCTTGTTGAAATACATGGCCCCTTTGAGCTGGTTAAGAAGGTCATAAATTGTGGGATTGGATATCCATTTCTAATAGTGATTTTATTAGTACCCAATAATTAATGCAGAGTCTCTAGGTCCCATCCTTCTTCTGTACAAGTACAATTAGGCTCCCACAAGGTGAGTAACTTGGCCAAATGTTCCCTTTTTCCAGCAATTCCTAGATCTACCACATGATTTCTTCATTTTCTAGAATAGAGTTGTGGTATATTAGCCTATTGGGTAGAGGCAATTCGTAAGTCAGATCGATTGAATGCTTGACCTGATAGTGTGAAGGTACCCCTGTGGGAAAGGAGAAGATGTCCTTGTATTCTTCCATAACTTATCCACCTATTTTTTTGTGCAGCAAAACCCTTCGTGGGGGCCATGGATATGGCCACAATCTTCCCCCTACTTTAAGAAAGAATCAAAATAAAAAATAAAAAATAAAATCTCTTTCGGGGAGATTATCTTACTGCATTTCTTAGAAAATATCAAAGAGATGGAGGTAGGCGGGGTTACCTTTGATATCCTATATAACTTATTGCCCAAAGTAATAATAACAGTGTGAGGCCTCATCTCATACAAAACATGATACTTCCAAAAGTATGGTTGGCTTAATAATACATCACAAACTTCAAGAGGAGGAGAGTCACACAGTGCCTCATTCGTTAAGGGTTTTATGTTGTAGGGAATATGACACAATTGGCTAATGAAAAGATCTCTTCCTTGGTAGAGCTACCCGGTGGTATATGGTTGTGAGTGTGGTGTGGTTGATAGGTCTAAATTCTTAACAAACTCTACCTAGATGAGGTTCTTTTGGCTCCTGTTTTTTAAAATGAACTGAAATGAAGACCCCTTCACCCACATTATTGAGTGGAAGAGATGCTCCCCTTCCTCTAGATCTCCAGGATCCCAGCACTTACAAGCCAAAAGGTCATAAAGTCTTGGACAAATTCAAAAAGTAAACAACAAAATTTAGACAAGTGGGTTTTGAAAAAAAATTGAATTTTGGGCATAAATAGGCCTTCTGAACTCACATTTGATCATTTGTGCATTGGTGAACTTGAGAAAACGCTCTGGAGTAAAAAATCTGCAACTTCAATCTAGACGAATTCTGAGCCAAATCAACTCAAATTTTCCAGGTAATTCTCTCAATCATCTTAGTAATCATTTTTTCTATCAATTCAAGTAATTTTAGGTTAATTTCAGCATAGGAATTAGTTTTTTAGATTAACCCTTTGCGTATACGTGGGTTGAAAATATCGAAGCTGCATATAAAGGTGATTGTGTAAAAAGAAACTCGCGTATGCGTATAATAAGCTTTCAAAATAAAAATATAATTGATGATTTGTTGGATTTACTCAGGATGACCATTAGTTGGAGAGAGAGGGAGCATAGTGCAATTAATAATGAGGTAATGGAGGACCAATTTTCCTTAGATATACTCCGAGGATATGGATTACTCAAATTTTTCAAAATGCCTAATATGAAAACAAATACCAAATTTCTAGAGATTCTTGTCAATTGCTGTGACCGAGAGGAGGATTGCTTCATGATTAATAAAATACCTTTGAGAATTGAAATCAAAGACATATATTTCATTACCAGGCTTCCTCGAAGCGGAGAGCCAGTGAATTTGCAGGGCAAGCCAATGGGAGGGTTGAATGTTGATGATTACATTTGGATATACTATGCAAAGGGTACTCAGAAGGTTGGGATCCATATCCCAATCAGATATGTGCAAGGATTACACATGAAAATCCTTCTTTTCACCATAGTCTGAGTAGCCGGGTCAACTTCATTACACTAGGCCTCACGTGGAAACATGATTTTTCTATTTGAATGCCTAATTACTTTATATGATTGGTACACTGCACTATTGACCAACTTGAAGAAACAATTGACCTCCATCCAGAAGAATAAGAATAAACATTTCAGGTATGGGACCATTTTGTGTACATTATTCTTTGAGAGGATACCTAAGCTTCGACCCAAGAAAATTATTTTCAACCAAATCATAATCTCCCTTCTTAAGGACTCTTTTGACAATGAAAGGTCCGTACCACATGGATTTAAATCTCCCTGCCCCTAAGGCATCCTTTTCTTGATCATAGACCAAAATGAGGTCATCTTCAGAGAAAACCCCAGGTTTTACATCCTTATCATAATGAACCTTCACTCTTTTCTTATGGGCCTCATTAATCGTAGTTGCATCTCAACTCTGCTCATCGAGACATTCTAGATAGACAAGTCATTCTTCAAGACTTGAAGTGTCTGAAAGAATCTCAACAGCTAGCTTAAGAGAAGGAATCTCACACTCAATAGGAAAGATTGATTCCAAACCATAAACCAGTTGGAAAGGAGTGAACCTATTTGCAGTCTTAACTAACATCTGGTATGCCCAGAGCACAGGATACAACATGACATGCCAATTGGACCTACATTTATTGATTTTCCTTTGTAGGATAACCTTTAAGGATTCATTCACAGCTTCAAACTACCCATTAGTCTGAGGATAATATGGAGACGAATGCTCCTATAGGAAACCTAATTTAAGAGTCAATTCAGCCATCATGGAGTTCTTGAACTGACTGCCATTGTCACAATCTCTTTGGGAATACTGAAGAAAGAAATGACTTGGTTGAATAGAAAGAGGGTTGTTGTTTCACCATCGTTTGAGAAAGTAGGAATAGCCTCAGCCCACTTGGTGAAGTAGTCCATTGCTACGATAATGTACTTATGACCCTTCACCAAAGGTGGATTACAAGTAGTAAAATCAATCCCCCACTTAGTGAATGAACCGAAAGTGATAACAGGGAAGAGTGGAGATAGAGGAGTGTGAATCTTTTGAGTATAAACTTGACAAGGATGACATTTTTTGACTGCCTCAAAACAAACTTTGAAAATTGAGGGCCAAAAAATCTGACACACAAAATATTTTGAGTTGTAGCAAACCCAAATAGATGACCACCACAAGATCCAATGTGGAAATCATTCATCACAACCTCAGCCTCTTCGAGAGTTAAGCAATATCTAAGGATCGAATCAACCCTGCGACGATATAGAGTGTCCCTGATAATAAGATAACATTTTTCCAAGTGATGCAACTTTCTACACTCATCTTTCGAAAAAGCGAGGGGAAACTTTGAATTCTGGTGATAAACAATAATATCTCCATACCAAGGATCTTGTGAAGAAATGAGGAAAATATGTTCATCAAAGAATGACTCCTCATAAATAATCTCATCTCCACAAGGCTACTCAGAGATCAACTCCAAAAATACCAAAAATTTCTTGGATTTGGAAGATAGGAATTCAAGATCGAATTATTATAGTATAACAATCCATCTATTGTATTCCCCCCCAATCACTTGCCCAATGATAAAAAATTGAAAAGGATTGACAACTTCCAAAACATAAGTTTTGCAAAGGAGAATGTAATGCCTAAGTCGCTAGACAGCATGGATGGTTTCCAAAGCTAACTTCTCAATGCGAGAATATCACAATTCAAGACCTACCAAGCCTCAGCTTAGATAATAAATAACATGCTCACAAAGATCATCATCCTCCTGAACTAGAACCATACTTATAATAGATTCTGTCGTGGAGAGATATAAAAGGACGTCTCTGCTATAATTAGGTGGACTCAATAAAGGAGAAAAGGTCAATTCATTTTTGAAAGCATCGAATGAGCGCTGAGCAAAGTCATCCCATAGGAATTGAACTCCCTTCTTCAACAATCTCATAAACCCTTTTGTAACATCAGTATAGTTAACGATGAATCTCCTCAAGAAATTGGCTTTTCCATGAAGACTTTGAATTTTATGAGTAGAAGACGGGGGAGGTAACTAAATTATTACCTCAAACTTGAAGGGATCTATCCAAATCCCTTCAGTAGACACTATGAATCCCAAAATCTGACCGAATGTGATGGTAAAAATACACTTATTTGGATTTAACTGGATTTTGTAATGATGACATATTTCAAAAATATATCGAAGATGAGAAGGATGATCAATCCTCTTTCGAGAATGAGAATCTAAATCATCCAAATAAACTTACATGATATGCTTGATATCATGGAAAGCATAAGACATGGCCCGTTGGAAAGTAGCTACATCATTTTTAAGACCAAAAGGCATCTTCTTGTATGAAAATGTATCCAGGGGAAAATAAAAGTAGTCTTGTGTTGATCTTCAGGACGGATGGTAATCTGATTATATCCCGAGAAACTGTCCATGAAGGAGAAAATCTCATTCTCTGCACACTCATCAAAGGAAAAATCAACAAATGGAGTGGGGTAATTATCTTTTGGACATGCCTTATTCAAATCTCTGAAGTCAATGCAGACAAGAATTGTTCCTTTTTCTTGTCCATAGGCACTGGAATTGAAACAAACTCAGTCAAAGGAATGGAGTATATGAAACTCACCTTAAGAAGCTTCTCGACCTCGGCCTTGAAAGTTGCAGCTTTCTTAGGATTGACCGGATGAAGCTTTTTCCATATAGGCTTAGCATTCTCGTAATTATTAATCTCATGTTGGACAATAGATGGATAAATTCCAGGAATTTCCTTATAAGACTAAGTGAAAACATCACGAAACTCTTTAAATAGATCGGTATAAATCTGAATCACTTCAGGGGAACATTAAACTCTGATGAAAAACTTCTCTCTAACATTAGGATTCTTATAAATGTTCACCGAGATCGTCTTAGAAATGACAGTCATGTTCCCTTCAGCAAAAATTGGTGCTAGAGAAAAAGGGTTTGGGATCGGGCGAACAGGACCAGTAGACACAAGGCTAGAAAATCTTGACTTAACCTCTCGCAAATCAAGTAGAAAATATGACCGATGACGAAAATAATCCCACGGTCTTTCCACACTAGTCATTTCCTCGAGGATAGCCTCCTTAGATGGTAGAACAGTATTGAGGCATTCTTGAGAAGAAGATGAATTAAGTATCCAAGCCAGAGCCACATCTCCATCCAAATCCTCCGGTGAAAGAGAAAATAGATTAGAATCTGCAGAGTCAACAATAGACTGATAAGTAATCTCTATTGCAGATATAGGAAATGTAATTCCACCCACTTGGCCTTCTTCTAATGTGGTGTTAGGAGAAGTTAAGGTCCAAGTGTCCGAAAAATAATGAGTTATAAAGAACTCTCTTCGAGTAGGAGCCCTGAAGGATGAAATAGCATTGATATGAACAGGAGGTAGAAGATCAAAGGTACCCATCAATGAGGTATAAATTACAACCCCTAAATTCTCCACAGGTCTCTTGGCATCATTCACTAAGGGAACAATAGAGTCAGAAGATGCATTAGGATCTATTGGAGAATATTCCATCTAATCAACAGTGATAATCCTCCCTTAATGGGGAAAACACAGGACGTGAAATAATGATGAAGCAATAGCATCCATCTCATAAATCCAATTCCTCCCCAATAGAAGTTTTTAGTCCAAATTAGCATCAACTATCTCGACTTCAATATTGATAACTTTACCCACAATACAGATGGGAAAAGCCAGAACGATGCCATGTGGCCTGTGAGAATGACCATCAAATGCAGTGAGGAGAGTAGGTGAAGGAACGACTTGAGGAGATCCAATGGATTTCCAACATGAGATAGACAAGACACATGTGGAAGCACCCTCATCCACTACAGTTCGAAAAATATTGATTTTCCGATACATAGATTTGATCTGAGAATCCATGTGATGAGGAAGTCTCTTCCTAAGATTTGAAATATAAAATGTGATCATAAGGGAGTTATTTGGATCTATCGCTTCGATTTCAATGAGGAGCGCACTCCTTTGTGTTGGGCACGACTGGAGTACCTCCAACGAAGACATCGCACATAGACTCTGAGCTAGATATTCTACAATGGAGTAGTCTTGGGCTACCTTGGCATTAAGGTTGATTGTCGAATTTTTATCAGAACCTTTCAGCATGCGAGGTATAGGCTCGACTATGGGCCTATCAATATGGAGTGGCTCTAAAGTATCAGGAGAGACCTTAGCTTTCGAAGACTCAGATTCACCATAGTCACGTGATCTCATGGCGACATCAATGTTAGCACTCATCATATATACATTTGAATAATTTTTCCCTTCCTGGTTGCCCCCTTGTGGGATTTCTAGTATTTGCATTCGCGCCAGCAAGAATTTTCTACCCTTGGGGAAAAGGGTTAGCCAGGACAGCCTAGGAACTAGAGGAACCCTATTGAGTTAGAAAGCGCTGAGCATCCTAAATTTTAGGGCAGAGATGAGTGATATGGTCTCTAATGCATAGCTTTCATGGAAACTTGACTTTATTCTTTGACTCTCTCTTACCCTCTCCAACATTATTGTTGGATTTGTTCGCATTACCCTTCCCATCATTATCTTTCTTCTTGTTATTCCTTCCCTTCTTCTTCCCATCAGATTGTTTATTTCCTTTGGGGTTATAATATTGAACAACATTGATCGTTAAGGTTTGGGAAGGAGTAGACATCGACGACGTAGCCAAAATAAAAGGAGAAGATTGTAGAGAAAATTGTTTCAATTGATTCAGAAGGTTAGCCGTGCCACTATCGATCGAACCGAAAATTTCATTAGCATGAGGACCTAGCTTTGGTTTGGATGAATCTACTTTGGAATGAGGATCATCATACAATATATCATTAATAATCCTAGACTGAGAATAGATCAATTCCATTTGTTAGGCTCTAAAGATAGCTTGTTCCTTAAAGAATACCCCAGAAAGAGATACATCCTTTGAGATTTCTAGCTATAAAGATTTTAGGAACCATTTAAGAAGAAATTCATTGGTAGTATGGGCTTTAAGGATCCTCTTCCTTCTCCTCCATTCCTAAATATGGTCAGAAATGTGTGTTGCCTTATCTTTCTGGAAATTGGCCAGAAGCTCAATACCAACATCATAACCAACGAGAAACTGAAAATGGTTCAAAAAAATGGTATCCAACTCACCAAATGAAGAAAAAGTGCCCCTAGTAAGCTCAATGTACCATTTAGCAGCACTTCCAGTTAGGGTACGTTGAAATAAACTCAACCTAATCAAATCATCAATGAGGGATTTCGATGAACACCATAAATGGAAAGTGGTAACATGGTCCGCTCAATCCTCACGATTCTTCCCTTCAAATTTTAGAATATCTGATTGAGGTTTAGTAGGGACTAGAGGCCAACCCAGCCTATACCAAATAGGATTATTAGTCAATATTAATAGATCTGTCAAATTTAGGGTTGTCAGAAACTGTAAGTGCGCAGGAGCCTGAGAATTCCATCCACCAACGGAAAGATTCCCAACATTCTGAAAAGAATAACCTAGATTTTTTGAGGCACCAGGTTGCCATAAATTGTTCGTAGAAAAATATGAACCATAAGAAAAGCCTTGTGGCCGAGAATAATTCGAAGTAGGACCCCCTCCCACCATACAGTTACCATAAACATGGATATTCCCCCCAATCTAAGTATTAAATGAAGATGAAACTCCTTGGTAAGGGTTCTAAGCATTAGCGAACAGAGAGAAACCTTGAGAAGAACCTACGGAGGATAAAGGAACATTCCCCTCCTTAACATACATAAACTGATTACCAGTTCCCAACCCAGTTAAAGCAGGTTTCCAGCCTTGAAAATCATTAGAGCTTCGGCCTCCCAGAAAAGGATTAAAACATTGACCTTGAGCGGAGAAAGGAAAAGAACCTAAAGAAGGGTTCGAATGAGGGATGTGACCACTTCCAAAGGGGAAACCCTGAAAATAAGCTAACCCACTAGCCATAGAAGACATGGGCATGGAGACATCGGATGCAATAGTGAGAGGAACTAAAGGAATTTCACTAGAAGGAATCCCAGATGAAAAGGGACCAGTATGGGCAGAAAAATATTGGGTGCCCCCACTTGTAGACGCAATAAATTTAGAGCCAAAAATTTCAGTACTGGGATTGATGCTAGAAATAGGAATGGAACCTCCTCCCTCAGCCGAAAGAGGAGTATGCACACTCGAAGTACTCATAACCCAAGTTTTTTTCCCAGATACGACCATCGAAATAAAATAAGGAGAAATATGAGGGCTAGTCGATCTGTGAGACGGAGGCCCAACATATAATAGAACGTTCGAAAAACTAGCAGGAAGAGGAGAGGAAGGAGTAACTGTAGGTTCAAGAATTTCTTCAACCTCAACTTCTTCTGCCAGAAAAAGGACCCGAGAAAAGGGTGGAGTACTCCTCTCTAAATCATGACTAGCACTAGGACTACCCTCAGAAATAATAACCCCAAGTGAGGGACTCTCCGATGTGTTTGCAACTACTGATAAGAAATCACCAGAAGAATTTCTCCTACGCCTTCTTGAAGGAGGATCAACACTCAGAGGAGAAATCCCACAAAACCTTCTCAATTGAAAAACTGATAGGTCATCCACTTTTAATAATTATCAGATTTTATGTAGACTTAAAAAAAAAGGTACAAAGCTATGGAAATATAGGAGAAAAGAGCACTCTCTACAAAATGTCCCTAAGATTCAGCAATCAAGCAACCCTCAACTATTTCAGCTCTGAGTTATTAGGACCGGACACCAATATACAAGAAAATGAAAATAAGGACCTTCTGAGAATATTTTGGGGTAATTATGCCCCAGGCCTATTAGAGAAGGTAATAGAAATAGTTATGCTGACCTCCTAACAAAATCCTTTACCAGTGCAAGTACCCAATATTCTCAAGGGAACCCTATAGAAGTACTAATGAGTGATGCAACGTCTGCCTCATGTACCACAAGTATTCCCCCCCGTAGTAACCTATATGATACCTAGGAATAACAACTATGGACACTAGTTCATATCAGAAGTCGGGCAGAACGCTCTTTGGTCAGGATCCAACAAATAGGAGAGGGGGTATCTCTCTTATCTGCCTTCACTTGCCCTCGCTATTGACTATCTGGAGGAGATATTTCATGGTCCACTTAATGAGGATGGATTTCACTCATTAATCAACTTCTATGTTTGAAATTTTGAGTGGCCTTGGAGAGTTAACTCTCCACTCACCTATTCCAAGGCCCTACATACCTAGAATAGTTGTTGTATATTCATGACACCTCAAAATTTCTAGTTAATTTTAAATTACGCACCTGATTTTAATGGATGTTCTTTTTAAGTTAGGGGTAAACGGAGAATGCAACTTATGATGTATTGACACAAAAGAGAAATCAATAGAAACCTGCTACATGCATATGCAACTTTTTCTTCAACGAAAGAGATTTCTACTCGGGTTCTATGAAACAACCAATAAAAGCGAGAAAATTTTCTTTTCTTTTCAAGATCACGCTCACACAATCAAAAACTATCAAAAGACTAAATATGCTTAATGGTGCAACTACACTAATGCAAAACTACCAATGCCAAATACAGATTCTAGGAATACTTAAAAAGGGAAGAAAATGAGTTTCTCAATTAGATAGGTCTGAACACTTTGACACAAAACAAAATACAGGCCCAAAAAAAGGACTTCCTTACATAAAAATAACAAAAACAAATTGATAGAAGAGTAGACAAGTCCACTCAATAACTTCTCTAAAAATCAAGCAATTTGGACCAAAATGACAAACTACAAACTTGCTCCAAAAAGTGACGAAAACCATAAAACGAAAACCAAAACCAAAACCAAAGGAAAACACCAATGTTTTTTTATGCTTTTACTTTTTAAGGAAGCAACAAATCTCTTTGAGAAAAGCACAAACTACCAAATATTTCAAATCAGCAAATTGAGCAGACAAACAACTCCGGCCATGTCACTTTTATGAAGAGACTCAATAAATGGAATGAAGTAAATGACTCAAGAAAATGACTTGAAACAACAATATAAAACTCCAGCAATCACAGAAACTTCAAGAAACCAAGAATACAACTTCAAGATTTGCCAAAAAATCTGATCTCAAGAAACCAAGAAAAAAAAACAAGCAAAAAAACCAAAAACCAAATGGTGAAGCAATGAAAAGGCAAAGCATGAGTAAATTGACACAAACTCACTATTCTGAAATGTTAGAACAACCAAGAACCTCATAAATAAGTCCTGGTGCAACAACCAAAACTGAAACTTCACCAAGCAAGGAAAACCTTGGGTTGACAAGGTTTTCAAGCAACAAAGAGAGAAATTGATACAAAACTGATAGAAACACTATCCAGATACATCATAGGTTCTACAGTAGTGGCAAAGAACAAGAAAAAAGACCGTAAAGGACTCTAAAAATCAAATTTTCATTTCAAATTGGCCATACACAGGTTGGAAGTGTACAACATGCGTGCATACGCATTTATGTCTAAGGAAACTCACGTATACGCGTGTTTCTTTGGACCAAAATGAGTGTATACGCGACTGTGTGCACTAAAAGTTTCATATAAAAAAGTTGGCAAGGAAAAATAAAAAATCAAATATTGATCCAGAAGATCGAGACTTTTTCTTGGATGGATAAAGAACTTATAAGACTGGGAAACTGATCAGATCAGTCACGGAACCCAAAATACAGAGAAAACAACCTAAACTAGGAATTACAAGATGAAATCCCCAACAATTTTTTTGCAAGTGAAACTACCCTAAGGTCTGGGTTGAGGGACCTAACAGAGTGGAAGGCATACAATAGCAAGAAGCAATCAAACTAAAAGTCATAATGCTTAAACTAGTAATCTTGGGAGAGATGACCTTACCCGTATATCCTATGTTTGAGGTCGTTCTTGCAGGGTGCAAACCCTCTGCTTCTCCACGTGCTTCAAGACATGAAACTCACTCAAGAAAAATCACATAGAATAGTTGTACATCATATATATCCTAAATATCAGTGGTTAGATCATATAAGCTTATAAAGGTAACATGAAATTAACAATTACAAGATAATTAATATGTATAAAAATCATATAAGATCAGGACATCAGGAAGAGGATAGAGCTTTTTTATTGATGCATGTAAAATATGTGAAGAAATATCACCTAAAATCAGCCACAGATCCAAGTGAAACCATCCTCCGAATCTGTCCAGCCCAAGCCTCAACAATCGTCTTCCATAAAGGTGCACAAGGATGTCACATAAAGGAGGTGAACATCTCAAAGGAAGAAACAAGGGTTTCCTGAACCTGGGAAGTGCAGAAGGCACAGGGACAATTAGACTTGATCTGGGCTATAGCAGGTTATAGTATCAATACCTATCTCTCTCCTCCCTTAGACCTTCCCCATGAGGTGTATTTATACTTCCTCAAAACAAATTTTTCAGTTGGGAAACAGTTTGGCCACGGGATCCTCTAGGTGGGCTTCTAGTGTAACCTATAAAACCTGCCCAAATTATAGATATTTATATATTTTTTAATATTGTAAAATGGATATGTGGGTCAGATATGAGTGGACCCGCGACTCCATGCGTTTTTGACAGGGCAGAGTTGCGTATGGAATTCAAAATATTGTATTTTAAGAGAATTACCAAGTCTGAATGGAAAAGGTTACCCAAGGCCAATACATAGATCATAAAGTATATAGAGGTGATAAATGATGCTATAACACCTCCTATGGCATCAACCAACGAGACCCCCTCTCCCATTTCCTCTCTATCCTCATGGCTAAAGAACTTTGATAAAATACTAGCTACTACAATTTATTCCAAAAATATTAAGGGACTCAAACTCTCCTAATAGACCCTTTCATATTTTGCATAAGAAATTTGCAAATTATATTATGATAATGGTTTCACCTACCTCCCATAAATAAGGTGCCTTTAAAAAAGTTCTCAATGGATTCATGGATTCCGAAAGCACCTCCACCAATCATATAAAGTCCTATATTTTCTTCTCCGACACTCCCCTTCCTCTCAAGTTTCACATTTCCAACATTGTTGACTTCTCTATAAACTCCCTTTCAACCAAATAGTTTGGACTAAGTGTCATTAACCTTACTACTCATAATTCTTATTGGGAATATCTCCATTCTAAGATTACAAAAAACCTCACTTGTTGTATATTTTGATCCCTCAACATTGCCACATGATTAATCCTTCTGAAATAACTCCTCTATTTTATTATTTTATACCTTTTCTATGATCTTATTCCCCCCAAATGTATATGTAAATCCATCTACAAGATTCAATAAATTTTCTTTGGAAAGGAACTTCTAACATCAAAAAATGGGCCCTCTTCTCATGGAAAACCCTGTATCGCCTCTAAAAAATAGTGGGTTGGATTGCAATAATCCATTAGAGGAAATTTCAGCCTAAAAGTGCCCATGAAATTTTAACATACATAATATGTAAACTACTCAAAACCCTTTAAATTTAAAAAGAGGTACATGTAAATATTTTGGAGGGAAAATAGAAAAAACTACATTTATAATAGTATTTTTGGCTTATCTCCATGTAGGTTTTCTCAAATTTCAAGTGTAGACGCTCATCGGATGTGGAATCGAATTCAAAAGCCAACGAGTACCCATTATGAATACTTCTTCGAAGACACAAATTGATAAAAAATGAATATACATTAAAAAATGTGGTCAACACGTTTTTAATGTATCTTCAATTTTTATCATTATAGGTCTTCTCAAAAGTATGCATAATGGGCACTCGTTGGATGTAGAATTTAATTTTGCATCCAATGAGTGTCTACACTTGAATTTTGAGTAAATTATAAGGAGATAAGCCAAAAAATACAGTTAAAAAAGTATTTTTCTTCTTTTCCCTCCAAAATTCATAATTATTATTTTATTATTTTCCTATTATTTCATTATTTTTCCTTAGGAGGTCACTTTGAGGTTGAAATTTCCTCTAATGAATAATGAATTCCTAGAAATTAAAACATGGTGGTGTTGGATACAAACAAAGGATGACCTGTAGAGAAACTTTGGAAATAAGTTATACCAATGATGTAAGAAATAAAACTTTAATTGAGTTAGGAGATCAAACCAAATCCATCATATGCCAAATTGCTTGGAATTCAAAATCACCATTTCTAGTAAGTATACAATGGTTAAATTTATCCTTTCTAGTAAGATTCTTCATATAAAACACCTCATTGTCAACACAAAGAACCATTACTGGGATCCATAACCAAGGAATTTTGAATAGTAATGTTTCTTAGTCTATCTATATCACATCCCCTTCTAGATAGAGCAATTATTAGTAATCTTTAGGAGTAGCTTCACTTAGCCCAAAGTAGCCACTTTTCTCTAGTTTTTTTTTTTTTTTTTTTTTTTTTTTTTTTAAATGTTAGAAGCATTGATGGTCCCACCTGAAGGGGCCCACAAATAGACTCTACTAAGCTAAGCATACCCTTAATGGAATCAAGGAGAATTGAACCCGTCCCTCATGACAAAAGGCCAAATGGCTCGGAAGGGGGGCTTCAACCAACTGAGCTACCCATTAGGGCTCAACCACTTTTCTCTAGTTTATAACTCATGGTAGGATTATAATTTGGGACTACATACAATGATGGAGGTACATCAAACCAACACTTTGTATTATATGCAAATACATAGGCGAAACAAGATTATAATTTGGGACTACATACAATGTTGGAGGTACATCAAACCAACACTTTATATTATATGCAAATAGATAGCTGAAACATTGGAATATATTCTCAACATGTATCCCTTCAGTGCATATTTTTTAGACTGATGTGCCACCATTTTTATGTCAATATAAAAAAAACCAAGATAGTATTCATTTTACTATATTCTCTTAGAGAGGTTGCAAGCATTCCAAAATCCTTGTCAAAAAAATTTGGGTTATTTTTCTATGAATTATCTTGTGGTATTTTTGGAAAGAATACTATAAAATAATCTTCAAATATGAGGAGAGTGCGACCCCCATGATTTGGGACAAAATTAGAAAAAAAATTGAAACCCTTCGAATTTCCCAATGGTCTTAGGGATATTTCAAATGTACTCCTCAAGAGCGTTATCTCCTTTGTAATTGAGACTTCCATATCTCTTCCTCCATCAACATCTCCTAACCCCCCACTCCACCCCACCCTAGACCATCCTTCCCTTTTGTATGGTCCCCATCTCCCCTGAGCTTTGTCATGTTAAACTTTAATGGAACATCCAAAGGTAACTCTAACCCAACATGATTTGGTAGGGTATTCAAAAACTCTAAATTTTAATCCTCATACTTTGTTTGAGCTACTTAGGAATTACTTCCAATAATGTTGTAGAAATATAAGGAACCCAATTTTTAATTATTAAAATATAATTTCTAAATGATACTCCAAAATCATTATCTCCATGCTCACAGAGCTTTAGAGTGTTACCCCTCCTAATAAATTTTATATCCATTCGAAATTAGAGAATAGCAAGAAACCCTTCACTCCCTCCCAAATATTCCTATGCTCATCCCTCCCATGTTTGACGAGATTCCAATGAACCGGTAAAATGTTTAGCCAATGAAGGGTCCCTCACTCTAGGCACAAGAGTCAATGCTAATAGGAGTTCTCATATTGATCATTGCCTAATATAAAATTATCAGAATCCTTTTTAATATGATTTCAATCCCCCACATTGTGTGATGAAAGGCCTGCAAACTTGGATGCATGCTTGGTATCTCTCACACCAATGATGGAGGTCACTTGTCACCAGGCATAGATTTCACCTCATGCATATATTGACACCATCATTCACAAATTAAACCATGGATGAACATGAAATCAATTCTAGATATATTTTAGCTTTTAGCATGAAGAATAAGGAAGTTATGGCAGTCATGATAAGCTATATCGCCATAAATTCAAAGTGAATGTGGAATATATTTCTCCTCTTTTTACAAAGTTTTACAAAAGCATTTAAATCCATCCCATCAGTAGTTGTGCCGTATTCTGTCAGATGTGGTCTCTCTAGTATCTTCCTCTATTGTTCTCCCATTTTCTATATTTTTTCCTATTTGATTGAAATGTCTCCTCTCTTTATGCAACATTATAATGCTCTCACTCGATAAACTAAAGTGATTTTTTTTCTAAATTAGGCTACTTCTATTATATCATACAATCCAAAATATTATCGTTCTCATCCTCTGGAGTTGGAAAGCCAATTCCAGAGGGAAATTTCGATTTCAAAACCACAAAAAAGGGCCTGCCCCATGTTATTGCCTAAATCTACCTCAGGCTGAAAGAAGGCAGAGTTCAGGGTAACATCAAACCACGCTCAGTCTGGTAGCTAGCCCTACCAGATCAGGAGAGGGCTCTCTCCGGGTCAATCTCAACAAAATAATCAATAGGGCTTGAGATGACTTGAAATAAAAGATAATTTTAGGCTAGGTATATAAGTAAATGAGTTTGATTGAGTTTTTGGGGGTTTTTTTTGGAAACAAAGGGAAAGGAAGTTTTGGATCGGGGGATTAGGCCTAGTTTTTGCAGAGTTCTGATTGGGGCAAGGAAGGAAATTGTTTTGATGCTTCAGATTGAATGAATGGATGGTTCAGATTGGCGAGGAGCTGAAGAGGGAAAGAGGCTTTCAAGAATCCTCTTCAAACATATGAAAACATGGAAAATTAAACAAAACTGAAGGCAGAGAAAAGCAATGTAATGAATTCCACCTTTATCACTCATTTGTTTAATTTAAGAAGAAAGGAGAAGGGAAATGATACACATAAAAATTATTGAACTTACAATCACATAGAGAAAAACACCATCAAAACACAGAGCCACATGGATCCCAAAGAGTGTTGCAAACCCTGGTCTATTCCTTTGCCAAAAGTGCAGAGATGAAATGTACAATGAAGTGCCAAGCAATCCCAAGTGTCCAACCCTGAAAATGACTGAAGAACTACATGATATAAACAAGCCTAACTCATTCCCATGCCTCTAGGGGTAGAGCTCATCATTCTAGGAGTTTTTTCAACCATATCTAAACTAGGAACTGAAAAATAGGTAATGAAACAACTTGCCTCTATATGATAGGAAACTAATTCATTCACATACATTTCACTTTTTGGTGAATGAATCTACTAAGATGAGTAAAAATGTTCCAAAATTATATCATATTCATGAAATTACATCAAGGTACATCAATAGTTACATGAAAAAGTCAAACTAGCCAAAAATAGGCGAAATTCTGAGCTGCTAAGTGAAAAATAGGCCAAATTTCCCTATGCGCCGCGCTTGAAATCTCTATGCGTAGCGCAAGTTTGAGGCTGATTTTTAAGGCCTTCCTGAAGTCCAAATTGAATGCAGGATAGCTCGTTGGAAAGCCCTGCCTATCTACTTTCCAACCCAAGTGGAATTTCTATATTTGGTTGCCATTTTCCCCTCCAAAAATAAAATATCCCAACATTGCTTCCTGTGTGTGCAAAAAGTGGCAGAAAGGCCATTTTTAGGGTGTTTTTGACCCTTTAGGCAACCCATAACTTGATGAAATCCTTAGGTAATCCATAGGCATGCATAAATTTTGATGAAAAATCCAAAAATGCAAAGTTTTCCTCCAGAAGAGCTGCCAATTATAAGCACGCGCCAAGTGGCGCTACGCGTCGGGCAGGAAAATCTGTGTTTAGGCCCAAAAATTCAAAATTGACAATTTTTTTCCCAAATTTCTTGAAATTTGGGCTGAATTCCCACCATCAAGAACTATGCTGGGCCAAAGACTCTTCAGCCAAAATTTTGAGTCTATCATGCCTTTTACGACGCTTTAGTGCCCTCCTTAGCCTTGCCTTGAGGATCTTGATCCTCACTTTGCAAACATGATTTCGTGCCCAATAGTGGTTATGCATGTGCCTTAGCATGTCCTTTTCCTTGTTTGCCTTTTCCAACAGCTTCTCAAGATGAATTTTGACCCTCTCAAGCCAAGTCTCTCTATCAGCCTCAATCTCCCGCTCAATGGGTGTCATCTTTGTTGGGCTTCCTTGGGCATCTTGCCGGTTCTCACGGATGTTTTTCAACTCCATGATTGTCTGTTGATCCTCCAACTGTTTGTCCCGCTACTCCAGGTAGTTTATGATCCATTGGGCTCTCTGCAACTTGTAGGTCAAGGTATCAATCTCTGCCTTCTGCTCATGAATGATCTCTCTCAACTTTGAGCTTGGAGAGCTCAAATCCTCATCAATCAATATGAAATCAGTATCCTGACCTCCTGAAGGGCCTTCATCCTGCATAGGCCTCTTTACTCTATCTTGTACCTATACCTGTGCTGCTGATGATGGCAACGAGACCCCTTCCACCCCGGTTGGAGATAGTACTCGTCGGGCTGCTGCAAACAATACTTTGGTGCCTCTCTGATAAGTGGCATATACTAGCACACCGATAGGCTCTGTCTCGTGACCTTCAGGCTGATGTGAAGGTTCACCTGGCTCATGAACAACCTCAGGAGGAACCTGAGGAACTGTGAAGAAATCACAAGAAATGAAATCCTCCCATGAAATGCCCTACAATCCAAGCTGATGTACAACAACAATCTTGATGAGTGCATAGTGATAAATATTGTTGTACTGTTGCTCAGGAGTTTTCTTCTGCACAAGCATGGTCATCCTCTCGATATTCTGACACATGAAATAAGGAATGTTCATCATCCTCACTCTAGTGAAATGCATCAATAATCTGATGTGGTAGGCATAAAGTCGTGAGAACCGGCCCTCACAACTGAAGTATCTGATAATAAGTTTCATCAAAGGCGCATAGGATTCCTTTAGGAATAGGAATGGGAACACTCTGATGAGATGTCTCACATAGCTAGGCCTGATGTATGGTTCATAATGCACTCTTTCCACCTACTATCTTTTGTTCCACTGTTCGCCCACATTCGGTATTCCAGTTGCTTGAGAAATGGTCTCCGGTGTCAAAGTGAAATTTACACCAGCAAGAGTTACCTGACCATCATGCAAACGTAATACAAACAACCGAGCCAACTCTTGATGATGTTGAATCCTAGAAATCATCTCAAATACTGATAGCATGACTGCTCTCGAAAACATGCCATGGCAAGTGGGCAAGCCTACAATTGAGTCAATGAGGTGGGCTCTTCTCTCACATGTTTGCCACCTTTACAAGGCCTTCTTGGTGCATGTATCTCAGTGGTAGAATCACTATCTCTGTCATATGATGTATCAGTGTCTATCTCCATGGTGTTTCAAGGTCTATGTTTGGCTTGTATGAGATGAAAATGAGAATTTGGTGCTTTTTGTTTTAATTGCCAAATGTGTGTCAAAGGAGAGGGACTGTAGGAGATATGAGACAGTGGGAACAATGAAGTCCTTTCAAGTGATAATTTGACTTTTGGAATTTTGACAAACTTTAGGAGAAGGGACAACCACTGAATTTTTGGGATTCTTGGGGTTTTGGGAATCTCTTACAAATCAAATGGGAAGGGGAAAATGATGGGAAATGACTTGGGATATAAGGGAATAGGGAAGGGACTATAATGATAGTATTAACAGTGATGGGAAAGGAACCACAGGTGGGGGATGGAGTTGGATTACTTGACACCAAAATCACTTTTAAAACACCAATTATAAAACCCTAAGGAGAAATTTTTAACAAGAGGATAGGGTTTGAATTTTGACATCAAAAATTCTCATAATCCACTTCAATCAACACCAAACATGTTAATGGAAATTTCATAAACTTACTTGGAGTGAGAAGGACCGAGTTGATTTGAATTTTTCTGGAGCAATGATAAAAATTTTCGTTGTCGGCCCTGTGCGCTGCGACAGTGGCCCAATGCGCCACGACAACTGTGTGCACTGCGCCAATTCTATTTTTCAAGGAGATGAGCGGCTCTATGCACCGTGACCAGCAAGTGCGCCACGACCTTCACCCAGTGTGCCATGCAGGTAAACTCACCCATAGTCCCAGCCTCCAAACAATAATTTCGCCCTTCACGATTTTCTTCAGCTTCACTGATGTCTTTGGCGTGCAAACGGATTGTTTAAACACCCAAAATATCTTATATATCATGGACTTTGATTTTTTATTTAGAAAACCCACTTTCTAATGTTGCAGACTTTGGCACTTTGCACTTTTTAAAAATAAACTCTGTTTTTGTTTGTTTCCTTTGATTTTTGAACTAATGATGAATCTCTTGTCTATTTTTTGCAGGGATAGTTGGCATGGGATTTTGGAAAAGGTGACTAGGGCTACGCCTGAAGAACTTCACAACTAAAAAAACTTTTGAAAATTACATTACATTTATTACAAAAGACAAATTTGACGATTTTTCTTCAAAACAGAGTTTTGAAGAAGAATCATGATCAAGCATTATGACGATGAAATTTTTGCAATGAAAACTTATTTCGAACCTCCCTCATGTGCCTGCTAACATTATTAGACTTTTTGAAGGCCAAATTAACGAAACCCTAGACCTAATGAGACCTAAAAACCCAAAAATGACTCTTTGGCAAACATGACTGCAAATGACTTTGAAATTGATTTTGATGAACAGACACGGACCAGCAGGTACATGAAATGAGGGATATGAGTAAAAAGACCCTTCCGTTAGATGCTCCATGCTCCTAATGGAATGCAGCTGACTGAACTGAATGAGACACCTAAAATGAAATGCAACAAGAGATTTTGATCTCTGACGGAGGGATGAAGATACCGACTCTAACACCCCAAACGAGGAAACCAGCCCAATAGTAGAGCATAAAGAGTCTAGAATAAGTTTCCCATAGTGGGAAACCAACATTACATGTGACATTTTTATGACAACCAAAAAACTAGAAACATAAAAATAGTAGAAAATTTACTGGAATGAGATATAAGCACCCAATAGTTAAGCAGATGGAGAATTATCATCCTTTTCTGGAGGTTGGAACCACTCTTCCACAATTCTGCATGCATATTCAGACTCGTCATACTCCTTCTTGGATGCGTGGGCTGTCGACGGAGGAAGAAGCACCACTTGGGCATCAATCGAAATGGGGGAAGTAGCCTAAGCCTTAGCACTCGCACTGGTTCCATCCTCATCTGAGCTCGATTTTTCATGATCATTTTTCTAGGCACTCTGAACTGGAAAGGCCACCATCTTGCAAGGGGAGAACGTGGGAGTGGTAGAGATGGTAGAATTGGGCATATCTTTTTGGGGCAAAGGTTGGAGCCAGAGGCTTCAGAAGGAGAATCCAAAAGGTGGAGAGACAGGCAAGCAGAAATATTGATGGGGTCAAAGATTTCTAGCCCTGTCCAGTCAACCAAGAGATTCACCATCCTGCTCGCTGAGGCAGAGATGGGAGGTCTAGAGGGAAGACCATGTCCCCTTCCTCTATGGCATCTAGGCATGGCGGAGGAGTGGGAGTGGGGTTGAGATGACTAGGGAATCGCAGAAGCATCAGAGGGAATAGAGGGGGAGCTTAAGGCCAGAGAAAAGTGAACTGAGGAGTAAGGAATGGAGTAGAGGAGCCAAGGGTTGGTTGTGACACCAGGAGCATCTGCGCAAAGCTGAAGGGAGAGTCGAATGGCGAAAATAGGAGTATGGATGGCGGATTTAAGGGCCATGGGAGTCATTGAAGGCATGTTTGTCAGAATAAATGTGCAGACGATAGAGTTAATGGCAGAGGAAGTCGATGGGAGGTGATCAAGGTTGGTAAGTAAATACCCCATGCACCATTATTTAAACCAATTCGAGTGGTCATGTGCATCTGCTTGGTGACGACAGTTGTCCTGCAACCTTGCGGTCGTGTGGAAATGTTGTTTAATTCAGTCTAGCACCTGCATTCGAGAGTTAAACTAAGGTGAAAATAGTAACAATGGTTTCTACGATTTTATTCCATAACACATTATCACTCTCTCTCAAGCTATCAAAAAGAAACCTAAAGCATTATAAGATGATTTTTTGGTGGAAAGGGCATATTGAGAGGATCTGAAAATCAATCTCTTGGTTGAAGACTTCATCCCAGGACTTGACACCAGTTGAACCTGATACATTAAATTTACAAGGTTATATAATTTTATTAGCATACCAAGGCCTTCATGGCTCACACTCTTCACTCTTAGGAAGTGGACAAATTCAATCTCAAGTGAAGTATGAAAAAATTAGAGAAATAGAGCCACATTTTTGTTATTCTTTATACATATTTAGTGAATAAGCATGGTGGATTTCTTCTTTTGAATGTATATGGATGCTCTTAAGACAATCCTATCAACATAAACTCAACTCAAACAACATAGTAACTTCAATTTTTCATCATCATTAGGTTTCATTATCTTTTTTTTGTCTATGGCTCATTTTATTGTTAGTTTCCTTTCTTCCTTCGTATTATAGAACCTATACCCAAGGTGAGTTTGGTTTCCTAATTGGTGAACTATCCCCATGGCCTTAGATTCATTTAATTGATCACATATGTCCTTCATCTATATTTTTCCCTAATTTTCCTATCTCAATACTATTTTGGTTCTCTATTTTTTGGTAAAACATATAGACTTGCAGGTCCATTGTGTATCATTTATGATTTCTCTAGTTTCCCTTAGAAAATCAAAACATGAAGCTTGTTTTCTTCTTTTTAACTATGCATATTTATGATATATATCCAATAGAATAGATTTATTACTTAAAAAGACACATACACACACACATACATGCACATTATAAAACCTTATTCGACACACAAGTAGCCACGATATAGGTTCTTTGAGATGGCCATCATTCTAATTGTAAAGAATTTGTCCTCCATAGTGACTTGAATAAGGATATATATGGATCCTCAATATTGTCACTATAATAACCCCTTATCATAGGACTAAATGAAAACTTGAGAAAACTAATGGCTTCATCAATAGCCATGGTCATTTCCTTGCTACAATTGAATTTAATTTCCTCATTGGCATCTCCATCCCTAATGGTAATGAAATCCTTGAACGAAGTCCCTTACTCATCCCTCATTTTCTTCTACATGGGAATGAATACAAACCACATCCTTTGGCTAATGATATTCATCAGAAGCACCCACTTTTCCTCTTCAACTCCTCAATCTCCTTTACAACCTCCATAACATTTAACATATCCCATGTCATGCCAACCTTGGAAAAAGGCCATAAGTATATATAATTATCTATTTTGAATTGAAATAGAGACTAAGTTGGAATGGAAAAATCCCATAACTAAATCCACACTTTCGTCTAAACTAACATGAAAACTCATTAACTATAGGGAATATTTCCTATTGTAGATATGTGGCTGGACATATACAGTTGAACTAAAATGTAATCTTAGGGTACATTTTCCAGGTGGATTTCCATTAAAGTTGTAGATATCAAAGGTAAAAGTTTAGCTCAATGGAAAATATTAATGGGATCTAGTAATGAATATTTATGTTCTTTTCTTCTTCCATTCTCTTATCTGTTTCACTCAAACACTTTTCATTACCATCAGTGCTCTTCTGTTTCTCCTTCTCTACAAGCTTGTTCATGCTCAACTATGAGTTACAAACAAGACTTTGTAGAAACCTAGCCATGCTTCTCCTTAACATGGTATTTTGGTATCATTACTTCTCTTGTTTGGAACCTTATAAGATTCCCCTACTCCTCTAGGATTTTGCACACTACCCACACCCTCTCGACAACTATACCCACATTCACACTATTGCGTTTTCTCAATAAATTCTACCCAACCTCAGCTGGAAGTTTTTATCCTCTTCTATGATGCAAGGATTGCCACAAATTTCCTTCCCTCTCTACTAATACATTCACATTAATTAAATGAGAAACAACTAAGACCAATTACCTCTCAGATATCATCAAATCTACATACTCAATAACTTTTACATTCTTTCTTCACACTATTGCAAGATTCTTTTTCTATCAATTTTCTTTGAACATCTTTGACAATTCTCTCGAGCTCTACTACTTGGTTGGCATTGTCTTCTTGCTTGTACCAGATCCTATGTGTGATATCTATTCCTAAAATCTCCATAGCTATATGATTTCACCTGTTAACACACACTACTATTTATTATTAAAAGAAAAAATGGTTACCTATATTCTTCCTTCGAAACTTATATACATATATGCTCCCGTTCAACGTTTCAGACATTCCACTAATGTATTTTTCAACTCTATCATCCCATGTTGGTATCCTTTGAGTGATTTAAATAGTTTCCTTAACTCTTCTCTGGTCTCTTTCTCTCCTCAAAGAGCACTATTATGCTATGAATTCTTACTCTGATATCACTTAACATAGGAAGGCAATTTGGGTCTATTGCCTACTATCATTTTCACTCACCTATGTACAAATTATAACCATGGCTCAGGCTAATTATTGTTTAAACCAAGACTATGAATCAGGGTTCCTTCTCCCCATCATGCTTCGAGTGTTTTCCTCAAACTTCCACATAATTATTAGGGGAATTTTGAGGTCTAAAATGGGCCTCCTAAGGAAATAATAAAATAATAGCTAAACCAGTAAAATAATATTTATGAATTTTCAATTCACTTTTTACACCACAATCCATGTAACCATAGTTAAATTAAATTCAAAAGTTGTACCAACATAATATTAAGAAAAAAATTGTATTGATGTGACTATAAATAAGAATGAGATTTTCAAGAAAAAATCACTATCATTGAACAACTAATGCATTTGTCCTTTGTACTTAAATAACTTAAAATAGAATATAAATATATATTTATAAATTCTTGCTTATATTATATTAATTGAAATTTGTATATTTAAATTGTATAATAACATGTAATTAATATACTATATAAAAATAATATAATATAATAAATGTATAGGGATATGCATTGTTTCTTTCAAGAAATATGAAATGAAAATAATATTATTTTATTCAAAAAGTGTGAAATGACATTTATTATGAGTACTTTACTTTGACTTTAAAAGTTTTTAGGGAACTACTATGGTTAACTATGAGTTTTTATCCACCATTGAGAATGTGACAAGTAAGTACCTTTAACTCAAGCAATGCCACCTCAACCATTAGGGATGATGTCATCCCATAAAATGTGATTGGTTCTCATAAAGTGAATTTTGATTGTACATTTTCCTTAGGAGGCCCACTTTAGACCTCAAAATTCCCCTAATGGTCCAGCCTAGATCCTTCTCCCCCTACACCCAACTCTTGACAATGGAATTTTCCTTTGTGCCCCCTGGCTCCAACTCCTTCCATGACTTTAGATCTTGCTCACAATCATGGCTCTATAAAGTGCCCTATACCAATCAATACTATGAGTCAGTATTATTATTTCACCCCAAAGTTCCCCTGATCTCTCCTTAAATCACATAGGCTACGTGAGCAATACAACTATTGATGGAAAATTTTGTGTCACTCTGTTAGTCAATAGAACCATCCATCGCTACTCCTCAACTCTTCAACATTTCTTGGGTTTAAAGTAGAGCGATGGCTGATATGAAATATATGAGAAACTGTATGTTTTTCGAACATGTTAGTTAATGAGACTGCCCTACACTCCCTCACCCAACATTTGTTACAACCTCAACAAACACCTTGATGGGAAATGGTGGTGATGACAATTTATGAGATTAGTTCCTATTTATCGGACCCATTAGATGATGGGGCCACCAAATCCTTTGCCAGCGCTCACAACTTCTAGAAATTTCCACCCTCTTCCTTTCCCATTTCCTAAATTTGACATATATCACTTCATGATTGGCCTCAGCCCACCATTTTTTCCTTTTCCATTGTTGACTTCTCGGTGGTTCGACTATCATCATCTTGACGTCACATCAAGTCTCGATGTCCCCATTTGATTCTCAACACTTCGAATCATAAAATACTTGTAGGGTCCCAGAAAGCGATATGAAAAAAGATGAAAATCTCTCTCATTTGTTAAGTCCTTCAAATGACAAGGTCGCCCACTGACCATTGACAAGCTCTGGCCTTCAACGTTTATATGGGCAGTGGTGACAAAATTCTTAGTGGTGAAGAGTTTTAACATGCTCTCATTGTTGCAACTCAGCGGTCACATACTTTTCAACTTGTACTCAAAGGTTTTGAAGAGCCTTCCTTTCTCTTATGGCCCTTAGTGGAGAACTCATGCTTTATCAAAGGAAAAAATATATCTTTTCCACACGTTGGAAACTGAACTCCCTCTTTTGATTACTCTAGTATTTCGTTACTTTGGACCCGCCATACTCACTCAAGATGCACATGCATATACTCAAGCTCAACATAACTTCATGCACACCTCTACTTATGGTGGGGTTTAACCACCGAGGCTTCACTCAATGAACCTCTAACATAACACGTGTGTTCATGGAATATTACAAAAATTATACCCTTAATTTGAATACATATTGGAAAATACCTCTAAAAATCACATTATCTAACCCCCCTACCAATATGAACCCAACACACCTTCCCAATTTAAAAACCCCTACTTTCACAAGATAATGTAAGTATATATTTTTTCATTAATATTTTATATACCCCTTTATATTTTTTCATTAACTTTGAGCTCCATTTTTTATACTTGCCAATAAAAAAACCCTTTACTCCCTATTATATGCTAAATATATTATGTCATTTTTTCCTCAATATATATCCCCCAATATGAACCCACATGTTATGATATTGCTCCACTAATGAAGACCCCATGGGTTTGAATACCTACACTTATTTTAACACTAAAATAACAACATATACATGCACAAGCCTTTACGAGAAAAAAATACCAATTCCAAACAATAAGGATTTAAACACGATTAGAGGATAATTAAAAAAATGTTCATATTAATAAAAAAATGAATTTTAAGGAACAAACATGGCGAAAAAATTACTCACAAAATAATTCATATGGTACTTTCAAATCCAAATTACAAGCCACATAATAGTGATCATTAGATCCAATAGATTCCAAACAAGGGATTGCTTGTTGAGAAAATATCTCAACAAATATCAACAACCACCAAACTAAGCTTACCTATTTATTAATGTAAGAATTATTTCCAATTCCCCCTTTAATGCTTGCATTACATCATTACAAATATTATTTCAAGAATCATAAATAAATATGGACCTATCTTTCTTACTAGTCTTCATCAACACACACATCCGCTCTAGAATCTTGCAAACATCTTTCGTTCTTCACCACCTCATCTTCGAGTTGTTACTTGAACTCCATTTAAAGCATAAATTCCTTTGACCACATTTGACAAAATTTGTATAATTAACACTTCTTGATCTCCTGGAGGAAAATATTGATACTAGACCAACCTATGGACAAACTACCATTTGTCAAAATGCAACAAACTACAATTTTGATAGTTTCTAGGTGAGTCATCTCAGTACTGGGCATATTCAACAGTCAATTATGCTACTGACCTTTCTATATACAACGATCTCATAAATTAACATGTAACCAATGTTATTAAAGACCGAAGCACAACAATACCCACCAACTCACATATTTAAATTAGTGATTCTCTTAACACCGAAGAATGTCGATACCCACTAGTTTGAATTATGCAAAATTGTTCAATAATTGGTTATGCACATTTTACAAACAAAATTGAAAACTGCAAAAATATTACATCAACAAAATCATGAAACTACACTTTTCATCTAGGCATAAACAATCACAGTTTGTGACTCTGTTCATTTGTTTATTTCTTTAGTAAACATTTTTAGCCCAGCATATAAGATAATGCATGGGAACATTTGGATTTTACTCGTGGAAGTCTTAGGAAACGACTCTATGAACACCATAGTTTTTGGAACCATGTAGTGAATGTAGTGAGGCACTCACTTTCTGCAAAGAATTAAATTATTTTTGCCTCTGTCATGCCATTTTTTGACAAATTTGTGCTCACGAAAAGAAAAGGGGGTTACTCCCCAAAAAGGATCAAGCCTGGCCACAAAAACTTCCTCCATGATCATAGTATGGGAATTGATGATGTTGTAGAAAAATTGTATAATGATTGTGTATATGTCAGAAAATATACTATTTCCTAAGGTTGGCACTACATGACTCAATTTCTCCCTATCGTTATAGATAAGACTCTGTGGATAAAAACACCATTGGTCGACGCCTTGTGCAACCATACAATGGTCCACAACAATTTGATTTGGTATTCACTGACATGAGATCACGACATAGTTTTCTTATTGAAACAACTATATTCAAAAATCCTCTAGCAGTGATCTTCTGGTATACAAAGACAAGTGGAACACCACAGAAAACCCGCAACATCTTTCATTGTGTTTTCCCTTGTTGTTGGTCGCTACAACACTCTTTCAAACACGATAACCTCAAAAATTTCAAATATCAAATGAAAAATAGCTCCAACGTGGCAGTGATCGATATGTTTCAAATATCAACGTTGACTCCTCATTATGACCACAAACTATAACAACACCTCCACCTTAGGCCAACAGATAGCAATGGCTCACAAATTGGATAGAGTTATGGCTATCAATGGCTTATGGATTAGACATAATTTAGAGATTTGTGTTCCAAATAGAGAAACTTCTCAAAAAAGAAACACAAAAATATTTTATTACACACTTAAATCCCACACACACCTATATTAATCTATGTACAATGTATCAAATCTCAAATCTCTTTCATTATCCTAGGCCCTCCATGGAGAGAGTCAAGCCAACTATGATACCAAAAGGGAATTTTAAGGAACAAACATGGTGCACAAATTACTCAGAAAACAATTCATACATTAATTTCAAAGTGAAATTACAAGCCACATAAATATTTCTCATGAGATCCAATAGATTCCTAGCAAGGAATTGCTTGTTGATAAAATCTCTCAACAAAACTAAATAACCAACAAGCTAATCATACCTATTTACTAATGTAAGCATTATTTCCAAGTATAAAATATTTGTACAATTGCATAAATTTCGTAATAATTGACTCTCTCATCCTCTCATACCTCTCTAGTCCTTAGACACTATGAGCTACTTCTATCCCTTCCCTATTCTCTCCTCTCTTCTCTATACTATATACTTTTTTCATCTACCTATAGCTTAAAAAATCAAAATATCTTTACATTATGGGGTTATTCTACAATTGTCCCTCTTCATAAAATATTTCAATCCAATTGGTTGGCTCTTTTACAATGTGCCACATGGCCAAGAATACTCATTCACTAAACTCCCTAAGAACCTAGATTCCTTATAGAACTAGGATGCTTTCCCTTACCTAAAAATTCCGTAAGTTCTACAAAAGTACAACTAAGGGATTTCCCTTCCATGTGGAAATTCTAAACCCCCTAGGTCTACGCAAAAAAATCAGGACTTTTGTTCATGCTCTGGCATCACATTTATATTATATATGGCTAACCCATGAGGTGTAGACCAATTGGTTTGTGTGGGGCTTAGTCCCCACCAAGTCATAGGTTCAAATCACATGGGGAGGGGTTGAAGATAGGAGCCACCTTTGGGGGAATTACACTATTCCAAGGGGTGTTCAAGCTAGATTGGGCTTCAGATAATCCTGGTGATAACATCCCACTGCCGAGAAGATAATTCTTTCATCCAACATTGGGGTTGGCCCCGACCTAGGCTCACCTATTTCGGGAAAAATAAATGGCTAAAAAAACCATGTATAAATTATATAAAATAATTAAAAATAAATAATTTTATATGGTTAAACATTCCTATTATTCTTACTATTAAATTTACATTTTGGTCACTTTTCAAATATATATTTCGGTCAGTTTTGTCTAAAATCCAACAAAAATGTTTTGTAATTACAAATTAAGATGTGTAGTCTAGACAATCATTTTCAAGGTGTTGAATTCATTTATGCATTCAAATTTTTCATTATATATATATATATAACCACACCTCCATTTCAACCACTATTTCTAACCCTCTAGATGAACCCATAGTACTTGCTACATAGTTAGTTAAAATAATCAATATTATTCATGTAAAAAAGAATGATTAAGAAAAAATAAACTTGAACTCATTTTATTTAAAAATTTAAAAATTGTACAATAATTAATTACGTCATAAGGCCTTCCCTTTGAGAAATACTCCCCCAAGTGCCAACTTGCATCACTTTGCCCCTTTAGATTTAATGTTAGACAATTGAACAATAGTCAACCACCAGATTAATAATCAGTTAATGGTTATTAATAATAATTTCAGGTTAAAGTGATTTAATAGTTAATAGTAGTTAACAAACTCATTTCAATCATTTTCCTTCTGTATCTTCATATGGAGAGAGGTTTTAGCCACATTGAGGGAAAAGAGAATTTTTTTAAATATTTCCAGTGTGTGTTGCATCAAAGCTTTTATGTTCCTTTTATGCATATTAAGGTGAATTTGAGTGGATTTTGTTTGGAGTAAGCCAAAGAGGGTGCCCCTGACAACAATTGGGACTAATTGTTGTAGAGTTTGGGATTCTCTTTCGAAACTATTTACTATGCTCTGGAAAGAGAGTTATTACGATCTTGTATTCTCATCATTCACGCGAGTTCTTATTATGAATTCATCATATATATACTAATAGCCTAGCTTGTCTAGCCTCGCAGAACGAGCCTAAATTAGAGAATAGAGAGGGAATAAAATGACTAATGAATGCAAGCAATCAGGCATGTAAGGAGGTTCCTCTTATTCTTTAGTATTATTAGAAACACACAACCGTAACAAGGGAGGGAGTCAAGAATTCTTGTAGAGTTTGTTGTGGCACAACTGTTGTGACGCAACTGTTGAAAGAAGGAAAACTTGAGTGGATTCCATTTGGAGCAAGCCATAGAGGGTGCTCCGGAAACCTATTGGGATTGATTACTGTAGAGTTTGATGTGGCGTAGTTGTTGCACTATTTCAACTCGAGGTTCTCGATGATATGGATGAAGAGAAATTGGACATGTCTGAAAAGCATCACGGACATATGATAGCCAAGGCACATGAGGTCTTTGTTGTTTCAACTGCTCTCCTTCCCATACGGTAACTTTGTAGGTATATTTATATAATTCACTATGTTTATGCGGAATTTAAGAGAAATATATGTGGAAAGGTGGTGAAAATAAAAGCATGTGAGATTTCCAATCCTAGTAAAATGAAGAACCTGTCGCTCTAGATGTTCTCACGAGAACAATACATAGAGGATACTTTTCATGAGAAGTTGAGTTCTATGTTGTATATATTTAAAACAGTAAAACGATGTAAACATACCTAGTAGTTTTTTTTTAACCACCGAGTGTTTAATCAAGTATATAAAATAAATTTATAGTTTTCCAATATATTTAGCTAAACGTTGTCCTATCACGTAAGTGTAAATATTATTTGTATTCCTAAATTATATGATCCTATAAAATTAGTGTACATTTTTCGCTATTTTATTATAAATAAAATATTGGATGGTAGTTTACTATTTTTCATTTAAATTAAAAATTATCCTTTAAAAAATTGTATAAATTTATTATTTGTATTCCTAAATTATATGATCCTATAAATTTAGTGCATATTTTTAGCTATTTTATTATTAATCAAATATTGAATGGTAATTTACTCTTTTTTTTTATTTGTACTCCTAAATTATATGATCCTATAAATTTAATGTATATTTTTATTTTATTTTATTATAAATCAAATGTTGGATGGTAATTTACTAATTTTCATTTAAATTAAAAATCGCCCAAGTTAAAAATATTGTATAAATTTTATATGATCCTATAAATTTAGTTTATATTTTTCGCTATTTTATTATAAATCAAATGTTGGATGGTAGTTTACTCTTTTTCATTTTATAAATATTGTATAAAAAAGTGTTGCATGAAAACTAATTTATAATTATTTGATAGGTTTTTAATTTTTTTTATTTAAGTTGTAATTGATATAAATTTGGTCAGTAGCAGAAATGTGTATCTCATCCAATTTGTAAATTCGAAATGGGTGGTAATCATAATACAGAAAATTTCTAAGGGTATATTCCTTATTTGTTTTCAAAGTAAAACATTGTGATTTGCATTAGTCAATGTTAAATTAATAGTGGTTAGCAAAAAAATAGATTCTTATGGTCTTTAGCATTTCAAAGATAAATCTTAATGCTGAGAATTCCGCCAAAACTCATTAGAGAACTTTTGAGGTATAAAATGGACCTCCTAAGAACAATGTACAACCAAAATAAAATTTATAAGAAGCAATAGGATTCAAGATGATGATCTCAACCATGGTGGATGATTTACCATTTTTGGAGTAAAAAAGGAAAAAGATTAAAAAATAATAAAATAATAAAACTATTTTTTCAACGTATGTTTTCAACTTATCTCCCTAAGGTTTTACTCAAATTTTGAGTGGGAGTACTCCCTAGATGCAAAATTTAATTCCGCATCCAAGGACTACCCATGTTGCATACTTCCGATGAACTCTACTACACAAAAAATGAGAAATACATGAAAAAACATGAAAAAACATTATTGCAATCACATTTTTCATGTATTTCTCATTTTTCATGTAGCAGGGTCCATAAAAAGTATGCAACATAGGTAGTCCTTGGATGAGGAACCAAATTATTCATCCAATGAGTGTTCTCATTCAAAAATTGAGTAAACCCATAGGGAGATAAATTGAAATATTTTTTTCTTTTTTTCTTCTAATATTTAATGATATAATCAAATCTTATTTTATTATTTCCACTATTATTTTGTAATTTTTTTAAGAGACCAATTTTAAACCCCAAAATTTCCCTATTATATACAATGCAAAGTCCTTAAATCATATTTCAAAATAAACATTAATGCAATAAATTATTTTTTTTATTCCTGCCCCTAATTCTTAAATAACACTATTAAAGAAACTAAGTAATATAAAAAAGAATTTCAAATTATTATTATCAGCAAACTTACGCATTTTGATATCTCATTGTTTTATCTATTTAGCATAGTTGGAAAGATAAAATGCTCAAAGCACTCCATAATTCAAAAACTCTGTATTATTTTTTTTAAATGATCACACAATTTTTAATTGTCTTCACTAAATTGATGCCTCTTACATAATGCCATTAACACATTATTAATTTATCTTATCAATTATATTTTTAAATGATAGTTTTTTTTTAAATATATTATATTTAAAAAAAAAAACTTTATAATATTTTATTAATTTAAGAAAATTTCTTTATTACTTATAAAATTTTAAAGAATAATTATCATTTTAACGTAATTTCAGTATGTGAAATTTATTTTTCAATCTAAAAATTTTAATATGTTAATCTTAATTGATATAGTTTATTTTAATATAAATATTTAATTTTAAACTAAATTTTATATAAAATTAATTTTAAAATATATATTAAAAAAATTACAATTTAAAATATTAAATAAAAGTAAATCTATCCTTTATGTTTCACTTATGAATGTGTTTGACAGTAGTTATTTACCTCCTCTTCTCCATTTCTATTTTATTTAGTGTCATTTCAACATAGTATACTAAAAGATTAGTGTTATTTCAACGAAGTATAGTAAAAAATAAGATCAGAGTATAGTAAAAGATGAGTGTTATTTGAACAAAATATAGTAAAAGATAAGAATTTACATTGACTGAAATACCTTTATTATACAATGCATTCCAAATTCTTGTTCAATCAAACTTACTGAAGTTTTTGTTGTTTTCCTTAATTAATCATTATTCGCGAGTATTTTTCCATATTGATTCATGCTTAATTCTTCCACCTTCAACACATGTACTTGAAAAGTCACATTTAGATACCATATATACCCTATAATGCAAAAAAATTAATTCTCTAATGTCCACTTGTGTAGTATGAGCATTCCTTGTTATAAGGGAAATTCTAAAGAATGTTGCATTTATTTCTTGGCATCGTACAACCATTTTGTTAATGACTAATCACAATGCAGAAAGTTTCTAAGAGAGTGTATTCCTTCTTTGTTTTTCAAGTAAAACATTATGATTTGCATTGGTCAATGTTAAACTAATAGTGGTTAGCAAAAAAAAAATATTCCTATAGTCCTTAGCATTTCAAAGTTAAAACTTAATGGTGAGATTTCCACCAAAAATTATGCAATGTAAAGTCCTTAAAGCATATTTAAAAAAAAAAAAAAACATTGACGCAATACATTAATTTTTTGGTTCTTGCCCCTAATTCTTGCATGGCACTATTAAAGAAACTAATCAATATCAAAAGGAATACCAGATATTCAATTATTATTATCATCAAATTTATGCATTTTGATATCCATTTCCAGATCCGTTGTTAGACGATTGAACAATGGTCTTCCATCATCTAAAAAAAATAGTTAAGAATAAAATATTACTAAAAAAACATAAACAATGATTAATTAATAATTAAAAAAATAAAAAATAGTTCATTACACCGTAAATGAGGCAGAGCCCCTCCTTCGCATGAATAATCTCCTTTTCAGCTGGAGGAGGGGCTGCTAGAACGAGTACTCATTCAGCGGCCTCCTTTGCAGTAGTAGGAGGTAGAACTAGAATGAGTCATCATTCACTAGCATTTCCTTGCATCCAAACAAGTTGGCCTCTACATCCAAACAAGCCCATTATGATGAGGACCTAGTGGTTATTAGTTAGGGCCATCTGAGGTTTTTAAGAATTTTCTTTAAACCGACGCATTCATTTCTTTCTCCCATCTATTCTATATTGGGTTCTTGCTTCTTTTTTCCGTGAACGAGTGGTGATTATGTTCTCTGACAATTCACAATTTTAGGCCAACCTAATTCTACCAGAAAATCTCTTGGTATTTCTTGTCTTAGTCTTTGTTGTGTGAGGGAAGCCATTTTTTCCCACTGATACCCTATTTTGTGCATACACAACTAAATTCCCATATATTTTTCCATTTTGATGATGATTCCCATGCCAATTTGAGTTGCATTGTACTTAGCCTTGCTCATGTTATTTCTTTCTCAGCCAAAAAATCTCTTATATGAAAATCTCTCACATCATCCAAAAATCCTTCAAACTCATTGCGATGAATATGTGAACAAGGATGTGTTTTCACAGTGTTTACACTAACCAAGACTACTTGTCTCTAGGGCTAGCATATGTTTCGCTATGTTAGCCCTGCTCAAAGAGATTTCAACTTGGGCTCCATGCATATTCAGCCAAAGAAGACAACTCCTAAAAGGGGAAATATTGCTCCCTATCGAAATTGGTTGTTTGGCAAGTGAAATTTCTTTCTCAATGAGGGACTTCAAATTCAGTCACGCAATCTTTGATTTCCTTCATTCCCCATAATATTCTTGCGTAGTTAAATTTAATGTGTTTTGTCTTTGACCCTCCAACTATGGTTTTCCAAAGCTCGGAGTTAGAATGAGTAGACTTAAGGTTATCAGAAAATGGAGATAAGATAACAACACTTAGTTTCTTGGTTGTGATTTTATTCAAACCTATTATGCTTCTTGATCACTTTTTAAAGTGAAAAGGGAAGGTATGGCTTGACTGATTATGTAGGTATTCTTTCAATCAAATTTTTTTTTTTTTTAAAGTTTACTATTACCATATGGTATAGCCTATTATCTTAGGCTATAATATTTTAATGTTTGTTCATGTACACTCATGTAAACAAGCATGATACACAAGTTATTGGATGGAGTGTTACAACATAGTTCATTAGGTGCAAGAAAATTGGATTGGGATAGAAGAAAACGGATTAAAAGTCAGCTTCGAAGAGGAAATTTTCATGAGTGACTTTTCCATACTTGTAGTACAATGACAACTAGTGAGAGATAGAATTTTGAAGTACGTTCTAAAGAGAGTAGGTATGTAAACTTCTTCATCGAATTGGAGGCCAAGTTATTACTTGATCCCTATAAAAATTATCCAAAATGGTAGATCAACTAAAAATTAGTATTATATAAAAAAATAATGCCTTAAAATAGATTTAAATAGTAGAGTAGAGTCGGATGAAGGAAATAAATGAGCCTTTGTCCTTGACATGTGTGATTTATCATGCAAGGATAAAGTGACACATAATGGGGATGAAGAATGGGACTGAAAAAAGAACACCACAAGCATAGAAATCTGCAATTCTTCATCCAAATCAAAGGAATTGATCCCCCATGTATTTCCTGTATATATAAAATGAAAACAGAATAGTGTATATAAAAATATAAAGATTAAAAATTCCCAAGTAAAATAACACATGAAAATATAAAAGTCCCTAAAAAAGTTTTAGAAATTCTAAGGGATTTCTCTCCATTTCAACCATGTAGGGTCCTTAGATCCCCTCCACAAAGGCATAATATTTTCAGTGTGAAATTTCTCCACAAATTATACATGCAAAACCCCCAAAATTTGATGGCCTATCAAGTATCCAAGAAGAATGATAACCTTATATACATATGTCACAAACATTTTCTATATCAACAAGCTCATTTTCTCTCCAAGGTCACCTTCAAATAATTATGGGGTTGAGAATAAGGGTGTGTTCTCCAAATAGATATGTTGACCTCAGAGTGTAGCATGTAAATTTTTCTTTCCACATACTCTTGAGGTGATACATTCCTTCAACCGATATAAGAAACCCTTCAAAATATAAACATGTGCCAAGATGGTAGCTCTCCTTTAATAAAACCATATCTCTTTGTAATAATTTCATGGTAAGATCATTAGATTCTAATTATAATGGTTGTTCATACTTCCACCTCAAGCCTTGACAATGATCTTTCTAAATTTAACTCCGTGAGAAATCCTCTCAACATTGCCTTAATTATGGTGGATGTTTAAGGGTTTAAAATAGGTCCACACTGGTGAAATTAAGTTCTCAAATAACTTAATTCATCTTGTAACTTATTTTTAATGGAATGATAGATAATAAAAAAAATCATTCCCTCCAACAGTCTCCCATAAAATCACTTAAAATTGGACTACTACTTTCATTGATCCATCTATCATAATTGCTTTAACAAAAAGTATAGACGCACTTGAATAGGATCATATATCTTATGCTCATTGTGTAGGAAATCACTATTCTTTTCTACACCTGAAGGTATAGGATGGCCACAAGGTACACTCACATCATCCTCCAAATGTTCATATTCTTTGTCCAATGGCTTTATCTTACCCATACCCTCTGTTAAATGATTCCCTTTGTGATGCATCCATGTATCTAGCACCTTTTAGCTCATAAAATTCCCCCAATGCCACTTCACATGAGTAGCAATAATCCCAGTGTATAATTTTTATTTTCATAATACCAACAAAATTCATGACATGTTATGAAGGGTCAAATTTTTGTCTGGTGGAGCATGTGTAGTTTCAAGATATATTTTTCTAATTTGGTATTTAGATTTTTCATGAGGTAATGGAGATATTTTACGGTGACGTTTCAAATTAATTATCATTTATAATTTAGAAATTCCAAGGGATTTCTCCCCATTCCAACCATGTAGGATATTCCTTAGATTACCTCTAGAAAGGCACAAAATTTTAAATGTGAAAATGCTCGACAAATTATAAGTTCAGAAACCCCAAAATTCAATGGCCTATCAAATTCAATCACATAGTATTTTATTTCCAACATTCCCCATAAGTTCTAGGATGGTGTGTTATAACATAGTTGATTAGGTGCAAGAAAATTGGATTGGGACAAAAGTAGTGACTTTTCCGTACTTTTAGAAGAATGAAAAATGGTGAGACATAGAATTCTAAAGTATTCTCTAGAGAGAGTACGTGTTTAAAATACTTGATCAAATTAGAGGCAAAGATATTACTTGATACTTGTAAAAAATATCCAGGAAAGTAGCTCACCTAACAATTAGTCTTACAGAAGAAGAAAAAAATGCCTTAGAATTGATTTAAATAGTAGAGTACACTCGGCTGAAGGAATAAAATGATCCTTTGTCCTTGACATGTTTGATTTATCCACCATTTGATGATCCCAATACAATTCATAAAGGGTGATTTTAATGTTGGTGTAATATTGGGAAATCATATGTAATTCTTCCTCTTCATTGTTTTCATTTTCATGGGGAATCTCTTCAATTCCCATTTACAAGGTTGTAAAACCATTTCAAGGAATGTGCGAGAATTGCATCTATCCTCCTTCAGTTTGTAATTTCCAAACATGGGGGGTTCTGGATTCATTTGCTTTCTAATCTTCCTCAACATTGACTTCTCTAAGAACTTGATAGAGCTTCAAAGAAATTTCCTAGGATTTAGGTGTGAAGGAGCACATTTTTTAGAGTGACATTTGTTGGTGTTGTGTGAAGCATTAAATGTATAATAGTAAGGTTTGAGTCTTGTACCTAAGTCACGATCCTTATTATTTTTACAACTTAAATTCCTACAAGATATAACCCAATTTCTTACAACTTTTGTAGGTGGCAATAATCTCCTCAAACCAAAGATACCCACCCCTTAGGATTGTTTCTAAAAGGGACATTGTTGCATGAACATTGGGGTAAAAAAAGACCAAAATATCCTTTAAATTGTGCTCAAATTTGATGAGTATGAAAAGGAGGAAATTTATTTTATTTTATTTATTTATTTATTTCTCCACATAATATTTTTGGGCTTTCAGGTCCACCCACGAAATACATTTCATCCCACTTTTTATCTTGTAAGTGAGAAAAAAAATTCTCAATGAGGGACTTCAAATTTAATCGCACATTGTTTGATTTCCAACATTTTCCATAAGTTCTCAATGAGGGACTTCAAATTTAATCGCACATTGTTTGATTTCCAACATTTTCCATAAGTTCTAGGATGGAGTGATATAATAAAGTTGATTAGGTGAAAGAAAATTGGATTGGGACAGAAGAAAGTGGATTAGAATTCAGCTTCAAAGAGTAACTTTTGAACAGTGACTTTTCCATACTTCTAGAACAATGACAGATGGTGAGAGATAGAATTCTGAAGTATGCTCTAGGGAGAGTAGGTATCTAAATTTCTTGACCCACTGCACTTCCTAACTTCTCTTAGAACTGGAAACCAAAAAACTTAAAATCTCAAATGAGGATGCATCCAAGAGAAGAGCTCCCTTCAACGATATAGTTGAAACTCAATTCTCTCCAGACTAATTCTGTAAGTCCCAATACCTTCCATAGTTTTCACGTTGTTAACTCTCATATTTATTTTGGTGCACTCTACATGCCTCTCCTCTGAGTAATTTCTCAACCAAAAATTATCATATATGAATATCTCTAACATAATCTCCAAATCCTGTACGAGAATGAGATTTTTCGGTTTGTTGCTCGCACCACAGATATATCCTCAAACAACATCGTGCTCACAAGTACATACTAGACAACAAATCAATCATCAATTTAGCATTTTTGTAATAGTAGAGAACACATTAGATGAATCTGATGCACATGTACAATGGTGTTGTAGTATGTCTACAGTACATACAGGGTCATTTAAACTGTAGAGTTTTAGAAGGGAATTGTTTCACTAATTTTTATATAATGTATCTTTTTTTAGCCAAAGATGGATGAAAAATAGTTATATTTAGTGTGTACTGTGAACACCCTGTTTTGTTTATTTATGTTTCAATTTAGCAACTAGATATTTTTTTTAGTTTGAAAACCACCGACACTAGAGTCTCGCACCAGAGTCACCCTCGTGATTTTTCCTACAGCTTAAAATCCTACAAAATATAACCCAAAGTCTTACAACTTCTATAGGTGACAATAATATCCTCGCACCCAACAGACCAAAATTTCCTTTAGTGTCTTATTTATATCTATTGTGGGGACTAAACCCAACCTTCACTGTCGGTGGACCCTACAACCTTCTTGTGAAAGGGGTGAAGTTATAAAGCAAAAAAGAAAGAGTCGCTTAATATCGAGTTGAATTTTTTGTGGAGAAAATGAACATCGCGTCACACCCATAGTTCATGGGTAACTGAAAGGCGAGATTTCAAATATTTTTTTGGGTATAGTGAAAGGGAGCTCGTCACACTGCTATGTAGAGACGGTGTGGAGACTAGCAAATATTTTGGGGAAATATTTCACTGAAATTTAGTGTTAAAAAATATGATTTTGCATAGAAATCCACTTGGATGAAAGGGAAGGTCGTCAGCTCAAGAGACAGGATCCTGGGTAAAGTGAAAGTAGGCCAGGCCACACAAGGGGTCTTCCATCAACCTTAAACATGTTATATAGAAAGAACTTGTTTTTTTTTTTGTAGGATTTTCAAAAAAATTGGTGGAAATTTTTGGAAGTAAAGTTTCAAGATTTTGGGTTCCTCAGGTTTTTTACGGTGTTGAATCCATTTTCACCATGTTATCACAAAATTGGACCTGATAGGCTACTAATCAGGAAATATCATGCAAATTTTTCAAACCAATCTTTTGATTGAGGCTTAGCCTTCCTCAATCTGAGAGGGCTCTCTTAGGGGTTAATGACATGGAATAAAAATATAGATGGCTAACTCTATTTATGAAGTAAACTGGTTATGGATGAATGTAGGTTGAAAATAACATCAGAATGTAGACATTGGGCTTATGGAGTCAAATATTTCAGTGATTCAGTGAGTTTACTTGACATGGAAGTTGAGGCAGATCAGAGTTTCTAGTAATAGGTCGCACACACATGAAACATGAGAATACACAGTCAATTCACTTATAAAGGAATTCATAGCACCTCATGGATGAATTTTGAGTAATATAAATGAAAACCACTACAATAGAGATACATAAGAGGTACAAATAGAATAGGAAAGCCTAAAAAATCCTTCAGAATCTCAAGTTGGTCAAGTAACAGATCTCTGTATTGCTGAAACAGTCAATTTACAATAAGCTGCAATTTTTCCAAAAATATCCAACCACTAACCAATTTGACCCAATGGCCTTTAATAGAGATCTTACATCATCAAATGATCTTCCTCTAGGCTAGATACATCGAATTTCTATCCACTGACACCTTGCATAACTAAAAAACATGAAATTTATGACAAACAGACACCTATCCTACTTAACAGTCCTATTTCAAAAAGGACTCAAACTCCTTATTACTATCTTTAACAACCTTATCTACTTGAAATTACATCATTGACAAGTATGTCATCACATGGTCAAATTTGGATAATGGCATTCATTTCTTTATGACCACTTAGCTGACCTCCTCAAAAGTAGGAAACAATACCCTGTTTTTTAGGCAAAAGATATTTTTTCTTCTTTGAACATTTTGGCTGTCATTTAATATCTAATTCGTGGTCCTTGAATGTTGAATGATGGATTTAAATGGTCCATAACCCTTCCATAGCTTCCATTTGTTCAAAAACCACTTTAAAGGCTGCTCAAAAGGATGTAATGCATTGTGCTACGAAAATAAAGCAGTTTTGTATCATTTTTTGTAACACTGCCTTACAAGCCTTTGTCTTCAAAAATTCTAAATCTTTCCTCTCATATCAGCTTTATCATCCTTTAACACATGTCTCATAACATTTTCATCCCTTCAAACCCTTTAACACTGATCAAGAAGACAAAAACATAGCTACAATAGTTTCGTAGCGCTTTACTGCTTTTTAAGCTTGGAGGCGCTACAAAACTGCTGAAAACTACTAAAAACGTTGTTTTTTGCATAATTTTGTCAAATGAAAATTGTAGTTGCCAAAAATTTTGTAACCAACATGTCTTCATCATCCACAAACCATAAACCAACTCCATTTTAGGTTCCTTGAGGCATTTCTTCCTCATTTACAATTGGTTTACCTAATGGTTCTCCAATCACTGTCATTTTGATACCTTTGCTCTACAGTTCATCATGAATCATTTCAAGCTGCTCTTGTAAATTATTTACCTGATTTTTAAGACTTTTATTGGTATCTCTCAAATGAATATTCACCTTTCTTACATGTTTAGCTTCTGCTCTTTCTAGAACTGGCCACTTGAAATACTGTTGTGTATTGTCTAAGTCTTTAGAGACAGTATCAACCTGTTCTTCCCAAACTGGCTTCATCTTTTCAAATTGAATTTCCTCAACATTTTGTTTCCTAGCTTCCTTTTTCATTAAAGAAATTTCCTGATTTTCCAATTTCAACTCTTCCTCAAGGAGCTGCAACTATGTCTTTTTAATCACTTTCTCTTTTCCCTTTTTTAATTTGCTGACTATATCCTTTACTGTGGGTGATGAGAGGTCAATAATTTCTTTAGGTGCTTGAGTTGTCTCAGTGGGTATTGGGACTTCTTTGATGCTCTCCATAAATTTCCTAGCATGCATTGTCATAGGCTTTCTTGCTTGGAAAATGAAACCTGCATCTTCTCCCTCAAACTCTAATCTCTTTGTAGACTTGGCCTTTTTCAACTCCTACTCATCTTCTCCTATGAATTCAACATGAACAATAGGTGTTTCCTCTATGTCAATGGCATGATAATATCCTCTAAATTCCCCTTTTTATTGTTCTTCCTTCTGTAGCCACTGTATTTTTCCTTCAAAACCATTGTTTGGCTTCTATTTATTCTTTTCATCCCTTGTTTGCTAACATAATGTTCTTTTTTTGCATGTTTGATCGCCTTTGATTTCTATTCTGCAGATAGGGGAGTTTGTGTGTCAAGAACCTGCACTTGCTTTAAATTTTTCTCAGTTTGTTTACTTGGCTTTACTCTTGCAGGTTCTTCTGATTTTGAAACCAAAGGTTGGCTCTGTTCTACTGCTAGTGATGATGGAATTATTTTGGCTTTAGGATTTCTTGTAGGAGTTAGAGTATCCAACTCAAAACCATTAACAAACAATAATGAGGACCAATCTCTTCCTAGCCTTTGAAGTTCATCTAAAACCAATAATTTTATTAAGCCATGATGAAACAATGATGTATCACTCTCCTCATACTTTGCTTGAACCTTATTAGCCATCTTCAAAATAATTTTATGCAGATAAAAAGTTAAGTCAAGGGAAATCTTACCAGTGAAGTGCAGAAGTAATTTGAAATGGTATGAATAAACCTTGTGATATCTACCTTCGCATGTAAAGTATTTATGGACGATGAGAAATAGTTTTGAATAATTATCTTTGATGCAGCTTCTCGAAACAACATTGTTGAGATCCATCTCAATGTGCTCAAGCTTTATGAACTCTTTTCATCGCTCCATATTAAATTTGAATACTTTGAACCAGGTTTCTTGACCTCTTGGAATTTCTGTAACAGCAGCAATGACCTATGGCGTAATAGACAAACTTAGCATCCCCACTCTAGAGGTTGTTCCACTTAAATTCATAGCAAATTCTTTGGATACTTGTGTATGACAGTCCTACAATTTCTCACAAAACTGTAAGCAACCTACTCTTCTAAATGCTTCCATTACTGTCGGGTCTTCAGTTATTGCTTTCATGTCTTCAGGTTCATGTCTTAAGCATTGTCCTCCGCTGTGTATTTTTCTTTTCTCTGCCTTATTTCTTCAAAGAATCTCCCAGCCTTGCTTGATATGAATGTTCAACCTCACTTGATTTAAATGTTCAGCCTCGCTTGATACGGATGTAGTAATCCCTTTGAAATAACCAGCCACAAGTTTGACTCAATAAAATAACGCTCCAAAGCTCAGCTATTACGCATGGAGGCAAAAGGAATGAGAATGACTAATTAGGAAAAGATTTGAAATTTAAATGTCCTTTCATGACCGAAAATGATGTCTTATTCATTTCCTACACTGACCATGATGACTGCAAACGTGGGTATGTACTTCGATTTCATCACTACATGACCCAACAGACATCTAACTTACCCTTTCCCAACGATTTCTGACATTTGACAACTCGATTGACAAGACAGTTACAAAACTGCACTAGCGCCTGTAGTGTAAATTTTACTATTTACACTATGAAACTATCAGCGCTTTCATAGTGCAAAGTGACTTTTTATAGTGTAATGCGCTATGAAACTATGTTTTCTTGGCTAATTAGGCATTTTTGGTAATAAAACTTTGGGAAATGAAGTTAAATGGAAAATGATGAATGTTTTGACATGAAAGAGTTTAAAAATGAATTTGTTTAAAACTTAAGGTAAGCTCAAACTATAAAAAATTTAAAACTTCCCTTGATCAAACTTAAGATGACTCCTAAAACCCTATTTTGACTCATGAACCTATGTAACCTTGTCAAAATGATGTTTTGAATTTTTTGAGTGATAACACACCACAAAAAAATAAGACTCAAAAACCTCAAGCTCTCCAAAATTCAAACACTCCTATCATTTTTTTTTTAATGATCACTCAAATTTTAATTCTCGTCACTAAATTGATACCTCTTACACAATTTCATTAACACATTATTAATTTACCTTATCAATTGTATTTTTATATGTCAATTTTTTATTTTTTTAAATATATTGTGTATTTAAAAAAACTTAATAATACTTTATTAATTTAAGAAAAAATTAATTAATTATAAAAATTTAAATAGTAATTATTTTTTAAACCTAATTTTAGTATGTGAAATTTATTTTTAATCTAAAAATTTAAATATGTTAATCTTAATTGATATAATTTATTTTAATATAAATATTTAATTTTAAACCAAATTTTATATAAAATTAATTTAAAAATAAAAAATAAAATATTAAATAAAAGTAAATATATCCTTTATATTTCATTTATGAATGTTTTTGACAATAGTTATTTACCTCCTCTTCTCCATTATTTCTTTATCTGGTTTTATTTCAACAAAGTATATTAAAATATTGGTGTTATTTCAACAAAGTATAGTAAAATATAAGAACATATGTGTACTCCCTTGGTTCACATTAACTGAAATACCCTTATTATACAAGGCATTCCAAATTCATGTTCAATCAAACTTACCTAAATTTGTGTTGCCCGTTTTCATTAATCATTATTCACCAGTATTTTTGCATACTGATTCATGCTTAATTATTCCACCTTCAACACATGTACCTGCACAATCACATTTGGATACCATATATACTATAGAATGTAAACAATTTTTAATGCTTCACTCTCCGCATGTGTAGTATGAACATCTCTTGTAAGGGGAATTCTAAAGAATGTTGCATTTATTGATTGGAGGTGTATATCAATTTTTTTAAAGAGAGAATCCATACAGGTGAGATAGTTTATAGAAGAGAGGAATAACCTGTTACTGAGTTTTGTATATCAATTTTGTTAATGACTAAATTTCTCTTAGTTTGATGCTTCTTATTGAACCAAAATGTATTGATGTAACAAAACTTTTACTTAAATTTCTTTTAAATTGTTTATACTTAAGGTCTAGAATCTACCTATATCATTTTTAACAAGAATTCATTAATAATTATTCTCCAGTGTTTTTCCATATCGGTTCATGCTTAATTCTTCCACCTTCAACACCTCTACCTCCACAACCACATTTACATACCATATCTACCATATAATGCACACAATTTTTAATGCTTTATTCTCCACCTGTGAACATCTGTTGTAAGATGAATTCTAAAGAATATTGCATTTATTACTTGTCAGCTTACAACCATTTTGTTAATGACTAAAAGTTTGATGCTTCTTATTGAATCAAAATGCATCAATGCAACAAAATTTTTATTGGCATTCCTTTAAAAGTGTTTCTGAGTTTCTTTACGCTAGAGTTTTATAGTTTTCCATAGGTTAGTTTAGGTTGATATTTATACTTAAAGTCCAAAATCCACCTATATCATTTTTAACAGGAATTAATTCCATAAATTCATTTCATATTTATATGCATTGTGATTTAAGATCTAAACTTATTGGCGGTATCCAAGTTTTGTTATTGGAACTGAACTTATTGTCAAATTGACAGGTGTTCTAACTACATTTTTTAATTTGGAAAAACTTATTATAGATCATTATTTATGAATTTTATAAAAATACTTTGCTCTAACACTGTACCTAAGGATGCAGTTTTGAACTTAAAAAACATGATTCTTAACAATTATTTTATGAAATAAAAAAATTAATTTCCTAGTTGATTTTTTATGCACAATTTATTTGACAATGCTCAAGATTTGAAGAATTTTCGCAATTTTCTTTGGGAAAAATTGTCAAATTTGGTGAGACTAAGTTTATCATAAGGATGTTTAAAAGGCATACATTTTTACGTATATAAATAATATTTTCGAAATTGGAGTAGTTATTTTATTTCTCTGAAAAAATCATAATTTTATTATAACATGATTGCATTCATGATATGCTTAGTAGTATGTCAGGAAAACCTTTGTCAAAAACCATAGAATCATAAAATTTATTTAATCCTGCCAGGATTATATTTTTCAAAATAAGCGATACAAATACAATCCAAAATATGATCATCCTATCTTATAGAACTCTTTCTATCACCTACACGGCCATATAGGTCGATACATAATATCCATAACAGTTCAACAACTATATGATCTCATATGAGAGAACAAAATTGTAGGATATATAAATGCAAATATTTACTTTGTCATAAATAGCTACTCGAGACTTTATACTCCATGAGTCTTGAATTTTTTGTATAATAATCACTAGTCAAATAATTTCATGTAACCTTATCTTTAAGTGTTTGTATATGTGTATGTCTCGTGATTAATACATGAAAAGACATGTCCTAACATCATCTTAATATCTTGCATTGTTCTACTTATTTTGAGCATCACATTACCTTCAGATATTTTAGAGATATGTTTCAATATAACAATCTTAGTAATATAGATAATTTGTAATTAAAAGTGAAAGTAATAGAAGAGAAGAAATGAAAATAGTCAGTAATGACGAATGTGAATAATTGTTCAATATCTTTCAATGAATTTTTGATCCACTAAATTTGTAATCACTAAACCCTTGATAATGTATGCAACTTACATTCTAATAAAGTAGCAAAGGAAATAAGATCACTTTAAATATATGATTTGGTGTTATATACATGTACACTGAACTATGCCTACATTCATGTCATGTTTTGTTGTTTTCATTTTTTATTTCTCATGGGCTCCAATTTAATTCCTTAATATCATATACATTTTTTATTACAACATCTATTTTAGGTGGATCTCCACATCAAGTTGACATGGTTTCGATGCAAAACAAGAAGTCAGAGGAAGAAGAAGGATGATTCTATTGCATAAGGGTAAAGGTCGTGAAGTTATTTGTCTTAGTCCTCATGAATTCATTGTCTATCGATATTGTTTTCTTTGTTGAGAATTCCGAAGATTTTTCATTTGGATGAAATACATATCTTACATGTGAGGTCAAGCTTCCCATTGTTGTGTATTTCAAATATTTTTTCTATTCTCTAGCTATATTATTAGTTGTAAGAGATGCCTATTAGTAATTTGAATGTTGGGTTAGATACAATCAATCTAGATAATGGTTCATGTAAGAACCACCAATACCACTTTTGAGTAAATAGTATTTCACTACAACATGCATTTACCATTTTTTTCGTAGTCAGAAGTCTACATGGATTTAGTGTTAGCAAAACAAAACGGCATTTTTTAGTAGTCAAAAGACTGCATGGATTTAGCGTCAGCAAAACAAAATGCCATATTGTAATGTTTGGAATTTTTTAATTGTAGCTTCAACTAAACAAAATGGCATCTTTCAACAGTTAAAATACTGCTTGGATTTACCTACAGAAAAACAAAATTTCATTTTGTAATGTTTGGAATTTTCTAATTTTAGCTTCAGCGAAACAAAATGATATTTTGTAATAGTGAGAAGACTAGACTTGTAATCGTATGCTCAACAAAACAAAAATGACATTTTTTAATAACCAGAAGAGTGTTTGCATTTTTGTAATTGTAGCTTTAGAAAAACAAAATGAGTCAATGGAAAAATGACTGAAATTAGTTGGTTCATAGCCATATTTGTTAGGCCTTCCTAGTTCACAGAGTCTCGTTTCAATTTTTTTTCTTGATCAATTTGTTCCAGCTCAAGACACACATTTTCATTCCCCTTTAATGGCTCTAAAAATGAGCAACAGGGGTAATTACAGGCAGGGTCCAAGTTCAAGGTTGTTAAATGTGAGATTCAGGTCGGGGGGTTATTCTCAAAAAGATTCAAAAGGTTCATGTTATGTGAGGTTGGTTATGCGATTTCAAGGCTCATGTTATTGGACATGGCTATAATTGTCCTTTCGTGTATCATCAACTTGTTCCATTATACCTATGAAACACAGTGATAGTATTTCACCTATGAAGGTGTTTGACAACAATTATTTACCTCCTCTTCTCCATTACTGATTTATCTAGTGTTATTTCAACAAAGTATAGTAAAATACTAGAATATGTGTTTACTCCTATGGTTCACATCGACTAAAATACCCTTATTATACAAGGCATTCCAAATTTGTGTTCTATTAAACTTACCAAAATTTTTGTTGCCTTTCTTCATCAATCATTATTTACAAGTATTTTTCCATATTCATTCATGCTTAATTCTTCCACCTTCAGCACAACACATGTACCGGCATAATCACACTTAGATACCATATCTACCCTAGAATCCTAACAATTTTTAATGGTTCAATCTCCACCTGTGTAATATGAACATCTATTGTAAGGGAAATTTTAAAGAACGTTGCATTTATTGCTTGGAAACATACAACCATTTTGTTAATGACTAAATTGTTGGTAGTTTGACGTTTTCTTATTGAACCAAAATGCATCGATGCAACAAAAATTTTACTGGCATTGCTTTAAAAGTATTTACGAGTTTCTTTATGCTTGAGTTTTAGAGTTTTCGAGCACTGGGCTTGCCAGAGTTGAGGGTCTAGACTTATTTGGTGTGACAATAAGAAAATTGTTTTGTATTCTCCACTCAAAATCAAGGAACATAACAGCCTTAGATGATGTATTTCTACCAATTGGATCAATTTAATTTCCATAAATTCAGATGACTACACATTTATCTCTAGAAAACACTACCATCATTTTATAATTGATTCATAAGAAATGAAAATTCAATCAATTAAATTCTATTGCACTATGGTTTCCATTATGTTGCTTGGACTCAAGTGATCTTAGAACTATATTAATTATATTTTTAAATCATACTTGGCTCTGTATGAAGTGTCGTGTCACTTTTATTTTGATTTTAGATTGACGATTTGGTAGAGACATGAGTCATGCATGGGAAAGTTGAAAATGTTCAGTAAAATATGTGACATCTGATATCGAGGCCTCAACCCATGTTTTGGATGCAAGTGTTGTGTTCCCCTCCAGTTACTTTAACAGAAAGTTTGATTTCAAAATTCAATATTTTTTTGAATTTAAAATTCTAAATGAATGTGTTAATCTTGTGTGCAAAAGAAACATGAAAAAATTCAATGGGGTTTTTATTGAGATTTTGATTAGTTGTATTCAATTTTATCAGTGAAGATAAGCTCCAAACTATATAGATCTTAATTTATTATTTCAAGCAACATATTGGGATTCCTTTCATTTTATATGCAATGTAGAGTTTTTTTTTTTTTTTTTACACAAAGAATTCCCTTCATGATCAAAATTAACTTATAGATGTTTCACTCTGTAGATATGTTTGTTGAATAGGTTAAATTCAATGTTTGTTGAATAAATTAAATTCAATGTTTGTTAGTTTTCCATTCTTCTTTGCTACTCTTAACTATACTACCTCCTTACTATGTTTCCTTTGCAACATCAAATACAGTAGTTAGTTTATACATCTTAACAATTTAAACAATAAAAATATCAAATAAAATGTACAATTTATAAATTAAATATATATTTAACATCCTCACATAAAACTCCATATACCAAACCACATAAATCATATACAACATTATATAACATAAAAAATTATGCATATAACAATTTGCAATTTCATTGTAAAACTTAATCATTTACATGTGAATGTTCTAGGCACCCCTAACAATATAGGGAATCTCCCTGACAATAAAGGAAATCTCCAACTAATATAAATATGATTTGGTACTAATTTCACATCGATTATAAATTGGGATTATATAACGGCTTAGCTACAAAGTCAACTGTGGATACTTTCCAGCTAGGTCTACAATCTAGTTAAATTGACTTATTGAACCGACAAGAAAAATATCCAAGTCAAGCTCAATCAAAAGTCAAAAGAGTGAGGCACTGCATATAAGATGAGATTTAAACTTTATCTCAAATCCTAAATCTTTCAAATTTACGGGCAGAGTAACTTGGACTTTGAAATTCTTGGAGTTGCGTCTAATTGACAAAGCAAGCACTATGGCAAAATCCGAAAAATAGAAAGGTGGAATGGTAGTTAGCTCTATATTCATCTAAATGCCAATATTCCTATAAATAGGATTATGCATAGCCCCACCAGCAGAATCTCTCACTGTCTCATCTGATTATCAATTCTGAAAGCATACTTGAAAGAGAGATGGACTTGCACCTCCTGGATGGAATCCCAGCTGTAGCTTTAACAAACTAAATTTTTGAGTGAAACTTACTCCTTTTAAACACACTGCTTTCTTTCATATGGCCCTAGCATGCCAGAGTTAAAGAGAATCCTACTCACTGTGCTTGTTTGTATGTGTGTTTTTCTATTATTTGCTATTACTCATGAAAATTATGTTTTTCTTGATCACAGACTTGGTTACACTAACTGAATGGACTCCATTTTTCAAAGATTGGACATGAGTTGTCGAGTGTAATCAATTAATTATGTGATGCATATTATCTTTGGTGGTGTGGGATTAGTTTCATGCTACAAGAAATCACTATACATGATGAATTTAATTTAATTTAACTGATATATTGATGTATTTTAGAAGCTGAAGTAAATTGATGATGAAAAAGAGATAAAATATAATAAAAAAGATAGAGAATCTAAAGACAATACACGTAATTGTCAGAGAAAATTAAATAAATATTTAAAATTTAAAATATTTCAATCAACAAATGTGGGTAATGAAATTTTTAAAATGTTCCAATCAACAAATATGGGTAATGAAATTTAGGTAATAGTGGGTATTATTAGTACTTGGATTAAGCATTTTTTGCTATCAAAGTTTTGTTGTTAAAGTGTGTCGATTTTGTATTATTTTGTAGAATTTTTACAATTTTAATCAAGTTTTGGAAAAAATACTAAATTTTCATATTTTCTTGTAAATTTAAAAATATGTATATTTATAAATTTTTATTTTTAAAAAATCTTATTTCTAATTTTTCATTGGTTAAGCCAACTCAATAAGATATAATTCAAGTCAGCTCTAATAAGACATAATTCAATTCAGCCCTACTAAGACATAATTCTTAATTCAAGTGAAGTTAAGACATAATTCAAGTCAGCCCTAATAAGACATAACTCTCCTCTTTTAGTGCCTCACCATTCATTTTCAAATTTAAAAAATAAAACTAATTTTGGGCTAATGTTTTTATGTTTCTTACAATTCATTTTCAAATAAAAAAGGCTAATTTTCTGAATGGTTATTTCATTGGTTAATGTTGTATTTCTGACACTGCTACTTCTCTACTCAATAATACCAAAGCTGATGGTATTCCAGATCCCTTACTTAAGCAAAGGCTCCATAAAATTGATACATTGTACAAAGTGGGAGGTACCCCACTCTTGTAGCTCCTCTGCACTCACCACAATATATAAACCTTTCAATTTATAATTGCTAGCATTCCTTCGTATAATTTCATCATTGAAGTACTGAAATCTACAATGGCAAAAGTCTTAGCATCAGTGCAATAGAGTGTACTATGGAAGATGAGTAAGAAAACCAAGCATATAGACTTCTCTCTATCATAGAATAAGAATGTTTGATATGCAAAGCAATACACCTTCATATGTAAACAAACATAGAAAAAAGGACGTGATGTTTTTATATTCCAACTTTATATCCTTTGTCGTTGAACCCTGCCATTACTATTCTTGATGATGTTCAAAAGAAGTTCCATCATTTGAAAGATTTAAAGCAAAACAAATTCTAATCAGTTAGAGGTGAACGGCTTACATTCTTGCAACTTCGAAAAATCTATCCTTATGCTATTTCCTCTCTCTACTGATGCATTTGATTGTCCTGGTGCTCAATCAAATTAAACAACTACTGGAAAAATGGTTGCTTCACAGGCATCCATCACTAGTAGCCCATTCCATACTCAGTGAATCCTTTATAGTAAGCATCCTTTGTATGCATCACAATGAAGTTCAAGAGTATAAGTAGTCAACTAGAGTACCTTCATGTCCAACCAAAGCTTGTAGGAATACTAAGCAATGGTGGAACAAAACTGAAAGCACGTACATATACCTAAGCTTGGGAAATTTCTATAGTCAAGTAAATATTTTCAAACCAAACATTTCAAAGTTGGAAAAGACATTGTTATTTTTTTTTTCCATTTTGGAGGAAGTTCATTGGGTAGTGGGGAGGTTTTCCCAACTCTGCACAATGAACTTTATTTTAAATAGTAATACCTAATACTATAATAGCAATGTTTTGTCCAACTTTGAAAATATAATAGTGATGTCTCTACACTACGCACAATGAAATTTCTATGAAATATAAATGTGGATGCAGAGGAGAGCCCCCGATTCAGCGACATGAACTTCCTCCTCATACATCGGCAAAAATCGAAATCGAGTTGGATAACACTGCCATGGCTACCACTAAATCATCCGGAGCTGAAATTAGAAAAGGGCAGAGCCCACCTGATTCAGCTACATGTCTAGTGTCTTGGGTATGTGTTATATTCTTTCCATGATTAGTTGCATGCATGAGGGAGCAAAAGCCCCCCCTGTACATTGCACAGGCACAACAAGGGGCTCACAGGGGAGGTGGAAGCCCCCCTTGTCGGGGTCTGGGGCAACGCCCTGGGAAAAAAAATTTGGACCCTATTTTTCGGAGGGCGGACCCACCCATGGTTTTGTGCATGGGTTTGCACATGGTTTTGGGGCATGATGATTTTCGGCCCCTGGTATTTTCTAGATCTGGTCAAGGGAAGTACGGTTATGTTCTAATCCAGGATTAATGGATTAGGGTCTATGAATGCTTCGGCATCTATATATATGTGTTGTAACACTAAAAGGAACATAATGAAAAATCAAGCTGGTAGTCCGGATTTGGGATCCAAGGGAAAATATCTGTGTATATATGTTTTATGTTCTCTCTATTTTGCTTTAAGATTTGTTAAACCCTCTACATAGAGAAGAAATATATGATTTACTTTCCATATTTATTGAATAATGGCAACAATTTTTAAAAGTTTCATTTTGAATTGATATGGGAGAGGGATTGTGAAACATTCAATCGTGTTTATGTTGCCTCTCACAATTGTTTAATTTCTATGGGAAAATGTTTGGCAAAGTTCATTGTCTTACTCTTTTCTCCCAATTGCTACATGGCATCGGATTATATTCTTGGCCATGGTGGTATGACAATGAGCCAATGGTCAACGTGATCAAGGGAGGGGTGGATATTATATTTCTTCTCCAATGAATATATGAGACAAATCTACAAAAATCATGGAAATTGCGTTGCATGGTTCCTCTTAGATTTGTTGGAATCACAGTTGTCGTTACACCAAATCTTGTAGGCATTAGTTTCCATTAAAATTGTCAAAGTTAGTATCCGTGAGAGACAATTATTCCATGTCGAGAAACACATGGGGAGCGTTGAACCCAATGTCCAACAATCTCCCCATAGCATGATCCGGGTGAGTTTCGAACTCGAGACTTGTCGCTCTGTGTAAAATTATTAGAGAACAATACAGATCTAGCTAAAGAATAATTGCACAAACTTGCAAAGTTGAAAAAAGAAAACTAATTAGAATTGAGAATGAAATTGATTCATCAATATTAGTTTTTGGAATCAATACACAAAAGAAAATAAGTTAAGCTTAGTCATACATGCAATAACTATGGATAATTAAATCCAACTAAAGCGAAGTGTGCTTTATGTTTTGTTAATGTGTACATGCACCACATGCAAGCACTAGATTTAACTAACTAAAGCCAAGTGCACACCACATGCAAGCACTAGAGTTAACTAAGTAAAGCCAAGTGCACACCACATGTACGCACTTGATTTAACTAGCTAAATACAAGTGCACATCGCATGTAAGCACTCGAGTTAACTAGCTAAAGACAAGTGCACATCGCATGCAATATCTAGAGTTGAACTAAAGCTAATTAAGGCTAATTATGTGCCTGTACAGAACTCGAGTTAAATATCTAAAGACAAGTGCACATCGCATGCAATCTCTAGAGTTGAAATAAAGCTAATCTAGGTGCATGTACACCAACACCCCCCCCTTGAGCATAACATAGGTGAGTGTGATGCAAAATGAATGAGTCCCGACAACACAAAAATTTTAGGTACCCATATACAATGCATGAAAAGAGGAAAGAGGGAAAACCCATTGGCAATAACACCCCCCCCCCCTCTCCTCAAGATATAATGCAAAAGTAGAGAAAAGACAACTGTTAGGTAGTCGTGTCCTTCACCCCGAGATAATATTGTAGGAATCTAGACTTCTGCTCAGTGAAAGTCTTGGTGAAGATATCAGTAGGCTGCTCGGAACTCAGAAAATACTGAAGATCGATGATCCCATCATGGATCTGGAGGAATAAGCTTCATTTTTGGAAGTAGAGGTATCAACTCCCATGTTTTGATCAACGATTCAATTTCCATATACATGGTTTCATGCTAATATGGATTCCCTACAACTTCATCATGCATTTGACGATCAAATTCATGGACCCTATATGCATGCATGGGAATATTTGTCTCTAAGGATGCATCCATGTGCATCTGTGGATTTAGAGATGCCTTTGTGGATGCATACATGCACATAAATGGTGTTATAAATTACTCCTTAGATGCATGCATGGGCATGCATGGCTCTGCGATTGAGAGTGCATGTGGGCATCATTAAATTGAGACCTCGTCAAATCTACATCATCCACATCATCAATAGTAAAAGAATAAAAGTCCTCTTCTATGTTTTTGAAAGTACTGTCTTCATTACTAGCAAAGAAAGATATTTCCTCATGTGCAATGTCTCGTTATTGGACAAGGTAAAGTTCTCATCTGCAACAAGTTCATTAACAATAGAAGAAGCAGAGTCTTCTTGTTCAACACTGTCTTGAGAATATTTCTCCACATTATTGGAGTCTTCACCACTTTCATGACTGCTATAATAACTCAATCTCTTTGCCTCCAAATGGTTTTCTTCTGGATCATTTTCATCACCATATAATCCTTTTAATGTATTTGAGATTTCATGTGGTGATTCAATATTTCTGATCTCGCAAAGAATATCACGAGACATAGATAAACACAATCTTCCATAAGCCATATCAAATCTGCTAAACCAACCTAACTTCTCATCCTCTGAAAATGGTTTTGTCTCAATTCCCATAACTATTTGGTACAAGCCTTTGCTCCTAAGATGAAGAAAAATAATTGGCTTCCATTCATAGTAATTGTATGGAGTCAGAATAGTGGAATTTGGGAATTTCATTCTTTCACTTTGTGGTTGTAGCAACAATTGCGACAATTCTTTAATATTATGATCCGCAAATAAAATATCTGAATAATTTCCAATTTGATCTTCAAACCTGCAAAATATTGTTCATGCACCTTCTCCAAACCCCTGTAGCTTTGATACCATGTAAAATTATTAGAGCACAATACGGATCTAGCTAAAGAATAATTGCACAAACTTGCCATGTTGAAAAAAGAAAAACAATTAGAATTTTGAATGAAATTGATTCATCAATATTAGTTTTTGGAATCAATACATAAAATAAACTAAGTTAAGCTTAGTTTTACATGCAATAACTATGGATAATTAAAGCTAACTGAAGCTAAGTGTGCTTTATGTTTCTTTAATGTGCACATGCACCACATGTAAGCACTAGAGTTAACTAACTAAAGCCAAGTGCACACCACATGTAAGCACTTGAGTTAACTAGCTAAAGACAAGTGCACATTGCATGTAAGCACTCAATTTAACTAGCTAAAGACAAGTTCACATCCCATGCAATATCTAGAGTTGAACTAAAGCTAAATAAGGCTAACTATGTGCATGTACAACACTCGAGTTAACTAGCTAAAGACAAGTGCACATCGCATGCAATCTCTAGAGTTGAACTAAAGCTAATCTAGGTGCATGTACAACAACACTCTGACACCACTTGTTGCTAATCACTGTTGTCATTAGACCAAAACCCGCAAGCTTTAGTCTCTATTACAATCGCCAGAATTAGGATCTATGAGAGTCCATGTGGATAAACACACGAGGAGCATTGAACCCAATTTCCAGCACAATTCAAACAATGAAATTTCTCTACAGCTTCACCCGTGTCTGCATAAAATGAAGGCACCAACTTATACCATTGTAATGAGCTCTTGTGTTAATTAAAAGCAACTGAGAGTTTCCAAAGTCCATGCCGTAGAAAAATCAACTCTAAAAACATGTATGGGATGACAACAACTCTTTTCATATTATCATGTACCTGGCTTGCTTCACAGGCATCTTCATACAATGAAAACTATAGATAGTTTTCAATGTCATCCTCAAGGTTCCAGACTTTACCAAGGAATTTAGGATTTGTATTCTCCAACAAACCCTCGGACGTTTCCCTCATGGATGGCCATACTTCATCCTTGAATTCTAGAATGGGGCTTAGGTATTGCCTATTAAAAGCCCCTGCAAAATCTGAAGCCAATCCCACTGAAACTGATAGAAACATTGTTCCATTAGGTGATCCAGGTTTCTCATTTGTGGATCTTGACAATTGGGACTCATTTTTGGACTATGGTTTGTTTTAATCTCTCCCTGATGATTCAGGCATAGTGGATTTTATCACTGCCCATGCAGAGATATCCTTCGCATTGCTCAAACTTGCATTGCAATTTCGGAGGAAATTCATTGTGTGGAGGAACTTCACATAGTTAACTTCCTCTAAGATACTAATGCAAATGAGAGGACATAAGCTCATATTCTTTGTAGGGGCCACCACCAATCAAATTATTTTTAGTGTGAAGACAGTGGTCCCTTCAAAGCATACGAGGTTATGTCCTCCACATTAGCATTTCTATTTCGAAGGAAGTTTATTGTATGGAGTGCAGAGACATAATGAAATTCCTTTGAAATCTCCACACTCAGCATAATAGAGTTCCTCCAAATGGAAATGCCAATGCAAAGGATATAACCTCGTACCTCCGCACTCCACATAATGAACTTCCTCCAAAATGACAATACAAAAACAGAAAACAACTTTGTATTTTTTATAGGAACCACTATCTTCTCATTTTTTTTCTACACAAAAGCTACTACTCACCATAGAAAGAATTGATACCATCTTAAACTTTTTAAAGTAGAATATCACAATACTTAAAAAATAGAATAATATATAATGTCAACAAAATTTCATTAATGTTAAGTATATGCAACCTTTAAAGCCACTATCCGTGGTGGCTTCACCTTATTAACACACATGTATAAAGTATTTTCTCTTTATTTCTTTCTTTTCCCTACTTACTTCTCCCTTACTTAGATGTTCAAATAGACCATAATGTCTTAAAAGAAAGGATATAAACTCTAGTATCACCGGAGTCTAATGGTTTGAACCAGTTGATATAGTTTAAAATGTGATATGCTTGAAAACTTGAAAACAATATTCCATGTTTCTTATGTAACTTTTACTTTGTCTTTTTCAACTCATCCTTTAACAAAAAGCACTTGTTCTTTATAAAAAAAGTATGGAACCAGTTTTCTCCATAAGCCTTTAGCATTATTTAGTAGTGGAAATAGCGTGTAACACTTACAATGCAGAAAAAGGGAGTGCGGGCAAAGTCAAGGTCATTGGTTCTCTACATAAAAGTCGGTCAATCCAACGCGGTGTGGAGGTGGGGAGCTTAATTTCGTGAGTTTGGAGGTGCAGAAATTCGCATTTTCTATTTGAGTTCATTTACTTTTGTTTAGAAGTATGTCTTCAGATTCTAAATATGTATTTATTATTTGAGAGATTGAATATGTATTTATTTTAGTTCAGAAATATTACTTTACAAAGATCTTTACGTGAATATGTATTTACTTTAGCTCCTAAGAGAGTTTTTATTTCATCATCGTAATTTGCGTGCAGAATAAATTAATGATTTATAGATTTATAAATTATAAGAGAAATAAATTCAGTTAATTTTTTAAATATGATTTATTAAATTTATTGTGATAAAATATCAAATAAAATTAGGAATTTGGCTTCTGTGATCCATAAACATGAACATGTCGCTGACTTTAGACATGGTAGATCTCGATCCTCTGCCTTAGCAGAGCATGCTGAAAAATCAAATCACCATATTTGTATTGAAGATACTAAGGTTATTGCGACTATTAACCACTTCCACCACCGAAAGTTAAGGGAAGCCTTGGAAATAGAAAAGAGGCCGGTTAACCTTAATAGGGATGATGGGTGGAATGTTAGCAGATGTTGGATTCCTGCACTTCACTCTTAGTCGATCTTGATTCCTCTTTCCTGGTGTGCTTCTTTAATTTTTCTTATTTGGTTTTGATTAGGATTTTTGTTTTGTTTTTATTTTATTTTATTATATATATATATATATATATATATATATATTATTAATTAAAAAAAAATTATTTATTTATTTATTTATTTATTTATTTTTAAGTTATTATATTTTTATTTTTATTATTTATTTATTTATTTATATTTATATTTTTGTTTTATTTTTATATTTTTTGATTTATTTATTTATTTTATTTTATTTTTATTTTAGTATTATTCATTTATTTATTTATTTATTTTTATTTTTATTTGAATTTGAATTTGAATTTGAATTTTATTTGTTTTTTATTTATTTATTTTTTATTTTTTCAATTTTTTATTTTTATTTTTATTTTTTGTTTTTTATTTTTTATTTTTATTTTTATTTTTTATATTTTTATTTTTATTTTGATTTTTATTTTATATTTTTATTTATTTTTATTTTTTATTTTTTAAATCTTACCTCTTTAGTAATATTATATTATTTGATTAATTATTATTATTATTATTATTATTTATTTGATTTGATTTCATATTTTATTTATTTGATTTTTTATTTTATTTATATAGAATTTATAATAAAAACATAATCAAAATTAAAATAAATAAATAAATAAATAATAATAATAATAATAATTTTCCGATTCTAGTCAAATTAGTCGTTTTTCCAACGGCTAGTTGGAGCTGTCCTATTCTACTTAAACTGGTTTCCTGATCAGATTTCTCATCTTGTCCTGATGATGAACCACACTGGCTAGTTCAAAACGCGTGGACAAAAATTTCTCCTATGTGATTTTCACCGAAAAATCTTTTTACACATATCAAATAAAATATCATATTATTTTATGGATTAAGATAAAATTAATCATTAATAATAATATATTTTTTAAATATTTTTTAATTCTGACCAACAATTGAAATAATCACCTATTTCAAAATAACAACTTCACATCACAATTATGTCCGCTATCATATCATAAATTGAATAATAAAATTATTAAAAATAATATATATATATATAAACTTTCAATATCTTCTATCAAATAAATAAAAACCATTTATTTCTAATTGAAAAACATCCTCTCGGAAGAATCAATGACTAAGAATACAATGTTGATAGTATATATACACATGACATAATGAAATAACATAAAAGAAGTCATCCCATGTAAGTACTCCGCCAGTACTCGGCTAGGATTTGCATGATTATGTCACATAGGCTTATAAAGTGCACCCACATGGAACGCTGAGAGAAAAGGATATGGTTCAATCGATCTTCATTTTCAATTTAATGTTTTCATTTTTTTATTGTAAAATATTTAATTAAAATGGGTTATATATCTATATATTTTGGTTTATGGTTTAAAAATCTTTAATATAGTTAAAATTTGTATTTATATTTCTTTATTAAATTTACATATTAATGTTAAATTTAAAATTTACCAAAAAAAATCATATAGAATAGTTAAGTTTTTACATGATTGTTTTATTACTTTTTATGTGAATATATATTTATTTTTTTAAGAAAAAATATTGTGTTGGTATAAATAATTTTTACAAAACAGTACATATTGTTAAAAATGTTTTCCGATGATACTCAATTCCTAGAGAGATATGATGGTAGAAACTAAACATAGGGATGACTACATTGATTTCTAATGAAACAGCCAAATAGTCTTGGCTAGACTGCTCAATGTCTCCAATAAAAAGCGACAACCATGTTTGAATACAAGAGTACCTTTATTGAAACTGAAAATTTGACATAGATACATAGAGACAAAATTGGGAGCAAAAAGGAGGAAAAGGAGAGAGTAACCATATTAACTTGATCCCTGATATAGCGTGATTATGAAAGTTGGATGGTATAAGCGTCTAACAACAGTCCATTCCTATAGTGTTAAACTTGGATGTGCCCGAACTGCTTATTTAAACCTGTCTAGGATAGAGAATCCACCCTTGTGTTGAGCTCCCTGAAAATGTGTTGAAGTCGTGGAGTCTATCAACGTTGTAGCAGATATTTGATGCTATATTTTGAGTACAATGGAACAACTTAAAAAAAGATGAGTTACAGATTCAGAAGCCAGTTTGTAGAAAGGGTAGCACCCAAGGCCCTAAAAGTCACCCTTTGCCAAGTTATCGCAAGTGAGGCTCTTGTTCCTCCAAACAATCTAGACAGATAATATGATCTTTATTGTGATTGGCCTCTTCCAATAATTCTTGAAACATGACAGTTCCAAGCTTTGTATTTTTTTGAGAAGATGTTTCCATATGTCTCTGCTACCACTGCGAACTCACCATTAATCTTGCCAACCCATACAATTATATCCCTCGAGGGATGTAAGAAAAATCCACATGATCTCATCTTGTTCAAAAAATGTTTCCAATCAACTGCATCTTGACCCAACAGTCCCAACTAAGTAGAAGATTTCCAAATCAGGAAGCCTTATTGCCAATGAGAAATGACCTGTTTTAGGAAAATAATACCTTAATGAGCGAGGGTATGCAGAAGGTGGTTCTCAAATTTTAAATTTGGAGGAGAGCCATGAATGTTGTCAACTCCGAATAATATTCATTGTCCATTCCCAAAAACCCATATGAGCCTACTTGTGAAGATTTTTTCCACTCGCTTGAATCCCAGCCAAATGTACGAACCTTTACATTGGGGAAGAGATTGGAGTTTGAACAAATGTTGTAAATCCATGCCTATTAGATATTTGGGTCGAAAGAGTATTGGCCAGAGGCCAGTTCCTATAACCACCTGCTAGAGATACTTGATCAAGAGAGACTGGGTAAAATATCGGATGTTAAGAAGCCCCCAGTCGGCATGTATTTTTTGAATTTCCAGCAAATCCAAATTAGAGAGATGATATTTGTTAGTACCACGGGCACTTGAACAAATGAAGTTTGAGATGGTAGCCTTGATCAAGTAAATAACGCGAGAGGGTGGGGAGAAGAGATGTGCCAAATAGACTGCCAGTTGTTGACGGAAAGCTTGAACGAGAACAAAACGACCCCCCAATGTTAGTCATTTATGGGTCTAATTATTCAACCTTTTCTTAAACTTCTCCAAGAGCCAGTACCAATATTTGGTGTGATAGTTGCAAGGTTTTAGCCTGAAACCAAAGTAGGTGAGGCCCTTCGAGAGAGGGGAAAACTTCACCTCAAAGAGACCTGCAATTAGTTCCATATCCACATTATTCCCATAGGCAAATAACAAAATAGATTTTGCGCAATAAATTTTCAAACAAAATGCAGCACCATATCAAAGAAAAATATAATGCAGTGTTGACCACTGAGATCTTGATATAATTCTGAAGGCCAAGATTTCATCCATAAAAAAGGAATGTGTGACCGAGATCCCAGGTGAAATTTGTATACCTTTGAAATTTCCCTGTTGATGAGCCTCTTTGATGCGGATAATGAGCCCATCTATGATCAGTATGAATATAAGAGGTGAGAGAGAGCACCCTTGACGGATACCGTGTCTTGCTCAAAAGAAATCTGCAAGAAGACCATTTATAATAACTGTGTACCATACCGGAGCAATACAATCCATAATCCATTGGACATTTTGAATTGACAGGCCAATCGTATGGAGAACCATCCAAAAGTATGACCAATCCATGGTGTCATACACTTTATAAAGATCGAATTTCATGATTAATGCTTCCATATTTTTTGTGTGAATGGAATGCATGCATTCCTGAGCCGTTGCAATGGCGTCCTGAATAAGGCGATCTGGGAGGAAGCCATACTTCTCACAAGAGATATAACTTGAGAGGACACTGGAGATTCTTTGTGATATAACCTTCGAAATCAATTTATATATCACGTTACAAAGATAAATTGGTCTGAAGTCCCAAAACATTTTAGGGAGGGAGGACTTTGGTATGAGTGCTATGAAGGTAGTATTAATGTCACCCGAAATTCACCCAAGTGACCAGGATTCTTCAACAACACCAAGAATGTCCTCCGCTATGAGATAAAAGTAGTGTAAGTACAACTCAATCGACCAACCATCGAGGTCAGGGATTTTATCGCGAGCATAAGATTTGAGGACCGACTGGATTTCATCCCTGGTGACAGGCTTACTAAGTGCTTCGTTAGTTGCCTCTTCAAACATGCAAGGATACAAGTCGAGAGCTCATAGTTTATTAGATAATAAAACCCCCTCCTTTCAGTTGTAGAAAAAAAAAATGAAAGCCTCACTCTGGATATCCTGTGTAGATTAAACTGATGTGTCATCCATAGAATCAATTTTCCAAATTGCATTTTGATTCTTCCTATTAGCATAGTGATGAAAATTTTTAGTGTTGTGATCACCTTCGCATAACCAAGTTTCCCTTCTCTTCAGCTTCCAAGTCATAACTTGTATTATGGGAATTTCATTTTTGCACTTTTCAAGTGTGGAGAGATCTGAGAAGGATTGTGGATTAGGATTGCAACTTTCCATTAATTTATAAATTTCATCAATTTTCCTAGCAATTGGTTGTAATTATTTGATAATTTTTTCTTTCTTGAGGTGCACCCATGTCTGAGTCATGTGCTTTATATCCCATAGCTTCTATTTGAAACAATAGGATGATGATCTTCCTTTCATATTCATATCTAGTTTCCAAAAATGTAGGACCATAGTCTGGTAATCAATGTCTTCTAACCATACTCTGTTGAATTTAAAAGGGAGGCCCTTTTGAACCAGTTCCAATCACAATTTGAGACAAATGGAATGGTGGTCGGACGAGGTTTACTTAATTACTGATGACTTCAAATTTCCAAGAATTTCTAGCACACTTTCATGGACCAAGATAAAATCAAGTCTTTTACTGATGAAATAATCTCCAGTCCTATGATTGGTCTGGGTCGAGATAAGGGGGATGGGACAAATATCTACAAGATGGTGGTAAAAAAATAAATTAGAAATTTTATCAGCCAGAGGATCAAGGCAGTTTTCGGAACCCCAACATTCGGCAGAGGAAAAAGTGGAATTGAAGTCACCCAAAATGATAATGTTACGAATATTCAAAATATTAGAGGATTTGATGCGAGGCCATAAGGTAGGTCGAATGCGGCAGGGAGCATACATATTGATGAGGTGAAAGGGCTCTAAAAAACCCCAAATCCTTCCAGAAAGGAGAATGCACGTGAAGAATTGAAAGACATGAAAATTTTCAAAATGGGTGTTCCACATTACAATTAGTCCACCCAATAAACCGGTTGAATTGACACTTGCAATAAGCAAGTCGGTTGAATAGAGAGAAAATAAGGGATGGATTTTGAAGCAGAGCACGTGGTTTCCTGATATGTCGCTATAAAAGGAGACGAGATTGAGAAAAGGTTTTTTAGGTTTAGGAACTTAGAGTGATCCCCAAGAACCCAGATGTTCAATGAAATTATTTGATTCATGGTTCATGTGGGGTGGGCATACATGCTCAAACTGCCTAAGATTCAAAAGATGAAATGATGGGATATCACGCAACCCCTCCGAATTAGCTGAGAAATAAGATCTAGTCTTTTGTCTGCCCTAAAAAAACCAACTTCCATTTTTCTCTTTTTTGTGAACTGTAATATTCAATGTAGAGGAGGGGGGATGTTGTGGCACATATCTGGAAAATAATATTCATGAATAGTAAGTGTTGCCATATCCGAAATTTTTGATCCATAAAGAGTAATTCACAGTCACTACCGACCGAATTTCGAGGAGAGTTTGGAGGCATCACATTTCCGGGAGAAGGTTTAGGTAGGGGAGATGTGGTTTCGAGTGGAGGCATGGATGGAGATCAAGTTGCAGAGTCTAGTGGAGGATGGATTGGAGTGGGTGGTGATCTGAGCATAAGAATTGAGCGGGATGGAGGAGCAAAGGCTATGAGTTTACCTGACTCAATGAGTGAGGGCCACGATATAGCAATGTTTTCCATAGAAAGATTTAGGGTCTCCTTAGAGTGGTTAGATGAGACTTATTCTTGTGCTATGACTAGAGTCTGGGAAGGGGGTTGTGGGGAGGACATATTTGAAGAGGACCATAAATGATTATTTTTATGAGAGGGAGATGTAGGAGGCATACCTTTAACATGCAGGTCAGACCGTTCCTTCTCATGGATGCCACCGTTGGAGTTGAAATGAGCAACCCAAGAATTTTCTGAATGTTTGGTTGCCCTTATACCCTGAGGAAATATTTTCGTCAGGTGCCATGTTTGAGGATAAAGGATACAGCGGAAGGGTAGTCCCCAGTAATGCGCTCTTTGTCGGTGTCTCGAACGATCCCAATCCAAGTCAATATTGCCTAGAAGACCACTACAGAAATTGAATTCCACTAAAATCCATCTTATACGTTTGTCCATGGCACCCGTACATCCCGGGTCGATATACCTAAGATTCCCAATTGAGTTTCCAATCGCTAACAGGGTCAGTTTCGTCTAGAATTCGAGGGGCATGCCTAGAAGTTTCACCCATACGAGATTTTTTTGGGGGGTTTCCATGATTGAATTGAAATCAATATACCATTTTTGAAGTTGCAAGAAACTCCAACCATGGACCCATGCTTTCCTCATAATTTTGGTTGCATCATCTATGTTGAGGAAGTGAATGTTGAACTAAGATTTCATGAGCCTACTGACTTTGGAGGGTAGCCAACCAAAGGTCCCAAAGTACTCTTAGCCCGTCCCTGCATGTCTTTCTTAGACATATTCACAAACACCCAATGGCCCACGAGATCCCGTTGCTGTAGACTCATCATCCTACCCCATAACTATTCATATCCAAAGATTAAGATATTTATTTTAGGAGCAAGCAAGAGGATTTTTTCTTAAACCTGTGAGGAACAACTAATATTCCTGTGATTACATATCATTTTTTTATGGAAGTTTTCCTGATGTGTGCGAGGAGAAAGAAAATAAGACGCAGGGAGAGAGTCGACCATAAATTTGTAATGCATTTGATGATGTGCCTTACACATGTCGAAAGAATTTTCAACCTCCAACGTGGCTTGAATGAAGGCCTCATGAGCTGATGTATCAGTCTCGAAAAGATATTTTCCTGAGTCCATATCGTTTCAATCTCGAGGAAGCTATGACCAAGACTGACCGGATATTAAATGATTCAATAACTCAAGATTCAGACCGGACAAGGTAGGATGTGCCAAAACGGGGAAATTTTGGGAAAAAATCGATGGAATTTATGTCCCAAAATGGATGACAGTTATTGGAAATAGTGGCACGTTAAAAAGTGCAGAAGGCATTGAGAATGATCCTCAAGAATGTTCAGCTAGAGACGTAAGGAAGGCCATGTGTGCAACAAGAGAGTAATGAGGACGTTATAGCAGCAACATGTGACATTACGAAGGAGAGTAATCCAAGGCGTGTGCAAAAGGTAGGTAATTTTGAAAATGTGGTAGGCCATAGGTCCCAGGTTTTTTATAAACAAGACACCAGAAAAGAGAGTGGTGGACGAAATAAGCCGTCGGGAATTGCAGGGAAGGATGGTAGGGTGGAGAATAATAGTTCAGAGCTAGATATGGTAGAAAAAACAGTAACAACATCCCATGCAGTGCCACCAGTGATTGCAACACTGAAATCCAAAATCCTTACAAGGTTTGGAAATAATAAAAGAGTCTATCCATTTATGCCACAAACCGCAGAATTTGGACTATTCAAGGGAGTATGAGGAGTTAGAATCCTTATGAGGGGAAAAATTCACTTTTATAGATTCTTTATTTGACACATGGGCGCCTTTTGGGAGAACAATAGTGTGAAATCACTATCGAGTAAAGGATATATATCGCAATTAGAAACAGGATCAGAATGTGGAGTATCACCATATTCACCTTCGAGGACAAGGCTTATGTGAAAACCTCCACACAACAAATACAAACCCTATGTTATGTTGCACATTGGCAAGGAACAAGATAACAGCATTGTACCTGAAAATAGTTTAAACAGTGTCAGTGTAGTTCCCTGTCACCCCGAATAGACACTGAGCATGCCTATGATTCTATTCTGACAATACCCACTGATTTTGAAACTAAAGATAGTGAGGCATGTCCTCCCTCTATTACTAACACTCAAACCAGGATGCAATGATCTTACCCAGCTAGTCCAAAGTTTTTCAAGTATGCCGAGACACAAACCGAAGCAAATGAGATCCAAGGAGTTTTGTGGCTTACCAAGAGATATACAACACCAGGAAGTCAGGTAAATTTGATGACATCCCTTCTTCATAAGTCAAAATAATTCATGCTCAGGTTTCTATAGATGATGCTCGGTTACCTGCGCAATTGAAAATTTGAATATATATTTACTTTAGCTTAGACTTCCTCGAAAAAGTCGAAGCTTATGCTCTCTTATGGGTATAGTGATCACCTTGTTATTCCAATGTCTTTTCTTTCCTAATATGATCAAAATTTTTAGTTTGATTCAAAATTGTGATTTCAATAACTACAAATTGGAATTTGTACTAGCTCCAAAGCTATAAATATTCAATATTGCAATTTGAGCAATGAAAACTAGTATTTCAACACTTTGTCATCTATCAAATCCTACCAAATAAGAGGTAATTTTAGTGTCTTATATCAAACACCCATATGTATAAGCAAAAATCTATAATATTTTTATTTTGTAAGCTTAAAATTTCATTGTTAATCCACAAAATTAGATAGTCTAAATATGGTCGTTCATCACTTGTCTACTACATAGGAAATTAAACCGACAAAACAAAAGACCATCAGTGTAATGTATTTTTATGGCTAAAATAAAACTTAGAAAATTGTAGTGTTTATGAGATATCTAGTGAATCAAAGGACTAGGTTACAATGAAAACTTATTACAAAAACTTGTCCCTAGCATCATAAAAAAACTAGAGAATATGGTAACATAAAAATCAGGATAGTGAGGTTTCCATATCCATTGGTGAGTCACATCCTTATTATTTGTTCTAGGGTCAATACAAGCTAAATGTCCATCTATTTCAACCAACTATAGTTGAATTTCCTTGAGAAAGCTTCACCGGTATTTTATCATGCATGTCATGGCTTTCCAATACAAACCTACTGATGAGATGTTCAAGTGCCAATACAAGTTTATCTTGTGGAAGTATTGGTTCAACCTGCCTAAAGTGTGCCTAGTATTCAAAACACAAGCTACAATCTCCTTGAGAATTTCCATATCTAAGTGACTATTAAACTCTTACCTAATATCTTCCTCCAAGACATTAAGCTCGAATTGCACCACTAGGGGATTTTTGTTGTGATAGAGATCAAAATAATATTCAACATGGAACCAAACTCATCCAACACCTAAAGAACCCTTCCCTCCACCACCCCTACGACATATTACATGTTTGTGGGTCATGGAAACATATTGAAATAAGAAACAAGATGGGTCATGGCTCTTATTAAGGGGATTTTGAGGTCTAAAATGAGCCTCCTAAGGAAATGAGCCTCCTAAGGAAATAATAAAATAATAGCTAAACCAATAAAATAATATTTATGAATTTGCAATTCTCTTTTTGCATCAAAATCCATGTAACCATAGTTAAATTCAATTCAAAAGTTGTACCAAAATAAAATTAATAAAAAAATTTTATTGATGTGACTATAAAAAAGAATAATTTTTTCAAGAAAAAATCATTATCATTGAACAACTAATGCATTTGTCCTTTTTACCTAAATAACGTAAAATAAAATATAAATATAAATTCATAAATTCTTAATTATATGATATACTATTAACTAAAATTTATATAATTCAAATTATATAATAACATGTAATTAATATACTATAAATAACATGTAACATGTTATATATATAACATGTAACATGTAGAGATATGCATTGTTTCTTTCAAAAAATATGAAATGACAATAATAATATTTTATTTAAAATGTATGAAATGACATTTATTATGAGTACTTTACTTTATGACTTTAAAAGTACTTAGATCACTACCATGGATATGCATGATTTCTTTCAAAAAATATGAAATGACCATAATAATGTTTTATTCAAAAAGTATGAAATGACATTTATTATGAGTACTTTACTTTATGACTTTAATAGTACTTAGAGCACTACCATTTTTAACCATGTTTTTTATCCACTATTGAGAATGCGACAAGTACCTTTAACTCAAGCAATGCCACCTCAACCATTAGGGATGATGTCATCCTCTAAAATGTGATTGGTTCTCATAAAGTGAATTTTGATTGTTTATTTTCCTTGAGAGGCCCATTTTAGACCTTAAAATTCCCCTAATGATATACTATACATGCTTGTCCTAGCATGTCGCAAATCACACTATTTTCATTCCACTTATGTATCCTTCAACATTGTATGTCCATAACATAAACATAAGCATAGTTATAAAAAAATATATATCAAAATCATATCCACATGATACTAACCTCATAGATCTTCCAGGGCTACTCTTCGCACTTGATTCCTCATAAACTATGAACCTTTTCATGTCATTCACCTACATAAAACCATCATCCTTCCACAAGAATGACCCTTGATGGCCCTATCAGACAATGTCATAAGCATAATCATGATCACAACATAATTACCAGTGTTCATAAGGTCAAGGTTAAGATAACTTCATTTATCCGTTCAATGCAGGAATTTAGAACAATAGTTCCCAACTTAGTCAAGGAATCTTTTACCTCAAGCCCATTTACTTTACCTTTCATGTTACCTTTCTCATGATTTTCCTACCAAGGTCCATTTATCCCAACACAGCTAACCAGCCTAAACGATTGTCATATTCTTGCCTTCAGCTGCCCCTTTAGGGCTTCATCCAAGTCTTACATTACCTGTTCGATTTCATTCATATCTCCCTAAGCTCCATTATCTCTCCTATTTCCCCAACCAAAACAAATAAAGAAAAACAACAATAAAACACTGAAAACAAAGTGACATGGCCTTGCACCAGACGTAATAAAAACCATAAATAAAAAATTAACAAAAGCACAAAACTTTCAAGAGACACCATGACTTAACCCCCATGGTTCCCAATGCTTCCAAGGGAAAGCTCAACCTGAGCCTTATTCAAAATTTCATGGCAACCTATTTTTACATGGAATTCCCTACATCATTATACCATAAGCACATCATTGTTAGTGTTTAATATATATAACAGTATATGAGTTGCCTAATCTTGTACTACCAAGCATGGTTCCCTACAACTGAACATCTCCAAATATAGTCTCCCAAGGGATTTCATTTCCCTTGATGAATTCACTTATAAGTGGAAACTATATATTATGCCTACATCCAATCAACCATCTACCATATAGCTTCCTCGTCCCAAAGTGCTTCCACGCACTTTAACTTCCTCTATTGCTCGGTCTTGGAACATGAGCTCCTTCCATTGTAGATGCATTGAGGCCATGTCTAGATCTCTCCCTCTGATTCCATTTCCAACTCAATGATAAATTCCTGATGGTTTTCCTTCCTATTATCCACTGCTACATAAATCCAAGAAAAATCTCTAACCTACATCCCCAACTGTCTGCTCCTCCTACACATTGTAGATATGAGGCCTGTCACGATATCTCTATGCCACTCTAATACAAAATTAAATCCTTCATGTGATGATATCCATCATAGGTTAAACACCACAATGGTCTCTACCATTTCCTTTATTTTGTTTCTCCATATGTTGATACCTATGTCCTCTCACAGCTAAATTAAAATTCTTACTCGGAGCCACATTTTCCTTCTCACCTACATCTTGAGATATACCTCCCTTCTCAAGCAATTTCCTATGCTTGAACCAAGATTTTTCTTTGAATGCTCATAACAATGCTCCAACTTTTTTATGGCTTCATCCATTGACCTAGGCTCATCAAACTCAATCGTGTCTTTGAGTGCTACTAGAAACCCACTAATAAACCTTTGGATCTTGTTTTCTCATCTTGAACCCTTAACCTTTCCATCACGATATTTCTCAAGCAGGTACTTCTTCTTGAAGATTCTTTCAAACTCATCTCATGCAACCATGCTTCTGCATCTTTTGATTGTATCATGTTTTTCGATCATGTGTCTTCTCTGAGGCTTGTTACCATATGCCCCATTAGTATTTTCTTCCTTCCTATCTCCATGACTAATTCCCCAGTGTCCTTGCTTCTGCAAATTTGTAAGGATATGAAGAATCACTACATTTACCTCGGCCTGCTTTTCCCGAGATTTGTCAAACCTTTTATATGCCTCAATCAACCTATTATTATTTTCCTTACAACTTCTGATCTCTTCCCTAAGACTCCTCAATGTATCTGCTAGATCAAGAGAATACCCTTCTCCTTCTTTCTCAACTGACTTTTCCCATTCCACTAATTTCACATTAGGACTGTAAGGGGACTCATGTGACCTATATTCCACTACTCTACTCTTCATCTCTTATCTTATATTTCCTACAAACATACCATGTTAGATAAACCAAATATAAGACATAGTCAAAGCCATAACTTAGTGTGTCTTAGGGGAGGCTATCACATCTGCACAACTCAAGCCAGATTAGCATGATACATAATAATATCAATAACTTAACCACAATGAAAATAATAATCATGCATATGACAAAAATGCATATAGCAACAAGTTATTTATCACACATGACTAATTGATTCATGTGGATATGACTTCATTAATCAACTAGCATCTATCATGCATGTAACCACAAAAAAAAAGAATGATAGGCATCCATATAACTGTGATGCATATAACAACCATTAACCATCATGCCTGCATGAAAACATATAAACCTGTATGATGATTTTCTTTTACCCCAAGGTCCATTGTTGCAACCTCGCTCTGATACTACCCTGTAATGTCTCCTCTCACATCTACCCAATTTTACAAGTTTTGCAGGGTAAACATGAGTTGAGTGGCACTATGATATGACCCAACCTCCAAGTTCCAATTAAACAAGTGGGACCTACAAACCAAAAAACATATTTACATCCCCGAGAGACTATATACCACACAGGACCCTGACAGCCACCCCAAGTGTTCAATCCATGAGTTTGAACTCATTTTCTTTAGCTTAACTCCCCAACCACACCCATATCACAACATCCATGTGATTGGTAAGCTATAACCTCACCCACCAGCCTGTATCCATGTGGTTATGACCCTAAATTCTTAGTACTGTGCATGCAGTGGTGATATTTGTGCCACTTTTTCAAACTATCCTTCATGCCACTGCCCATAACTATCTATGACTTTACAGAAATAGGTTTGAGATTATAACAATTAAAAACAATCAATAATAGGGCTAGATCTTGTCCAAGATATGCCTAATACATGATAAACAATTTGTTAAACATATGATAAACGTAGAAGCGATTGGTCATGAATGCATATCTGATCATAAACTTCTGAACTACATCAGATAATTGTTAATAATGTTCAACTACCTCTCAAGGTAGCTGCAACAACACTTATTAGTCCATGAATACATTAATCATTCAATCACTTGTCAAATCATGAACAAGATCCATAGTAAGAGCACATCATCTAACCAAGCATATAAACAACATATAACTAGAATAGAATTTGTGCCAAATTAGCGATAAGATCAACATAATAACTAGTATAAGTTCTCATCAATCACAATAAGAAATTAGGTTATATTAACAGATGAAAAATACAACCAATTCAAGGACTTCCACATACCACCCAACCATATATTGGGATGAACCTAATATCTCTTTCATCCAATCACCCTCATGCCAAATTCAAAGCATGAATGTGGGATCATATGGGTTAAACCAAAATAGAACCAACCATGGCTTCCAGATACCAAACCATCTCAACCCTGTACCACGGAAATTTCACCTAAACCGGTCCAGAAATCACTAGCATAATAAAAAACATGGATTCCTTTGAATTTCTTCCCATCTCTAGAGGAATTTCCTATCTCCACCCATCTATCAGGAGTTCCAGGATAAATCCCATCTCCACCCTTGACCCTCAAGAATTTTTCCAAGACCACCTCAACCAGGATCCAAGTCTACTAGCCATCCAAAGCTAATCAAAGATAGAACCCACTACATCATGGATATGTCAATGACAACAAAATTAAACAATAAACTAATTCATGCACCATGCATTTGAACCCCATCATGCTAAATCTTACATGCATATTATTACCTACAATCCACAACTAATTTTTTTCCTTATTTGTTGTTGTCCAAACTTCCTCTTGTGCACCCTTGCTTTCATTGCCTTCTTTCTCAAATTCTTGCTCCTTCTCCTTTGTTGAAAAATGATCCAAAGTTGAGAAAAAGTTTTTAATTGTTTCTCAGGTGCCTTTTTATCATTGATGTCTAGTATCTTCCTTTTATTTTTCCTTTTTCTTCATTTTCCTGCAGGTTTCTCTCTAATTTCCCTTGCATGCATATTTGTGTCTCTTCATATTCCTTTTCTCCTATTTTAATTTATTTCCTTAATCAAATGTCATTTATTTCCTCTTTTATTTTTCCAATATCCATAGTCATTAATAAACCACAAGTGATTCCCACTATAATTTTTTCCCACCATTCAACTTGGAATGTGTGTCCCATAACCTTGGTATTATTTTATTTACATGGAAACTTAACCCGGGGATGTTATAGAAAGAGCTAATCAACCATTAATTTATTGTTGAAAACGTTGATAAACCACTCAGGTTCTTGTTATCAGGCTAATAAACCACTAGGAAGGGTAGTTAACCACTAGGGTGCTTGTTAAAAGGGGTTGATAAACCATTAAGTGCTTGTTGAGGAACCTGATAAACCATTTAATGCTTGTTACATAAGCTAATAAACCATCGACATAGTGAGTTTCAAAATCCTACAATGATTTATTTGAAAAAAAATTTGATATCCCACCTAGAATGTTGATCCATACTCCTCCAATTGACCAATACCCCAACTAAGACTTGGTTGAATTCCATGAGAAAGAATTCCCTTGGACAGTGGATCTAGCTTGGGGGTGGTCATCTACAACAACTAATATGGTGTAGCTAGATATGATTGGGTGGATAGTTGAATTCCCTCCATCAATTTCCAAACATTCAAGTTGAATAGATAAGTACAGTTATTTTTACCCATTGTAATATAAATGATGAATAATTCCTGATATGTAATACTAAGTTGTATGGTTAAATACCACCTATGGAGAATTTTGATAAATTGGTTGTCTATGGTGAATTATTGTTGATATTTGTAAAACCCCACCCCACATTTACTCACTTTCCTAATCTCTCCATGGTAAGCATGAGCTAAGAGTTACTATGACATGACCCGACAACCAAGTTCTACTTATGGAAGTGGGACCTACTAAACTAACAACCTTTTTCATCTTCCCAGGGACACCTGATCACTTGGATGTAAAACAACACTCACTGGTGATCTTTCCCTCAGTTGGAACTACCCTTTCGTTTACCTAGCAGCCTAGTTGCATGCATGCCAAGTTGTACATGTGGCCAAAAGGCTTTAGTTGCACGTACAATCCCTCCTCCATGAAATTGTAGTTGTACTAACAGGCCATCTTCCTTGCAGCTAGGGAATTTATTCTGTATTTTTAGGCTAGTATTCAGGCCACTTCCCATAACTTTCTAGGACATTATCATCCCACTACAGGAGCCTCCAAAATCGATTCCTGGACTCTACTCATGCTCAAACTTACAAAACATACAACAATCATTTCTGCAAACACTTTGTAAACAAAGTACATGTATCCCCTGAAATCCTATTTGTTTATTGATTCGTCCAATCATCTGAGGGTAATCAAGAAGGATCACTGCCCTCTCCTACTAGCTAGAACAAACACTTGTTAGCTCGTGTATTCATGTATATAACCAAGATCCTATCAAACAATGGAATAAAACTATAACAAGAACACATCACATAATGATAATTATTCCATGTCTATAACCAACATTCAACCAAAAATAAACCATGAAAATATATTCATATAATAATATCCTATACTAGAACTTTTGCCCACTGATCTCATCAAATAATAACACATATTATCATATGGAAATTCCAACCAAGTCATGGACTTCCACATACCACCTGACCATAGATTGGGTTGAACCAAATCTTTCTTTCAGCCAATCACCCTTGTTTCATATTCCAAGCATGAATGTGGGATCACATGGGATAAACCAAAAAGAACCAACTATGGCTTCCAGAGTCTAAACCACCTTAACCCTCAACCACAATGATTTCACCTAAACTAGTCTAGAAATCACTAGTCACCAAAACAAGCTTGGATGCCTCATAATTTATTCACCATACCCATAGAAATTTTCTTGTCTCCATCCACCTATCAATAGTTCTAGGAGAAATCCCATCTCCACCCTCAAACCTTGGATATTTTCTTTAGACCACGTCAATGAGGATCTGAAATCTATTGGTCATCCAAATCGTAACCAAAACAAGGAACCCTCCACATCATGGATATCCAGTAAATGGCAAGGCAAGGTTGTAGCCACTGTGAATACAGGAAAATCCCATGCCAATGACAGCAAAATAACCTAAACCAAATTCATGTACCATGCATTCGAATATCAACAAGGAAACCAAACATGCAATGTGTTACATGTAATGCCTTCTTGTTGTAACTACATTTCCAACCTTGTTCTTCACTACCCATGAATTCCTTTGGTTTCTTACTTTCTTCTTGCTTTCTTTCTCCCTCTTTCCTCATCTCTTTTCTACCAAGAGATAATTCTAGAATTCTAAGAGTAAACAAAAGTATAAGATCCACGAGAGAGTGTTGGAATGTCCTCTCTCCTTTTATTTCCTTTCCTTTCCTCTTTTCTTTCAATTTCCTTCATTTTCCTTTGCATGCATATTCTTATATCTTCATTTCCTTTTGTCTTATTTTATTTTATTCCTTGAATTAATTTCCATTTATTTCCTTTTTTCTTTTCAAATGTTGATATCAATGCCAATTTCCATAGCCAATAAATAATTAACCACAAGTGAAACCCAATGTGATTTTTTTTTCCCTCAGTTCAACTTGGAATAGTGTCCCATGACCTTGGTCTTATTTTTTCCTTTATAATGTCCTTCCATTTACATGGAAACTCTACCGAGGGTTGTTACAAACCCCTCCTCCTTCAGGGAACACCATCCTCGGTGTTTTATGACACTTGTGACCAGAAACACATACTACTTATGGATATTTATAAACACAGCTTGATGCAGTATTTACAATGAAAAACACATATATACTTATGCACATTTGATTTAACCAATAAATAAAAGGATACGATGCCCACATCAGCAACAAGGGAGTCTAGATGCTCACACCTCCACCCTTAAAGTAGTACCAAGGATTCACCTCCTTCCCAAGAATCCTATAATCCACTACTAAGATTAAAACCTACCTCTAATGCCCAAAACTAAAATCCTTCGCTACTTGTTCTCTCGGTGAATAGTTATCGACTCATGTTTTCCGAGAAAACTCCCAATTACTTCTGATTCTAATCAACAATTCTATTGACCAAAATAAATTTATTCTCTGACCCTCCCTTCTCTACTTCCAATTCCTTTGGGAAATCAATTCAACCCCTTCATGCAATCACTCACCTTTCATGTTCCCCGATATTCCCTTCTCTACTTCGCAGACCCTCGAGCGATCCATTCCTTGGCAAGGCTTCCTCACATTGGAAGGTCCAAAAACCAAGACATACCCCTACCTCAAAACCAAGGCATATCCCTACCTCAAGACCATCATACTAGTTGTAGCATGCTTAAGGCAATCAATGGGCACTATTGGGTACCTATGTCCCACAATGGCCCTGCTCTGGAATGCTTTACCAGCACACTGTTGCATGTTCCAAATCCTTTTAATATTGTTTTTAACACTCTTGTAGTCGATTCCAACCACGCAAACCAAAAAAATTGATTATTTATGTACCAAGCACATGATTTCCATTAGACTCAAAAGGAATTGTAATAAATTAAAATCATACCTCTTTAGTAGCTCTTCAATAAGGTGACTCTTGCTATTTTGTTTAATCCTTGTCACAAAAATGCAAATTAGATCCTTGATGAAATCATCATATATAGAAGTATCACATCTGTTCAACTCAAAATTCAACCATGATAAATCAAAATCCTAAATTATGTTCATAATTAAAAACTGAAATAAAATACTGATATTTATCTTCAAGTTTTTTTTTCTTCTGCCTTTGTTCTTTTCTCTTTCCATAAACACACTATACATGTTTCCAAACTTGGAAAGCACCCAATGCCTTCTATTCTCTTTGACCACATATACACACTATATTGGTTGAAAAACTTGGAAACCACCAAATGCCTTTTATTCTAAAGAAAAAAGGGAATCTGGAGAATATATTTTCTCCAACCTCAATATCAAGAAAAAGGGCATCCAGAGACTATATTGCCTCTACCCTTCAATATTAGCAACTAAATATTGGTCTCTTCCAAAGTTTTATAGGGCTTGAGGTACTACTATATCAACCCACAAACCCCATGGAATCCAAGATGTTACAGGGCTCCAACCCATAGCCTCTAGGGAACCCAAGTGGTTACTGGGCTCCAAAGATCTTGTCCCAACCCATATCTTGCAGGGATCCTAAGAACCAATCCCCTTCACAACACGTACACATACACATAGTGTACAACACAACACATACATGTACACACAGTACAACACAAAAAATACACATGTCATAGTATAATACGTACAAAACAACATGTAAAACATGTACACAACACAACATGTACCACATGTACATAACAACGGTAATGCACATTCACAGACCGCAATGTCTCTAACATGAAACCTTGCCTCTATTGTATTTCCCCCGCATTATTGCATGCATCCACAACCCAATTCTTGGTTTTGTGGCTCTTTCCACTATCCATGCTTACCATAGCATGTCGTAAATAACGCTTGATTCGGATCTTGGGGGGAGGCCCCCAAGATCTAAAAAATTGAAATGGATCTAGAAAGATATACAAAATTAGAATGCCAGAGAAAAGAGAGAACACGCAGTAAATAAAACCACAAAGAATTCTTTATAATAAAACAGAGAACAATTGTAGAAGCTACATTGTGGTGGACAATCTTTCCATTTACAAGATGTGACTTGTTACTTATAGCATTTTTTAGTTACAATACCACAGGTAAATTCCATGGGTGGGTAAATACCATGGCTGAATGAATACTATGGGTGAATGAATACCATGGGAAGATGTCACTTACAATACCATGGGTGATGAATACCATGGGTTATGAATACCATGGGTGGATTTTGTTTACAATACCATGGGTGAATGAATACCATGGGAAAATGTCACTTACAACACCATGGGAGATGAATACCATGGGTGGATACATACCATGGTTGAATGAATACCATGGATAGATGTCACTTACAATACCATGGGTGGATAAATACCATGGGTGGATGAATACCATGGGTGTATTCCACTTTCCATTCGGATCATTCCTCCCTCATTAAGAAGAGACGGTACCCATTCCATGAAGTTCCCTCTTGAGAAGCATTTTTTGAATATGAAGATCCACTGAAGAGAAGGGTTTTGTGTGGTTAACCCATAGTCATGATGAAAAAAGATTTGAGGATAAAGATACCCAGTAATGCTTATGACCAACTATGATACTGACAGTGTGTGGCATAGCAAATGGAATTCAATGAAGTGTGGGTTTGTGGATGACCCATAACCATGAAAAACGAATATCCGAGGATAGAGATACCTTGTAATGCTTGTGATCAACTATGATACTAACAATGTGCAGCCTAGCAAATGGACTTCGATGAAGTGTGAGTTTGTGGATGACCCAGAACCATGAAAATGAAGATCCGAGGCTAGAGGTACCCTATAATGCTTGTGACCAATTATGATACTAACAGTGTGTGGCCTAGCAAATGGAATTTTATGAGAAGGATTTTGTGCGGTTGACCCATAATCGTGATTCTGACTGTTAATGAAGTAACAGGTGCCTACATAGCCTAGATGTCGTTTACAATACCATGGGTTAATGAATACCATGGGAAAATGTCACTTACAACACCATGGGTGGTTAATACCATGGTTGGATGTCGTTTAAAATACCATAGGTAAATTCCATGTGTGGAGGAATAACATGGGTGGATACATACCATGGCTGAATGAATACCATGGATAGATGTCACTTACAATACCATGGGTGGATAAATACCATGGGTGGATGAATACTATGGGTGTATTCCACTTTCCACTCAAATCATTCCTCCCTCCTTACAAAGAAATGGTCCTCATTCCATGAAGTTACCTCCTTAAAAGAATTTTTTGAATATGAATATCCACTGAAGAGAAGGTTTTTGTGTGGTTAACCCATGGTCGTGATGAACGAATATTCGAGGATAGAGATACCCAGTAATGCTTATGAGAAACTGTGATACTGACAGTGTGTGGCATAGAAAATGCACTTCAATGAAGTGTGGGTTTTTGGATGACCCATAACCATGATAAACAAATATCCGAGGATAGAGATACCCTGTAATTCTTGTGACCAACTATGATGCTAACAATGTGCAGCCTAAAAAATGGACTTCGATGAAGTGTGGGTTTTTGGATGACCCGAAACCATGAAAATGAAGATCCGATGATAGAGATACCCTGTAATGCTTGTGACCAATTGTGATACTAACAGTGTGTGTCCTAGCAAATGGAATTTGATGAGAAGGATTTTGTGTGGTTAACCCATAACCGTGATTCTGACTGTTGATGAAGTAAGAGGTGCCTACATAGCCTGGTGTGGGAGGGAACGTCTCCAAAGAACCCAAGAAGAACATTGATATGATGAAATTGATGAATGTGAAGCAAATGACTACTAAAGTGGGGTGCGAGGACACGTCTCCATATTGAACCCACTCTGAATGCTGCTCTAGATTTAAAATGGGCGTAACTCGATAAATATAACTTAGAATATTTATTATAACCGGTTTTTGGAAATAGAAAGATCATTTTTCATCTTCTCAAATGTTTGAAATCACTATTTGGAGACTTTGGAAACTCAAATTCACGCTGCAATTGTCTCGCCATCACAAAATTTCTGAAAAAAATAAATGATTTTAAATAAATGATAACTCCCTCGTCCGAACTCCGATTAGACCGATTTGTTTTTGAAATTGGGTGATTTTTCAAGGGGAGCTCAAATATATAATAATTTATCTGAAATTTTTCACTGAAAACTACAAAAAATGACAGGAGAGCCATCGTCCATGAATTTTCATCAGAAAAAATTCTACAACATTATTGACTTTAAATCAACGATATCTTCCAAATCTGAAAGCTAATTCAATTGAATTTTTTTTTTTAATTGGCTAATTTTTCGCAAGAAATCCAAATATTCTATTTTTTTCTGAAAATTTTGCATCAATATTTTCAAATCTGTTCTAAAAATTAGCTACCCAAAAAATTTTGGCAAAAAAATGAAAAAAAAAAAATTCTTCCCACTTTACCGAAGAAAGTGCTTTGTGGAGGTCATGGAACTTGAATGGAGTTTACTAAATATGGATGAGCAATGTTGAAACTGTAATATGCTTCAAATCCTAATTCTCATGGATTCGTAACTTGAATCTAATACCACTGGTTTGGATCTTGGGGGGAGGCCCCCAAGATCTAAAAAATTGAAATGGATCTGGCAAGATATGAAAAATTAGAATGCCAGAAAAAGGAGAGAACATGCAGTAAATAAAACCACAAAGAATTTTTTTTATTAAAAAAGAGAATAATTGTAGAAGCTACATTGTGGTGGACAACCTGTCCTTTTACAAGATGTGACTTGTTACGTATAGCATTTTTTAGTTACAATACCACACGCAAATTACATGGGTAGGTAAATACCATAGGTGAATGAATAAAATGGGTGAATGAATACCATGGGCATATGTCACTTACAATATCATGGGTGATGAATACCATGGGTGGATGTCATTTACAATACCATGGGTAAATTCCATGTGTGGATGAATACCATGGGTGGATACATACCATGGTTGAATGAATACCATGGATAGATGTCACTTACAATACCATGGGCGGATAAATACCATGGGTTGGATAAATACCATGGGTGTAGGCCAATTTCCATTCGGATCAACATTGCTTTCATTTCGTTGATGTATCCTTCAACACTGCCTCATAGATCTCCCTGGGGTACTCTTCCCACTTGATTCGTCTTGAACCAAGAAAATTTTCATGTCATTCAGCTATATAAAATAATCATTCTTCCACAAAAATTATCCCTAGTGACCCTGTCAGACAATGGCATGCATACATACATACATACATACATACATACATACATACATACATACATACATATATATATATATATATATATATATATATATATATATATATATATATGCATTAGCATAATCATGATCACAACATAGTTATTAGCGTTCATAAGGTCAAGGTTAAGAGAAATTCATTTATCTATGCAACGCATGCACAACATTGAGAACAATTAGTCGCAATTTATCCAAGGCATTTTTTACCTCAGATCCATGTACTTTACCTTTATTGCTACCTTTCTCATGATTATCTTGCCATTGCCAATTTATCCCAACAAACCCAACCATCCCAACCGGTTATCATGTTATTTCCTTAAGCTACCCTTTATTCATGGAACATTAGAATTCATTTGGGTCTTATATTTCCTATTGGGTTCCACTCAGCTCTGCGCGAGCTCCATTAGCTTTCCTCTTTTCCTAACAAATTCCCAAAATGTTCAAAACATAAAAGGAAAGAACAATAATACAAGATGCAAAAATATATAAATCCAAACAACAATACAACACCACAAACAAAGTGGCATGGCCATGCACCAATCATAGTCAAGATCATAAATCAAGCACAAACAAGTCATGAAACACCAAAAGAAAAAACTTCCAACATACACCATGACTTAAACCCCATGGTTCCCAGTGCTTCCAGGGGTTCCTGAATAAAAGCTCAGCCTCATCCTTCTTCAAAATCTATGGTAGTCTCATTTTCTACACAATTACTGACATTATACTACCATAAACATACAATTGTTAGTGAATTATTAAATATAAAAATATACCATTTACCTTTCCCTATTGTACCCAACATGATTTATTTCAATTAAACACCTACACATATCATCTCCCAAGGGATTCCAATTCCCTTAACGAATTCAACTATAATTGGAAACCAACTATTATGCATGTATCTGATCAATCATCTTCCATGTAGCTTCCTCGGCCCCAATGTGCTTCCATGCACTTTAAATTTCTCTATTTCTTGGTCCCAGATCATGAGATTCTTTCATTGTAAGTTGCATTGAGGCTCTACCTAGAACTCTCCCTCTGGATCGACCATCCATCTCGATGATCGATGCCTGGTGATATGCGTACCTATTATCCAATTTTGCATAGATCTGCGGAATTATTTGACCTACATCCCTATATGTTTGTGCCTCCTGAGGACTATAGATCTAAAGCCTACCATGCTTATGTTATGCCACTTTGATACAAAGAGAAATCCTTTTTGCGATGATCTCCACCACAGGTTCAACACTGCAATGTTTCTTTGTAATTTCTTTTATTATGCTTCTCCTCAAGATGAGACCCATGTCCTTTCTTAGTTGCATTAAACTTCTTATGAGGGACCATATTTTCCTTCTCACCTACATCCTAATATCTTCCCTACTTCTCGAGCCTTTTTCCTTTAGTTTTCTCATTACCCTTCCAGAAATGCTTGAACTCAGGCTTGCGCTTTGACTGCTCATAGAAATGCTTCAACATCCTAATGGCTTCCTCCAATGAATGAGGCTCATCAAACTCAATCCAGTCTTTGAATGATAATATTAGTTTTTTGATGAACCTTTGGATCTTTTCCTTCTCATCCTTGAGATATGGCACATATCTCAACAACTCGAGAAATCTGGTTGTATACTCTTCATCTATCATATAACCCATCTTGAGCTCATATAACTCCTTGGGCTTTCCATCATAATCTCTCTCAAATATGTACTTCTTGAAGATTCTTTAAAACTCATCCCAAGTTAGCACCTCTTCTCTAATGCCTCTGACATTCTTAAAATATTCCAACCATATATCTAATTTTCCCTTGAGACTGAAGGTAATTGTCTTGGCTTTCGTATTCTTAGATTAATCATATTGAATTCTGAATAATTTCCTCATTTCTAGTAGTCATGGTTATTCATCTTTTGACTTAGTAATATCTCCATCAAAAGTAGGAGGATTTGATTTCTTAAACTCTTATGGTAGGTATCCCTTCTCACTCCTCCTATAAGGATGTTGGGGTGATGACAATGATTTCTATCATAAGCAGAACTATAATAAAAACCACGGGTGCTAGCCCTCCTCTCAAGTGTATCTAAGAGTCTATGAATGTTCACTATATCATCCATGTCCATTCTATACCTTCTCTGAGACTTTCTTCAATCTGTACCATTAGTATTTTCTTCCTTTCTATCTCCATGACTGATTCCTAGCTGTCCCTACTTCTATAAATAAAAAAGGCTCTAGAGGATGACTACATTAACCTCAGTGTTCTTGTCTTGAGCTTCTGCAATCCTTTCCTATGCCTCAATCAATCTCTCATTATCTGCCTTGAAACTTACAATTTCTACCTTTAAGCTTCTCAATGCATTCTCTAGATCGGGAGAGTCTCCCTCTCCTTGTTGCTCAACTGATCTCTCCCATCCCTCCAATGTCTCTTTTGTTCTGTATAGAGAATTCATAAGAATTGTACTCAATTATTTTTCTCTTCGTCCCTATTATTCTATTGTCCTGCAAACATAACATGTTAGATCAACCAAATAGAAGACATAATAAAAAGCATACCTCAATGTATCTCAAGAGAGCATAAGAGAAATTTTGAGGTCAAAAATTAGCCTCAAAAAAAATGTACAACAAAAATTAACTTTATCAGAGCCAATATAATTCACTATGATGATATCAACCATGGGGGATGATTCACCATTTTTGGAGTAAAAAGGTAAAAATCTAAAATAAAAATACTATTTTTTCAACTCATATTTTCAACTTGTCACCCTACAATTTTACTCAGATTTTGAGTGGGAGCACTCATTGGATGTAGAATTTATTTTTTCATCCAAGGAGTACCCATGTTGCATATTTTCGACGGACCCTACTACAAGAAAATTGTGAAATACATGAAAAAATGTGTTTGCAATCACGTTTTTTCTATGTATTTCACATTTTTCGTGTAGTACGGTCCATCGAAAGTATGCAACATCGGTACTCCTTGGATGAAAAATTAAATTATACATCCAACGAGTGATCTCGCTCAAAATCTGAGTTAAATCATAGGGAGATAAGTTCAAAAGGTAGTTTTTTCATTTTTCCCTACAAAAATTGATAAGTTAATATAATATTATTTTATTATGTCCCCTATTATTTTATAATATTCCTTAGGAGGCCCATTTTAGACCTCAAAATTTCTATAATCGCTATTACCTTTGAAAAATTTAGTCCATATTAACATGATACATAATAACATCGAGAACTTAATTATCATGCAAGCACACAAATGAAAATAATGAGCATGCATATGACCACAATGCATATAATAGAAAATTAACTATCATGCATGAATAATTGATGCACGTGCATATGACTGCACTAATTAACTATAATCTTTCATGCATGTAACCACAATAGAAATAAAATGGTTAACATGCATGTGACTATAATGCATATAACAACAATTAACCACCATGCATGTATGCCAAACATATAGACATGCATGACAATTTTCTTTTACCCTGAGGTCCAGTGTTGCAACCTAGATCTGATACCACTTTATAATGCCCCACCCCACATTTATGCACTTTCACAAGCTCTATAGGGTAAAAATTAGATGAGAGTTACTATGAAATGACCTGAAAGCCAAGTTCCAGTGATGGAAGTGGGGCCTATTAAACTAACAACCTTTTGCGACCTCCCAGGGACACCTAATCACCCAGATGTTAAACAACACTCACTAGTGATATTTCCCTAAGCTATCACTACCTTTTCGCTAAATTTATAGCTCATCTACACACATTCCAAGTTGTGCATGCATCCAGAAGGCTTCAAACACATGCACATGTCTTCCTCCATGAAATTGTAGTCACACTCACATGCCATCTTCCTTGTTGCCATAGACATTGTTCCATATTTTTAGGCTAGTCTCCAGACTACTGCCTAGAACTTCCCAGAACTTTTTAGAACACTATAATCCAACTATAGGATCCTCCAAAATCAATTCCCAGGCTCTAATCATTCTCAAACTTACAAAACACACAATCATTTGTGCAAACTCTTTGTAAATAAAGTACCTGTAGCTCTTGAATGCCAATATGTTAATTTATTCATCCAATCATTTGAGGATCATCAAAAAGACTTATTTCCTTCTCCTACTAGGTGTAACAAACACTGTTTAGCTCATACATTCATGTATATAATGAATATCTTGTCAAACTATGGAATAGAACCATAACAAGAGCACATCACATAATGATAATTATACCGTGCTTATAACCATCATTTAACTAGAAATAAATCATGACAATCTAGTCGTATAATCAGATACAAAAGTAGAATTTATGTTCATTGATCTCATTAAATAATACCACATATTATCGTATTTAAATGCCAACCAAGTCAGGTACTTCCATGTATCACCCAACCATAGATTGGGTCAAACCAATTCTTTTAGCCAATCACCCTCGTGCCATATTCCAAGCATGAATGCAGGATCACGTGGGATAAATCAAAATAAAACCAACCAGGGATTCTAGAGGTTAAACCACCTCAACCCTCAACCAAAGTACTTCTGTCAGAGCCCTGGTTAAAAATACAGTAATAAAGTTAATAAATTAAAAATAAGACCAAGGTCATGGGACATGTATTCCAAGATGAATGTTGGGAAAAACATCCTAGTGTAGCTATTCATTTGGGGTATTATGGATAAGGGAAATTGGAAAAGGAAAGGGAGAAGGATTTGAAATGGTAAGAGGCATTAATTGGAATTTTATTTTTGAAAATAAAGGAAAATAGGAGAAAAGGAAGGTGAAAGGTCACAGGTTGCATGTGAGGAGAAAAATGAAGTAAAATAATGGAAAATGAAGAAAATAGAGGACTCATTGATATAAATTATTCTGAGGACTAGTTGATGGCTTTTTTCTTATCTTCTTTCACCTCATTTTGGAGCTCTCTCTCTATTGTCTCTACTCTCTCATAATCTTTCACACTTAGAGTTTCTTGGAGCACTATACCATTGGATCAAGGAAAGCAAAGGAAGGACAAATAAGGCAAAAGAGAGTAAATATCAAGCAAGGAAGAGTTGGATCAAGCGGCCACAACAGGATTACTTGTAGGTATCGAGTTTAATGTATGATTTCCTTGCTAATTTTGGAAAGCATGGTACATGCATGTGTGTATTTGGTTCTCTTGTTATCATTGGCATGGGTTTTTCCTGGTGTGATAGTGGTTTTCAGCCTTCCTTTGCCATTTTGGGAAATCCATGGTGTGATGGGGTTTCTCTTATTTGTTTGATTTGGATTGTCATAATGGTAAATCCTGATTGTGGAAACCCTCATTGGGCCTAGGAATCCTTGACTGGTGAATGATAGGATACACGGTAAATCCTATAGGTGTATACTCTGTTAGACCTAGGAATCCCTTCACAGGTTATGGCGGGATACACGGTAAAGCCTAGAGAGTGGAGATGGAAAATTCCTCACAAATTAGGTGGAGAGATCCAAAGGAATTCATGCTTGTTAGGGCCTAGTGATCCATTTACCAGTATATGGTGAGATTGTGGTAAATCTCGATAGTGTACGTTTCTTGTTTGGGCCTAGGAATCCCTTAGCAATATTGTAGTAAATCCTAGTTGTATAGATGAGGGATTGGGCCTAGGAATCCCTTGATGGATTGTGGTAAAGCCTAAGGAAGCCCTGTTTCATTTTTTTGTGAGTCCCAAATTCATGCTTGGAATATGGCACGAGGATGATTAGTTGAAATAAGGTTTTGGTTAAGCCCAATATATGTTCAGTGGTATGTGAAAGTCCATGACCTGGTTTCATTTTTCATATGTTAATAAGAGATCTTTTCCTCTTCTATATTATGTGTAAATATTTTTTATATTATGTGATTATATTGGTTTTTCTATCATCGTTGATTTGTTGGTTATATAATGGTTATAACCATGGTTTATGACAAACTTGAGTTATGGATCTCATCATATTTGGTTTAGTAAGTGATACGTTAATGAAACTACAACCTAATAGATGATATTGCAAGTATTATTAGAGGGAATCACACCTTCTTGATGATTCTTAGATAAGTATGAAGTCCCTATGATAAGATGTGTTTATATGACTTGTAGATTACATGTTCATGATGTTTTTGACGAAATGTGTATCATGTCTAGGCTTGGTTAGGCTAAGTCCTTGATCAATTTTTGTGTTAGAAGCTTTATCTTTGTGTAATTTATTTTTTTGGAAAGTCTCATCAAGTTTTGGGCAGTGAACTAGAGTCTAACCCTTAAAAGGTGGCATATATTTTGCGGTCTCAGGTATAGAACTAGCTGAAAAAGACTGCATTCACACCCTTGCAATGGTCATGCATGTGACTAGAGGCTTTCAGTCGCATGGATACAGGTTTTTTCATGCAACTAGAAGTTCATATCAGTGAAAAAGTATGTTAACTCAGGGTTTGGATACCTTTAAGGGTGTTTTATCTCTTAGGGATCCTATAGCACCTAAGGGAAGTTAGTAAGGTTTTGGTTTGTCAATTCCACTTCCTTAAGGTGATATATGAGGTTGAATCATATCATAGTAACTCTTCATCACATGTTTACCTCGGTGGATGGTAAGCTTGGTTAAATGTGGGAGGAATATGTTGCAGGGTGGTATCAGAGCATGGTTGTGCTCTCTTTGGGCAATATTCCATACCACATAGTGGTATCAGAGCACGGTTCAACAATTTTACTAGATGGTCGGGATGTGGTTGTCATGCATGCATGTATGTTGTATATGTGCTTGTTATATATGCATGTTGATGGTCATTGTTACAATTGTGTTGTCATGATGTTGATGTTGGGGTGTGTTTTTCATGAATGCATGTCATTTGTATATGCATTTTGTATGCATGCCAGTGTCTATATGTTGTTAAGCATGCATTTTCATGGTTATGGTTATGCATGCATGGTAGGTCAGTCATGCATCGTGGTGAACATTATGTTGTTTGTGTCATCATGATGTTTTTATTGTGTTACAATGTTGATATGTTGACTGTGATAGATTAGGAGAAGTATCTCATTAGAGCGAAGTTGAAACACTAGACCTCAGGATAAGAGCATATCATCATACAGGTTTGTAGGTTGGGAATGTAGGTATGTTGGTTAATTTTTTTTATAATAATTATGGTTATGTATATGTTTTTCATTCTATTGTTGTTATGGTTACATGCATGATATATTTTAGTTGTTCAGTGTGGTCATATGCACATGTGTTGGATGGTCATGAGTGGTAGCGACTTGTTTTTATATACATTGCAGTTATACACATGATGATTATGTTCATTGCATTTAATATCTTGATGTTGTATGTGTCGTACTAATCTGGATTGACTTATGAATATGGTTATGGTTATGACATTCAGGTATGAGTCGATATACTTGTAATATTGTGTCGTACTAATCTAGAATTATTTGTGCAATTGTGATAGCCTCCCATGAGATAAATTAAGGTATGAGTTGATTATGTTGTCTATTTGGTTATCTAACATGGTATGTTTACATTTTATTTGAAAGTTTGATTAATTGCATGATATGAGAATGCGTTTGTAATATTGTGTGAAGGAATGATCTTATTTTAAGGCAATTGTACTAACATATTATGTGTTGAGACAACTGATGTACTTGAGCATAAGTAGGTGATAGTTGTATAATTATGTCTAATTACTATGAGTTGATTGTTCATTATGACATGACTATTAGTCTTGGTAAAGGTTGATTTCAAGTTAGTAGACATGATGTCTTTACCTTTGGAACATGTGATTGACATGTGTGAATAGTTGTAGGGAAACATATGTGACATTATGTGGATGTGTGCTATATTCATGAACATGTATTTGACAAGTATAATATTTTGTTTCTAGTTATAGCCAGGTTCCTCAAGGGAATTGGAGTCCCTTGAGAGATGGCATGGATGTGCATAGTTACAAGGCATCGTGCTTGGCACAGTAGGGTAAGGAACTAATGTATTGTTAATTTTATTTATGCATTGTTTATTATGTGTGTATTGCAACATGATGCAGGGAATTGCATGGAAAAGGAGATTTCCATGAAATATTGAAGAAGGATCTAGTTTATCTTTCCCTTAGAAGCATTGGGAATCCATGGGGTTGAGTTATGGTGTTGTTTCTAGTTTTTTTCAGTGTTTTTTTATTTATTGTGCTCGATTTGCAGCTTTTTATATGTCTAGTGCATGATCATGCCACTTTATTTGTGGTTACATATTTCTATTGGTTTATTATGGTTTTCTTTTGGTTTTATTCGTGTTTTATTTTTTTCTTACCTTTATTGTTTTTAGGATCTTGGGAACTATTTGGGAAAGAGGAAAGTTAATGGAGTTCGAGAAGATTTGAAGGAAACCCAACAGGTAATGTAAGACTCGGATGAAGCCGGGTACATGAGTAAAAGGAATTTTAAGGCAAGAGTATGAAAACTAGTTGGATTGTTTGGCTCCATTGGTGTAAATGGATGGCGGTAGGACAATCATGAGAAAGGTAACATAAATGTATTTGAGGCATTAGATGCCTTAGCTATGTTGGGAACTGTTGTTATTTATGTTGTGCATGTGATGCATGGATAAAGGGTGTTATCTTAACCTTGACCTTGGGACATGTGGTAATTGTGTTGTGATCATTATTATGCTAATGAGTATATATGTATGTATATGTAAGTATGTAAGTATGTCATTGTATGACAGGTTCATTAGGGGTCATGATTTCTTTACACTAATTATTATGTATGTGTATGTAAATATGCCATTGTTTGACAAGGTCATCAGATATCATGATTTTTTTATGTTGATGTTTATACGTATATATGTATGTATGTATGTCATTGTCTTATAGGGTTGTCAGAGATCATTCCCATGGAGGAATGATTGCTTATGCAGGTGAATGGCATGAAGAGGTTCTTGGTTTTATGAGGAATCAAATGGGAATAGTAACCCTAAAAAATCTATAAGGTTAGTATCATGTGGATATAAATTGATATTATATGCTTGTACTATTCCTATGTTTATATTATGGACAGGTAATGTTCAGAGATACATAAATGGAATGGAAGCAGTGTGGTCGGTGGCATGATAGAACATGAATGAATTGTGTAAATACACTAGAAGCAAGGTTTCTTGGTAGAGTTAGTGTGTGGTCTATGGATGTGCAATACTATTGTTGTATATATGTTGTACATGTTTTTTTATGCAATTTTATTTATATATGGTTTTGTGTACATGCTGTTTATGCAGTGCTATGTATAGATGGTGTTGTGTGCATGTTGGATATGTGGTGTTGTGTGCATAAGGTGCTTTTTTCATGTTGCATATGCAGTGTTGTGTACATATGGTGTGGTGTGCATGTTTTACATATGGTGATATGTACATGTAGTGTTGTGTGTATGATTTTACATGTGGTGTTGTGTGTATGTGGTGTTATTTACATGTTGTACATGGGGTTCTATGTGCATCTGGTGTTTTGTACATGTCGTGCATGTGGTGTTGTGACATGTCGTGCATGTGGTGTTCTGTACATGTGGTGTTGTATACACTTTGTGCAGGTGGTGTTGTGTACATGTGGTATTGTGTACACATTGTATAGGTGGTGATGTGTACATGTGGTGTTGTGTACAGGTGGTATTGTGTACATGTTCCACACATGGTACTATAGTACATTTGATATTGTGTACATGTCGTGCATGTTGTGTTATGCACATGTAGTATTGTGTGCATTTTGTACATGTTGTTTTGTGTATGTGAGGTTATGTGTATGTGCATTGAATATTCATCGTATTGTGACATGTGTATTCATTGTGTTGTACTCTATGTATGTATATGTATTGTATTGTAAATCAGATGTAGCTATATGTATTATTTTGTGTTGTACACTAGGTCTAGGTGTATGTTTTGTGTCATACATAGGGTGCATGTGTATGTGTTGTGTTGTACGCTGGGTGTAGGTGTGTGTGTGTTGTATGTCAGGTGTAGGTGCATGTATTGGATGGTGTTGTATGTCTTGTGTGGTTGTATGTGTGTGATGCACGCTATGTGTATGTCTACGTGGTTGAAGAGAAGGTCATTAGGGGAATTTTGAGGTCTAAAATGGGCCTCCTAAGAAAAATGTACAACAAAAATAAAATTTATAAGGACCAATAGGATTCAAGATGATGATGTCAACCATGGGGGGTGATTCACAATTTTTGGACTAAAAAGATAAAAATATTAAAAAATAATAAAATAATAAAACTATTTTTTCAACTCGTATTTTCAACTTATCTCCCTAATTTTTTACTCAAATTTTGAGGGGGAGTACTTGTTGGATGAAAAATCTAATTCATCATCCAATAAGTACCCATGTTGCATACTTTTCATGGACCTTGCTACACGAAAAATGAGAAATACATGAAAAACATGTTTACAATCACGTTTTTCATGTATTTCTCATTTTTCATGTATCGATGTCCATCAAAAGTGTGCAACATGGGTACTCCTTGGATGGGAAATCACATTATGCATCCAACAAGTGTTTCCACTTGAAATTTGAGTAAACCCATCGGGAGATAAGTTGAAAAACTAGTTTTTCATTTTTTCCCTCTAAAATTTGATGATGTAATCAAATCTTATTTTATTATTTCCACTCTTATTTAATAATTTCCTTAGGAGGCCCATTTTAGACCTCAAAATTCCCCTAATGATTTGGTTTTTTTCGGGTGTGGAAATCGATCTAGTGTGTGTACGGAAAGGACAAGCACAAAGCCAGAAGAAAAAGACTACTTGAAAGATAAGTATTAGTATTTCATTTCAGTTCTTTACTATGCATGTGATCTATGATTATGATTTATCATGGTTACATGTGATCTATTATTTTTATTTATGATCATTACATGTGATTTATGATTCTCATTTATGAAGGCTTGAGTTTTGAGCTAACTGGATGTGATATTTTTATTCATGATGATTTTTTGAAACAACTAGCTTGACTTTTTATGACAGGTAGTGAACATAATTGCAAGTGTACATTATTGATGGGCCAGTGATGAGGTATGATGTGAATTTATTTCAATTTATTTTGAACCTAATGCGAATTATGTGCTTGGTACAGGAAAACATGAAAATTCCTGGTGGAGTGGTTGGAACTGATTACAAGCATTAGCAGTATTAGAAAAAGGAATTGGAACATGTAGTAGTATGCTAGTAAAGCACTTCAGGAGTAGGGCCATTATGGGACACTAGTACCCAATAGTGTTCATTTATTTCCATGAGCATGCTATAACCGGTATGATGGTTTTAAGGAAGGCATATGCCTTGGTTTTTGGACTTTTTGATGCGAGGAAGCCTTGCCAAGGGATGGATCGCCTAAGAAAGTGGATGCTAGGGAACTTGGAAGGTGAGTGACTGCATGGAAGGGGGTGACCATATTTCCCAAGGGAATATTTAGCAGAGAAGGGAAGGCTATGGAATACATTTATTTTGGTTATTGGAATTTATAGACGGAATCAGATGCACATTGGGAGTGTTCCTTAGAACAATGAGCCGGTAACTATTCACTAAGAGGATGTAGAAAATATCTAACACGACTCGGATACCATGTCAAAATTACACCAATGGATTCAATCCGATCATGCAATGTACTAAAACAAGATACTGAATCCTTCTACAATATTTGCATAATATAAATCACGGTCGCTCAATCACATGCAAGTAAGAGAAAGAAGTAAATAAATCGCACAACACAAGAATTTCCTGGAAAAAGAAACTCCTCAAAACCCCTCCATATTTATTGTATAATCAACCAAGGAATCATTAAATAATACAATGCATGTGTGCTCACCACAACCTCATACACTCTACCAATTGTCTCACACTAATCTAGGAAAAATTGGACCAATACATAGCCAATTTCTTGCCCACCTTCAGTCTGCCTTGCTCATGCAATCCCTGCGAAAAATAATTCCTATTAAATAGGAATTTGAACCTTCCTTGACTGCACAATCCATCATGGGCATCCTGTGGCTTTATAATTGCGCTCGGGAAATCCACTAATAATACAATTGATAGTTTACTTTCCTTTAACCTTTGTCCCAATTGGGTCGTCATCAGAATTGAAATGCATGCAACTATTAATAGCGAATCATCAATTACTTGGTATATTACTACTTGTGAATTAAATCAATTTTAATTCACTTCATCTTCCACTAGCTCATCATTCAGTTAGAACTAGTTAAACTGATTTTAACTCAATTAGTTTGAGTTAATTGATTGCACTCACACCACACTAATGTTACAACTACAACTGTACCCTATAAATAATAGAATCACTCTACATGCCTATTCTTTGACCCTCAACTCAAAATTCTTGAGCTAACTAAGCCTATCACACTTAGTTAACTATTACAAGTTGTTATGAGATAATATTTCAATTTATTTTCCAATTTATTTAAAACTTGGATGCTCACATTAGCTCTAATGTGTCACTGAATTCCTCACTCATGCGTGACCTGGAATCCCACACTAGTATGTGGTGCATTTTCTTTTTGAATTTCAACACTCCCTCTCAAAAAGAAAAGGATTATCTACTACCTCTATCCTACCTCTGTGGTATTTGAATTTTTTCTTCGCAAGCGCCTTCGTCAAGATATATTCATCTTGATCCTCTGCGGGAATGTACTGCAACAACATAATTCCTCGGAACACAATCTATGAGATGGTGGTACTAGATGTCAATATTCTTGGACCTGTCATGGAATATTGGATTAACCGAGAGTTTTATGCAACTCTGGGTATCACAATGTATCACAGTCAGATCCTTCTGATGACCAAACAAACCAACAAGTATCTTCCTCATCCAGATGGCCTCACATGCAGCCTGACTAGCTACCATGTACTCTGCCTCCACTAAACTGAGTGTAACTGATCTCTGCTTATTGATGTACCAGGAAACTATTGTTGATCATATGCTGAAGATGCCCCCTGATGTGCTCTTCCTGTCTGATGGACTACCTCCCCAATCTGCATCGGTGAAGCCTTGAAGCTTCACACCCTCCATCCGTTTGTACCATGATCCATATTCTGTAGTGCCCCTGTGATATCTCAACACATGCTTCTCCACCTTCCAAAATATCTTTTTAGGCTTAACCATAGCTTGACTAACCTGGTTAACTACATAGCATATGTTTGGTCGTGTGTTCACCAAATACATAAGTGAACCTGCAAGTTGCTTGTAAACAGTTGCATCCACTACCTCACCTGAAGTAGCATCCTCCTTCCTCCAATTTCCTGCAAGAGGAGTCTCCATGAGTTTGCTTCCCTCCATGTGGAACTTCCTCAAAATCTCCTTGGCATACTTGCCCTAAGATACAAATAGCTCCCCATCTCTTTTCCATATTTCCAAGCCAAGTAAATAGTGCAAGAGCCCCATGTCCTTCATCTCAAACTCTCTTGCAAGATCCTCTTTGCAAGAAGTTATGAGTTGTCATCACCTGTCAGTATAAGATCATCAACATAAAGTACAATAATCAAAAGCTTACCATCAACCACAATATGATATAGGTTCGCATCCACTTCACTCTTTGTGAATCCCAACCCAATGAAATAGTTTTCGATCCTGGTGTACCAAGCACGAGGTGCTTGCTTCAGCCCATACAGTGCTCTCTTGAGTATGCACACATGCGACTCCTTGCAAAGGTCTCAAAACCTTATGGCTACTCAATGTACACTTCTTCCTTAATAATTCCATTGAGAAAGGTTTTCTTTACATCCATTTGATGTATCTTCCACCCCATCTATGCTAAGAGTAAAAGGATATATCTAATCGATGGGTACCTTGAAACTAGTGCAAAATTCTCCTCATATTCAATCCCCTCTACCTGTGAGAATCCTCGAGCCAAAAATCTAGCCTTGTATTTCTCCACACTGCCATCTATTTCTTGATTCACCTTGTAGATCCACCTAGATCCAACCACTGACTTCCCCACTGGTCTTGGGACCAATTTCCATGCATTTTTTCTAATAATGGAGTCATACTCCTCAACCATGGAATCAAACTGTGTTGGATGTTTCACTGCTTCCTCAAAAGAGGATGGTTCTGTCACAATACACTCGCTCATAAGATCCATGTATCGAGTATACCTGTCTGGGGACATTCTTTGCCTGCACTGTGACGTAGGTTCACCTGCATGCTCTGTTGCATCTAGCATCAATATGTCATCCTCTCTAGTGTGCTTCCTACCATTTCTGGTGGATGGCTTTACATGAGTGTTTTCTACCACTCCATGATGCTCTACTTGTGGTTGATCCACATCCTGAGCTCCATCCTTTGGAACTAAGAGTTCCTCATCTGCATGCAATTCAATATCCCTCTCAAGGGACAATCACATGGCTTTCTCTTCATCAAATTTAACATATCTCCTGACAACCTTCATCTTGTTAGCTGACAAATACACTCAATAGTTGTGGGGAGTATCAATGTACCCCACAAATATCCCAACTTCTGTTGTTGGTTATAGCTTATTCCTGGCATCTTTGATCACATGGCAATAGATAGATGAGCCAAAAATTTTAAAATATGAAACATCTGGTTTCTTACCTGAAAAGGCCTCCTCTAGTGTACTGATGCAACAAAATTAAAAGTCAACCCTGAGGAGAGCTGGTCAACGGTGACGTGGCTCTGTCAACATTTCTTGTCCGAAACCCCGTTCTTTGAACTCCACGTGCTCTATTTTCTTTTTATTTTGTTTAACAATTTCAAAGAATTGAAAATAAATGTATTTCCAACTTTCGAATGTTATATTATATTCTCGGCATATATATATATATATATATATATTATCTCCAACTTTATAACCAATGGTTAACCCTTTGCGCTTTATATATATATATATATATATATATATATATATATATATATATATATATATATATATATATATATATCCAACGCTCTGTTTCGAATAAATAACTGGGTAATAAACCTTTAGCCCTGGGCCCCACTTCTACGGTCAATAGACCAGTCAAACGCATGCACCGTACCTCTTTTATCATCCGCGCACCTTGGTTATCATTCGTGCATCTACGGCAGGCGACCACCATCCGATGGCCCCTTCCCAGATCAACGACTCTCGATAATATCACTCGGCGTCCCGGTACGAACGTTAACGCGCGATGGCGTGCTCTGAATGGTGGTTTTCTGAGGGTCCACCTCACCACATGTCAACAGGTCTATGGAATTTCTCGCGTTCAGGAAATACCGCCTATTCACCCAAAAGCGGTGCGATACGGGCAATCCGCCTCCGCAAATCTGCTCGTGGTTTTGCTACAGTGATTGACCAGGGTTAATGCAGGGTTGTGCTGGCCTTATTATTCATTTAACTTGGGTCTGGCCTGGTTCAAGATTCAATTAACAATAAAGCAAGGCTATCTCCTTATTAAGCGTATTTCCACTATCGTAAAATAGAGTTAATTACCACGGTTTTTCACACGCTTCTCTACTCGGGCGAATTGAGGGAAAAAATAGACAGAGACATGCGGAATCTATACAACAGTTCGATCCAGTAGATACATATGCACAGAATTCAATCACCTCACAATTAAACAATCTCTTTACAATCATGGATTCGAAACGACTCTATGGAAAACACGGACAGAAACTATTTAATTGGAAGCAATTGTGAACACAGATTTTATTGCAGAATATCTCTTCTCCTTCCTCTCTCCCAATACATCCGAGGGATTACAATTATATACACAAACATATGACTCTTTGGTTCCTCTGAGAGGACCGTTCTAGAAATCAAAGGTCTAATTACAATTCATTCAAATAATTGAAATATGATAGATGGCTAACTATTTGACTTCTACAACTCTAACTAATCTAAATAATATAGTTAGCTGAGGTATTGACACCTAGCTGTTACAGTTCAAGTGATTTCGAACCCTCCTAGCTACAACATGTGGAGAAAACTCCAACATTGCTGGCTAGTGTCTAATGCCCCTGCATCATGTACTCATGCCAAGCATCCGATGAGGACTACGGTTCTACGCAAATACCACTATGTTTCATGCCTCTTCCCACAAATTCAACGGTAGGCCCTGATCATGTAACATAGCTCCTGATGCTCCCATAATTGTTCTATTATTTCTTTCTGCAACCCCATTCTGTTGTGGGTTATGAGGTGCAATCAATTCTCTCTGAATTCCTTCTTTGGCATAGAAGTTCTTGAATTCATTATAGATATACTCACCACCATTATCTCTCCTTAGAGCCTTCACCTTCTTCCATGTATCTTTCTCTACCAGTGCTTTGAACTCGCAAAACTTGGAGAACATCTCATCTTTCTTTTTTAGAAAGAAGATCCAACACTTTCTAGAAAAATCATAAAAAAAATCACATAATACCTTTGATTTGTTGTGGAAGCTTTAGAGAATGGTCCACACATGTCTGAGTGAAATATTTCAAGGATTGACATTGTTCGATTCTCCTTCTCATGAAAAGTGGATTTTGTATAATTCCCCATGGTACATCCCTTGCATGTTTCTATCTGTGCAAGAGTAACCTTTGGAAGACCTGTAGAAATATGTTGCATGATCCTCAAAGCACTGTGGTGTAGATGGCCCAATCTCCTGTGGCATAGCTCACATGTATCCCAGCTCACCACTTCCCTTTCTTTATTTCTCAATTTTGCGCAGCCATCTAGGTCAATTTTGTAGAGGTTCTTCACACGAACCCCAATCTTATGTACCTGACCTGTGGATTTGTGATGAAGGAACGCCTTTCCTTCACAGAAAACCACATCATATCCAAGATCCTCCAACATAGCAACTGAAACTAAATTCTTTTTCAAGCCTTCTGCATGCATCACATCTTTTAATATGAAAGGTTTACCTGGCTATCTCTAAAAAGTAACTGTACCAATCCCAGTAGCACTATACCTCCCGTCATCACCCATATCGATGTGCATCTGAAGATCCTTCTCCTCCAAGCTACTAAAGAGTTCTTTGTTTCCCGTTATGTGGAAAGATGCTTCACTATCCAAGTACCACATGTATCCCATCACAGTTGATGCCATGCATGCAATGAGAGAGAAGTCCAACTCAAACTGTGAGGTCGATGCTTCACCCGTTGCCTCTCTCGGAGCCTTCTTGTTGTTCTTCTTCTTTTGTGGAAAATTTGTGGCATAGTGTCCATGATCATGATAGTGAAAACATTTCACATTTTACATTTCACTCTTCTTTCCTTCTTTTCTAGTCTCAGATTTGGAATGGGGCTTCTTCCCCTTCCCCTTCTTTTCCTTACTAACCAAGGCACGATTTTCCTCATCATCAGTCTTGGATGAGGATCCATCCCTGGTATTTTGCCAAAACTCTTCTTGTACCAAATCTGACCATATTTGCTCCCAATATGGTAACTTCTCCCACCCATTCACAGAGTCTTGGTAAATAAGCTAGCTCTTGGGAAGGCCTAGAAGTGCTAGGCTCACCAAGTCATCGTTAGCTATAGTAATCCCAACACTTCCAAGCTCATCTCGACATTGAGTGAACTTGGTTAAGTATTTTTGGATTGTGTCACCCTTCTCCATTTTGATTTTCCTGAGCTTTTCCTTGAGTGCCAATTTTCTGTGGTCACTGCTTCTTTGAAACAGATCTGTCAAGGCATTCCACATATCATATGGATTTTCCTTTCCATGGAGACTCGAGACAATACGATCTTGAACTCCCTCTAACAAGATACTCCTCACCTTTTCTACCTTCTTCTACCATGCATCAAGAAGTTGGCATCTGCTGCTGCAGGATAGAAAATATCATTATCTATGAATTCCTTCAACCCTTGTCCTCCATCACTGCCTCCATCCTATCCTTCCATGCAATATAATTTGAACTTCCCTCGAGTGCATATTCAAGTCTCAATCCATTTAAATACATCTTCATCCGCTTCTAGCTCCAAAGAAAGTATCTGCACATTTGAATATTTTTCAACACAAACTCAATTTCTTCTCTTCTATTTTGATTCCCGGTGCTCTGATAACATGTATAAAATATATAACATGACTTTAATACCATGTATAAATTACACCAATGTATTCAATCCGATCATGAAATGTACTAAAACAAGATACTGAATTCTTCTACAATTTTTTCGGAATATAAATCACGATCACTCAATCACATGCAACTAAGAGAAAGAAGTAAATCAATCGCACAACACAATATTTTCCTAAGGAAAGAAATTGATCAAAACCCCTCCATATTTATTGTATAATCATCTAAGGAATCATGAAACAATACAATGCATGTGTGCTCACCACAACCTCATACACTCTACTAATTGTCTCACGCTAATCTAGGAAAAATTGGACCAATACATAGCCAATTTCCTGCCCACCTTCAGCCTGTCTAGCTCACGCAATCCCTAGGAAAAATAATTCCTATTAAATAGGAATTCCAACCTTCCTTGACTTCAAAATCCATCATGGGCATCTTGTGGTTTTATAATTGCGCTCGAGTAGTTCACTAATAATACAACTGATAGTTTGCTTGCCTTTAACCTTTGTCTCAACTGGGTCTTCATGAGAATTGACATGCATGCAACTATTAATAGTGAACATCAGTTACTTGGTATATCACTACTTGTGAATTAAATCTATTTTAATTCACCTAATCATCTACTAGCTCATCATTCAATTAGCTAGTTAAACTGATTTTAACTCAATCAATTTGAGTTAACTGATTGCACTCACACCACACTAGTGCTACAACTGCAACTGGACCCTGTAAATAATAGAATCACTCTAGATTCCTACCCTTTGACCCTCAACTCGAAATTCTTGAGCTAACTAAGTCTATCACACTTAGTTAACTATTAAAATTTGTTATGAGATAAGATTACAATTTATTTTCCAATTTATTTAAAAATTGGAAGCCCACATTAGCACTAATGTGTCACTGAATTCCTCACTCACGTGTGACCTGGAATCCCACACTAGTATGTGGTGCATTTTCTTGTTGAATTTCAACAGAGGAAAAGTGGTGCAGGATTGTAGTGTTGGGAATTAAATTTAGGTTTGACTTTGGCAATGGATTTTTTACTTCGTGGGAAGGAGGTGAACCTTGGTACTACTTTTGAGGGTGGAGGTGTGAGCCTTTGGATTCCCTTATTATGGATACAGGCACCGTATCCTTTTATTTGTTGGTTGATCAAATGCGCATATGTGAATATGTGTATATTATTTTAATTATTGTATCAAGTTGGATTTATAAATCTCCATAAAAAATATGATTCTTTGTTGGTTGACACAAATGTGTCTGTGTGTATGTGGTTCTTATTGTAAATGATGTAATGAGTTGTGTTATAAATCTATAGTAAATGGTATCATTGTAATTTTTTCATCGGGATTTCATTGTAAATACTACAATTAATTGGGTTATAAATCTCCATAGGAATTACGTTTTTTTTTTCAGCGGTTCTATAATATTCCTGGTTAAAAATCAATTTAATAAAAGTTAATCAAGGAAAAATAAATACAAGGTCATGGGACATGTATTCCAAGCTTAATGTTGGGAAAAAAATCCTAGTGTGGTTGTTCATTTGGTTTATTATGGCTAAGGGAGATTGGAAAAGGAAAATATAAAGGTTTTGAAAAGGAAAGATGCATTAATTGGAATATAATTTATGAAAATAAAGGAAAATAGGAGAACAGGAAGGTGAAAAGTCACAGGTTGCATGTGAGGAGGAAAATGAACTAAAATAATGAAAAATAAGAAAAAAGGCCTCATTGATAAAAATGTTTTGAGGATTTGTTCATGGCTTTTTCCTTAGTTATTCTCAGCTCACTTGGAGCTCTCTCTCTATTGTCTCTACTCTCTTATCCTCTTGCACACTTAGAGTTTCTTGAAGCACTCTAGCATTGGATCAAGGAAGGAAAAATAAGGAAAATGAGAGCAAAGATCAAGCAAGGAATAGTTTGATCAAGCGGCCATAATGAGATTACTTGCAGGTTTCGAGTTGCATGTATGATTTCCTTACTAATTTTGTCATGCATGGTACTTTCATGTGTGTATTTGGTTCTCTTGTTGTCATTGGCATGGGTTTTTCCAGGTGTGATAGTGGTTTTCATCATCGCCTTTCCATTTATGGATAACCATGGTGTGATGGGGTTTCTTTTATTTGGTTGAGTTGGATTGTCGGATGGTTTAGAAACTGAGTGGGGTGGTCTCAGGAGAAAACACAAGGCCTAGGAATCCCTTGATTGGTAATTGTGGGATACACAATAAATCCTGATTGTGCATACCCTCGTTGGGCCTAGGAATCATGGACTAGTGAATGGTGGGATATACGGTAAATATTAGAGGTGTATACTCTTGTTAGGCCTAGTAATCCCTAGATCGGTTATGGTGTGATACATGGTAAAACCTAGAGAGTGGAGTCAGAAAAATTCCTCACAGTTTAGGTGAAGAGATCTAGCGGCATCCATTCTTGTCAGCGCCTACTAATCCCTTGACCATTATATGGCGAGATTGTGGTAATGCATGGTAGTGTATGTTTCTTTTTTGGGCCTAGGAATCCTTTGGCGGGATTACTGTAAATCCTGGTTGTAAAGATGAGAGCTTGGGCCTAGGAATTACCTGGTGGATTGTGGTAAAGCCTTAGGAATCCCTGGTTTGTTTTTTTGTGAGTCCCACATTCATGCTTAGAATATGGCACAGGGTTGATTGGCTGAAAGAAAGTTTTGATTCAACACAATCTATGGTCGAGTGGTACGTGGAATACCCTGAGCTAGTTGTATTTTTCATATGTTAATAAGAGTTATTTTCCTCTTGTATATTATGTGTAAATGTGTTTGTTATTATGTGATTATATTGGTTGTTCTATCATTGGTGATATTTTGTTTGTATGGTGGTTATAAACATGGTTTATGTCAGACTTGAGTTATGGCTCTCATCATATTTGTTTTAGTAAATGATATGTTAACGAATGTATGACCTAATAGATGATTTTTCAGCTATTATGAGAGTGCATCCCACATTCTTGAAAATTCTTAGATAAGTGTTAAGTCCCTATGCTAAAATGTGTTTATATGACCTGTAGATTACATGTTCATGAAATGTTTGACGAAATGTCTGTCATGGATAGGCTTGGTGAGGCCAAGCCCTTAATCAAGTATTATGTTAGAATATCTTTGTGTAATTTATTGTTTTGGAAAGTCCCATCAAGTTTTTGGCAGTCACCTCGATTTTATCCCTAAAACGGTGGCAAAAATTTCATTGTCTCAGACACAAAATTAGCTGAAAAATATTGCAGTCACCCCCTTACAGTGGTCATGCATGCGACTGGAGGCTTTCAGTCTCATGGATGCAGTATTTTGTATGCGACTGTGAGTTCAGTTCAATGAAAAATAAGATTAACTCAGGGTTTGGACACATGGAAGGGTGGTTTAGGTCTTGGGGATCCTGTAGCACCTGAGGGACGTTAGTAAGGTTTTAGTTTGTTGATTTTACTTCCATAAGGTGATCTAGGAAGTTGAATCATATCATAGTAACTCTTTGTTACATATTTACCCTGGTGGACCGTTAAGCTTTGGTAAATGTGGGAAGAGGGTGTTGTAGATTTCACCTAAACCGGTCAAAAGACCACTAGTCACCAAAACAAGCTTGGATTCCTCATAATTTCTTCACCATACCCAGAGGAATTTTCATGTCTCTACCCAGCTATCAATAGTTTTAGGATAATCCCATCTCCACCCTTGACCCTGGGAATTTTCCTAAGACCACCTCAACTAGGATCATAAATCTACAGGCCATCCAAAGATTAACCAAAACAAGGAACCCACTACATCATGGTTATCCAGGAAATGGAAAGTCAAGGTTGTAGCCATTGTCAATCTAGGAAAATCCCATGCCAGTGATATCAAAATAACCAAATAACCAAATTCATGTACCATGTATTTGAATCTCGGCAAGGAAATCACACATGTAACCTGTTACCTACAATGTCCTCATGTTGTAGCTACTTTTCCAGCCTTCTTCTTTGATTCCCACAAATTCCTTTGCTTTCTTGCTTGCTCCCTCCTTCCTCCTCTCTTTTTTCCCAAGAGAGAATGCTAGAATGTCCAAGAGTAACCAAGAGTATAAGATCCAAGAGAGAGTGTTGGAATGTTCTCTCTCCTTCTATTTCCTTTTACTTTCCTCTTTTCTTTCAATTTCCTTCATTTTCCTTTGCATGCATATTATTGTCACTTCATTTTCCTCTTCTCTTATTTTCCTTTATTTCCTTTCTAAGTTTTCCAATGCCAATGTCAATGCTAATTTCTATATCCAATCATAATAATTAACCATAAATATCCCCCAATGTGATGGTTTTCCCTTCCATTCATCTTGGAATATGTGTCCCATTGCCTTGGTTTTATTTTTGCCTTTATAATGTCCTTCCATTTACATGGAAAATCAATATGAGGTTGATACAATATTTTCTCATGGTCAAGTTAAACTTATGAATCTATGTGTTTATTGTCGTTCCCTCTAACTACCTATATATATATATATATATATATACAACGTGTGAATTCCATTTTCCCAGTATGTTGTGAATATCATGGATCTCTATATGTTTAATTTTGTTGATTGTCCTTCCTAGTAAAGAAATGAGAATGATGCAATGAATGATATATCAATAAAACCTCATCAACATAGATCTATTTGAAAAGGAAGCCAACTCCTAGTTCGATGAAAAGGGTTTGGTCAACGAAAAATTTTGGTGAAACTAAAATCATGCTATATCGTTTGGAATATATGTGCTAAAAATTTTGGTCAAGTTAAACTTATGAATCTATGTGTTTATTGTCGTTCCCACTAACTAACTAACTAACTATACATACATACATACATACATACATACGTACATATATATATATATATATATATATATATATATATATATATATATATATATATATATATATATATATCCACTATTATTTGATGTGCTTAGCTAGACCATTACAGTGTGTGAATTCTATTTTCTGATATGTTGTGAATATCATGGATCTCTATATGTTTAATTTTGTTGATTTTCCTTCCTAGTAAAGGACTAAGAATGATGCAATGTATGTTATATCAATCAAACCTCATCAACATATATCTATTTGAAAAGGAAACCAACTCCATGTTCGATGAAAAGGGTTTGGTCGATGAAATTTTTTGGTCAAGCTAAAATCATGCCATGTTGTTTGGTCTAGTCTATAGATTATTTGGTTGTTACACCACCAATCATATAGTTGAAAGAATCTAAGGAATAATCCATTGTAGCTTTCCTTTCAAGTTGAATGAAGGACACTTTAATTTCTAGTTGGTCGAGGCTCAATTTAAACTAATGAGTCGATATCCATTCAAGTCAATATCCAATTGAGTCGACGAGTTCATATCCATTCTATTTGATGAGTAGATATCCAGTTGAGTCAGTATCTAGTCAAGTCGATGAGTTGATATCCAATAAATGAATTCAAGGATGGGTTATATCTCATTAGTAATAATCATCAACAAACTCCCCCTAAACTTGCACTCGCTTGTTCACTTGACATCAATGACAACACTTTCCTTAACAAAGTATTTAGGGCATTAGATTTGTATCTCAGCCAAATTCACTTTGGGATTGATAGATATATCCAGGAGTCCATAATTTCAGTCAATCATGCCTTGTGAATTTTTAGAAATGTATTGGTTTTCCATTTATTAGGATTTCCATGAAGAATGCAGAGTATCCAAGGTGGGCCCTACTTGGATGAAATTTTGAAAAGGACCGAATTTTAATGGTGTAGAGTATATTTTATTCAAGGTGGGGTCTAACATTGTGGAATAATTCTGTGAAGCCAGATACTGTATCGAAATGTGGGACATTAGGTGTGGGACCCATCATGGGTGGAGCTATATGATCTTTGGAGCATACAAGTTATCTGTGGTTCAAGGAGTATGTCAAAGTGTAAATTCCAGTACACCCATATTTTTCCCCAGAACTGGATACAACGTGAAATCGTGGAATTGCATGAAGGGGTTGAACCCTATGGGAACTACAAATTAAGATGAGGTAGCAAATTCCACCAAGGCACAATTATGGCCACATATGTGCCATGATGGATTCACGAGTGATGTAGACTATTGTGAGTGATGCACTAGGACAACATGGGTCACACATGGATTCCATGTGGAACATGTTGCTCACGCTTCAAGATATAAAGGAGTAAACTTCAAATGGCATAAATTTCAATTTGGCATACTGATTGAGGTAAAAATTTATATCATTGTAAATCTCCCAACGTGTCGAACGTCATGGTCACCTTTTTTTCAGTTTTAATGATGTTGTAAGAAGAGGATTATTATAACCACATCTTCACAATAGACCGTAAGGGTCAGGATAAGTCATAGGTAACACCTTCCATAGCCCAAGATAGTTCAAGGCAATGGAAGGGAGTGTTAAAAAGTGGTATCATAGCAAGGGTAAAAACTAGACTTGAAGAGGCTCACACACACAAAAAAAATAAACATCTAATCTGCTAGTTTCAATAATATATATATATATATATTGATTTTAAGTTACATCTGATATAATTCTAGTTGAGGGGTTTTTTTTACTATAGTTAATCTTTCAGGATATGGTGCATGTACAATAGTCTCAATATTGACAACATTGATGCAGATGATTCTAATCCAAGTCAACTATTTACTAGAGGAGTTAGTTTTTAAAGTGAGGGATTAATTATTTAATTTATTTTCTTATATTTTTTAGGAGAATGTGATAATTATTGTAAATAGGAGAAGATTCGAGAGGATTATGAAAGCTTTGAGAAGATCATGGACTAGTTAAGGATAAGGGATTCAATGAGGGATTTTAGAGATTAGATGAGAGATGTTAGGGATTAGGAGAGATATTTTAGGAGTTAGCTTAGGATCTATAACCTCCTTGGGTTCTAATCCAATTGTATAAATAAGTTAGCTCTTGAGGCATGTAGAAAAGTGTGTGTATAGTTTGGGAGTGAGTGTGAGGAATGATGGCCAAGCATGAGGCCAATAGTTCTGTGTAAATATTTTATTTATTAATTAATTATTTTAGATATTGGGTGTGCATTTGATTTTAGCCTTATTGTGTGTTTTTTAATTTTTTAAGTTGCAGGCCTATGGCCTATGGCATCATTTGGTATCAGAGCGCAAGGTTAGTTCCAAGTTTATAAAAAATGTGATTGAGTTGTGAGGAGGTGTTTGCTAGAGAAAGTTGTATAGCTGAGCATTGTATACATTGTTTGCTACATAACCAGTTTACATAACCGATTTGCAGTGACGAGTTGTTCGATCCATCACACTTGTGAGCTTCACAAAAAGCACATTTTACATACAATTTCGGATCATTTTTTGTACACAACGTTTGGAGAGTGTTGTGTGTTTGGTGTGATTTCAGTATTAAGAGGATTGCGACTTTTGTGTTATTTTTTATGCATTTCCCTCCAAATGAATAGGAGTGTGGATTATAATTTGGAGGAGAGCTTGTTGTGCGTTTTTGGAGATTTTTGTAGCGTAAAGTGTTTCAAGCATTAGAAGTGCGTATGTGTAGTTCCTTTGTAGCGTTGAGGGTGGCATCCTACCTATCCATGAAGATTGATTCAAATCCTGCGTTGAATTATTTAGAATTTTCTTAATCTTATGAAAGGAGAAGCATGGAGTGGAGCTCTCTACGTAATAAGGAGCCAAAATAAATTTGATCTAGAACGTTGGAGCATCAACTGGTGAGGTTTTATACATAGCGTGTGGAGATCTATGTGAAATATCATTTGAATAATTGCAACCAATTATGGTATTCTGTGCATAAACGCTGATAATATTGAATCGTGTTGATGTACCTTTGGAGCTTATCAAATTTCTGCATTCTATGTGGTGGTGGTGTTCTGTGTTCTCCGTGTTGATGAACAGTGGGTGCATATCAAATTTTTTTTTCCGTTATGAAGAAATAAGCCTCCATAATCATTTTATGTAGTAAGCCAAAAATCAAAATGTTTTTTCCACTTTAATATTTTCTCTTTAGAGTACGATTGCATGTAAAGAGAAAAAAAACTATAGAGTCTTTATTTGTGTAAAATGTTCCATATTAAATAACTATGCCATAAAGGAAAAAAAAAACACTCTAATATTTAATTTGGAGTCATAAAAGGAAACAAAGATATTTGTATTATTTTAATGAGAGAGAATGAGTGGAATGTTTCATGAGAGAATTAGTGGGAATATTTATAAGAGAGTTTTTAAAGAATTAGGAGAAGGATATTTATATGAGAATTTTTGAAAAGGTGTATCGTAGATGTAAGGGTTTAGTAATGTTTTGTGGGACATATGTATAAAGGATATTTTAATATTCTTTGTAATGATGGATTGGTAAGAAGATTTTAAAATAATAAGTGATAGGTTGATTGGTTATTTTGTAATATTTTGTATCAAGTGATAAGGTATAAGGTATGAGAGTCTTAAAATGGGTCAATTCAAGTAAATTATTTGCATAATTTGAGCGTCTTTCAATGTAAATTAATGTCAAGGTTTATTATTGAAGAGGGGATGTCAAGTCTGGAGTCAAAGATTCCTAAATCAAGTCAAAATTTTGAGTCCTTAAATGTAATTGAGTGCATGAACAGCAGAACCCGACACCCAAGAGTGTGTTCATTGTAAAGACAGTTTGATAAATTCAGCAGTTGTTGTTTGTAGCAAAGAGGAGAAAGGAGTGCTCAGGAATAAGGTTCAAAGTGAAGTGAACCATTCGCCAAGTTTGGAGGAGACAACTTTGTAAAGTGATAGTTCAGTTGCAAGTTACAGTGAACAAGGTGAAGTTCACAACAGAAGATGAAGATGCAGGATCGAGAGAAAATTCAAAGCAATAGCATAGCAGCTAGAATTGTTGAAGAGGAAGAGATCATGGAATTTAAGGAACGAGTTGACATATTAATTGAGTTATTACAAATACAGATACATGGATGGGTGATAAAGATAACATTTAAATGGTCAGTTAAACAATTAATGGAAATAAGATTGAGGCGCAAAATAAAACTCCAGACAGAGATATATATTTGTGAACCTGAGAAAGGATCATTGTTGGGTGACGATGATGATTATGTGGACATGGGTTCGATTCCCATAGACGGTGCTACATATTATTATGAATAACATTCATTGAAGACTATTGTACACATTCAAAAGAGGGCAGAACAACTTGACGATGATCAAATTAAAAAAGATGAGGAAGAGTCAGTGAGCAACTTGAAGGATTGTATGTTACATAAGGAAGGGATGCATGAAGCCATAAGAGAGACCTCCAGGTATCATGATTTTGAAACTAACACTTATTTTGTACTCACAGATAGTGAAGAATCACAAGAAACCGAAAGTAAGTTGGAAATTAAGGAAGCTCCAGAACCATTGGAAGAACCTATACAAGTCTACAAAGGCATAGATATGGAAGATATTACTGCAAAAATAGATTTTTTAGAGGATTGGTTGGACAATCCAAAGAAAAGTTGTGAAGAAAATGAAGTGATGATGGACTGCAATGATTTCATAGAGTATGAGGATGATATTTCAATGAAGAAAATGTAGCAGCAAAGTGAAATCAATGAAGACAATTTCGAGGAGAAGAAGAAAAGAAGAATAGAAGATGTGTGGTGTCCTAGTGAATTCATAGAGAACAAACATATAACACAAAAGAAAGAAGATAGCAGAATTTGGTTGACGAAAACAGAATAATCATACATCAGAAAGGAGGAGGGACAACTATAGCATAAAGTTTGGAAGCCTAGAAACACAAAACAATTGTTTTACTGCAAGTCAAAGTTTGGGATCTGGGAGGATTCTTATCATCTTAAAGATTGATGGTCAGGAGACCATGATTTATTTTTACCTTGGGAGTCTGATCCAGGTGCATCTTACCCAAGTAAACTATTTACTAGAGGAGTTAGTTTTTAAAGTGAGGGATTTATTAATTAATGTATTTTCTTATAGTTTTTAGGAGAATGTGAGAATTATTGTAAATAGGAGAAGATTTGAGAGGATTATGGAAGCTTTGAGAAGATAATGGATTAGTTAAGGATAATGGAGTGAATGAGAGATTTTAGAAATTAGATGAGAGATGTTAGGGATTACGAGAGATATTTTAGGAGTTATATTAGGATCTAGAACCTCCTTAGGTTCTAATCCATTTGTATAAATAGGTGAGCTATTGAGGCATGTAGAAAAGTGTGTTTAGAGTTTGGGAGTGAGTGTGAGTAATGATGGCCAAGCATGAGGCCAACATTTCTCTGTAAATATTTTATTTATTGATAAATTATTTCAGATATTGGGTGTGCATTTGATTTTTGTCTTATTATGTGTCTGTTTATTTGTTAAGTTGCGAGCCTATGGCCTGTGGCATCAAACATCTTCTACTGTTACAGACCCTCCAACAATAGTTTCAATAATTTTCTTAGAGGGATCAGTTGTTACAATAGTATCAACCGTGATAGTGGTATCAATTGTTTTATATGCTTCAACTATTACAGGAAGAGATACATCAGTTCTTATAGTTATCCTATTTGTCACAATGATGTTGGCCCTAGCTGATTTAACCTATTGTCTGCCAAATGACTCTTGAATCGGAGCTTCCCCCCTTGGATAATTATCTTCTTCATCTTCTATAATGACTAGGGGAACTCTTGAGTTCACTATTCTCCCTGATATTTAATCATAATTCATTGCACTCCATAGGTGAGATATAGTAAGTGGGGAGAAATGATGTTTCAATTTGTTGCACCACCTTATTATTATGGCTAGCGTTAGGTTGTATAGGAAAATGAGGTTGTAAGGAGAGATACTTATTACCACATTAGAGGGAAGTTGTAGTTTTTGTTGCAGCGTTGGAAATGGAATAGGTGGCTAATTAACAAAAGTGGCTCCTTGCCATGCTTGAGGCCATGGTAGAGGTTAGTTTGGAAAAGGATGACACTGAGGCCATGGAAATGAATACTAGAAGAAAGGGATTAGGGGATTTCCATGGTGCTAAAAGATATTTAATATATTGAGGAAATTGTTAAGAATTATAAAAATTAAACAACAAATTAAAAGATGAAAGGGATCTTGAATCATACCAGGTGGTCGAGGTTTCCATGATTTTTAGAAACCAATGAAGTATGTTGTTTAATATTCCTCCGTTGATTCCTTAGGGAATTCTTTTAATGATAAAGGAGACAATAATCCACATAGATAACCAGCCACTATAGTACATGCAGACCCAGAGTAAGCTACAAAAGACCAAGAATTACAAGTGAATGAGGTTTCTACAATAGTTTCATTTGGTGAGAAAGTACAAGAAGCGAAATGAAAACAAGTTGTTTGAAATTCTCTCAAGGCCACCCATAAAAAAATCACAAATTTGGAGACTCTTATGCGCATGGATCCATTCACACATGATTCATACAGAGAGTCATTTCAGAGGATGAGTACGTCAAGGAGGTGTTCCAGCAATTACAAATTCAAAGACATGTGCATGATGGCAACAACACCATTGACTACCTTCTCTAGGATGGATTACTCTACAATATGGATAAGTTATGTATTCCTAAAGGTGAGAGATTGCAGATGACTAAAGAGGTTCACACCTCCAAGGTTGTAGGGCACTTTGGTGTATGGAATACCATGCCCAACTTGTAAAGGTATGTGTATTCATAAGAGGATGCATGATTTTTTGTACCAGCAAGCCTAGAAACATGAAATAGGGTCTATATCATCCCTTACCTATACCCGCCCATCCTTGGTAAAGAATTTTCATGGACATTGTGGGAGGTTTACCAACAATTAGGAAGGGACATGACTAACTATTCATGGTAGTTGACTGGTTCAACAAGATGTGTGTTTTCATGCCTTCTAAAAATACCATTAGTTGGAAAGAAGCAACAAATTTTGTTATTTGGAAAAGTCTAGGTGCATTTTAGGATACCAAGGAGCATTTTTTTCAGACAAGGACATAATATTTCTCAGTGATTTTTGGACTACATTGTGTGAGAATATGGACACAAAGTTGAAGATATCTACAACATTCCATCCACAAACATATGGGTAAATAGAAGTGGTCAACAGGAATTTTGTGTAGCTTCTGAGGGGATACAAGTTGATCAGGTGCTTAGTGTTAAGCTCAAAAATGGGCGTGCTCAAAATCACTTGGAACCTGAACGACTGCGAATTGATCGTCGCCAAGAATCCGACGCAATTCATTTCATCGAAAACCGACTCCGTATGAGGAAGATAGAGCCTGTTGTTCGCTTTCCTAAAGAGCTACAAATTTTGCAGAAAGGACATAATGGTGACATGGCAGCCTAGTTAGAAAAAAATAATATTCTTGGAATATTCCTTCAAATTTCTCAATGACACTATGAGAAGTGTCACTTTGTGGTTGGTTGTTGAGTGGGTGACTTGTTGCAATTTCATTGGTTTTGGAAGGAGCCAATGGGAAGAGGACACGTGGCAAGCCCAGAGGCCGCCACGTGCCCCTCCCCCTCAAATGCCGAATTTTTTATTAAATTCAAAGGTAGGATCATATATTTATTATGGTTGGAAATTTTTTATAGATAGAACGACCCCACGACCTCCCCCACACAACACACCATCAATACCATTAGATCATACAAGCGTTTCTTAACCATCTATGTGCGCGGATTGTACTTATATTAACTCCAATGTACAGTCGGGCGGAGGAGGGGGCCAGCCCCCTCATACATATGACCCTTATGCCGTGACTTATGGCAGAGCTTTAACCTTAATACACAGAGTTAAATATTAAACCACACTTATTAACCCATAAACAAGGATTTGTGCTAATCCTATTGTATAATTGGGATTATCATGTAAACACACGTTTAGTGATAAATAAACATGTTTATCTCCTAATTAATCCATTCTTATCATAATTAACCCAAGTTTAATTCAGTGGAGAAGATGGCGGAGTTTTCCAAATTCAATGTTAACTCCAAAATTAGTAGGATTAACTGGAGTTCTCTCCAGTTTTGGAGGAGATTTCCTAGGCCAAACTGATTGTGCCATAACTTTTGCAAAATTTGACCAAATTGGAATGAAGAAGAGTCTATCCTAGATGATTTGGACATTCTAAGCATGTTGGAGTAGGTTTCAGGAGCATTAGAAGATTGTAAACAACAATTTTTTCCATTTTGAGCTAATACAGAGGCTCAAGCCATGGAAGCTAAACCAAGGAGATGTAGCCTAGGAGGGATGAACTCCTTCATCAAAAAAAATGTGTCAATGGATCATTTGATGGTTTGTTGTACATTTTATTGTTGTTGTTCAGCATTATGTTTTAATTTTATTCTTCTCATGAATTTAACATAAAACTCAATACATTTAAGTGTTTAACACTCACAAACACCTCAAGAAACCTATGCACATGAAGCAAATGATCGACAATTTATTTATAATTATGAAGATCAAATTAGCATAAAAAAACTAACATTCAAATTCAGATCAAGGTGGTATCAAAGCAAAGGTTATTTTCTTTATTTGCTTGAGTTTTGTGCAAGTAGGGATTTAATGGTTGCAAATTTGTTATGCTTACAAGGTTTAAGTTGCAGAGAGGAGAAGGGAAATTGTTGGTTGCTAGTCCTAAGGTTAGGACCAGAAGAGGCAGAGCCACAAGGCCACCATATCCACCCAAAATTTCACTCACAGCTGCACTTGAAGCACCTCAAGTTTTATCTCTAGCTAAGATTGAAGAGGTACAAGTTGCACCAGAAGTTGAGCTTGAATCCATAGCCATCATGTCAGGTTTTGGAGAGACTGAAGGTGTTTCATAATAGGAAGCATACAAGAAGGCTTTCTATGACCTAACTAAAAGGGTTAGGATCCTCTTTGAAGAGAGGAGCACCAGGATGGCTGAAGGGAATTATAAGTCTCCACATGGAGAGGGAACCTCAGAAGACAAAAAGGATGAAGAGAAGGATTCAAAGGGTAGTGGAGGAAATCCTCCTCCATCTCCACCATCTTCATCATCATTCTCATCATCGCCATTATCATCATCTTCCACTTCCACAGCCAAAACCACCCATACTCACTCAAAAACTCCAAAATGAAAAACTCCCTTACTCAAACTTGATGTCAAATTCAAGCTTCCAATGTATAATGGTGAAGTGAATGCATAGAAGTTGGAGCTAGATATTTGTAGAAGACATACCTAGAGAAAGAGAGCACGAGATCACTATGGAGCAGCAAAATACATTCAAACAGAAGTATTTAGATAATTATAATTCCAAACCTCTGGTGATTCAAGCCCTGTAGCATAAAATTTCAAAGGATCTCGTGATTAAATTGTTTTTTTTACTTTCTCTGCATTTTTTTTTAACACAGTAAGTAAAAATTTTCAATTTCTTGTTCATTTTCAAAAACAAAAAATAAATAAATCCATTTTTACCCGAAGCCCTTCATTCTTTTTGTTTTTTCCCTTTCTTCTCCCTGTTTTTGTGATTTCAGAATTAGGGCTTTTCATTTCAAATTTATAGGGTTTTTATTTCTATATATAGGCCTATGACATCCAACCCACGAGACAACTTGCATAGTCAGATCCCAATCCATGTCGGCCCTTGCATGAATTTTTTAAAAACATATTTTTTTTAATCGGTGCGTCCGACGTAACCTAGCGCACCGGTGCGCTAGATTATCCCAGCGCATCATGAACGTACTGTTTGATTAAAAAAAAAAAAATCCATGCGCCATATGTAAAATAGGGCACCAGTGCGCTATTTCATTATGGCGCACCGAGAACTTACTATTTTGCAAAAAAAAAAAAAAATGTGTTAATAGGTGCACCATGTAACATATAAAACACCGCACCGGGTCTCCTAGTTGACAGAGAAACAGTACAGTGGTCCCTTGTTGGCACGAGGCATTTATAAGAATAGGCCACACCGCCCCCTCCACGACACCATATCCTACAAAAACTAACACTAGACAATTTTTATTATTTTCTCTATGTTAATCAATGCGGTGGTTGACATGTAACACATCGGTGCTACTTGTTGACATAGAGCACTGTACGGTCTATAATAATGTTTGGGCGGTGCATTTATAAGACCACCACACACCGACGTCGATGCGTACACCATGAAAATCGCACTGGTTTCTTGATATTATTTTTTTTTTAAACCTAAAAAATTGACAATTTACTTATAAAATATATTAATGAATCATATGGTACAGGTTTCATATGGAGTTGTCTAGCGAGACGGAGGAATTGTCGGGACAACCAAAATTGACGAAATCTGGGCCAAAAAAATTTAAAAAATATTATAGTAACAGTGTTTGAATCATGATTTTGATGGTGGAAATGGATTCAGCACCATCAAAAACCTCCAAGGCACCAAAAATATTAAATTTTGATAGTTATGACGTGGATTTACAAAAATCCCTGCTGGATTTTCTTAAAATCTTACCTAAATTTCCATAATTTTCAGGGCAAAAAAGCAGTCTAGTTAGACTACGACGTTTATTATTGATAAATAAATGGCTTACAAGAGATCAAGTAACAAAAATATTGATAACACATCAAGAAAAGAAAAAAAGGCAAGTTATTTGTAAATTCTTTACAAAAAATAATATTTTTGAACTATATGTAAGTTTAACTAATATGTATTGTTTACTGTGTATCATGTGTAGCCATGCTATCGATCCAATATGAGTTTATTTTTTTAATTTTCATTAATAATATACTTAAAATTATTAGATAACATGTTTTAAACAATCTATTAATTCACATTTGTTTAATGTTCTACAGGGACCAACAACTCAGAAAAGGAATGTTGTTCTAAGAAAAGAAAAAAAAATAGAACATGCAAATGAAAATGAATTGCTCCTTAGCTCATCTAGAGTGGTGTTGGAGGTTAACGAAAGGGGAAAAACTTTTACAAAAGTTTGAGGGATCTAGTGGAACGAATGTATATGGAAGTCTTTTCCATTTACAATACAAAATCACTCCAATGATTCCAAGAACCAAATTTTATCTAAACTACAAGAATATTTTCTAGAGAGTTGATCGAATGAGACATGTCAAACTTTAATAGCTAAAACATACAACAACAAACAAGAAGGAATGAAAAAGTAATACTCCTTTAAATGTTTGTCTAGAATTATTTATAAATATCACTATTGTTATATTTACTTCTCATATATCAATATAAAAATTAAATATTTTATTGTCATGTTACATTTTCAGGAAGATTATGAAAATCTCAAAAGATGAACGAGTTGATATCAGAAATATGCTAGTAGGAATGTCCAAAAAGGTGTACAAGGAGATGATCAAAGAAATGGACAAAATTGCATCGCAGGAGGAGCCATCTCAACAACAACATGCTTCAAATGTAATATGTAATTATTGAATTTTTCGATCATTAGGTATAATAAATAAACAATTTAGCATTAAATATTAATTTTCAAGAATTCTCTTGCAGAAAAAGAAAATAAAATGGAACCCATTCAACACATAAAACAGGACGACAAGGAAGAAAAGGGTTGATCTCTAAGTTTGTGAGTAATTGTTACTTATAACAACTTAAATAGATTTCATTTATATATATATATATATATATATATATATATATATATATATATATATATATTAATTTGTTTTACAAAAATCATCATTAAATGTCTTCAAACAGGTGCTAACATACAAAGAAGAACCATCAAACGAATTGATTGACATTGGGTTAAATATGGGTTGTGAGTATATGTTGGCATATCATAAATTAATTGTGGAATTTGTAAGCATCTATCGATCTTGTTTTACTTAGCTCCGTCTATAATTAATAGAACAAAAAATATTTTATATTAAATATATCATTTGTTATGGGGTATAAAACTTGTAGGAAAAAAAGTATGGAACTATGCCAACAGATGAAATCTTGAAAGATGGCATAGTACATGGTTTTGAAAGAATGTGTATAGTTCATGAGTCAATTGTTGTTATGGTACGTCATTTCTTTTCGATTTACATTGATGTATATTATTTAATATTTCAATTTTCACTATTCTCACCAATGTATATACACTCATTACAATTTATTTTGATGTTTGTAGATGAAAGGTGAATAAGAAGAAAACAATCAACATTGTGAACAAAATATTCCTAAAAATAACCCAAGTCATGGAAGTAGCTCTAGCAGTAACAACAGTTCACGTGAAGAATGATGATCATTATGTTTGGATATCAAAGGAAGGCGTTGTATTTTTTGAAATATTTGTTTGTGAAATCGGACATTTTTTTTAGTGTAATAGACATAATGTCCCAATTGAAAGACAAAGGGATACCAATCACTGTCCCATTTTGTATGAAAACGACTGTCTTATATATATATATATATGTGTGTGTGTGTGTGTGTGTGTGTGTGTGTGTGTGTTTTAATTTATTCTATTGTGTTCTCCATTGTCGCTGTGAAATGTAACACCACTGATTAAATTTATGGATGATTAAATATTATACTGAAGAGATGTGAAATTAGATGATATGATATAACAAATTAATCCAAACATCACATTCAAATGAACTAATAAAAATTTAATTGATATGAATACTGTTATAAGATATGTGTCATATTTTGATGAATAATGAATTTTAAAAAATCACAATAATTATGATATGATATAACAAATTAATCCAAACATCACATTCAAATGCATTAATAAAAATATAATTAATATGAACACTATTATAAGATGGGTCAACTTTTGATGAATAATGAATTTTTAAAAATCACAATAATTGCACTGTGATAGGTTGATGTTTCTAAAAAATACAAAATGAACACTGGTGCGTTTGTATGATACAATGCACCGGTGTGTTTCTACGACCTATGGGCACCGCACAAATACCAATACCAATTATAAATCTTAGTGTGTTTGTGCAATACTGCGCACCAGTGCGTTTATGTGATACTACGCACCGGTGTATTTGTATGACCTATGGGCACTGCACAAATACCAATACCAATTATAAATCTCAGTGTGTTTGTGTGATACTGCACACCGATGTGTTTATGTGAAAATACACACCGGTGCATTTGTACGACCTATGGGCACCGCAAAAATACCAATACAAAATATAACAATCATTGTGTTTGTCTGATAATGCGCACTGGTGTGTTTCTATAAGACTATGTATCGGTGCGTTGATACGACCTATGGGCACTACAAAAATCCCAAGACCAATTATAATGGCGCCATGCGTTGTACCACCAACACTGTGCCCAGTATAGTTTTAGATCTTGACAGCTCGATGCATGCACCTTCGACCACCCGGGGTCACTGTCTAGATGACATGCACCGATGCATTGACACCTTAGTAGTGCACCGATGAAAAAAACATCTGGCATAACCTCCAACCACCCAGTTTTTTTAGTTGTGTTGAAATTCCACTAAAATCTCCACCAAAACCTCTCTAGCCGGAAATGGATGTTGTAGCAAAATGATTTTTTGATAATTTTGGCAAATTTTATAACACTAAAAATCTCCTTTATAACCTCGGCTAGAGGATATTTTCCTTGTAGTGGCAATAAAATTTGACCAAGACATTGAGATATCTCTTCTTAAGTCCTTACTTCCCACCATACAAGTGTTGATCCCTCCATCCTCAAGGAAGCCAATTGAATCTTTATTTCATCTTCTTGAAGGTTCTGAATTCTACAATAAACCTCCAATTGACGAATCCAATTATGAAATTTTTTGAAAAAATAGTGAAATAATGAAAAGTATTTAGTATTTAAAGAATTTTTTTATGAAATTAGATTTTCCAAAATATTTTGCTGCCCATTTTTCGATTTACCCCTTTTTTTTTCACTTAAAAAAATAGAGTTGCGTTTTTTTTATTTGCAGTTATTCATAACTAGTGCATCACTTAATAGCACCGCATCGGTGTGTCCGTTGATAACACAACACTGGTGTGCAGTAACTAAAATGCACTGGTGCGGTTATTTGTACATTAGCACCGATAACAAGAAGTCCATTTTTAAGGCACAAAAATTACTTTTACGTGTGTACACCAAAATTTATTGTTGATTTTGCTCAAATGTAGTGAGAAAATATCATAATTATATCGAATGGACAATTCTTCAAAATCCAACTCATTCCATAATATTTCTCAAAGTCCATCATGGAGTTTTCCCTATCCATCTCGAAACATAATATTTACTTGATATTTTATTTATATTTAATTATCTAATTGAATTTATGTTTTTTATCCATGTCAATCATCTATAGCTTAATTAAAATTATAATGTATATGAATTTGCAGGTTCATGCAGATTCATAATTGAGTTCAGATGCACAAAATATTCAAATAGCTCCAAAACATAAATGGGCAGCCGCTTCACCCTGCTAATTGTAACAATATTGCATCTTCTAGCCACAATATTGAGACAATGATGGTAATAATTATAATTTTTTGGTATATTGATTAATGTAATTATTTCAACGTCAAACCAATTAATTATGCAATATTATCAATGTGCTTACTAATTTATATCATATATTTTGTACTAATCATGTTTAAATATATATATATGCTTCTAGTGATGATGAGTGACCTACCTACCATCTTCCATTGCACCCTACAACAATGTCAAATCGAGAGAAGACTAAATTAAAAGAAAAAATCGAAGAGGAACGATACAAAGAATGGTTGAATCAACCACAAATTGAATTCTCGCTACGTCCAGATTCACCAATTAGGAATGACTGCAGTAATAGTAGTTCTTCACAAGTTGGAAATGGAGGCAATCAAATAGAGGTTGGTATGGAATATTACTTAAGGGATACGACTGCCATGGAGACAATGTTTTTATATGCATTCCAAAATGATGATTAGCTAGAGGATAATGCTCATATCAGTGACACCTTTCTCGAAAGCCTTAAATTTACTTCCACCACCCCTCTCTTTGGACCTGGCGGTCAGTCAAAGTATACCCAGTTGGGGACAATGATGTTACTGTACAACTTGAAAGCAAAGTTTGACTTGTCAAATGCATGTTTCTCAGAAATTTTGAGGTAAGTTACCATAAAGTCCTCCCTTATATAAATTTGATAAATATAATCAGTACACAATAAACATTACAAATGGTCAATTTTATGAACGTTAATAATTATATTGTCATTAATGTACATTTATCAATATTTTCCATGATCACCAAATACAGTTTATTCAAATATAAGGTTCTTCCGAATGATAATGTCTTACCCGATAGCTGCGAAGAGGTAAAGAAATTGTTGAAAATGTTGGGTGTTGAGTACATATCATATCATGCATGTCCAAATTATTGTATTCTATATAGAGGAGAATATGCAGACAAAGAGATATGTCCAAAATGTGGGAATGGCAGGTATGATAAATAAAAAAGGAAGGGTAAATCATGTGGTCCTTCTTTTAAGATATTGAGGCATACGCCTATAATCCCAATGATTCAAAGGCTCTTTCGTTGAAAATAATTAGCTATGTTGCAAGGATGGCATGCCTCACATAGAAGTGAGCTGGGAGTTAGGTGAATCCCAACTGATTCAATAGCCATGAAGCATATGGAGGATACATGGCCCGAAAAATTCAAGGATGAAGTACAAATTCTACGACTCAGCATAGCCATGGATGGTGTCAACTGATATTCCCTCCAAAACACCAACTATTTTGTTTGGCCTATAGTAGTGATCATTAACAATATCCCCCCATGGTTGTCCGTGAAGAATGAATATCTTATGTTGGCTCTCATAGTCCCTGGTATAAGACAAGTGAATAATATGGATGTCTACTTACAACCACTGGTAGATGAATTGAATGAATCATGGGATGGGATAAATGAATACGATGTATCAAGACCCATCGCAACAGAGAGGAGTTTTATGTTGTATGTCATATGTGCTTACACGACAGATGATTATCCAAGCTTAGGAGTTTGCTCTGTTAAATTACATGTTTATTGATTTGTTTATATACGTAAAAATATTCTTTCACATATTAGTTATTTAATTCGTTGTAATTGTTCTGATCTTCGTGATATTCTTTAACGTGCCATGCATATAAATTGTATACAATAATCTCGGAGGTCTTGTAACAAATGGGTATTTTGGATGTAAATGTTGTGGACCTTCTCTAAAATTTAGATGGTCCAAGTGCCTACAAAATCTAGCGTATGATTGCTCTAGGGTATTCCTCCCAGAATAACACCCTTACAGAAGAGCAACATCCTCTTTCAATGGTAAACGAGAGAGAACCCAAAGGCATCCAATAATGACACTAGATAAATGGCTTAGAGAATATGAGAGAGAGAAGGAGAAGGAGTTCATAGAAATGTTTGATTAAAATGGGGAGCCTATGTTCGATGATCTAGAATTCTTCGACACCTATGTTGAGAAATTTCCCATTGGGATGAAAAGGAAATCTATATTTTACAACCTCCCATATTGGGAGCATCTTAAGATTGCCCACTTATTAGATCCCATGCATATATTTAAAAATGTTTCATCTTATTTATGGAGGAACATATCATCGAAACAAAGTGACACATTGGCTGTTAGGAAAGATCTTATTACTTCAAAAACTAAAAAGAAACATTGACCAAGACAATTAGAAAGTACAGGATCAGAGGTAGGCATTGGTCCCTCTAATTCATGGCATTTCAAAGAAGGCAATGTCCCATGGATTTTAAAAAAATATGGTCTTTCTTTAGCAAAGGAAGCTATAATGGGTATGAGGGTGCCATCTTCATATGGGTCTTCACTATGATGCTACTTCACTATGGATGACCATTTGTGGGGATTGAAATCGCATGAACATTTGAATCTTCTAAGAGTACACATAATTTCAAAAGCATGATTTTAATATTTTTTATATTAATAAATCTTATCCCATGTAGGGATCATAAAACATAACTAATTTTGTATATTATTGCACATGTTTATAACTTTGCAGTGTCATTATCCTTTGTTAGTGTGTGGGTGCGTGAGACATGAATTCCCTCAAGACCTAGGACGTGTCATATCTAAATTATCTGCATTTCTACATTGGATCACGTCAAAGGAGATTCATGTGGCTAGCATTCCACAGTGGCGTCAAGAGATAGTTGAGATTATTTGTATGTTTGAGAAGGAACTACAAATGAGTTTCATGGAATTTAAGGTTCATCTTCTAATCCACCTATTAGATGATGTTGAATTAGTTGGGGTGGTTGGTTGTCATTGAATGTTCTTCTTAGAGAGGTACGTGAAGAAATTGAAAGGTTTTGTTCGACAAAGGGAAAAACCCGAGGGGTCTATGGCAGAGGGGTACATATCGTATGAGTCTTTATATTATTCCTATGAGTACATCAAGTAGTTCGACAACAGACCAGGTGCATTGATTTGGGACGATGAAAGTGATGAAAACAAAAGAGAATGGAAGTTGCTCCAAACGAGTGGAAAAAAGCGCTTGAAAAAGAGTAAGCGACTTATAAATTTTTAAATTTATACAAATTAAATATTCATGTTGAACTTTGATGTAATTTATATTTTGATCTCTATGTACTATATAATGTTGGTTTGATTTCATCAGCAAATGTAGAAATTGAAGCAATCAACAAATTTGTTCTTTACGATTCTGAAGCGACACAACCGTGGGTTGCACTGTACGAACAAAAGAGGATGAAATGTAATAGTGACAGGAAATAATTTAGATTGTTGAATGGTATAAGTGTGCCTTATCCCGATCATTTAAAATAAAATATGCCAAAAATATGCCCCCACTAGTTGGGTTGCTAATCAAGTCAGAGAGAAATATGGTGCAACCGGTCGTTACCCGTGTGCTGAAGAGGATGCGCTAAACGTAGGGATTGGGTGCAACAACTCAGTAATAATATATTTAATTTGTATGTACATTTGAAACTTAATAATGCACCTTTCAAATGTAATTACATTTATATTTCATATTTTAACTGTTGGGTTATTATAAAGCACATGACACTATGATTTTTAAACTTTTTTATCGGTGTATTTGTTCCCATCTATGTGGGCATATGGACACCATTTTTGCACAAAAAATGTCAATGATGGAAACACCACACAAGACTGTGGAGTGGAAGTCGAGTTCGATCAATCTAGTCAATCTAGCCACTATGATCAGAACCTAGTACGAGGGACATTAGGTTACGTTGGAAAGATACAAGAGATCATTGAAGTGCATTTCTCTTCTTTCCAATGTGTTATTTTTAGGTGAAAGTGGTGGGACACCTTTGATTGGAATAATTTAAAGGAAGATCGCGATAGTAGGCTAATATGTATCAACTCTAGAAATATGTGGGATGAAGCTAAGGAGCCCTATGTTTTCCCCAAACACTGCAACCAGGTGTTTTTTTACCTAGATGTGTTGGATAGGGATTGATGGTTCGTATTGAGACATGACCCTAGATCAAAACATATTTTTGAGAACAATAGTGTTATCATGCCATGCGAGCTAGAAGATAATGAGGGTGATCATGAGAACCAAGAGTGATATGGTACATGTGTTATTTCATCAATATTTATACTTTTTAAGATGGGTTTTTCGAAACATTATAATATGTATTGTGAATTAGTTGGTAATTTGTATTGTGTTAATGTTAAAATCAATATTTCACTCGATAATTTGCAATTATGTTGATCTCAAAAACAATGGCGTACTGTATAAAGTTCTTTTTTTTTGTACATAAGATCATAATAAAATAATGATAATTCTAAAATACATGAATTTATTTGCATTATTTTCTAAACTTTATTATGTTACAAAAATTCATATTATTCTAGATTTAGAATTTTACAATTATTTAAAATTTTACAGTTTTACAAATTTTAACAAAATCATCTCACATTAATACAATTGAAATTTTACAAATATTTTACATACAATTACAATTAGAATTACGATTACAAGTAGAATTTTACAATTTCACACACAATTACAATTACAATCATTTCACAGTAATACAATTAAAATTTTACAAATATTTTACATACAATTAGAATTACAATTACAATTACAATTTTACAATTGTGACGTACAATTACAATTACAATTTTAGAATTTTACATAAAATTTACAATTACAATTACAATTTTACAAATTTATATATATATACCTTTACAATTATAATTTTAGAATTTTACATACAATTACAATTACAATTTTAGAATTTTACATAAAATTTACAATTACAATTAAGTTTACAAATTTACATATATACCATTACAATACAATTTTAGAATTTTACACCAATTACAATTACAATTACAATTTCACATATATACAATTACAATTACAGTCATTTCACAATAAATTAAATATTACAATTACAATTAAAATTTTATAAATACTTTACATACAATTACAATTAAAATTACAAATACAATTTTATAATTTTACATACAATTAAAATTAAAATGTCAATTACAATCACGACATAATATTTAATAAATATCATGATCATTTAATATTAAATTAATTGATAAACAGCACGATCATGATAACCATCGTACAAACATCATATTCGACTAAAAAATACATTCAAATTCGCTAACAGCATCGTGATCATGATCACCTGACAAAACATAATTAGCATTGTATAACATCATCACAACACAAACAAAAAATATAATTCTCATGTCAAATAACTGCTATCACATACACATCTATCTGCAAGCTGCACATTAAATGAACATATCTAACATGACCTAACAATATACACATCATGACAATCACCAACATGTACATTTAGTACAACTGCAACATGAACATAAAATACATGGACCATATATATATATATATATATAATGTCAAAAATATACAACTGTAATACAAATGTCATATATCATCTAGTGGTACATTATCAATAGTAGTACTAGTCGAGGCCTGCTCAGTTAATGGTTCAGCCTCGACATGAAGCTGAAATACATGTTGATCATCACGTGCCTGTTGATCTAGTACTAGTCCCTCATGCTGATCAGGATCAACTATCAGCTACTCATCGTGATGACTCGACATGGTCGATGGTCCTTCCTGCTCATGATCATGAGTACTGTTGGATGCTATAGGTTGCTGACTCGATGTGGCCGATGGTCTAGCCTGCTCTCCATGATGACTGCTCATCAATGCTGCAACCTGCTAATCTGGTGCGGCGCATGGTGAACAATGATCACTCCCCTGATCATGATCATCAGATGATGCTTCGCTGCTCACGGATTTTCGATCACATGTTGTGTCTCGACCACGCTTATAACATGCAAGGGCCCTCCTTAACCACGTAACTAAGGTTGTAGCTCCTACAACATGTCGCATCAAGCTGTATATGTCACGCGAGATGCCTCTCCACATATATACCAGCCTACCATCGGCCTATATGTCTCTCATAGTAGCGATTTTTACTCCCGCCTCAAAAAACAAGGCACAGAGTTGGTCACCCAACTCCATCCTCAATCTACTATCAAGCCTACTGCGCCTAGCAAAAGGCGGTATCGGTGCACTAGTAGGAGCAGGCATGTTTGCACCGGCCTTATGATCCTTGACATCTTTCATATCTTGAACGTCATCAGGATCCACACCTGGATCATTTGGTGGCACGAGCATGTCATCGCCATCAAAAGACCCAATGTCTGCAAATTATTGTTGGCAATATGATGATGAGTGTTGTCCTTGATGGCAACCCACTTGATGAAGATGATGGCAACCTACTTGATGAAGTTGTCCCTGATGGAATATGTCTTGATGAACTTGTTAAATGATGTAAATCTGATGTATATACAACATGCTGTATAATGATGGAAGGAATGTCAGTATGTGCTAGAACATGATGAAAAGAGTATGTCTCAAGGCATACGCGGATTTGTCTAGACAAAGTAGCGTATGCACGTGGGAAATAACGTGCCAAGTCGCGTATGGGAAAAAGTGCTCTAAACATGTAAAACCAGGGGTAACCACCATGGTATTGACCCATTGTATTGAGTAATGATTCGTCTATGAGACCCCGTCCAGGAATACCATCAAAAGTAATGTGGTTTTGGCGCATGGTATTGATAAAGGGTAAACCTGTATAAGGAGAAGAAATTCATTGTGAAAATGTGTGCAAGAAGTCTGAGCTAGAATGAATACTTCTCTCTGAAGCATATCTGAATGGAAAGGGTTACAGTTGAATGAAAGATCTGAATGTATGATGCTCCAATGAAGAAATGATGAAGAAGGGAATCTAGATCTGGAATGTATTTGTATCTCGTTTAGATCTATTTATGGAATGATTAGATCTCAGACATGTGCAAATGATCAAGGTCTCCCAAGTAAAGGATAAACTGAATATGTATTTGTTCGAAGAATTGCAAAATGACCCAAATGTCCTAAGAACTATATGCCAGTTCGCGCAGTAAGCGCATATATACGCGTGTCTGTTAAAGTAAAGTAGCGTATGGGCAGTAAAATTAGCTCTGTAATATGTACAGAAGTATACGCGGGTTTGTATGGTCGAAGGCGCGTATATACGCAGGATCAGTAAAAGGAAAACGCGTATGAAGATTAGGGTTTGCTGAAGTATGAAGTATCAAATGTCTGATCTGTTCTGCTGTGTTACTGCTATCTGTTGATGATGATGTATGATTGAGCTTAAATGTATGGAGTGGTTCCAGTCTGAAAATATGATGAAAAGTGGCCTGCAAGTTGTGTTCTATTGAAGATATTGGATCCAGTGTGAAAATTGATGAAACGTGGTCCATGGTGGTGCTGAGGGTTGTAGCCTTTAGTCAGGGGGTTGTAGCTCCCTTCCAGGTGAGGCTGGTAAACGAGAGTAGGGGGTCGTAGCTCCCTTCCAGGAGAGGCTGGTAAACGAGAGCAGGGGGTCGTAGCTCCCTTCCAGGAGAGGCTGGTAAACGAGCGCAGGTGGGTGCCTGCGTACTGGTATGAGTTTGCACCAGTACATTGTTGTAAGATGTTTTCTTTATAATAAAATATTGAAGGCTGAGACAACTGCAGTGGTGGTTTTCTCCCGACTTGGGTTTCCACCTAAAATCCTGGTGTTCATGTGTGATGCTTATGTGTGATCATTTACTCTGTTATTACTGCACATGTCTGTTGCTATATAAAAATCTGATGAATGAATAAATGCAAGGATCTAAGTAATGAATTAATTGCATATTAAGATCTTTGCATATACACGAGTTTTGTGAAGGGTATCCGCATATATACGCGAGTCTGATCAAGTAAAGTAGCATATGGGTTTTAGAGCATGAAAAAGTAAAAATATTTGAGTATGCCCTAAATACTGATTCACCCCCCCCCTCTTAGTATTTTTCCCAATAATTGGTATCAAAGCAGGTCCTTCTGCAGAAGCTTGATCGCTTGAAGGAGATCTGTCGCAATGGGAAGTCATGAAGGAGTAATGTCTATAAGGCCACCTCTATTCAATGGAGATAATCTGTTATTCTAGAAGATACGAACAAAATCATATCTGCAAAGTCTTGGTGCAGAAGTATGGGCAATCGTGGAAGAAGGTTATCAATATCCGGCAAGTATTCCTACTGATGCAGCAGAAAGGAAGAAATATGAAATCAATGCCAAAGCCGTCAATGTCTTATTAGGAAGCATGTCTGAACCAGAATTTGCTAAAGTGATGCAACTAAATTCAGCAAAAGAAATATGGGACAAAATCATTTTGAGCTATGAAGGAGATACAAAGGTAAAAAGTGAAAAACTCCAAACTCTCCGAATTGAATATGAAAATTTAAGGATGCATAGTGATGAGAGTATTGCCAGTTTCTTTTTATGTCTAGATGATATTGTACATCGTATGAGAGGTTTGGGTGAAACCATAACTGATACTACTCTGGTGGAAAAATTCTTAAGATCTTTAACTTCAAAATTTGAGTCAAAAGTGTCAGCTATTGAAGAAAGGCAAGATCTGCAAACTCTTACTATTGTTCAACTACATGGTATTCTGACGGCTTATGAAATTAGACAAGGAGGTCCCTTTCAAATCAAAGAAGCTGCTTTTAAGGCATGTGCAAAAGGAAAATAAAAGGAAGTTGTCAAGGAATCAAGTTATATATCAGAAGAAGAAGAAGCAAATTTTGTAAGGAGACTCCAACCAGGTACTGGAAGATTCAAAGGTAAGCTACCCTTCAAATGTTTTGATTGTGGAAGAGTGGGTCATTATGCTGCTAAATGTCCTTATAAACAATTTGAAAAGAGAAAGAGTTATTATACAAATGAAGATAATAATGAAATGTCAAGTGAATATGAAGAAGATTCTGACCAAGATCTGCTAGTGCTCATGGCAAAGAAGCAAAAGAAGAAGGCTACTCAAGAAAAGAAGATATCTCAGAAAACATGTGCAGTAGAAAATAAAGAAGAAGAAACAGGTATTGAGTATTGTTCCTATAATCCACTCACTTGTGCATGCAATGATGAAGATAGTGAAAGTAAAAGTATAAGTCTAGAAGCAAATCTCAAGATCAATGATGAAAGTAATTTTTGGGATCAATTTAAAAGGAGGGAATCTATCCTCAAGGATGTGATCTCTAGATTGAATGAACAAATAGAAACAATGAAGGGACAGATAGAAATGTATCAAAGACTGCAGGACAAAGTAACCAATCACAGTGAAGGACTTGAAGCAGAAATCATCTCTCTAAAAGCAGACCTTGAAGCATCAAATAAGAAGAATGAAGAACTTTTACAATCATTTGAAAAGGAAGGACGTGAAGCAGAAATCATCTCGCTCAAAACAGATCTGGAAAAATCAAATAAGAAGAATGAAGAACTTTTACAAATATTTGAAGAGCAAGAAAATGGGTTGAAAGAAGAGATCTTAAATTTGAATGATCAAGTAGAAGAAGGAAAAAGGGTTGAAGAAAGCATGATGAAGCAATGCCAAAATTTGGAGGTTGAGGTAAACATTCTCAAAGGTAAATTAGAAGAAAAGGATAAACTCTTGAGGTTTCAAGATAGTACTAAGATTCTTGACAATATTCTTAGTAGTCAAAGGTCTCCTTCTGTTAAACTTGGTCTTGGTTTTCATGAAACTATTAAAGGAGAATCTAGTTCACAAGGAAGTGCTAAAGACTCAAAATATGTTAAAGAAAAACCTGAAGTATTGAAAGAGACAAAAGAACAACCGGCAATCATGAACACTCAAAAGAAATCATTCCCTCCTAACTACAGAAGCATCAATAATGTTGAATGTTTTAAATGTCATAATTATGGACATGTTGCAACCAATTGCAGAAGTAGATTGTTTCAGCCACAAACAAACAGATCCTACATAGAAAGGTACTCTGGTTTTCTTCAAGGGATATTGTTTTTCATGTAACAAGTATGGACATAAAGCAGCTGATTGCAAAAGAAGGAAGATTAGAAATACTCATTATGATTCTTATGCTTATTTCTCTGGACACATGAGATGTTATTCTTGTAACAAGTATGGACATGTAGAAAAAGAATGCAGGTTGAACAGATTTGAGAAAGTGGACAATTTTCAGCACACAATTAGAAAGTTCAAGCAAATTTGGAAAAAGAAGGAGGACCGGTCAGAAACGTAGGGAATATTGACCCTACTGCAGTCATCAGCTTCTGAAGCTTACTTCTCTTAATGACTGCAGAAGTGATGTGAGATACATTATGGAGCTTAGTAATGTATTGTCACAGGGGGAGCGATGTATGATGATTCTCATGGTTGATTTGGCAAATCTGGTTATGATTATTGCTGACAGAGCATCTGACATGAAGAAGACAGGTACAGGAAGGAAAAATTCAGGGGGAGATGGAGGAATGTGAAATTTTCTATCATTCACTTTCCATACGCGGGTTTAGTGAACTAAAGCCGCGTATACACGCGAGTTCCAGCAGACACAGTCGCGTATGCATTGATGATAAGAGAATTGGGATGACAGTTGAAGATCAGGAGCAGAGGTTCAGGGGGAGCATTAGTCTGACTGCTAATGATTGTACTGTTAGCATTATTCTGGTTATACTCATGCTAATGAAATGATACATGGTTTCTTATGTTGAAGATTATGGATGAGCCCGAATTGCTTATTTGATGAAGAATATCTTTTGGATATGATGGAAGTCTTATGATTCGGAGATCCGGACAGATCATGCAGAGATTGTTGCTGATGACTTGCTGTTAAAAGTATTCAGATTGCACAAGCTAAGGAGGAGCCTTGGACATATGGAAAGGATGTTTGGATGCACATTTTCAAGGAGAGCACTAGTCTTGCTGAGTATAATGCATTGTTGGCATTATGATGATTCTGAAATATGATCTCTCTCTTGAGGTATTTCTGGTATTGGTCATAAAAAGTCATACTTGTAATTTGATAAAAAGGTCTTGTTGAGACCCATGATGTAAAATTGTAATATTCAGTCATGTAAGGACTTGTCAAAATTTGTAAACCCACTTGGTTGGGTAGCTGAGTCAAATTTGTAAACCCACTTGGTTGGGTATTTGAGTCTCATATGTAAATCCACTTGGATGGATATTTGATGTAAGTATGAGTCATTGGTGATAGGAAGGTCATAGAGTCATGTACTTCATGTTTGTAGATTCAGCATGAACTAAGGGGGAGCATGGTCACTTCAATGTACATCAGATCTACAACGCTCTTCTGTCTACATGAGGAGAAAAACCTTGTGTTGGTTTTGGTCCGCCCTTTTCCCTTGATGTCAAAGGGGGAGAGTGACATGGTGTTTGAATAAAGGGAGAATATCATGGTGTTATTCAATGTATCTATCTGCTGTAGTGATCAAACACCATCGTGGTTGCCATCAAGTCCAAAGGGGGAGATTGTTGGCAATATGATGCTGAGTGTTGTCCTTGATGGCAACCCACTTGATGAAGATGATGGCAACCTACTTGATGAAGTTGTCCCTAATGGAATATGTCTTGATGAACTTGTTAAATGATGTAAATCTGATGTATATACAATGAGTACAGAAGGTAATAATGGAAGGAATGTCAGTATGTGCTAGAACATGATGAAAAGAGTATGTCTCAAGGCATACGCGGATTTGTCTAGACAAAGTAGCGTATGCACGTGGGAAATAACGTGCCAAGTCGCGTATGGGCAAAAGCGCTCTAAATATGTAAAACCAGGGGTAACCATCATGGTATTGACCAATTGTATTGAGTAATGATTCGTCTATGTGACCCTGTCTAGGAATACCATCAAAAGTAATGTGGTTTTGGCTCATGGTATTGATAAAGGGTAAAACTATATAAGGAGAAGAAATTCATTGTGAAAATGTGTGCAAGAAGTCTGAGCTTGAATGAATACTTCTCTCTGAAGCATATCTGAATGGAAAGGGTTATAGTTGAATGAAAGATCTGAATGTATGATGCACCCATGAAGAAATGATGAAGAAGGGAATCTAGATCTGGAATGTATTTGTATCTGTTAGATCTGTTTATGGAATGATTAAATCTGAGATGAGGCGAACATCTATCTGAAGTAAAGGGTAAAATTTGAGTGATGTATCTGTTCTGAAGAATTGCAATGACCTAAATGTCTGAAGAACTATACGCTAGTTCGCCGCAGAGTAAGCGCGTATATACGCGGGTTTGATGAAGAGAAAACGCGTATGGGCAGTAAAATTAGCTCTGTAATATGTCCAGAAGTATACGCGGGTTTGTATGGTCGAAGGCGCGTATATACGTAGGATCAGTGAAAGGAAAGCGTATATGAAGATTAGGGTTTGCTGAAGTATGAAGTATCAAATTTCTTATCTGTTATGTTGTGTTACTGCTATCTGTTGATGATGTATGATTGAGCTCAAATGTATGGAGTGGGTCCAGTCTGAATATATGATGAAAAGTGGCCTGCAAGTTGTTTTCTATTGAAGATATTGGATCCAGTGTGATGCTTATGTGTGATGATTTACTCTGTTATTACTGCACATGTCTGTTGCTATATAAACATCTGATGAATGAATAAATGCAAGGATCTAAGTAATGAATTAATTGCATATCAAGATCTCTGCATATACGCGAGTTTTGTGAAGGGTATCCGGGTATATACGCAAGTCTGGTTCAATAAAGTAGCGTATGGGTTTTAGAGCATGAAAAATTAAAAATATTTGAGTATGCCCAAAATACTGATTCACCCCCCCCCTCCCCCTCTCAGTATTTTTCCCAACAATTATATAAAAGTACACAAAAATAATTAGACAATTTCATTAAATAGTTTAATAAAAACAAGTTAAAGAACATGTAAGAATAAATTTAAATAAACCAGTAATATTACCTCTATCATCTCGCGGATCATCATCTATGAAGAGGATGTTGGCACACCCTCACCAATCCAAACCAGCATAAGGACAGGGGACCATAACAAAGGGATTCTCATCAACATTGGCTAGAAACTCCAATGCATCATGCGATATCCTCACGGAAAACTCTGTCTCGCCCCTCTTGGGCATCATCTGTCCCCACATGTGCATATGTGCATCTAGCATCAACCTACGAGGTTGCCAAACAAAATTAGGCCTCATCTCTGGAAACCTCTCAAAAACTAAATAAAATAGCTTTGAAGAAAAAGGGAAGTTAACCCTCCCTTGTGCATGATCACGACATCTACCTAAGGTTGTACAGAATTGCCGCAAAAAAATGGTAGACCACCTGACAAGTCATGGCTTCTGTACTAAATAATCAACATAATATAGAAGCAAGAAACTAATCTGTTGCCCATTGCTGGTGTTGTGTGAAATGGTTGAAATTAGAAGTGAGAGGCACCTCAACTCTTCACTACCAAATGCAACAATAGGTAACTAACCTCCGGAGACTTGAAAATCTGAAGGAGACAGTATATCTGCACTAATGGATCTCTGGGAGTACACCAACTGACTCCTTGTTGCATAGCCAACTGGAACCTCTGGGAACAAGGGAAAATCCACCCCTCTCCTCGATATCCCTTTAATGAAATATATGTCCTCCCCATTGGACGCATACCACTGGCTAGGACCAACCTAGAAAGCCTATAGGTGGGCATTCCACCTGTGGATAAGATGTCACAAAAACAAACCATGGCCCTTTAGGGAAGTAGCCTCCTCAAAGAACTTGAGGATCCCTACCTGCCATAGGATCCCTTGGGTAGCCATTCTAATAGGGTGATGGTATGCATCTCTCTCCCTCTTTCGTGCCTCCCATAGGCGAACCATGTTATACTGGTCCATCTGTTGTTGTTGATGTTCCCTATCTTCTCTCCTTTCACGTCTCTGAATGATTGAAATATTAAATATAATTTTTTTATTAAATGAGACATGTATTTAGGAATATACATATATAAATTTTTTTGAAAAAAATAAAAACAATCGGTGCACCACAAAAAACAGGCATGCACCGGACATGGTGCGCCTTTTATTATCGCACACCGGAGGCTATGCACCAGAAAATATTCAACGCGCCAGATGCGGTGCACCTGAAACTTTTAAGTGCATTTCTCTCCTAGAATTGTTCCAAATCAACAGTGCAGTGGTATAACAGCCCACACCGTTGAATATGGACCAGTGTCGGGAGGGCGGTGCGGGCATATAGTTCGGTCACCACACTGCCCTCTTGAAATTAGTACATAGTCAACGGTGCGGTATTTTACCAGGCCACATCGTTGATGAAGTCAAAATGCTGGAATATGGTGCACTGGCAAAATTACTCGCCCTAGGGTGGATATTTCTATCAATGCACCACATTCCCGCTATTCGATAGGTTCAACGGTGTAGCCAGGTAACCAGTCGCACCACACTTTTTTAAATTTTAAAAAATCACAGTGCACCTTTCAGTACTACCCCAAAACCAGTGCGGATACCATTAGCACCTATGGCAGTGCGACCTGTAAATTTATGGGCAACACCGCGAACCGATGTGAGCTGGATGGCTCAAGGGCACCGCGTGGGAAATATATATATATATATATATATATATATAAGGGTTTCCTCTAAAGGGCTTAATTATGGAAAAACAAGAAAAATGCATGTACATTTGGCTGTCGAGGAGGCATATTGGTTGTAGAATTTTCAAAACTAAATTTTCCCACCATTTTTCAAAATTCAAAATGGAGATGGTGGGAAATGCACAGCAGCAGTGCGTATAATGGGAGCACCAATGTCAGGGCGCCTCAGACTAAGAAAAGTTGCACCGATACTTGAGAGCTCTAGAGCACTGAAAAGTGAAAAATGCATTTTTTTGGCCATAGTTTTTTTTTTTATTTAACCATGTTCTAGTGTGCGAGGTTTTATAGGCACACCAGTGCGGTTTCTTAAGACCGCACCGGGCAGTTTCAATTTTTGCGCGAGGTTTTAGGATGCATCGGCAAAATATTTGTAAAGCACCGGTGCACTACAGTAATAAGACACACCGAGTGGGTTTGTACGGAGGCACGGTGTCCTGATATGCCAATGTTTTTTGCACATCAGTGCTTTCTCTTGTTGAACGCACTGGTGCAGTTTAGGATGAAAAACATCCGCAAAAACCCACCAACCTCCTCTAGTAACCTCCGCTACAAATGGATGTCTGGAGTATTTTTACAAGGGGTTCCTAAAAAACATCCACTAGAGGGTCTTTTCCTTGTAGTGTGTTGCCATTAAAAGAAAATTCTATCCTCAAGCTTACATGCAAAAAGCCATATGGACTAGAAAAATTTTAGACAATTGAAAGGGAAAACTATGCAAGATTATACTCATGAATTTAGGAGAAGAGATTTTATTTTAGGTGTCAATTTGTATTCTCAAGAAACTTTGTTAAAGTATATTGGGGGTTTTCAAAGTTACCTTAGACATACTATTCTCATGTTCAATCCCACAAACTTAGATGAAGTTGGCATTCAAGCCACACATCTAGAAGCATGAGGGAAACAGAGTGTAGATGAGAAAAGTGATAGTTTCCTTGAGTATGAGGGTAAAGGAAAGAGAAATTTTAATGGAATAGGAAATAGAAACATCTCTATCAAAAAATAGAAATAGAAATTCGCATGTAAACATTGTTCGAAGAATGGCCATGATGAAGACCATTTTTGGCAACTCCATCCAGAGTTGAAGCCAAACAAACTTAGAGCCAAAGAGAAGGGGAAAACTTTTGCAATCATTGAACATGAATTAGGTTTAGATTCAGGAAATGAAACCAAGATTGCAACAATGGGTTTGAAAGGTAAGCACATAGCAAGCACTAGTTCTTCAAATTGTTCCAATGTAACTCAAGATGAAGATACAAGAATTGAACTCTTTCATATTAGAGTCATTTCTAAACATACCGAGATAGACAAACTATTTAATAGTGGTTCTCAAGCTAATTTGATTTCCGAAGACTTAGTTAAGGAGCTAAATGTTGAAATTTTTACACATCCAAGACCTTAGCCTTTAGGGTGGATATGTAAGAATGCAAAATTGCAGGTAACAAGGAATTTCATTCTAAGGTTTGCAATCAATTCAAACTTTCTTGATGAATTTGAACTTGATGTAGTGTCGCTTGAGAGTTCAGGTATTGTTTTGAGAAGTCCTTATCTTTATGATAGGAAAACAATATTTCATCGCCATGAGAATAAGTATCGCTTGTTTAAAGATAGAATTGGATACATAGTTAGAGCGCATAAAAAGAAGAGAAGTTTTTCTCTTTTACATGCAGGAGAAATGAAGAGAATAGTGAATGCAAGTCAAAATTTTATTTTTTTAATGATCAAGCATAGAGATCTTTTGAATGAAACCTTTCAAAAAGATGCATTGAATGAACAAATTGATTTCATTGAAGTTTCTTATGCTTGTGATAAGATGTTTCAAGACTCTTAACAAATTTCCTTTCAAAGGAGGTAAACAAGATGTGAAATATTTTCAACAGTCAAAATTTTTAAGCAGTGTTGGAAACCAGATGTCGGTACAAGAGAGAGCAAAGGTCAAAGAGAAAGCGCCAAAGAAATTTTACAAAGAAGACGTAAGTTCCACAAATGCTTGTTTTTGGTTTCCAAAAGGTACATGGAAATGGCGAAAACACTTGGTCATAAGTTGACACTAGTACAAAGAAAGATCAGCTAAGAATCGCCATGACAATAGTGTTCGATGTGAGACATTTTTCAAGTTTCCTTTGATTGAAAACCGAGGTGGGAACAAGTTTATTTCTGCAAGGATAACTTGTTTTCTAAAAATTCAGGGAAATTGCAGCATCACGGTGTCTACAACAGCAAAAGAAGGTCTCAAGAATGAAGGAAAATCTTAGTTTTTTGTGAAAATCTCAAATTGATTAAAATGGGAAAATTTAAGTGGATTGAAACTAGAAGGGTGAGGGTCTCAAAACATTGTGTTAATGGATCATTCGATGGTTTGTTGTAAATTTTATTGTTGTTGTTTATAATTTTGTTTTAATGTTAATATGTTCATGAATTTAACATAAAACTCAATACATTTACTTGTTTAACACTCAAAAAAACCTCAAGAAACCTATGCACATGAAGCAAATGATCATCAACTTATTTATAATTCTGAAGATGAAATTAGCATAAAAAAACTAACATTCAAATTCAGATCACAAGTAGAAACAACATAGCAATGCACACTTCTACAAGAAAGTCTCCATTTGAAACTTTTTTTGGATATTTTTCACAATCACCTTTGGACATTAAATATGGGCAGTGAGGAGGAGTAAGGGAAGATCTTACAAGGGATGCCCTTAGGTATGAAAAATTTATAGAAAATATCAGGCAGTTCCATAAACAAGTACAAGAGACATTGCAAATTCATAGGAGAAATATAAGGCCAGGCATGATCAGCATAAAACAAAGAAATTTTTTAAGGTGGGAGACAGAGTATGGCTACAATTGAACAAGGAGAGGCTATAGGGGCCTAGTAAGAAAATCAAGGCTCTAAGGTATGGTCCCTTTGAGATACTAGAGAAGGTGTTGATAATTCCTATCAACTCAGTTTACCACCATATATGCACATTTACTCAGTTGTGAAAGTAGAGTATTTGAAACTACATGAGCCATCCATGCTAGAACAATAAGAGGGACATCTCCTACCTTTTATGGATGATTTGGAACGAAATGCTCAGATAGAGTTGACAAAAGATATAGATTTGCAAAATAGGTCCAGAACTACAAAAAGGGAAAGCATGACCTTTGGCATATTTTTTTGAAAGGACAACTTCCAAGAAAAACTAAATGGTACACCTATGAGAAGGCGGAGTAAAAATTTCCTCACCTCATTTAGTAGAAGCTTTTGGGGACAAAATGCCTCCCAAAATGGGGAGGTGTGATCTAGATTGGATAATTATATTTTTTCCATCCATCTCTATGCTTTTATGGTAGAAAAAGTGGAGGAATCAGCTCCCAGGACCATTTTTACCGACGAGTCTCAGTTTGACAAATTGGGATATGAAACCTTCCGAGAGAATTTTGAGGCATAAACAACATTTTTTGGGGGTAAAACTTTGTTTCTTTAGTGACACACCTTTATTTCCCAATTCTACACATGGGTACCTTTCCAACAATGTAAGTATTGCATCAAACAATGTTTGTATGCGAGAGTTATGCCACTTAGAAGTTGACCTTCATCTTTTCACCACCATAATTCAAGAGGATGCCATGTCAGCCTCCATTATTCATGAAAAATGGGCTAGCCATGTGATTATGATGAAGAATACTCTATAAGATTCTATATTGTAACTATGGTTAAGAGTTGAGGTAGTCAAACCTAACCACTAATAGGTTATTGAGTTGTGTTATAACTGGACCACTAGGAGGAAAAGGGGTTCCATTATTTCGAGCGTGTTTGTTCCAAAGCTGAGCAAAAATAGCCAAGAGGGATAGGATAGAGAGAACAGAGAGAGAATTTGTGCATTGTAGTAGCCCAAAGGCCATATGTCATACTTCTTTGTACTCACAAACATTCTCTATTCAAAGAAAGAGAGCAAAGCGACCTCACCTTCCAACTAGGTTTTTCTCCTGAAAGGGTTTCCCAAATCATATCTTGTGTCAAATGTGTGTGTGTGAGATTTGATTTCGTTACTCTCTATTTTCTGCATAGTTTTTTTAACTTACATGCATGCACTATTAATATTATTATACATATCCATTAGTGTAGACTTTCATATTTGTAAGTATATTTTATCATATCTATTGTGACCAAATGTCTAGTGGAATATCCACGACAATTTACGAATCATTGCTCCACCGCAAAAGCTTGACCTGAGAGTTCTTTTGGAATCTGAGAACTGGAAAAGGGTTTAAGAGCAGCCTTAAAGGATCTGAGCTTCGAATATGAGGCTTCTCTCTTGCCTCCAGCACCACTATTAAGACATGCAATGATAGATATGGAGGCATCTTTCTTGATGCCATAATTCCTTAGACAAATTTCTATTTGGAGTTTCCTTTCTTTGAAAAGGAGCCTCATTTCCCTACAGGAACTATTTTCCTCTTCTTCAACCATGATGCACAGAGAATCCCCAAATACGAACCTGACCAAAATTGAGAATTTTTTAGAATAAAAATTCCCAAATCCTTGATTTGTTGGGATTGAGCCTTGAATGACCTCCATATGAATAGTAATAACCTCAACTAGCTAGAGGGTTTTATCAAACACTTTGCAGTTTCTCCTATAACTTTGGTGATCATGTCATTCAAGTATTTCCACAAACAATTTATTGGACTACATCCTACTCTAGCATCACTTTGCAGGTTCTCTTGTAACCTTGGTGAACATTTCATTCAAATATTTCCAATAACTTTGGTGATCATGTCATTCAAGTATTTCCACAAACAATTTATTGGACTACATCCTACTCTAGCATCACTTTGCAGGTTCTCTTGTAACCTTGGTGAACATTTCATTCAAATATTTCCAAAAACAATTTGTTGGACTCCATCCTACTCACTCATTCTTTCACCGCATGAATCCTCACAAGCTCAAAATTCCCTCGAAATTCCCTCGAATAAACAATCGAGACTAGAGACTGGGGGCTTTTTCAACTCCATTTCAATTTGTGCCAAACTCTAATGCATATGGATGACTGGATTCTTTGGATAGCTTCTCAGAAACCCTAATTTTCGGGCCATACCTGAAAGCAAAGGGCAAGGATGCAAAGGGGTTGGATCAAGTTCTTGCGTCTGCAAACTCGAGCGCACCAGATCTCGGGAGGTTTGCATATGTAAAACATTCGGCCAAACTAAATATTAATAAGGTCGCCATCATTCCAAAGTCAAAGTCTACGTTAAAATTAAACTTTAACTAAATTTTTAATAATTGATACGATAACATGTAAACAAATAAAAAAAATTCATTAACCAATCACACACCATTTAATATAATTTATATTAAAAATAATGATTTATTTAAATAAATAGTTTCATAAAAATATGTATTTGAATTAATAAAAAATTTTAAAAAAAAAATTTTAAAAAAAAACTATTAAATTATATATGAGTGTGTCTAATCTATAAAGTTATATTTATAGTCGAATTTTTTCAATTTACGTTTGTGTGTTGTTTCATTTTCATTAAGTTTAAGTCGAAATATCAAAGAAAAAGGTTGGGGGTGGGAATAAGTGTGATGGTTCAATCATCGTAACCATTATCAAAATAATAATAATTTTTTTAAATATTTCAATTATAAATATAGATAATTATTATAAAAATAATAAAATATATTTCATGTTAATGGGTATAGAATAGTGATAATATATTTTGTGAAGGTATTTAGTGATGAAAAAATAACTAATTAAAAACTCAGAAAATTTTAACCACATTAAAAGTTGGTGTGACATATACCAAGTTCAATCTCCATATAATTTTAACATCTTAATTGCTTCTAGGTTATGACTACTCAAAAGTTAGTCATTTTCAAAACTAACATTACTTAACTATAAATATATATTAAATAAATTTATATAAAAATGCATCTACTGTTCTGATGCTCTTGGGCTTGGAGAAGGCTTGAGAAAATCCCTCTCGAGTGCCAATTCCAACCGGCAAAGTCACCATTATGACCCAGGAGCCAGGTGTGCCATGTCTTAGCCTTCGACGTCGTCTACGTGTTGATCTTGGTTGAGGTCACCATAATCACTTGCATGTCAAGAATTGCATTGATTAATGTCCAATATCGATCTAGATCGTATTCCATAAGGTTACATTTAAAGCAAATTAATTCACTCCTTTTGGAATTTGCGCTATCATTCATGGCAGCTGTCTCTCTAACATTTTGATTATTCATCATGGAATAGGATGGAAAAATAGGAGTTGTCTTTAGTGCGATTTTTTGAAGTTTCAAGTGCCGGAATCCGGTGAAAAAATTTGAGGTAAAATCTTGGTTTTTTTTATTCAAATTGGTTTTTTGACTCTAAATATGGATTCAGCACCCTCAAAAACCTCCAAGGCACTTTGATTGTGCAAAGTTAGCAATCAAACTTCTCTTTTCAATAAATTCCTGCCGGAATTTAGAGAAATTACACCGTAAACGCCTTCAAAAAGTCACACTAAAGACTACTCGGGAAAAATATATCCCCATAAGCTAATTCAATTTGTCCCGGGCTCAAGGTGGCCCCTTTGCTTGACAATATATCAGTATTTTGATGCCAATAAACGTGGAAAAATTCAATTTGATCAAAAGACTTTAGAAGGAGCCCAATTTTACTAATAATATTAGAGTGAAAAATCGTAAGATAATTCCTGAAGAGTTTTCTCTATTAAGAGAGTCACTTAACCAAGTATTGAGTCAATTTGATTTAAGTGATAGATGAATTCAGTGTTTGATTGCATGTCAAGTTATATTAGGGGATTTGTTAGTGGAAAATGTATAAAAACCCCTTCATCTGGTTCATTGTAATCAATTCAAGTTTGTGTGATCAATACAAGAACCACAGGTCATGTGTTATTGTGTGTGTGAATTATTTGTTTTATTTTGTGCCTTTACTCTTCTGCTTTCCAACATCTCCAAACCCCAAAATTATTGTATTTCAGTTTATTATAAAATATGAAATTATATTTTGATAGATATTTTTTGCAATATTATTAAAAGTTTCCAAATAAAAATTGTAATTGTAACACCCGGATTTAAGTTTTCCATGTTATTTTAAATTATACATTTAACTTTTTAAATTAAACAGGATTAACAAGTATGTTAATCAAATTATGAAAAAAAATTATTTTCTTCTAAATAAAAGACTAATTTATGGTGTAGTTTCCATAAATTAATGGTAAAATTTTCCAAGATTCCATAGTAGTTAGATTAAAGCAATTATTTGACAGTTATCTTTCCTCTAGGGATAAAAAAGAAATCCTAGAGAGGAAAAGGGGTTATGTACAAAGAGAAGGAACAACTAGAGGGTTGTAAGGTGAGAATGTCCAGAGCTGGTATGAACCACGTATGAACCAGTGGAACTTTGCCACCTAACACTGGAGGAGAGGCTAGACATAGGTCTTGAGGTCTACCTCCAAAATAACTGTCATTCATTCCTACTTCGATGCAGAGCACATGGGGAGTTGAAGGTGTAATTGCCTCTCACATGGTTGGGAGGACGACATCAGCTATACTTATTTGAGATAAATATTATAAACCCAAGGTAGGAAAGAATGAAAGGTTCATATCATGCATTTCATAAGTATGGTAATCACTGTAATTAATCTCTGTGTACTGCGAAAGTTTAATTACAGTAAAATAGTAGTTACTCTTTTCTACAGGAATTGTTGGATAGGCTATTTATGTTAGAGTTAAATGCTCAGTTCTAGGCGACTGTATAATTTTCTTATATATTCATGAAGTTTATTAATTCAAGAAAAGAGAACATATTATATGCATAAAGAAAACCTCAATATGAAAAATAACTAATACCTTGAATAGTAATGGAAAAATAGCTTGGAATTTTGTAGCAAAAAAATGATTGGTTGGGAAAATTAGTCCATCCAGGGAAGAATCCCGAGACAGGGCAGTCTGTCTTGTAAATAATTAGGAAAAATCCTACATGGACTAAGAGTTGAGAAATAAAACACCTTTTTAAACGATCGTTTGTACATCTGAAGAACTTACTTGAAAATAATATTGAACTCAAATAAAAACTAAACGGGTACTGAAATTACAATGTTGATACGCAATGTAATTACAAACAAGTACAGGAATAATAACATTACAGTGAATGATAAATTTTGTAAAATATAGTACATAAGAAATATAAATACAATTCTTTAAACAGGAAATCCTCATGAGGAGGTAAAACCCTTGTCAGAGAAAACGTAAGAATAATCTAGAAATTTCCATTGCACAGAGAGCAGGCTCGAGCGCAAGTGCTCTACCATGACTTCACCATATCCATGGAGCTAGTAAATATATTGCATGTATATAAAGAAATATAGAAGTGCACATAAATTTAATAATGGTGCGAAGAACTAAAAACCAGGATTACAAGTTATATACAGCCCACGAGGGAGTAACAAAGACAATAACCATAGCATAATTGAAACAAATATGACTATGATAAATATGTATATTTAAATGCACTCACAGACCAGTCAATACAATGAACCAGAAACTGGAACAGAACCGCAGATTAATTCTTAAACCCATTTCAAAAAGAATAGAGTTTTTTATTCGATGATATACTCAGAACCCAAACTCAAATCAAGGATAAAATTGCTCATTACGCATTACAGTAAGGCCCTTGAAGGGCTATAAACCTTCACAGTAAATAAGAGCTTAATGGCTCGCATGAGAAAATTGATAGAACAATATTTAGCTAATTAACATAGAGAGAATTCCTAATTAGGGCCAGGGTCTAACACATCTCGGAGGAGACACGCCAAGGATTCTAGTAGTACCTAGAAAAATGGACGATGGCTTACAACCGAGGCAGATAGTATGCTAACCGGATATGCTGGTGAGATTTTGGGTTCGAAAATACCTACAGGAGAGAAATAAAATAGAAACAGTGAGATTCGAATCACAAATCCCCAAACAGATTAAAATTCAAGGAGAAAATAATTTTACAGTATTAAACTAAACCAAACATTACCTTACAGAAGCAAAGGGGTTCGATTTTAGAGGCCTGAAAATAAACAATAGCGAGCTGTGAGGTCGAAAATACAAATCTAAGCCTGAACTAAATTAAAAATACAGAGAAGTGGGGAAACTGTTCTGGCCACGCTGGTGATGGGCAGCTATCGTATGGTTGAATACAAGCCCATAGATTTGTCGAAGGTGCCATGAAGAACGGATATGGCAGCCAGTGCACAACCTCTGCCAAGAAACATAGGTTAGAATAATAAGGAGCTCTGTTATCACCTATGTAAAGAAAACTGTGTGAGAAAAGTTATGTGCCGCACAATAACCCGACAAGCGAATAAAACACAATGTCGGAAGATACTATGGTTGAAAGATAAGTAATACCTCCATGTTCAGACTAAGAGCGAAATTAGGAGGAACAAACCAAAAACAGAAGTTGCAGAGCTCGGCGGTCTCGTAGTGACGGCAAATGGAGAGAGTGGTTAGGGTTTGTGGGGTATGGTATTACCCTAACCATCCCAACCTTCATCATAATCTTTTATTCAATAAAACCATCAAGGGCAGAGATCAACCCAGATGTCAAGAAATTAAAAGATAACAATGTCTGATGCCACAGAGAATCGATCCAAAAAATTAATAATATACAAACAATAATTGTAATGGTACTGCTTAAATCTATGTGCCAGGAACTAGGTGCTACAGACCAAATGGAATTTAACTATTCTAGCCATCAAAGCATCTCAATTCCGCTCCATAATTAAAGTAGAATCTAAGGCTATGATATGTCATGCTTTAGGGTAATTTTCCAAGTTTTATATATATGTTGTGCAATCTAAACTTAAATTTCATGATATTAGTTATGATATGGCAACCAATGCACAACCTCCTAGAGCTACGAGGGAAGCTCACCTCCAGTCTAACTCAGATATGAATCCAAAAATGTGGGTGTAGCTGAGTGTGGATCATCATCAACAAACTAGCAGATTACTCAAGGAATAGAAAAGGCAAACAAGTAGACTTCTGGATATGGTGTAACAGTTACAAGAAGAAATGCTTCGAGTAAGAAGTGACAATGAGAGGTTGATTCGAGAATAGTAGAGGATTCTTAAAAGCCTCTCAGATAGATAGAATCAAGGGACACCCCAACCAAGTCCAGAAAAAGAGACACCTGAGAAGAGGGTGAACAATGAAAACAAGCTAATGATAAGCCAGAAGGTATCTATACCTAGCAAAGAAATCAAAATATGACTTATAACGAAGCAAAGTTGGGAAATGAATAAACAGAAAATGGAGCTACATTGTGAAATCTGGAAAATTAGACCACCTACATTTGATGGAGAGGCGAAAGAGGTAGCAAAATCATGGATAATTAACATGAACAAATATTTTCAATTCTATGAATACAACAACAAATTGAAAGTTCACTTTGTTATTTATCAGCTGCGGGAAAAAGCAACATTATGGTGGGAGGAATTTAAAAACGTGCGAAGAATCGAGGACCAAAATGTGACTTGGGATGAGTTCCTGCAGTATTTTAAAGACAAATACTTAACCGAGCTCTTTTATGATGAAAAGTCTCAAGAATTTCACGATTTGAGATTGGGACAACTGTCAATGGACGAATTCATAACCAAATTTACCTCCTCATTGAGGTATGTGCCATATCTGAGAGATGAAAAGGAAAAATTACAGCGATTATTGAGTAGCCTACCTGCTCATATGAAGGAGAGGATCTAATTTGTGAATCCAAAGACCATGGACATGGTATTTGAAAATCACGTATGTGCTATCAGAAGTCCAAGGTAAAAGGATAAGATTGTAGGAATTGGCCGCCAAAGAAGGGGAAGAAAAGTATTTCAAATTTTAAAGGCAGTAGATCTGGTAATTATAAGAATGTTGCAAGAAATACAGCAAATAGACAGCAGGGAAGAAATCAGCAGAAACCCAAGTGGCCAATAGAAGAACGACCCACTGAAGCATCCACTAGACCAGATCATGGGCACATCCGAAAACCGCCACTACAGTGTTAGGATGAGGTGAGGCACATTATTATAAGAACCATCCTCACCGTGGGAGAAGGTGAGCCCTGGTATTGCACCAAGAGTGTTGCAACTCCCAGGGGCTACCCTACATTACTTTATCAACCCGGGGTTAGTACAAACTTGGAGGTGCCAGTGGTATACACACAGCAGATGCATTATGTTCATGTCATCCTCTTCCGCTCTACGAAAGGGTGCTACTTCTAAGTGTTCTCAGTGAATTCTTTCATAGTTCAATGAAACTAAACTAAATTTCTGAAAGGAAATGACAAAAAGAAACTAAATTAAATTGCTGAAAGGAAAAGACAGAAAAAAACTAAATTAAATTGCTGAAAAGAAATGACAAAAAGGAAACTAATTTAATTTGCTGAAAATAAATGGCCGAAAGGAAACTAATTCTAAACCACACTTAACTTGGCCAAACGGCTAAATTCACTCTACTTATCCTATGTTCTATCTACCATGCTTCTATCCATGCAGCTAAGTTATCCATGGCTTAATTCTAATTGAAAAAAAAAAGGTTGATTTGTAGCTTAGAGGAAAAAAAGGCTAAAGTGGCTAATGGAGGGCTTAACGCATGAAATAAGGCCTAGAAGTGGAAAGAGTGGGGTTAAAGCTTATAAAACTTTATTATAGTGCAGAAATGGCTTTGGAGCAGAATGAATTGAAAAGTGTGATGGCGAAGGTGAGATGTAGGCAAAAGTTTCGATATGCGATATGTGATATTGCAATCACAATATCGCAAAGTTAGAGCGGTAAAGGTTAACAGGAACAAACTAAAAAGTGTGATTTGTGATGTGCGATGCGGCGGATGATGTGGCAGTGGGACCGATGGTGGAGCATGATCGCAATATTGCAATCGGTGTTTGGAAGCAGTAAGTGCTAAAATAAATATCCTAAACAATGTGAAGTGTGAAATGCGATGGGGTTAAACATTGCGAATTGCAAAAAAGGGCAAAGGTTGTGATCTGCGGTATGCGATATTGTAATATCACAATAGGAAAAAAGAGAGGTAGGTCCTAAAATAAAATGGAAAAGGTTGCGAAATGAAATTTGTGATGGGTGATGTGGTGTTGGGACCGGTGGCAGAGCACAATCGCAATATTGCAATCGACAAAGAGGAGCTGTAAGTCTTAAAAAGGAAAACGATGCGAAGAGTGTGAAATGCAGGAGTTGTGGTAAGTCATAAAGGAAAAAGGGAAATGTAGTGATTTGTGATATGCAATATCGCAATATCACAATCGGAAAAAACAAGTAGTAAGTGTTAAGGAAAAAGGGGAAAATTTGTGATTTACGAATTGCGATGTACAGTAGCGGGAGATTCGAGGAGCAAAGGCGGAGGTCGACTTTCGATGGTTTTCAAGCATTTTTGCATTAAAACGAGTAAGGAAATGGTGAATGATAAAAATAAATTAATGATGTAGGCTAAAGGGTTTAAGTGTTTTTGGGAATAAAAAGGTGGGTGCAGCAGTTAAAATAAGCGGAAAACATGAGGGAATGGAGGCGTAAAAGCAAGGTTCAGAGGCATAACTCAAAGATAGATAGGGATTGGAAAATAAAGCGAAATGGCTGAATAATTTCTCTATTGATTTTGATGCCGATTCTTGCAAACAACCTGCTAACTTATGTGCATAGAAAGAGACAAATGCATGAAAATATTGTGCAAAGGAAGACTGGAAAATGGTGATGCAACTCTACTCCTAATCTCAGAAACAGTGAACAGAAATTAGTTTTTGGGTCTGTGGGAAGGTTCGCCCTCCTCGAGCTATATTGACAGAGATGTCAAGGGGCCCTTGATCCACAGCTTTTTGGTTTTTCTCCTCTATTCTATTACTCACAATAAAATGAACTACAACAGCACACTGGAAGCAAAACTAAACAACAATTTGAAACATGAATGAAATTATCAGAAGTAGAACTAATGAAATGAATGAAAGAAGAGAAAAAATACAACTCTCGGTTGAGGCACATGGATTGGGCCCTTAACCCACAAGCCTAGCTCTCTGAAACTTAAATCAGTAAAGTGAAATAAGTCTGCTCATTTCATAAAAAAATAGCCTCATACATCTCAGAAAGTTTGATCACTGGCTAGAATAAAAAGCTCAATAGATTGCAACAAAGTTCCAACTAGAATCGACTAACTCTTCCTAGCTCTAGCTCTGCTCTATTTATTCTATAGGGAAACTACCAATAGCTCCCTATACATTAGTGATTAAGTCCACTTGACTCCAAGTAAAAAAATATTGAGTGCACTCCTCTTTGAGTTGCTTCACTGCCTCTGGAATTCGCATTGCTGGATAGAATCCTTGGGATCCTTTAGTTGCCTTTGAGAGTTAAGGAGGGTGAACAATCCTCCAATAATTCCTCCTTTATGTCTCCTCCAAGTATTTATGATAAAATCATTATAAAAATTCTAATAATTCTTGATTTTCTGCACTCAACCTAATATTAGGCACTCAAAATATGTTAGCCTTAACCACCACCTATACTAGCATCATAAAACCAAATAATAATAAAAATGCAAGAAAAAGAGATATAATAAGGAAAAAATGTGACCATTAACCCCTCCAAATATGTCTAATGATGAAGCTCATCATCACCCCCCTACTGAATGGTTGTTCATCCTCTGAGCAAATAATCCTCCTTCTGCATTTCCTTCACGGCTTTGACAGCTCCCCTAATTTCCTGAGGAAGAAGTGTGGGAGTTTCCCCAAGGGGGTAAAAACCATTATTATTTTATGCATTATCCCATTCTCTATCTTGTGCATCTATTTCCTTTTCATCATTCAGCCCCAACAACAAAGGTGGGTTGAGCTTTAGTCCCAACCATTGGATCTTTTTGGCCTACATGGCCCTCTTGTATAATGGTGCCCTTTCCAACGCACCCCTCAGTATTTCTAGAGTATGGTACTCCTTGTTCTTGAGGCTCTGAGGGAGGTCGTTCCATATCATATGGTTGGCCATAATGCACTCATCTTCTATTTTCCTAGAAACATCATCAAAGTGGCCTATTACCTCTGTTTGATTCTAAAGGTAGATTTCAAATAGTGCAGGTTCCCTTTCATTCTCTTGAAGGTTAAGGATGACTCCTCTTCACTTGAACAATACTGGTATGATATATAAGGGTTCTCTATTTCTTCTTCCCATGACCCTCCATATCTCTTTTGCTCTATTTTCCTCATTCATTATCCAAGATACTAGAGCCATCAACTGCATAGCCCCCATTGCAGGATTGGGGTCCCAAGTATCCAGATTTTTCATCACAAGGTTATGCACATAAAACTCTGCCATTTTTTCCTGATTAGCCATGTTAGCTTGCTTGTAGAAATCCATGAATTGCCTACAATATTGGAAAGGTAGTGATCTATGGGAGGCTAGAGTTTTTATTTGAAATAGGATCCATTGCTCTTTGAGGTACACAGCATATGAGTCAGAAGGGAATCTGTGATGAAGGGCTTCTATGCATAAGTCTTTCATGGTGGCTACTTGTTGTCATTTTTGTTGTAATTTCTCCTTCAGTGCTACATTCTCTGCTTGTGCCTTCTACAGTTGCTCCTTCAGAACTATTTCTTCGATTATTTCCTCCTCCCTTGGTGATTCTTCAATAATAATCGGGCTCATGGGAAGAGTTTTTGGCTCTCTCTGACTTATCTTCTTACTCTTGTCAGCTCTAAAATACATACAGGTTTTCCTTTTTCTCTTTGCGCTCAGAGAAGCTAAGGTGGCAACTACCTCTTTGTCTTGAGGGGATGTGGTGTTATGTTGTTAGTCTGTTTCTTGATCACTTTCTGCTACCTATATGGCTTCCATTACCATATCTTATATTTTTCCTTAACCCTTTGTCTCTTCCTCTTTTCCTTCTGGTTCTTCTTGTTCCTCTTCTGGTTCTTCTTGGTTCTTCTTCTGGTTCTTCTTCTAGTTCTTCCTCTTCTTCTAGTTCTTCCTCTTCTTCTGGTTCTTCTTCCTCTGCTAGTTCTTCTTCTTCTTCTCTAAGCGTTGTGGGCTTTCTTCAGTCTCTCTCCCTTTAAAAATTTCCAATTTACTAGTTTGGATTAGATGGGACCTCTTTATTATTAGACTACGCAGCTAATTCTTGAGCGCTTATGTAACTCGGGCTCAACTCCACTTTCTGTCAGAGACCGTTGTTTCCTTCTCTTTGTTAATTTGTGATGGAATGCGTTTTTCCTCCCCTCATTCTCCTCTACTCCACTTGATTTAATTTTTTCTTTTGCATGCCTAGGTGGCATGACTTTGCAGTTCTCCCTAGTCATACTTCGCAATGGTGGCCAAGCTAACTCACCACCTTTCTGCCCCTTAAACTCTAAGTCTAAAAAATTTAATTATTTATAGTTATTATGGATGCATAGCGAGGGGTGAGAAGCTATACCTGAGTTTACCTGTTGTTTCCAAGGCAGTTACAAGAGCTATATTGAGGAGACAAGCCTTTTAGATGCTACACTCTTCACTATTTTCATGTTCTCTGAGTGAGAATATTGTTGAATGAGAAACTCTCTGAGGTAGCTACTAATATTTCTTGTTGTTTCTTCACATTGTAGATGCTACGTGGGGTTGCTCCAGATGCCATGGGTGGAACTCTTGTCTTTCCTGGGGTCTAATATATCAACTCCTCCTTGTTTTTCTTTACAGTCCGTGAAAAACTTTATTTTTTAAGGAAATTCTTGATGTTTGTAGCAATTTGTGGCTTGCTTTGTTTTACTACATTCTACTCAGGAATGGAGGAATATGGTGTATGGAGGTGATGGAAAGAGTTATGGAATTGAATGGAGTGAATGATGGGATGGATGGTAAAATAGAAGGGAAGAGAAGATGAATGCTTCACTATTTTTCTAGAAACCATTAATGACCTACAAAACAACAAACACAAAAAAACACAGAGATGCAGATGTATTTTTTTGTTGTTGGTTTTTTTTTCAAAGAAAGTGGGCCGCCTCCATGGAGGTTTTCAACCCACAAACTTGCCTTGGGTGCCTCAGAGAGGTTTTCACCCATGGATCTTTATTCTCTTCTTTTTTTATCTCTTTTTTCTTTAGCAAGTGCGCTGCCTCCATCAAGGTTTTCAACCCACAAGATTGCCTTGGGTGCCTCAGAGAGGTTTTCACCCATGGATCTTTATTTTTTCTTTTTTTCTTCTTCTTTTTTTTCAGGAGGTGTGGGAAAATATGGAGTTTCCCATTACATACACCTCTCTACTTATTTAATTTATGAACTCTGCCTTTGACAAAGGCTTCCTATAAATTTTAAGTCTGTCACCATTGACAAGCAAGGGGATTCCTTCCTCATCTATGGTTTTGATTTGAACGGCGCTGTTATCAAAAAAAAATTTCACTGTGTAAGGTCCCAACCATCTTGTCATCAGCTTGCCTTTGAAATATTTAAACCTTGAATCATACAGAAACGCCAAATATCCTTCTTGGAAGGTCTTTTCTTTGATGTTCTTGTCATGCCATACCTTCCTTTGAAGTTGAACTACCTTCGTGTGAGGAAGTTCTTGCATTGTGAACTCATCCAATCCATTTAGTTGCAGCAACCGCTCTTTTTTGGCATTTGATAGATCTAGGTTTAATTCATCTACCATTCTTAAAGTATTGAATTCAAACTCAATTGAAAGTAGAGCCTTCTTACCATAGACTAGTTCATAAGGAGTGAATCCTATTATTGTCTTCCAAGTAGTGTTGTAGGCCCAAGTAGCTTCTACCAATCTGTCTGCACAATATTTTCCGTTGTTGCTCACAACCTTGGTGAGGATGTTCTCTAAGGCTATGTTAGTTACTTCTACTTGGTCATTCGCCTGAGGTTGATAGGAAGTAGAAGTTCTATGCTTAATCTTGTGCTTCCTCAAAATATTCTCAATGAGGTGAGAGGTGAATTTTGCTCCCTGATCAGTGATTATTTCTCTAGGGTACCTAAACTTGTAAAACACATTCTCCCTCAGAAATCATTCTACTTTCTCCTCGGTTTCTACTTTCACTGCTTTTGTTTCAGCCCATTTTTTCAGGTAATCAGTGTAGACTATGATATACTTATTTTTTCTGGATGGTGGATCAATAATTCCAACAAAGTCCATGCCCCACTTTTCAAATGGCTCAAGAGCCACCTGAGGGTGAAAAGGCATCTCATCCCTTTGCATGGGTTTCCCTGTCCTTTAGTACTGGTCACACATGCTAGTGTATCTTCTGGAATCTTGGTGAAGGGAAGGCCAATAGTATCTTGGCTGCAAAACTTTGTAAGCAGATCTCTTTGCAGAAAAGTGGCCTGCACATGGGTTTTCATGACATGTAGAGAGGATATCAAAAAATTCTTCCTCCCTCACACATATCCTTAGGATTTAATCAGGTCCCAGCTTGAAAATGTTTCCCCCAATCCATGTGAAAGGGGTGCTTTTTTTTATGATTCTGCTCCTCTCTTTGAATGAAAGATTAGGAGGAAGTCTCCCAGAAACCAAGTAGTTGGCTATATCAAAAAACCATGGTGAGAGTGTTGATATGGCAAAGAGATTCAATCTAGCAGCTGGTCATCCACCATTCCTCCTTCACCCATAGGGAGAGCTAACCTGGAAAAAAAATATGCAACAACATTCTCCTTTCTAGTTTTATCAACAAAAGTTAAATAAATTTGTTGCAAAAGTAACAACCATCTAATTATTCTAGCATTAACATCCAATTTTTTCATTAAATACTTGATGGCTACATGGTCAGTGTGAACAAAGGTCTGATATCCAGTTACATAATGCCTGGATTTGTTCAAAGCATGGAAAATGGCTAACATCTCCTTCTTAGTAACAGTATAATTCATCTCGACCTTGGACAAGTTCTTGTTGATGAAATAAATGGCATAAGGGATTTTTTATTCTAATTGTCCTAATGCTGCCCCTGCAGCTTTATTGGATGCATCAGTGTGGATGTGGAAGGGCAGATTCCAATTTGGACCTCGGAGGATGGGGGCAGTAGTCAAATTTCCCTTAATGAGCTCAAAAGCCTCTTGACAAGGACCAGACCAAATAAACTCAAAATATTTGGCCAATAACCCAAATAATGGTGAATCCATCTTGCTGAAATCTTTGATGAACCTTCTATAGTAATTAGCTAAGCCTAAGAAACTCCTGACATCTTTATGCTTTTGAGGAGCAGGTACCCTTTTGATGATAGTGATTTTTTTCGGGTCTACCTATATTCATGCTTGGGATATGGAGTGTCCTAATACAACCCCTGCTTTCTTCATGAATTCACAATTTTTTGGGCTCAAGGATAGATGTATCTCAATGCACCTTCTTATTACTTTACCAAAATTGGAGAGAGCTTCCTAGAAGTCATTCCCATATGCTGTGAAATCATCCATGTAGATTTCGACAGAGTCATGGACCAACTCAGAAAATATGCTCAGGACAGATCTTTGGAAGGTAGTTTGGGAATTGCACAACCCAAAGCGTAGGAATCTATAAGAAAAGGTACCCCAAGGGAAGGTGAAAGTATTCTTATCCTAGTCTTCAAGGCTGATTTAAATCTGATTGTACCCACTGAGCCCATCTAAGAAGGAAAATAACTCCTTCCCTACAAGGCCATCTAGGAATTGGTCTATAAAGGGAAAAGGGAAATGGTCTTTCTTGGTGGATTTGTTAAGTTCTCGGTAGTCAACACAAATTTGCCACTTCCCATTCTTCTTTGGAACTAGGACAAGAGGGGATACCCACTCACTATCGGATATAGGATATATGAACCCTGCATCCAATAGTTTTTGTACTCTTCTTTGACTATGTCCTTCAGAGTTGGGTTCATCCTTCTTTGGGGTTGTCTCATGGGCTTGCATCCTTCTTTGATGTAAATGTGATTTCTTCATACTGAAGGATGCACCCCTTTCATGTCCTTGTAATCCCAAGAAAATATTCAAGATTTTCTTTCAAAAGATGTCATAGCTGCTTCTCTTCTTCATTCAAGAGGTTTGGGTTGATTTTCAGAGATATGGATGGTACAAAATCAATAACCTTAGTGGTTTCAAAGGTCGACTCAACTAAGTGCACTTCCATCCAAGGTTGGCTTTCAGACTCTTTGACTAAGGTTTCAAGAGGAATGCTAGTGGAGGACTAGTTTTGAATGGCACAGTGGATGAGTTCATCTTCATCAAGTTTCCCCCCTCTAAGAATAGCATCTATGGTACACATAGGGGAAGTGTTATATAACTCATCTTCTTCATCCTCCAACCATATAGGGAAATCATGATCAATGGAAGGTTGAGTTGGAGTATATAACACTAGTTGTTTAGACCAAGGCCCATTTTTTATAGTCATGTTTCCGGCCCGAAAACTAATATAAGCATGTATAGTGGCTAACCAAGGTCTCCCTAAGATGAGGGGATAACCATTAAACTTGGTTTTTAGTTGTAGGACCAGGAAATCTGTAGGATACTCCCAAGAGTCAATGGTAACCTTAACATCCTCAATAATTCCTTTCAGAGTTACTGTTGACCGATCTCCAAGTTGCATAACTGTTGTGGTTTTCCTCAAAGTCCCTCGAAGATTAAGTTTCAATATAGTTTCCTTGGTCATGATATTGATGGCATCCCATAGATTAATCAGAGTGTTGGGGACTATGATGACATCTATATGCACATCAACAACTGGACTACCAGGGTCCACATACTTTGGAAATATCACCTTCCCCAGCATCAGGTCAAACAATTGTCCTACCACATTGATGATGGGGGTATCTATCTTTCTTCTCCCAGGTTTCTTGAAGCACTTTCCTTTGATGAGCCTATTGTAGATAGGGGCATCCTTAATGGACAGAAGAAGTGGTATATTTACACACAAATTTTCTAATTCTCCCAGGAGTTCAGTCTCCTCTGGGGTGTGCTGACTAGGGTGGATCAAGCGTTCAGGGAAAGGAGGTTGTTGGATCTGAGTGTTACCTTCTTCCTTTTCCTCCTCAACCTCTACAGGTGGAGATGGAGGATGTTTTTCTGGGAGCACTCTTCCCAACCTGAGATTAACCTCCTCTATCTCCACAGCATAAGCTCGATGGGATGTTTCTTAACTGGGAGCCTGATTTGCATGTATGTTGTTCGGGTTCGGATTGGGTTATGCATGTATAGGTAGCCTAGGTGGAGTAGCATAAGTAACCTGAGGTTGAGGTTGGGGTGGAGGCATTAGAGCAAGTGGTTGGTTTTTTTAAGGCCCCCACCCTTGAGATGGATTGTTCCACTAAGGTTGTTATGGAACATACTGCTAAAATGGTTGGTTGACTGGGTGAGGATGATATGAAGAATTGTAAGGCCAAGTAGGAGGTTTATACTAGGATGTAGGAGTGGGGGTGTACCAAGGTTGCATGGGTGAAATATTATTTTGTGGTAGTAAGAGTAAGGTGCACCTTTCATACCTTGTTGATATGACTGAGGGCCTTGAGGCCTTCTCTGGTTGATGAAATAGAGTTTATTTGGCATTCCTTCCCCACCTTGATATACAACCTTAAGTCCAAGTAAGGAGGGGCACTTTTTTGTGGCATGATTCTCCTCACAAAGTAAGCAAACCTCTATGACATTCAATGGGCATTCATTTCTCAAGTGCTTCCTAGTACATCTAGGAAAAATTATGGCCAGGGCTCTTTCTGCTTCCTCTTGCTTCCTTTGAGCTGCATTGTGTCCATTTTCAAAGAAAAGGTGTGTATCATGTCACTCTTTAAGTCCTATAACATGTTTCCAATATCATTTTTTATGAAGGTGGAAGAGGAAGGGGTATTGGATGTACTTTGGCTAGCTCTTCCCTTCTTCCTAAATGCCCTAGAATGGTTCCAGAAGACAATTTTGATTGTTTCATATGGTTTTTGGTAGATATATCCTCTTGATAGCATATTCAAGGTTTCTATCATTTCTTCATTGATCCCTCAAAGAAGTAAAAGTTTAAGTGATGTAGGATCAAGAGTACAGTTGGCTCTCTTAGAGTTTAATTGAAACCTCTCTTCATAGTCCTCTAGGGATTCATCTGGACCTAGAGTCATCCTAGAGATCTCATCCTTAGTTTCATTGGACCTACAGTATTCTTTGTATTTGCTGCTGAATGTCTCTTCCATGTATGCCCAGGTAGTGATGCTATCCCCAGGCAGACCATGAACCAGTGCAAGGCTACATCCTTAAGGGTGGATGGTAATACCTTCAAATTCTCATCATCAGAGGTGTAGTCATAAGTCCTACAAACAACAGCAAATTCAAACATGAATATGTCAAGGTCCTCATAGGTAAGTCCATGAAAGTGTGGAAGAGATGAGGGGCTAATGTTTTTTATCTTAGTTTCCCCATCTCCCTCTCTTATGGGAAAGGCTCTCTAGATCCCAGCCATGGTTAAGATAGGTAAAGCAGGTCCCTCAGTTGAAACAGTGTCTTCTTCTTCTTCCCCAATAGGATCCTCAAAATAATCAAAAGGCTCTTCTATAGGGGGTTCAATATCACTGCCACTAAAGAAGTCTAGTGAAGGGTGGCTAGGAGGTGATGTGGGGGTTTTAGGTAAGATTTGTCTTTGAGTATTCCTACTCCTACGAGGCATGAAAATCAGATCTTTTTTTTTATTTTTTTAACTATTTCTGAAATGACATGAAAAGAGAATAAAGAAGAAAATAATGCTAAAAAAAAATCAAAGCATCTACTAGACACCTCCCCGGAAACGGCGCCGCCAAAAATTGGTGATCCCTGGTATTGCACCAAGAGTGCTACAACTCCCAGGGGCTACCCTACTTTACTTTATCAACCCGGGGTTCGTACAAACTTGGAGGTGATAGTGATATATACACAACAGATGCATTCTATTCATGTCATCCTCTTCCGCTCTACGAAAGGGTGCTACTTCTAAGGGTTCTCAGTGAATTTTTTCACACTTCAATGAAACTAAACTAAATTGATGAAAGGAAATGACAGAAATAAAATAAATTAAATTGTTGAAATGAAATGATAGAAAGAAACTAAATTAAATTGCTGAAAAGAAATGACAGAAAGGAAACTAATTTAATTTTCTAAAAATAAATGGCAGAAAGGAAACTAATTCTAAACCACACTTAACTTGGACAAATAGCTAAATTCACTCTGCTTATCTTATGTTATATCTACCATGCTTCTATCCATGCAGCTAAACTATCCATGGCTTAATTTTAGTAATTGAAAAAAAGGGTTGATTTGCAGCTTGGAGGGAAAAAAGGCTAAAGTGGCTATTGGAGGGCTTAATGCATGAAACAAGGCTTAGAAGTGGAAAGAAAGAGGTTAAACCTTATAAAACTTTATTATAGCGCATAACTGGATTTGGAGCAGAATGAATTTAAAAGTACGATGGTAGAGGTGCGATAGAGGCAAAAGTTGCGATATGTGATATGCGATATCGAAATCACAATATCACAAAGTTAGAGCAGTAAAGGTTAACAGGAAAAAATTAAAAAGCGCGATTTGTGATGTGCGATGCGGCGGATGGCATGGCGGTGGGACCAGTCGCTGAGCGCGATCGTAATATCGCAATCGGAGTTTGGAAGCAGTAAGTGTTAAAGAAAATATCCTAAAAAATGCAAAGTGCGAAATGCCACAAGGATAAACATTGTGAATTGCAAAAAGGGAAAATGTTGCGATCTATGATATGCGATATCGCAATATCACAATCAGCAAAAAGAGCGTTAGGTCTTAAAAGAAAAGGGAAAAGGTTGTGAAATGTGATTTTCAACGGGTGACATGGTGGTGGGACCAGTGGCGGAGCGCAATCGCAATATCGCAATCAGTAGATAGGAGCAGTAAGTCTTAAAAGAAAAAGGAAAATGATGCGAAGTATGAAGTGCGAAATGCGGGAGTTGTGGTAAGTTGTAAAGGGAAAAGGGAAATGTTGCGATTTGCGATATGTGATATCGCAATATCGCAATCGGAAAAAACAAACAATAAGTGTTAAGGAAAAAGGGGAAAATTTTCAAATTGCGAATTGCGATGTATGGTAGCGGAAGATTCGAGGAGCAAAGGCAGAGGCTGAATTTCGATGGTTTTCAAGCTTTTTTGCGTTAAAACAAGTAAGGCAATGGTGAATGATAAAAATAAAGGAATGAGGCGGGTTGAAGGGTTTAAGTGTTTTCGGAATAAAAGGTGGGTGCAGCAGTTAAAATAAGTAGAAAACATGAGGGAATGGAGGCGTAAAATCAAGGTGCAGAGGCGTAACTCAAAGATGGATAGGGACTAGAAAATAAAGCGGAACGACTAAATAATTTCTCTGGGACTTTTGATGCCTATTCCTGCAAACAACCTGCTAACTTATGTGCATATAAATAGACAAATGCATGAAAATAATGTGCAAATGAAGACTAGAAAATGGTAATGCAACTCTACTCCTAATATCAGAAATAGTGAACAGAAATCATTTTTTGGGTCTGTGGGAAGGTTTGCCCTCCTCGAGCTATATTGACAGAGATGAGAAGGGGGCCTTGATCCACAAATTTTTGGTTTTTCTCCTCTATTCTATTACTCATTAGCAAATGAACTACAACAGCACACTGGAAGCAAAACTAAACAGCAATTTGAAACATGAATGAAATTATCAAAAGTGGAACTAATGAAATGACAGAAAGAAGAGAACAAATACAACAGAGAGGCTAAGGCACATGGATTAGACCCTTAACCCACAAGCCTAGCTCTCTGAAACTTAAATGGGTAAAGTGAAATGAGTCTATTCATTTCATAAAATAATATCCTCATACATCTCTGAAAGTTTGATCACTGGCTAGAATAAAAATCTCAATAGCTTGCAAAAAAGTTCCAACTAGAATCGACTAACTCTTCCTAGCTCTAGCTCTGCTTTATTTATTCTACAAGAAAACTACCAACAGCTCCCTAGAAAATAGTGATTGATCCCACTTGACTCCAAGTAAACAAAGATTAAGTGCACTCCTCTTTGAGTTTCTTGGCTACCTATGGAATTCAAATTGTTGGAGAGAATCCTTGGGATCCTTTGGTTGCCTTTGAGGGTTAAGGAGGGTGGAAAATCCTCCAATAATTTCTCCTTGTTGTCTCCTCCAAGTTTTTATGATAAAATCCTTATAAAAATGCTAATAATTCCTGATTTTATGCACTCAACCTCATATTAGGCACTCAGAGTATGCTATCCTTAATCACCACCTATACTAACATCATAAAACCAAATAATAATAAAAATGCAAGAAAAAGAGATCTAAGAAGGAAAAAAGGTGACCATTAACCCCTCCAAATATGTCTAATGATGGAGCTCATCAAGAGAAACAAAACTGAAACTAACCTGCAAGAGGCATCCACGGTGGGGGATGTTGCGCGAAACATACCAAGAATCAACATGGCACTAGAGAATCAGCAAGCAGATTACCAGAGACCATGATAGAACTAGAAGATAAGTTGTATTCCCAAACTGTGTCTATTTTGGTTGATCCTGGTGCCAGTTTAAGTTATGTAAATCCCCATATAGTAGAAAAATGTGACTTGCAGAGCCAAAAATTTAAAAATATTTGGACCAGGCAAAGAGAAGATTTAATGTTAAAGTTTCCAACTATCCCCTAGAAGTTGGAAACCAACATATAAATGTTGAATTGAATATTCTACCTTTAAGCTCCTATGATATATTACTGGGAATGGATTGGTTGGAAGTGCATTGATCACTAGTAGACTGCAAAGAGAAAATCATTTATTTTAAGGCTGAAGATAGAACTCGCCAATAATTGCAAGGAATTAAGAAACCACTTCAGTTGTGTCCCATTACTACATCTCAGCTGGGAAAATGCATTAGAAAAGGATGTAAAATTTATGTTATTCAAGTGCATTTCACCAATTCTAAAGATAAGAACCTGTTGTGCTATACAACAACCCCCCATTTATTTTTTATAAATATGGACCCTTTAGAAATAGATAGGAAATTCTTTTTATAATTTCCTAAAATAAAAATAAAAATAAAAATAAAATTAGAAAAAAAAATTTGTTGTTCTTCCCTTAAAAGCGCATCGCATATTACATATCTTATTTCAAAAAGAATTATAAAATGTAAGATATGTGAATTGCAAAATGTGCTCGAAGCCTTTCCGAAGAAATAATTAAAAAACCTTGTAAAAACATCAAAATAATCGTTTTATTCTTCCTTTTTCGCATCGCACTTTATTTAATCAATAAAGCTTTAAGAAAAAATTGATATAATTTGTGATACCTGTGGACCCGACAAGCAAATAAACTAGGAAATATAAAATATTTCGTGATCGCGTCCACTTTAAGTTTTTCAAAATTCGCATTGCGCGCAACTTATAATATATACTCAAACACTATCCTATTAAAGTTGCAATCTGCAATTTGTGCAGATCGCATTTCGCAGCCTTTAAAGGTTAAGCATTGCGAAATATTATAAGGAATGATTTCAATTTGCGTATTAAATGAATTCAGCGTGTGAAAACAGTTTATGTCATATCAAATAGAATTTAAGATCTTAACGTCTTTAAAACGATTGATAGATCTTACGTGCGAGGCCATGTGAAATATTAAATTAGGAATTATGAAAGATGATTGATAGATTGAGATCTTCTCGCGTGCATTAGAAGTAAATGATTGATTTACTCTTATAACACTCCTTATATGTTAAATTTTCTTCACTCTCAGGAAATAATTACTTGGTTGAAGAAGTTCAAAATGAGCAAAAGAGGCAAGGAAATATCTCAAACATCATCCACAGAAGACACAGATATGTCTTCATTATTTTCAGACACCATCTGCAACAAAGACTATGGCAGCTTGTCATGGGAGGCAATGTACAAACTCTTCGAAGATGAAGGACCAAGGGTGATAGAAAAATTTTCTGCTACAGGCACTGATTCTACCTCTGATGAAACCCTTTTTGGTGTTGCATGCTCACACATTCACAGGATAGCAGTGAGACCAAATATTCTTCCTTATACAGACATGGTTAAGTGGGAAATTGACCACTTCAACATTGAAGATAGAATTTACAAGAATTCGAGAGGAGAGATTATGGGTTCTTTCAAAGTAGAGGATTTAGCAGCAATGTATCATATACCAACCCCGCAGCAGAAATACGACAATAAGTATGTGCAAACTTTCAAAGAAAAACATCCAGATCTTATCAAAGTCATCCATGAATGGAAGGACAATGAAGGGAAATTGAAGTAAGATAATTCTGGTACATGCCCAATTGCACAAATTCCTAATCCTTATTTTTATGTCGCTGGTATGTTGTGTATAATAATTTCCAAGCCTGATAGTACTAGATTTTCAAGAGATTGGGTTCCCCTAATTGATAAAATCGCCAATTCATCTATCCTAAATTGGGCAGACATTCTATCCAATTACCTAGCCAAGCATATCATTGAATATAGGAATAAAAGAAGTGTTTCGCTCAGAGAAATACCTCTATTTTATATGTCTTCTTATGTCATGGACGCCATTTGTTTTACTTCTAATTTTCCTACCATGGGTTGGAAATGGACCACCAAAAATCCTACCCTGATTCATATTTACCATAGAGAACTCTGGGATTCGGAGTTCCACTTACACTTCTATAAAATCTACTACAGAGTCATATTGCCCATGCATCAGATGATTTTCAACAAAAAGGCTCCTAGGGTTTCTAAAGAAGCCAATGTAGATATACTTCCCGTAGAAAGATGGTTTGATGAAGAAAATTTCACATATATTAGAGTATTTTGGAGTCATGCTTCTCCCCATGTTTTACCTTACTATGTTCCAGATAAATTACTTGCAAAATAAATAGCATTTCAGCTTGTCAACGGTGTCACAAAGCAATTAAAGGATGGTAAAAAGGCTATTTGGCTTAATTTCCCTCTACAATGCGAGACCTTTTCTCTGGCTAATATTGGCCATACATACAAAGAGGTTCCCAAGGTTTAGTTGTTAAAATTGGCATTTATTCCAGGAAGATTATATGATCCCAATGATGTGATTAAAAATTACATCGCGGAGCTAAAAATGAAACCTTTTGTAAAGGAAGACGATGAATTTGATGATTTCTTCCAAGGCATGGAAAATTTCTCTGATATTACCAAATACGTTCCTATTCAATTAAGTCAAGAAGATGCTGAAGCTTTTCAAACATATATAAACAAGAGACTAGAAAAGGTCCCTTTGAATTTGTTGACTATTGAAGATGAAAAACACACTCCAAGTGTTAGTCTAGATGACGAAATGAAAGATATATCTGAAAATTAATCAGGTCAATCACAGCAGCAGTCTGATAATTTGGATCAATCTGAGGAATCTGAATCTAAGAAAGAAAATTCAGAAATTGACCAAATTCTTCAAGAGATAGAAGTGCTGGAGAAAACAAAAAACAATGGAACAAAATCAAATTCGGAAACAGTTCAACATACTCATAGCATGTTATGTCAATCCAAGTCATCTCAAGTAAAATATTTGATGAATGAATGGGAAGAATTTTCTGAATCAATAAAGACTCCCAAAGAAAATCCCAATATTAATCTAACATCAAGTTTTCAAACACCAAAACCTTCACAGAAAATAGTTGAGACTATCAATATACTACAAAGAGTTCCAGCAGTACATGACAAAGAAATCATACTGGCCTACCCTACAGATCAGATAGTTATGCAGATTGAATATATTCCGTCATTAGACATTTTCTACAGTCCTAGCTACAAAGTTGTGGTTAAAAGGAATAAAAGAAGAAGGATTGATGAAACAACTCCAAAACCAATAAATGAATAAGTTGATGTACTTTGGAAGGATTCCTTATATGATCTCACTGAACATCTAACCCAGTTATCACAATATGCAAGGGCATATGCCACCGCCACTGTTGATAAAGCTACTGAGGTTAGAATATTGTTGAAACAAAAGGAAGCCAGAGTACAAGAATTAGAATAGTTGCTAAATGAAGAGAAATCCAACTCCATTAAGCAGATCAAAATAAGCATAGCTCAATTTCATGAAAATATTGGAAACCTCAAATTGAAGTCTCAGACAAAGCTTAATGAAAAGCAAGCACATCTGGAAAGAGCAATGGTTGAATTACAGAGTCAACCACAGTTAGAAAAATTCATCAAAGAAGCACTTGATGTAAACACTATGTTAAAGAAATAACAATAAATGTTTTTCCACCAAGCTTTCATGATTGATTCTTATTGTGATTCCAATAAGATAATGATTCAGTAAATAGCAATTCAGAAACTGGAATGTGAAATACTTGAAAAGAAAATCGAATAACACATTCAATGGAAAATTTTATATACAGGAAAACAAAATAATCTACCACAAATAGACAACCTTCACAAAGAATTGTTATTCGCAGAATGGAGAGCACAAATTAATCAAGCAAAGAAAGCAATGACCAAGACATCCGAGAAATCAAATGAGATTATCCAGTCTATATGTGATCAATTCTTTAAAACATAACTTCTTAAAGAAAACACGTCTAATTTGTTTTCAGGAACAAAGGAAGTAGAAATAAAATGGAGACAGAGAGCGGATACACAAGAGGAAATGATCAAAAAAGTTAACAAGTTTGGTCAAGAAAATTACTAGAATTTTCTGATCAAACCTTACCATCAACATCAAACTCTTCAGTCTCTTACAGATTCAGCAAAAATATCTCAGTCAGTAATCTCAAATGCTATTTTCAAGGGATAGATTCAGTCATGAATATCATAGCTAGCTCAGCTTAAATAAATGCTAGATATTTTTCAACTTCGTGATCACACTCAGAAAGAAGGGCAGGATTTGCAAAATCAGGAATGTTAGTTCAAAGTTCCTAGATTATTGTTTAAGTTAAGTTTTTAGAGAAAGGTTGTTTGAAACCTCCTCTACATTTTTGTAATAATTTAATTTTAGTTTGTAGTTAGTTTACTATTTAAACCCTTCTCATGCATTTAGAGAAGGGTCAAGAATTTTATTGAGAACATTTGCAAAGAATTCTTAATTGTAAGTAAGTTTGTGAATGCCTTGATAAAGTAATGGAACACAGCCTTTTCAGTTATATATCATTTTGTTGATCACTATTGATGCACTTTTGTATTCTTTGAAAGACTTGATGATAGAAGAGTTGAATGTGGCCTATTATCACTGATCAGATGAACAGGACAGTACACATCTGGTACTATTATCATGTATGCTAGTTCTGTTTTGAATATTGGTGATGAATCCAGCTTTCATGAATTATATATGAAATCAATTGTTTTTGTATGAAATATCAATTGCACTATTGTATGATATAGAGATAGAAATTCGTTTGTTTTATATATGATCATCATATATATGCGATATGTTTCTCATTTTCTTTTTATTAACTATTTTTTCAAGAGAATCATCTTACAAAGTAATAATTCTATTAAATATGTGATGATCTTCATCATCACAGATTGAATAGATATCATTCTAGATCACGTTAAATTAGTATTATCCTAGGTTAGATTAAATTAGGCTTAAATTCAAAGTTTTTCATTTTAGAATAAATTTATTTTATTTTTAGTAATTCTTTATGCAAATCCTTTGAGAGAAACCCAATAATCAAAGTAAAAACCCAACTCTGGGAAACTAGTCCCATTATATCCAGTCGGAGCCACTATCCCAAATGGAAAAGGAATTGTCTTAAGGTCCAGACCGGGTGGTTATCCCCCTTTGTTGTTGCCACAGATTTATGATGCCTCAACATTTTTGGCACTAGAAGGAGGGTGACTATGAATGGCATATAAGTCTAAACCTCAAACTAGAAGCCCTCATAAGGGTCGATCTCCCCAAAAGCATTCTACAACTTCCCGATCACATTCTAGATCACCAACTCAGAAATCAGAAATATTAGAAGCCTTTTCATCATCTCCTGAAGTATCTCAATAGTCATTTTCTTCATAATTCACTCTCGAGTCTCTCGAAGTTCAGTTTTTAATTCAAAAATTAGAAGGAATATCTATTTTTGCTGAAAATCCTATTAACCCGGAAGCTTCTAAGGAAAGTGTTACTTCTCTATTTAGAGAAACTGGTATATTAACTAGATCTAAAAGTGAGAAACTTGGAATTCCACCTTTTGAATTTCCAATTGAATCATTTTGCAAAAAAAATTTATATATCTAGATCTAAGTTAGATACAAGTGAAGTCACCTCAAATTTCCCTTTAGTTACTTCTTCACATCCTCTTACTAAATATGCATCTTCTCAGTCTTCCATTTCCTCTACTCAAACAATCAGTGCTATTACAAGTAGTATTGTTCCAGTTGTAAGTTCTTCATTCATTCCTCCTACTTTTGGATCTACTTCTATATCTTCGCAAACTTCAAATCCAATTATGGTTAATCGACCTTGGACGAATCCTGGTGTTGTATTAATAGCCAATCCAAATCTTCTTTCGGATCATCTAGAAAAATGGTTACCTAAATATAATCCAGATGATGGTCTTCCTGCCGAAAAACATATCAATAATTTTATGTTAGCCATGAATTTAAATGGAGTTTCTCATGAATATATTGTAGTTATATTGTTTCCTTATACTTTACAAGGATCTGTAGGATCTTGGTACTTTTCACTTCTAGGAGGATCTATTGCCGATTGGGAAACTTTTGAGCAAGTTTTCCTTGCAAAATTTGGAGATGATAGAACTGTTGCATCCCTAATCCATGCTCTTTCCAATCTTAAAACAAATTTAGGGGAAAGTATCAAATATTTCAACTCCAGATTTAACAAGTTATTAAACAAAATTCCAACTTCTTCCAAATCTATTGTTGATGTACAAATAGAGTGGTATATTTCTTCTTTGCCTTCTAATATAGCTATTTTTGTAGATAGAGCTGGTAAAGCTACCCTTTTAGAGAACATGAAAGAAGCTCTTGCCATAGATAAAAGAATCTTAGCATTAGAAAAACGTTTAGAGATAGAAGACAAGAAATCCAAGAAAGTGACATTTAGTCAAGATTCAAAAAAAAAGGTCTTGAAAGATCCATTTGATCTTGAAGGTCTTCAAAAAGTATTAAAGACTATGTCAAATGATATGATTGAAATAAAGAAATAGGTTTTTGAAACCTCAACCCCTAAAAAATCATTTCACCCATTTAAGAAAAACCCTTCTTCAACATCTCAACCTCCAAACGTAATTTCGAATGCTGAATCTGATCAAGATACTGAAGATCCCTCACCATCTAAACAAGAGCTAGAATCTAAGGAAGAAGTTGAATTAAATGGTTTATGGGATTTCATTCTTCCCACAGAGGAAGAAAGTGAAGCTATGCCTGTGTCTACAAGAAGTAAATATTCTTCTGATTCAACTATATTAAATTAGAAACAAAAATCTCTCCCCGCCAAGGAGAAAATAGCAGTTAGAAAATATAAAACCGTTCAGACAGATTCTATTCCACCAAATCCTAATACAATTTCTAAAACTTTGATAGTTTCAAATATAGTGTAATATAATATAGTTTAAGATATGAAAAATACTAAAGCAAATATTTCATTACACGAAATGACCAAACTCAAACAACAACAGAAAATTTTGCTTAGAGAACTCAAGGCAATCTCCGTAGAACCTATACAACCACCAGTTATATCACAAGCTTCTAAAGATATGGGAAAACCTCCATCGTCTACAAACAAATTAAATCCCAATGATCTTGTTTTAATTGGTGATAGATCTATTTCTCACACTCCTCCTTTACTTTTGACTTATGAGATTTTCAACAAAAATGTTGATAATTGTCTTATTGATTCGGGATCTTCTTCAAACATTATGCCAAGAATGATATGTACAAATTTGAATATCACTCCTCAAAAGTTAGTTGTACATATAGTTCAATTAGATAGAACAAGAGTTGAAGTTATTGGAGAAATGTTGTCAGTATCTATTAGGTTATCTTCCAATCCAAAGGTACTGCAAGTAATTGATATTTTGGTCGCAGACATCCCTAAATTTTATGGTCTTATTCTAAGCAGGGATTGGTCTAAAAAATTACATGGATATTTTGCTACCAATTGGTCACACATGTTGTTACCATACAATGGAAAACCAAATCAAATCAGAATTGAACGAGAAAAATTCATGAAACATATAGTCACTGAACTAGAAGAAGCAAATGAACCTGTAGCCTTCACCAATAATATCATAGGAAATTATTTAGCTGAATCATTTCTTGGATCATTCAATGCTCAGGTTTCACCTTTTTCAATAAACACTGCTATTTCCCAAATTGAAAACTTTTCTCAAACAGACGCTTCTAAATGTGTTAATTTTAGTAATCAAATTTCAAAAAAGTCTTTATTTTTCACTCTATACTTTGATGGTTCAAAATCAGAAGATGGTGCAGGAGCAGGTTGCATTTTAATCGATCCACAAGGAGAGAAAACAATGCTAGCTTGTATACTCGAGTTCCAATGTACAAATAATACTGCTGAATATGAAGCATTGATACAAGGTCTGTATAAAGCTATAGGATTGAATGTTAAATATTTGCAAGTATATGGAGATTCTGAAATAATTGTTAGACAAGTCAAAAATATGATTCCTTGTATTTCGGGACATCTAAAAAATTATCAAAATTTAGCTCAGAATCTTACTTCCCATTTTACTACATTCAATATCTCCACAATTCCTAGATTACAAAATGCAAGTGTTGATTGCTGTGGCCAAACCATAGACTCATACCATCTCAGAAATAAAGCTGGATAGATTTTCATTGAAGTTCAGTACTGACCTTCTGTTGAGATTAGCAATATGATAGAACCAGGCTGGAAAGTACTTCCACTAGAAAGTGGGCACAGAGCTATTTTGTATAGAATCTATTTTTTATTATCTATTTTAATCTATATGGATCATATTCTCCATAAGTTTCATAGGATGCTATTTGTGGATGGTTGGTCAAGTCGAAAAAAATATATGGACTTCTATTTTTAGACATATTGGGCGGAATCTATTTTAGATTGCCAGTCTAAAAATAGATATGTCGAATATTATTAGCTCTTAATAATATTTGGATTCTAAACATTATCTTATTCTCTTGGAGCACTTTAGTTAAGTGCACAGATGTGGCACAGGAGCTGACAGAAGGAATTACGCTATTCCTAAGGGTTAAGTGGAGCTATTGCATGGATACTTCAGTTAGAACTCATGTGACAGAGTTTGGTGGAGTTGATTGAGGAAGTTAGTGGAGTTGTGTTCAGTTTAACTAATCTAAACATAGTTGAGCTATTTGTATTTAGTTTAACTAATTGATACAATTAGTGAGAGTGGTGTGAATTAATTATTAATTAATTCACTAATTATCAACTCATAAATCAACTAAAGAATGCATCAGTTAACTTCAGTGCATGGACAGTTTCAGTGGAGACCAGTGCAGAAATAGGTGAAAGAGCAAGTTAACTATCAGTTGTGACTATATTGTTGCTATTTGCAACACACAGATAGGTGGAGAAGCCATGGATTAGTGATTTCAGCAGGTGGTTTATCTATTTAATGACCTGCAGCATTGATTACATAATAATTTGGCTATCAGAGTATGCAGATTAGAGCCATGTGTTTGCTAGATCTAAGCTGATAGTGTAATTAAGTTACATGAGAGCATGAGGAGCTACAACATATGATTATTCCCATGCATTCCATGACATATAATATACAGATAGTTGGGGTTTTCAGCTTTAAGCTTTCCCATTAAAAACTGTGTTCATATGTGTGATTGTTTGTGGTTTTAATGTGTGCATGCAATTGATTTTATTTCCGCATGTAATGATCAATGGTAGAAGAGGTTATGTATTATGCATGAAGCTAAAATAGTGTGTGATCAGGATAATCTCGGTGAATAATTTAACAGTTATTCAAATTTCTACATGGTATCAGAGCAGTATTGATCATTGGAGCAATTGAAAAACATTGAAGCGGTTGAGTTTTGTGCTGGTGGAATTCGAATTTGCAGCAGTGTTTTCTTGGTGTTGAAGTTGAGATGTCTTTCAACGGATTGCGATTGGAGTATGCCCTTGAGGGCAGCTCTAATTATATTTCATGGAAGGACAGGATGGAGGCGGTCTTTGATAATCACAGTTGAAGATAAGGTTCATGATGTATTCCAAAGCCTACTTCTTTGCGATGTTGTATTCACCAGCCTAGATAAAAGAGACAGCAAGTGAAGGTTATGTGGAGTGTGAAGGATCTACTGTCTCAAGCCTTCATAGTGGGCTTCCATTTTCTTGATGTGAAGCTTTAATGATTTATTTCAAAAGCAGAGCGTCAGAGGAAGTTAGGCGTGGGGTCAGCTCAGGGAGGTATAAAATGAAAGAATGGCCATGCCCAGACCTGCGGGGTCCAATTCAATGCGGGGATGAGGTAGGAGTGTGGGGGTGGTGATGATGAGGGACTTGGTGAGCTTGGCTCTCCTTGGGCTTGAAAGGGTTGGCACTCCTAGGACTCTGTCAATGAGGTAGGAGAAATTGCAGGATGGGAGCGACTTTGGTCGGATCTTGTGCAAGAGGAGATAGGCGGAGTACCAGGGACGGATCTTCATCAAGGAACTCTGATGAAGAGAATTGCACTTTGGCTACCAAAGAAAAGAAGGGGAAGAGCAAGAAAGCTTCTCAATCCGGTGCGAAAGGCAAGAAGCATGACATGTCCAAGGTGAAGTGCTTTCACTGTCACCAACACGGACATTACGCCACTAATTGTCCACAGAAGAAGAAAAATAAGCAGGCTGCTGGGACTGCAGCTGGAGAGGCATTAGCCTCACAATTTGAGCTGGATTTTTTGCTGATCGCATGCTTGGTCTCAAGTATGATGGGATCAGTGTGGTTTCTTGACGATTGGTCGTCTTTTCACACTGTGGAAGTGTTGTTCTGATGCAGTTGAAAAGATCTTTGATGCAACAAGATGGGCGATGGTAAATGAATCAGTGCGACCGATATCGGTACCATTTCCTTTGAGGAGAGTCACAAACCAAACCCTTCGTGAGAGGTAGTGATGCATGTTCCGAGTTGAAGAAGAATCTTATCTCTGTGGCGTCGGCAAAGACAGAGGTATGATGTTGTCTTTAGTGAGGGAAAGGCTTTCCTACATAGTAAGGCAAGCGTGAGACCGGAGGATGAGGTTAAGTTAAGAACCTTTATCATTGCGGAGTGATACGTTTCATAGCTCATGATAATGAGACGGCGAGAAGGAGTGGGTAAATGGCAGAGATGATGACGGATTGTCTTGCAGGAGAGATTGACACCTTCCTCAGGCTTTAGAATCTTATGTTGATTTCTCTTTAGGATTCCTAAGGGTACTCTTGCCCAGTCAGATCAGTGCAAGGGATGTACCTTGGGAAAATTAGTGAAAGCCACCTTTCACGAGAAGGATAGCCGCGCCACGACGATCCTTGAGAGAATTCACACAGATGTGTGTGGACCTTTCTCAGTAGCTTCGACAACAAAGCATAGTTATTATGTGATATTTGTTGATGATTTTTCTCGTAAGTGCTGGATCTTATTCATGTAGAAGAAGAGCGAGACATACTCAAAGTTCTGTGAGTTCAAGGAACTGGTTGAGAAAGAATCGGGGAAGCAGGTGAAGGCTCTAAGGAGCGACAATGGTGGTGAATTCATCTCTAGCGAATTCAAGGACTTTTGCAGCGTAGAAGGAATTCAAAGAGAGCTCATAGCACCTCATAACCCACAGCAGAACGAGGTTGTTGAGCGGAAGAACAGAACGATTGTGGGTGTTGCACGGGCGATGTTGCATGATCAGGGCCTACCCATACACTTGTGGGCTGAGGCATGCAATACTACGGTATATGTGCAGAACCTTTGTCCCCACAGGATTCTTGGCATGAGTACACCTGAGGAGGCATTTTCTGGTAAGAGGCCTGATATTTCCCATTTGAGGATTTTTGGTTCACTTGTTTACATTCATGTGACGAAGGATGCCAGGAAGAAGCTAGAGCCGACTGTGGAGGTTGGGATATTTGTGGGGTACACTGATACGCAAGTGTATTGTGACAAAGCCATCCTCTTTCGAGGAAGCTGTGGAGGATCCCACATGGGTAGATGCCATGGTGGAAGAGTATGATTCGATTGTCAGAAACGGTGCATGGGAGATTGTCCCAAGGCTGGAAGGGAAATCAGTGGTAGGTTCAAGATGGATCTACAAAGTGAAGTAAGCAGCTGACGGGAGCATCGAGAAGTACAAGGCAAGATTTGTTGCCCGAGGCTTCTCACAGATTGAGGGGATCGACTATGAGGAAACCTTTGCACCTGTCGCAAGGTACTCTTCCATACGGACGATCCTTGCTCTCTCAGCGCAGATGGGGTGGCACATTCATCAGATGGATGTGAAGACTGCGTTCCTCAATGGAGTTAGTGAGGAGGAGGTGTACATAGAGCAGCCTGAAGGTTTTGAGATCTTCAGCAGTGAGTCGCATGTGTGCCGACTCAAGAGAGCACTGTACGGGCTGAAGCAAGCACCTCGTGCTTGGTACATTCGGATAGACAGCTACTTCACCGGGCTTGGATTCTCCAAGAGTGAGGCAGGTCCTAACCTATACCAGATTGTGGTGGAGGGTAAGTTGCTGATCATTGTACTTTATGTAGATGATTTGATTTTGACAGGTGATGAACTGTTGATACACTCATGCAAGGTTGATCTTGCAAAGGAGTTTGAGATGAAGGACTTGGGCCTCCTTCATTATTTCCTGGGATTGGAAATTTGGCAGCGCAGTGGTGGACTATTTTTTTCTCAGGGTAAGTATGCCCGGGAGATACTGGAGAAGTTCAACATGCATGGCTGCAAGCCTGTTGATACTCCTCTTCCTGGTGGTTGGAGGAAGGAGGATGCTACTTCAGCGGAGGTAGTGGATGCCACTGTTTATCGACAGTTGGTGGGGTCGCTTATGTATCTGGCTAATACACGACCTGACATATGCTATGCTATAGACCGAGATTTCTGATATGGTTAAGCAAACCAGCTCTTTTGGAAGAGCGAGGAAGCATGTGAGATATCTCGGAGAGCCGCAGGATATGGATTATGAACGCGGTCGGATGAGGTGAAGGTTTGTGTGGCTTCAGGGGATGCGAGGTGGGCGAGGGAGCCCCAACGGACGGAAAGAACACATGCGGAGGGATTTTCGGTATTGGGTCACAGGCAGGTTTCTTGGATACGGCGGAAGAATCCGTGGCACTCAGTTCAGCAGAGGCCGAGTATATGGCAGCGATTTTGGCTGCATGCGAGGCTATATGGATGAGGAAGATCCTGGTCGGGTTGTTCAGTTCACACTTAGAGCCTACTGTGATTTATTGTGATAATCAGAGTTGCATCTAACTCTCGGTTAATCCAGTATTTCATGATAGATCTAAACACATTGACATCTGGTATCATCATATCAGAGATTGTGTGCAGCGGAAGGTCATGTTACTTTCATACATTCCCACGGAGGATCATGATGTTGATATCTTGACGAAGGCGCTCACCAGGAGCAAATTCGAATACCACAGGGGCAGGATAGGGGTTGCAGATAATCCTTATCTTGTTGAGAGGGAGTGTTGAGATTGCAACAAGATGATGAGCTTAGTGGAAATAAGTCGCCTTCACTAAGTGGGCCCGTAGGCTATTTTTGGCGCAAAGTCTATTTTTAGACTATGTCTATTTTTAGACATATGGATCATGTTCTATGAGTTGCAGGATGCTATTTGTGGATGGTTGGTCAAGTCGGAAAAAAAATATGGACTTCTATTTTTAGACATATTGGGCGGAATCTATTTTTAGATTGCCAGTCTAAAAATAGATATGTCGAATATTATTAGCTCTTAATAATATTTAGACTCTAAACATTATCTTATTCTCTTGGAGCACTTCAGTTAAGTGCACAGATGTGGCACAGGAGCTGACGGAAGGAATTACGCTATTCCTGAGGGTTAAGTGGAGCTATTGCATGGATACTTCAGTTAGAACTCATGTGACAGAGTTTGGTGGAGTTGATTGAGGAAGTTAGTGGAGTTGTATTCAGTTTAACTAATCTAAACATAGTTGAGCTATTTGTATTCAGTTTAACTAATTGATACGATTAGTGAGAGTGGTGTGAATTAATTATTAATTAATTCACTAATTATAAACTCATAAATCAACTAAATAATGCATCAGTTAACTTCAGTGCATGGACATTTTCAGTGGAGACCAGTGCATAAATAGGTGAAACAACAGGTTAACTATCAGTTGTGACTATACTGTTGTTATTTGCAACACACAGATAGGTGGAGTAGCCCATGAGGATTTCGCAGTTCAAGCCAGGTGGTTTATCTATTTAATGAAACCATCCCATATCATTAATTACGCAATAGAGGCTGGCTATCAAGTGGCAAAATATTGGAGCATGTGTTTTGCTAGATCTAGCTTGATAGTGTGTAGCAATTGAGGGTGTGCATGAGAGCTTGTGAGGAGATTTTGTACTATTATTGTTACATGATCTCCATGAAATATAATATACAGATAGTTGGGGTTTTCAGCTTTAAGCTTTCCCATTAAATATTGTGTTCATATGTGTGATTGTTTGTGGTTTTAATGTATCCATGCAATTGATTTTATTTCCGCATGTGATGATCAATGGTAGAAGAGATTCTGTATTGTGCATGAAGCTAAAATAGTGTGTGATCAAGAGAATCTCGGTGAATAATATATCAGTTATTCAAATTTCTACACTTCCATTCCTGACAACGTAAAAAATTGGAGAGTATTTAATAATGATGCAGATATAGTAGACTTTCTTACATCAGACAGAGCTTATGAAGGTCAGATCATAGTTGAACATGAACATAATTTAGAGATTGAAGATAAACCAAATACTAATTCAATTCCCAAATTTGTAGTCAAAATGGAAGATCTCTATGATTTGAAAGATAGATTTAAGAAGGTAACCATTTCAAAAACTCAAAGTTCTACTTTAAAGTTTGAATTGATTAATCTTGGTACACCAGAAAAACCTCAAAACATCAACTTAGGTCTTGGATTAAAACTTGAAGAAAGGATGTCATTCATTAAATTGTTGAAAACATATAAAGATATATTTGCATGGTATTATTCAGATCTTAAGACATATGATACTTCCATAATTCAACATACCATACCTATGATTTCATATGATAAGCCAATTCAACAAAAACTTAGAAAAATTCATCCAAATTTAGAAAGTCAAATTAAATCTGAATTAAAGAAAATGCTCAAAGAAAAAGTCATTTTTCCTGTTAGACATTCGAAATGGGTTTCAAACATGGTTCCAATTAGGAAAAATAATGGAGACATTAGGATTTGCATAGACTTTAGAAATTTAAATAAAGCCTATCAGAAAGATAATTTTCTCTTACCCACCATGGAACAGATATTACAATCAGTTGCAAGATCTGAATTGATGTCTTTTCTCGAGGAATTTTCAGGGGTACAATCAGATCATGGTACATCCTGATGATATATTAAAAACAACATTCAAAACAAAGTGGGGAACATACGCGTATAAAAAATTCATTTTGGACTAATTAATGTTGGTGCTACATTTCAACGTGTTATGGATATAGATTTCAGAGGACTAATCAATAGCTCAGTTGTTATATACTTATATGACATTACTGTTTACTCTAAGCATAGAAATAATCACATTAATCACCCAAAAAAAAAATTTTAAAGATGTAGAAAATACAGTATTTCCTTGAATCCTAAAAAATGTTATTTCGCCTTATCGGAAGGTAAATTATTGGGGTTCATTGTTTCTAAACAAGGAATCCACATTGATCCTGATAGGGTTCAATAAATTGAAAATATTCCTCTACCACACAATGAAAGAACGATGCAATCATTTTTAGGACAAATTAATTTTGTAAAAAAGGTTTGTTCTATATTTTTCCCAAATCATCTTACCCCCACAATCAATGATCAAGAAAAATTCAATTTTTAAATGGGGAAAATAAGAGAGAAATTCTCTTGAGTTGATCAAAAAAGCCATTATTGAAGCTCCCTCCTTAAAAACTCCTGATTTTCTTAAAAAATTTGTATTATATACATTTTCTTCTGCTACATCATACGCAGCAGTTTTGACACAGTTAAATGATCAAAACATTGAAGCATCGATTGCGTTTTTTAGTTCTAACCTTCAAGGTGTTGAGTTAAATTATTCAGCTATGGAAAAACAAGCTTATGTTGTGTTTAAAGATTTGAAACATTTCATACCTTTTCTCCTAAAAACACATACTAAAATAATAGTACCTTACTCAGCAGTACGGCAATTATTAGTTCAAAGGGAAGTAGGAGAGAAGAGAGCAAATTGGGTTATCTCACTTCAAGAATATGATGTAAAGATACATCCGGCTAAAATTGTTAAAGGACAAGGTCTTTTCAGGATGCTAATTGAAGCCTCTCATTTACCAACAGAAGAAGATCAATCAAATGAGGTAAGCCTAAATGATTCTCAATCATAATATGCTGATGTGAAATTTTTCTTGAAAAATGGATATGCTCCATTATATCTCAATTATACAGCAAAGCGTGCTTTAAGACTTAAAGCAAATCAATATCAACTCATAGATGATGTGTTATTTAGGATGAATTATGATTCTATATTATTGAGATGTTTAGAAAAAACTGAAGCTGAAAAAGTAATGCAAGAATTACATGATGGACTAGCTGGAGGTCATTTCGAAGGAAACACCACAGCTCATAAAATACTACATGCTGGTTATTATTGGCCAATTCTGTTTAAAGATGCACATGAATATGCAAGAAAATGTAAATTATGTTAAACAACAGCAAGAAGAGAAAGGAAAGCAGCATTTCCATTACAGCCAGTAAATATCCAACAACCATTTGAACAATGGGGGTTAGATATTATAGGTGAAATAACTCCCAACTCTTCAAAAAATCATAGGTATATTCTAACTGCAACTAATTACTTCACAAAATGGGTAGAAGCTATCTCATTAAAGGTGGTTAATACACAAAGTACTACAGATTTTATTGATCAGTTCATAATCACCAAGTTTGGTCTCCCATCAGCTTTGATATTTGATAATTCATCTTACTTTTCTAGAAATGCCATTATATAATTTGCTTTGAAAAGAGGTTTTAAATTAAAATACTCGGCTAACGATTTACCCGCAAGGTAATGGATTAGTTGAATCTACAAATAAAAACCTTATCAGAATCATCAAACGAACTATAGAACAAAATCATAAAAATTGGCACAAAGCACTATTATTTGCTCTTTCGGCGGATAGAATCACCCACAAAGCTTCAATAGGTACTTCTCCATTTGTGTTATTTTATGGGAAAGAAGAAATTCTAACACAAATGTAAGGATACCATCATTTTCTTTAGTGCAGTTTATTGATGAAAATCCTTCCTCTTCCCTTCAACTTTGACAAGATCAAATTATTAAGTTGGAAGAAGAAAGAGAAAAATCCAAAAAAACTCATATCCATCATCAAAAAATAATAAAAGCTTCATTTGATTCAACTTCTGTCAGTCCAAATTATTTTCAAATTGGTGATTCAGTATTGAAGTGGGACAAATTGCATGAGGAAAAGGGTAAACACACAAAGTTTCAAAAACTCTGGCTAGGTCCATTTCAAATAAATGAAGAAATAGGCCCATCAACATTTTTGTTATAGGATTTATCAGGAAAAAAGGATTCTTTGCCTGTTAATGGGAAAATTTTGAAAAAATATTTCTCATAGGAGGTAATCCCTTCTATCCTTGTATATTAAAATCTTTTGTTTTTCTTGCAAAAAATAAAGCTTGCTTAGTACTGATAATTGGACTTTCAAAAAAAATCTCAGATAAATTTCTTTTGATTCTTATTTTCACTTATAAAAAAAATGAAAATGTTAAGGAAAATCGAAAGATTTAGTGAGATAGATTGATTCTATCTTTCTAAAAAATGAAATTTCAATAAAACAATTATTTGTTTCGATGAACTCTCATTTTTATGTAGCGTGAATATTTTGTTATCAGTCCAAAAAAGAAACTTTAATATAGTAAGAAACCTTCTTGCAGAAAAGAAATTTAAAACTCGACATTATCATCTAGTATTTTAAACAGACCTATGATTCATCCCATCTGGAAAATCTTATAAATTTTCAAAAGGAATTCAAAAGAAAATAAAAAGAGATGATTTGAAGAAAAACTTAAAAGATAATAAGTCTCATCACGAGATTTTTTACCATGTTCATAAAGAAATAGTGAAACTGACATTACTAATACTATCTACCAAAACAGTGTAATGACTTGAGATTGTATCATAAAGACAAAGGGTCTCATCAAGAGCCAACTTGATCAGTTTAATTACTATTTGTGAATGGCATTGTTGTTATTTGGTTACCAAGCCAAGACAATAGATTTTAAGCAGATAAAAATATATAAAAGAAAGTTTTCATAAATTAGAATTTACTTCCGAAAATTATGAGAAATATTGGATGGAAAGATGGATCATAGCTAGGTAAAAGGTAACCCTGCCAAAAGCTTAAAATTTCCTATTGGAATAGAGGCTCTATCTATGATAAAAAGAGTAAATTTATATAAATTTGTTCTGCAAAGGTTATTTACTTTATCCTTTTTAACTAAGTAAGGACTGATATAGATTTTCATACTTATATCTTTATAGAGGAATTCTCATGAATAGTGAATAAAAGAAATTTTTATTGTTTGGCAAAGACATTATTTATTTGAAATTTCGCTCCTTTAACTATTTTATTTTCGAAAAGGTTCAGAATTTTCAAAAAAATTATCAGATACATCTAGTTCATCCAAGTGAATCGGCAATTTTTGTGCTATACAACAACCCCCCATTTATTTTTTATAAATAGGGAACCTTTAGAAATAAATAGGAAATTATTTTTATAATTTCCTAAAATAAAACAACTTAGAAAATAAAACTTTTTGTTCTTCCCTTAAAATCACATCTCATATTACATATCTTATTTCAAAAAGAATTATAAAATGTAAGATATGCGAATTGTGAAATGTTGTTGAAGCCTTTCCGAAGAAATAATTAAAAAACCTTGTAAAAACATCAAAATCATCATTTTATTCTTCCTTTTTCGCATCGCACTTTATTTAATCAATAAAACTTTAAGAAACAATTGATATAAGTTGCGATACCCGTGGACCCAACAAGCAAATAAACTAGGAAATATAAAATCTTTCGCGATCGCGTCCACTTTAAGCTTTTCGCAATTCACATTGCACGCTACTTATAATATATACTCAAACGCTATCCTATGAAAGTTGCAATCTGTGATTTGCGCAAATCGCATTTTGCAGCCTTTAAAGGTTAAGCGTCATGAAATATCATAACTAATGATTGCGATTTGCGTATTAAATGAATTCAGCGTGGGAAAAAAGTTTGTGTCATATCAAATAGAATTTAAGATCTTAACGGATTTAAAACGATTGATAGATCTTACGTGCTAGGCCATGTGAAATATTCAATTAGGAAATATGAAAGATGATTGATAGATTGACATCTTCTCACGTGCATTAGAAGTGAATGATTGATTTACTCTTATAAGACTCCTTATATGTTAAATTCGCTTTGCTTTCAGGAAATCAATTACTTGGTTGAAGAAGTTCAAAATGAGAAAAAGAGGCAAGGAAATATCTCAAACATCATCCACAGAAGACACAGATATGTCTTCATTATTTTTAGACACCATCTGCAACAAAGATAGTGGCAATTTGTCATGGGAGTTAATGTACAAACTCTTCGAAGATGAAGGACAAAGGGTGATAGAAAAAGTTTTTACTACAAGCACGGATTCTACCTCTTATGCAACCCTTTTTGACGTTGCATGCTCGCACATTCACAGGATAGCGGTGAGACCAAATATTCTTCCTTATACAGACATGGTTAAGTGGGCAATTGACCACTTAAACATTGAAGATAGAATTTTCAAGAATTCGAGAGGAGAGATTATGGGTTCTTTCAAAGCAGAGGATTTATCAGCAATGTATCATCTACCAACCCTGCAGCAGAAATATGACAATAAGTATGTGCAGAATTTCAAAGAAAAACATCCATATCTTATCAAAGTCATTCATGAATGGAAGAAAAATGAAGGGAAATTGAAGCAAGATAAGTCTGGTACGTACCCAATTTCACAAATTCCTAATCCTTATTGTTATGTCGCTAGTATGTTGTGTAGAATAATTTCCAAGCCTGATAGTACTAGATTTTCAAGAGACTGGGTTCCCCTATTTGATGCAATCATCAATTCAACTATCCTAAATTGGGCAGACATTCTATCAAATTACCTAGCCAAGCATATCACTAAATATAGGAATAAAAGAAGTGTTTCGCTCAGAGAAATACCTTCGTTTTATATGTATGCTTATGTCATGGATGCCATTTGTTTTACTTCTAATTTTCCTACCATGGGTTAGAAATGGACCACCAAAACCCCTACCCCGATTCATATTTACCATAGAGAACTTTAGGATTCTGAGTTCCACTTACACTTCTATAAAATTTGCTACGGAGTCATATTGCCCATGCATCAAATGATTTTCAACAAAAAGGCTCCTAGGGTTTCTAAAGAAACCAATGTAGATATTATTCCCGTAGCAAGATGGTTTGCTGAAGAAAAGTTCACATATATTAGAGTATCTGGGAGTCATGCTTCTCCCCATGTTTTACCTTACTATGTTCCAGATAAATTACTTGCAAAAGAAATAGCATATTATCTTTTCAACGGTGTCACAAAGCAGTTAAAGGATGGTAAAAAGGCTATTTGGCCTACTTTCCCTCTACAGTTCAGCACCTTTGCTCTGGCTAATATTGGCCATACATACAAAGAGTTTCCCAAGATTCGGTTGTTGCAATTGGAATTTATGCCAGGAATATTATATGATCCCAATGATGTGATTAAAAATTACATCGCAGAGCTAAAAATGAAGCCTTTTGTAAAGGAATAAGATGAATTTGATGATTTCTTCCAAGGCATGGAAAATTTCTCTGATATTACCAAATACGTTTCTAGTCAATTAAGTCAAGAAGATGTTGAAGCTTTTCAAGCATATAGAAACAAGAGACTAGAAAAGGTTCCTTTGAATTTGTTTACTATTGAAGATGAAAAACACACTCCAAGTGTTAGTCTAGATGATGAAATGAAAGATATATCTGAAAATGAATCAGGTCAATCACAGTAGCAGTCTGATAATTCGGATCAACCTGAGGAATCTGAATCTAAGAAAGCAAATTCAAAAATTGACCAAATTCTTCAAGAGATAGAAGTGCTGGAGAAAACAAAAAAAAATGGAACAAAATCAAATTCGGAAACAGTTCAACATACTCATAGCATGTTATATCAATCCAAGCCGTCTCAAGTAAAAGATATGATGAATGAATGGGAAGAATTTTCTGAAGCAATAAAGACTCCTCAAAAATCCCAATATTGATCAAACATCAAGTTTTCAAACACCAGAACCTTCACAGAAAATAGTTGAGACTGTCAATCCGCTACAAAGAGTTCCAGCAGTACATGACAAAGAAATCATACCAGCCTACCCTACAGATCAGATAGTTCTGCAAATTGAAGATATTCCATCATTAGACATTTTCTACAGTCCTAGCTACAAATTTGTGGTTAAAAGGAATAAAGGAAGAAGGATTGATGAAACAACTCCAAAACCAACAGATGAATCAGTTGATGTACTTTGGAAGGATTTCTCAGATGATCCCACTGAACATTTAACCAATTTATCACAGTATGCAGGGGCATATTCCACCGCCACTATTGATAAAGCTACTGAGGTTAGAATATTGTTGAAACAAAAGGAAGCCAGAGTACAAGAATTAGAATAGTTGCTAAATGAAGAGAAATCCAAGTCCATTGAGTAGATCAAAATAAGCACAACTCAATTTCATGAAGATATTAAAAACCTCACATTGAAGTCTCAGACAGATCTTAATGAAAATCAAGCACATCTAGAAAGAGAAATGGCTTAATTATAGAGTCAACCACAGTTAGAACAATTCATCAAAGAAGCACTTGAAGTAAACACTATGTTAAAGAAAGAACAAGAAATGTTTTGTCACCAAGCTTTCATGATTGATTCTTATTGTGATACCAATAAGATAATGATTCAGCAAATAGAAATTCAGAAACTGGAATGTAAAAGACTTGAAAATAAAATCAAAGAACACATTTAGTGGCAAATTTCAGATACAGGAAAACAAGCTAATCTACCACAAATAGATAAGCTTCACAAAGAATTGTTATTCGCAGAATGGAGAGCATAAATTTATCAAGCAGAGAAAGCAGCGACCAAGACGTCCAAGAAATCAAATGAGATTATTCAGTCTATATGTGATCAATTGTTTAAAACATAACTTCTTAAAGAAAACACATCTGATGTGTTTTAAGGAACAAAGGAAGTAGAAATAAAATGGAGACAGAGAGCATATACACGAGGAAATGATCAAAAAATTTAATAAGTTTGATCAGGAAAATTACTGGAATTTTCTAATCAAACCTTACCATCAACATCAAACTCTTCAGTCTCTTACAGATTCAGCAAAAAGATCTCAGTCAGTAATCTCAAGTGCTATTTTCAAGGGACATATTCGGTCATGGATATCACATCCAACTCAACTTAAAGCAATGCTAGATATTTTCCAACTTCGTGATCAGACTCAAAAAGAAAGGAAGGATTTGCAAAATCAGGATTGTTAGTTCAAAGTTCCTAGATTATTGTTTAAGTTAAGTTTTTAGAGAAAGGTTGTTTGAAACCTCCTATAAATTTTTGTAATAATTTAATTTTAGTTTGTAGTTAGTTTACTATTTAAACCTTTCTCATGCATTTAGAGAAGGGTCCAGAATTTTATTGAGAACATTTGCAAAGAATTCTTAATTGTAAGTAAGTTTGTGAATGCCTTGATAAAGTAATGGAACACGACCTTTTCAGTTATATATCATTTTTTTGATCACTGTTGATGCACTTTTGTATTCTTTGAAAGACTTATTGATAGAAGAGTTGAATGTGGCCTATTATCACCGATCAGATGAACAGGATAGTACACATCTTGTACTATTATCATGTATGCTAGTTCTGTTTTGAATATTAGTGATGAATCCAGCTTTCAAGAATTATATATGAAATCAATTGTTTTTGTCTGAAATATCAGTTGCACTATTGTACGATATAAAGATAGAAATTTGTTTGTTTTATATATGATCATCAGATATATACAATATATTTCTCATTTTATTTTGATTAACTATTTTTTCAAGAGAATCATCTTACAAAGTAATAATTCTATTAAATATGTGACGATCTTCATCATCACATATTGAATAGATATCATTCTAGATCGCATTAAATTAGTATTATCCCGAGTTAGATTAAATTAGGCTTAAATTCAAAGTTTTGCATTTTAGAATAAATTTGTTTTAAATTTAGTAATTCTTTATGCAAATCCTTTGAGAGAAACCCAATAATCAAAGAAAAAACCTGACTCTGGGAAACTGGTCCCATTATATCCAGTCGGAGCCACTATCCCAAACAGAAAAGGAATTGTCTTAAGGTCCGGACTGGGTGGTTATCCCCCTTTGTTGTTGCCACATATTTCTGAGGCCTCAACCGAACCTTGTGATGGAGAATATGTTGGTAGTACAAGAATTTATGGATGTGTTTCCAGAAAACATACCAGGACTACCTCCAATGTAGGATATCGATTTCACCATCGAATTAATGCCAGGGGACACACTAGTATCACCAGCACCATATCGAATGAGTATACCTGAGCTGATTGAGTTGAAAATGAAACTACAGGAATTTTTGGGCAAGGGATATATTCTTCATAATGTGACTCCCTAGGGAGAACCAGTGTTGTTTGTGAAAATTAAGGATGGTACGATGCAAATGTGTATGGATTATAGGCAAATTAACAAATTAACTATTAAGAACAAATACCGACTACCACGGATAGATAATATTTTTGAAAATAGATCTAAGATCTGGGTATCATCAAATATGGATAAAATATAAGGATATATATAAAACATCCTTCCATACCCGATATAGGAATTATGAATTCGTGGTTTTACCGTTTGGGTTAACAAAGGCACTAGCGAAATTCATGATTTTAATGCATGGAATTTTTCATCCGTTCTTGGATAAATTTGTTCTAATATTCATTGATGATATATTAATCTACTCAAAAACCATGGAGGAACATAAGGAACATTTACGAATGGTATTAAAAATGTTGAGAGATCATCAACTTTATTCCAAATTTAGTAAGTGTAATTTTTACAAAGAACAAATCCAATATTTAGGCCATGTTATTTTTGCTGAAGGTATAGCAGTAGATCCTAAAAAAATAAAGACTATTATGGAATGGAAAGTACCCAAAAATGTGGCATACATACACTCTTTCATGGGATTGGCTGGCTATTACCGACATTTTATCAAGGATTCTCTAAAGTTGTCTTTCCTATAACCTCGTTGCAGCGAAAAGGGTGAGTGTTTAAATGGACTAGTGAATGCCAAACTAGCTTCGAACGGTTAAAAAAACTATTAATTATAGCTCCCGTATTGAAGGTATCCAATCCAAACAAGGATTTTGAAGTTTTCGTCGAAGCTTGTAAGGAAGGAGTGGGAGCAGTGTTGTCACAAGACGAAAAATTTGTGGCTTATGAATCTAGGAAGCTGAAAGATCATGAACAATGATATTCTGCGTATGATCTAGAGTTGACCGCGGTAGTGCACACACTCAAGGTACGGAGGCACTACCTATTTGGAAAAATATTTTTGCTAAAAACATACCATACTAGCTTGACTAGTTATTTTAAACAAGCTGACTTGAATGCTCATCAAGCCAGGTGGAATGCATTCATGAACGAATTTGATTTTTAAATTCAACACGTTAAAGGAAAAGAAAACCATTTCGTCGATGCCTTAAGTAGGAAATTGAATTATGTGTATGAACTCTATTTTAATCGTGTGGGATTTAAGTTCCAGGGACACATGAAGGAGGTTGCGGAAAAGGATCATGAATATCAATTTTATGCAGCAAACACAAGAAGAAGAAAATTAGAGAAAGAAATCATATTATAAGATTAGTAATGAACATTTATTGACTTTTAGAGGAAACATATACATTCCTAATTAAATGAGTTTAAAAGAGTTGATCTTAGATGAATATCACCGAAGCTCTTATTTTGGACATCGTGGTTACTAGAAAATGTTAATAGCAATTAGAAAATATTACTTTTGGCCTGGAATGCATAATAATATCACTGAATACTTGACTAAATGTTTGGAATTTTAATAGGTCAAGGTGGAACATCAACACCCAGCAGGCTTGTTGTAACCTATTCCCATTTCAGAATGGAAGTGGGAAGTTATATCGCTAGATTTTATTACATGCTTACCAAGATCAAAGAGACACAATGACTCAATAATGGTGGTAATTGATCGACTGAGAAAAGAAGCTAACTTTATTCCAATATATTCAAATTATAAAACAATACAAATTGTTGACATATTCATGAGGGAGGTGTTTAGATTAAATGGCATTCTGAAAATAGTCATCTCAGACATAGATGTAAAGTTCACCTCATCCTTTTGGAAGGCATTGTTCATCGATCTAGACACACTAATCCAATTTAGTACTGCATATCATCCACAGATGGATGGGCAGATTGAGTGGGTGAATCAAATATTAGAAGACATGCTACGGATGTATGTAATGCAGCAACCCACGAAGTGGGAAGATTATTTGCACCTAGTAGAATTTTCTTACAATAATGGATACCAGAAATCCCTCAAGATGAGTCTATTTGAGGCATTATACGGTAGGCAATGTCGAACACCCATTAATTGTAGCATCCCAGAAACCAAGCTAATGTTTGGACTAGAAATGTTGACTGAGATGGAGGAATAAGTAAAGAAGATCCGACAAAATCTAAAAGCTACCAAGGACCGGCAAAAAGTATATGTAGATCGAAAGAGGACATATCGAGAATTCAAAGTGGGTGATCATGTATATGTGAGAATTATACCCAAGAAAAGCACCTTATGGTGGACTACCTGCACCAAGTTTGATCCCTGGTTCTGTGGACCTTTCCAATCTTGGAAAAAGTGGGGCCAGTAGTTTATCGGCTAGCCTTACCGGGACACATACAAGTGCATAATGTGTTTCATGTATCTATATTGAAACGATATGTGCATGATCCAAAACATGTAATACATTGGCAGAACATACAGTTAGGAATGAATTGAATACTAATATATCTAAATGGAGATAAATATTTTATTAATTAATTAAATCTTTGCTGGTTGCAGGTCGAACCGAATGACGAATTTACGGTAGAGCCTCAATGTACTATCGAGCAGAGAGAAATAACTCTCTGGAGGTGAGCCATCACCGAAGTTAAAGTGCAATTGAAGCACTTTGGCCCGGAAGAGGCTTCTTAGGAAGATGAAATATTTGTATGAGAAGCTTATCCAGAATTCTTCACTGGAATGGAGTAAGACACTGAGGATGGTGTTTACCTCAAGAGGGGGAAGCTATAACACCCGGATTTTTAAGTTTTCTACATTATTTTAAATTATACATTTGACTTTTTTAGTTAAACGAGATTAAAAAGTATGTTAATAAAATTATGAACAATATTTATTTCCTTTTTAATAAAATATTAATTTATCGTATGGTTTCCATAAAGTGATGGTAAAATTTTCCAATATTCCGGAGTATTTAGATTAAAGCAATTAATGGATAGTTACATTTCCTCTAGGGATAAAAGGAAATCCTAGAGAGAAAAACGGGTTTTGTACAAAGAGAAGGAACAACTAGAGTGATGTAAGGTGAGAGTGTCCAAAGCTGGTATGAACCAGTGGAACTCTGTTATCTGAAACTAGAGGAGAGGTTGGACAGAGGTCTTAAGGTATACCTTCAGAATAACTATTATTCATTCCTACTCCAGTGAGGAGCATGGGGGGAGATGAGGACGTAATTTCCTCTCTCATGGTTGGGAGGACGCCATAAGCTATACTTATTTGAGATAAGTATTATAAACCCAAGATAGGAAAGAAGGAAAGGTTCATATTATGCATTTTATAAGTAAGTTAATCATTACAATTAATCTCAGTGTACTGTGAAAGTTGATTTACAGTAAAATAGTAGTTACTCTTTTCTACAGGAAATTTTCGATAGGCTATTTATGTCAGAGTTAAATTCTCAATTCCAGGTGACTGTATAATTATCTAGTATATATTCACGAATTTTATTAATTCAATAAAAAATAACATATTATATGTATAAAGAAAACTTCAAGATGAACAATAACTAATACCTTGAACAGTAGTGGAAAAATAGCTTGGAATTTTGTAGCAAACAAATGATTGGTTGGGACAGTTAGTCCATCCAGGGAATAATCCCTAGATAGGGCAATCTATCTTGTAAATAATTAGGAAAAATCCTACAAGGACTAAGGGTTGAGAAATAAAACCCCTTTTTAAACGATTGTTTGGACATCTGAAGAACTCACTTGAAAAATAAAACTGAACTTAAATAAACATTGAATGGGTACTGAAATTACAGTGTTGATACTTAATGTAATTACAAACAAGTACAAGAATAATAGCATTACAGTGAACGATAAATTCTGATATAAGACATAATAAATATAAAGACAATTCTTAAATAGGAAACCCTCATAGGAGGTAAAACCCTTGTCAGAGAAAATGTAAGAATAATCTGGAAATTTGCATTACACGGAGAGCGAGCCCAAGTGCGAGTGCTCTGCCATGACTTCACCATATCCATAGAGCTAGTAAAGGCATTGCATGTATATAAAGAAATATAAAAGTGCCCAAAAATTTAATAATTGTGTGAAGAACCAAAAACCAGGATTAAGAATTATATTTTGCCTGCGAGAGAGTAACAAATACAATAACCATAGCAGAATTGAAACAAATATGATTATGATAAATAGGTATATTTAAATACACTCACAGACCAGTCAATACAATGAATCAAAAACCGGAACATATCCAGAGAGTAATTCTTAAATCCATTTCAAAAATAACAAATTTTTTGTTCGATGATATACTCATAACCCAAACTCAAATCAAGGACAAAATTGATCATTATGCATTACAGTAAGGCCCTCGAAGGGCTATAAACCTTCACAGTAAATAAGAGCTTAATGGCTCGCATGAGAAAACTTATAGAACAATATTTAGCTAATTAACATAGAGAGAATTCCTAATTATGGCCAGGGTCTGAGACATCTCAGAGGAGACACGCCGAGGATTCCCATAGTACCTAGAAAAATGGACAAAGGGTTACAACCGGGGCAGATAGTATGCTAACCGGAGATGCTGGTGAGATTTGGGGTTCAAATATACCTACAAGACAGAATGAAAATAGAAACAGTGAGATTCGAATGACAAATCCCCAAACAGATTAAAAATCAAGGAGAAAATAATTTGACAGTATTAAACTGAACCAAACATTACCTTACAAAAGCAAAGGGGTTCAATTTTGGAGGCCTGAAAAGAAACGATAGCGAGCTATGAGGTCGAAATTAGAACTCTAAGCCTAAATTAAATTAAAAAGACAAAGAAGTGGGGAAACCCTTACCTATCTGGCCATGCTGGTGATGGGCAATTGTCGTCTGGTTAAAGACAAGCCCAGAGATTTTTCGAAGGTGCCATGAAGAATGGAAATGGCAGTCGGTGCGCAACCTCTACCAAGAAACATAGGTTAGAATAAGAAGAAGCTTTGTTATCACCTCTGTAAAAAAAAACTGCGTGAGAACAGTTATGTGCCACACAATAACCTATCAAGAAAATAAAACACAATGTTGGAAGAGACTATGGTTGAAAGATACGCAATACCTCCATGTTCAGAGAGAGAATTGCGGAGGAACAAACCGAAAACATAACTTGCAGAGCTCGGTGGTCTCGCAGCGACGACGAATGGAGAGAGTGGTTAGGGTTTTGGGGGTAGGGTATTACCCTAATTTTCCCAGCCTTCATCATAGTCGTTGATTCAATAAAACCATCAAGGACGGAGATCAATCCAAATGTCAAGCACTTAAAAGATAACAACGCCTGATGCCAAAGAGAATCGATCGTAAAGATTAATAATCTACGAACCATAATTGTAATGGTACTACTTAAATCTATGTGTCATGGACTATGTGTTGTGGACCAAATGGAATTTAATTATTCCAGCTATCAAAGCATTTCAGTTCCGCTCCATAATTAAAGTAGAATCTAAAGTTATGATATGCCATGCTCTAAAGAAATTTACCAAATTATATATATATATATATATATATATATATATATATATATATATTGCAATCTAAACTTAAAGGTCATGATATTAATTATGATAAAGATAGTAAGGCATAGATAAAGGATTGTTAAGTCAACTCTTAACATCATACATTTATAATCTAAACTTAAAAGTCATGGTATTAATTATGATAAAGATAATAAGGCATAGATAAAGGATTGTTAAGTCAACTCTTAACATCATACATTTGTAATGTTAAATAATATATGTATATATTTTATATAAATACTCATGAATTGGAATATCGGTAAAAGTTATTTATTTATTTTTCATTATTGTAAGTTAAAATGTTTATATAATAAGACGTTACAGTGATGTTTGCAAAGTTTCGTAGGTAGAAATAGATTGATGTTATACAAAAATTTGAAATTAAATTGGATCAATTATAATATATTAGAGTACTTGTAAGTTTTCCTTTTTTTTCTTAAATAGATTCGTGAGTAGCAAAAAGAAAAATTTCATAAAAATAATTTTGTCTGTTTAAATATTTTGTCATGATTTCTTCGTATCACAAAAGGTTGTATTAAACTAAAAACAGATTTGTTAGCAAAAAGAAAAATTATTTTTATATAAAAATAATTTTGTCTTTTTAAATATTTTGCCATGGTTTCTTCGTAGCACAAAAGGTTGTATTAAAATAGTTTAACATTGGTTGATGAGAAAATTGATTTTTATGTTATTTTTGTTAATAAAAATTTAAATTATATAATAAAAATAAATAATTTACAAAAATATTAAATTTTCAATTATAAAAATATTAATATTTAATTTAATAAAATTGATAAAAACAATAAAAATATTAATATTATGAAAAAAAAAATTAAAATTATATACATTTTACTTGCATTTACTCTTTACATTTATTCAGTTCCTTTTTTTTAATATTTTTAATTCACATTTCTAAAAGTTAGAGTGTGAAATGTTTCCAATGCTCTAAATTATATACTATTTGTAATGTTAATAAAAACTCCATTTAATATTATGTGTAACAGACCTCTTCTGTAAACACTTATGGTAAATATATTTTTACCTTAATTATTCAAATCAAGAAAATAAAGAGTTGGTTCATGAGAAACGAATTCTTGATAACGGTGTAATGATTCTTTTCATATATTGGAAAAGAGGTTAATGTGAGAGGGGAGGAGTACTCTCTTGGTGGCAAAGGAAAACAAATTCGATTCATGGCTGGAGATGGAGAGAGGACTGTGTTTATTTAGCTCTCCAAGTTCCTTCACACACATTTTTTGCCATACTCAGACAGAGAAAGTGAATAAGATAAGTAATGTCTTTTTGTTTATTTCTGTGTTCAATTATTTTCAAAATATTTTCCATGTTTATATGGAAAAAAATATATGAATAAGATAAGTAATGTCTTTTTGTTTATTTCTGTGTTCAATTATTTTCAAAATATTTTCCATGTTTATATGGAAAAAAATATATAAATATTTATATAATATTGTATACGCAAGAAAATAGTAGATGCATGCTCTTTATTTTAAAAGGGAATTTCTTGAATAGATTAAAGAGGATAACTCTTTAATATCAATATTTGTATAATATTGTATAACAAGAAAATATAATATGCATGCTCTATATTTTAAAAGAGGTTTTCTTGAATATATTAAAGAGGGTAGCTCTTTAATATAAATATTTACATAATATGGTATAAGCAAGAAAATAGAAGATGCATGATCTTTATTTTAAAAGGGATTTTGTACTCATTTAGTTTAGAAAATTAGAACAAATCCAAGATATTTTCTTGAATAGATTAAAGAGGGTAACTCTTTAATATAAATACTTATATAATATTGTATAAGCAAGAAAATAGAGATGCATGCTCTTTATTCTAAAAGGGATTTTGTACTCATTTAGTTTAGGAAATGAGAACAAATCCAAGGTATTTACTCGGGAATGAATATAGATTAAAGAGGGTAACTCTTGAAATATTTTAATGTGTAGTGAAGAAGAAAAAAAAGAAGTTTCTCACACTAATATTCTTGGAAGTGTTTTTATGAATATGTTTGTATACATTAACTATGTTGTAAATAATAATTATTTAATAAATCCATGGGTAGTTTCATAAATCCATGGGTAGTTTACCATGGTGTTGGTAGAGATTAATTATTTCATAAATCCATGGGTAGTTACCATGGTGTTGGTGGAGATTAATTATTTCATAAATCCATGGGTAGTTTACCATGGTGTTGGTAGAGATTAAATATTTCATAAATCCATGGGTAGATTACCAGGGTGTTTGTAAATATTAGTTATTACATAAATCCATGAATAGATTACCATGGTGTTGGTAAAGAATATGGTGTTACTATTCAGTTATATTACTTTTATATTATCCTATTTATGATGTTAATTCCTTGTGGAAGAAGATCATGCATAGGCATGCAATATAAGTATTAACTTTCATTGGAAAGAATATTTATATTTGTAGGTGGGAAAGATAGCATGTTGTGTTAAACTACATTGGAAAGGATTGTTAGTGCATGTATTTGTATGCTTAATTGCATAGTTTTATAGAAAAGAAAACATATGTTCACATGTTCACTTGCGTTGAGATTTCCTTTGGGAAGACTCGTGAAGGAAGCTATGTGCTTTGTTGTGTAAGAACTCCTTTGGGGAGACTCTTTTGGAATCTATATGCATTTGCATGCATGGGAGCAACATTTGTTATGTTATCTTGCATTTCATGTACTAAAAGTAATAGCTCAAGGGTTAGCTATTTTGATTAAATTATGTAAATTGCATGCACGAGTATCATAACTACGTATCAGTTTATTTTAAATGTATGTTGGGGGGATGTAGCTATTATCTCGCAATGCTTATGCGACGGAAACATTAGTTAATGTGATGACTTATAACAAGCACATATGAGGTATGTGTTGTTAAAGGGAGAATGTCAAGGTACATTACTTGCATGTCATGAATATACATGAGTAGATGGATAAACTACTATAGTATAGATATGTGAAATGATTTATTATACTTTATGAATTTTGACATCAATGTATGTTGAAGGTAACATTAGCAGGGTATGATGGTGATATGTATAAAGTAAATATTATGCTTAACCTGGTGGCAGGTAAATGATTATGGTTCATGCAGATGAGAACAATAGTGTACGATGGACCATTGTAGGTACATCCATGCCATCAAAATATGAAGATATGAAAACCAGAGGGTAGATGGTATCATATTTATTGTAATGGCTCTAAGCTATATATTTGTATATTTCCTTGTAAGATTTATAAACGATGGTTAAGGGATGGTCTCCCTTATAAGCCATTGAGTGAGGGTTGATCACCCTCACGAGCGTTTAATAATAAAATTAAACGTTTGTTGGTTTTCACCCTACGGGGTTTCCAGGGTATATTGGTGTTCAATGATGTGATTGATTATTGTGTCAAGTTGATAATGTTGATTTCTTTCTTGTTATGATGTTCATAATGGCAAGTATGTGATGACTGAAATGAGTGGAAGGTTACATCATACAGTATTACGTTAATGTAAAATAATAGAGGTTGTTAATAGTTAAAGAGCTTACTATTCTTATTCTAAAAGTTACACTATGAACTGGTAAACATTCTATGTAATTATGAGTAAGAAATAGTTAATAGAGAATGGATAGTTACCCGTGAGTAACTTGTATAAAAAAATTTAACTCCTTACATTTCCATGTGAAGTTATAAGTGTATGTTACATTATGCTTAATATTGTATTAAAAAAAAATTTAAAAATCTATTTAATAAACCAATTTCTATTTTAGATTTTTTATTATTTAAAAAAAAAGGGCATTTAATTAAGGTTGTAAATATGTATGAAAATGAATCAATGGGATTGTGTATGTGTATATAAGATGTAACGAGTTTTCAAAAAAATTAATAATAAAAATTAAGTTATATATGATTATGATAATGATGATGGAAATTAGAAATTGAAGTGCTTTTTTTATTTTATTGTTAGTTCGGTCAATAACAAGCTTTGAATACTAGTAAAATTATCCTTTGTATTAGTACCTCTTACTAAGGCATACTTTGGTAAATAATGGTAATTTTAATTTTAAAAAAAATACAAGAGTCTACACTTCGGTGGATCTCTCTTACTAACATCGTAAAAAAAGCCCCATGGTATTTGCTTATCAATGTTTAGACATCTTTGGGACATATAACCTTTTTTTGAATATTTTTCTCTCAAATGACTATGTGCTCACCAAATGTTAAAATCAATGAAGATTTTTCATTAAATTTGAATTATTTTAATAATAAATATTTTTTAAATATAATATTTATTAAAATAATATGTTTTTTTTTTAATTTTGGAAAACTACATTTTCATTATATTTAATATATTATTTTAATTTGAGAAATAAATTGAAGAAAAATAAATTGAATCCGTGATTTCACATAAAAAAGTGCTTTAATAAAATACAAATGACAGTTATCCAAAACTTGTAGATATTTTATTAAAATAAAATAAAAATAAAACTAAATTAAAATTTTGAATTTCATGATTATGATTTTGTACTTTAATTTAAATTTTAAAATAATTTATAAAATTATAAAATGATTTATAAAAGGCAGATCAACAAGTTTGTATTGGTTTAAGTTTTTATCAAATTAATGGTTTAAATTTTATGAAGAGTTGAAGTGGAGAATTAAAACTTTCAATATTCAAATTTATAAATGGACAAATTATTGTTTTATTCCATATTGGAGCCAATCCTCATCTAAACTCAACTTAATCAAATTTAAATTCAACTTAATTGAAGAAAAAGAAATAAACAAATAAAAACATTTTTATGTTAAGAAATAAATAAATGAGTTTTGACAAGTGGCCTATGATTGTACGACGCGTTTGTTCCCCTATGCTTACGCTACTAACTTTACTTTCGGAGCGTGTAGACTCAAACGCACGGTCCACACTCCACCTTTTAAAGTACCCTAACTTTCTTTCAAACGGATTGACGATAACACTAACTTGACTTGACAGCTGGCATTCGAACTTCTCCCATGAAACGCAATTTGTTTGAAAATGACGAGTAAACTTTGCATCATTCGTTTCGTGTGAAAATCGTCACTCCCATTGATTATCAGTAATTGGTTGATAATATCGTCGTCACAGTGGTGTACACATTTTTCTTTGGAAAAATATTGGAAATTTTTGTCAAATTTTGATAAAATTGGGCAGAAATTTTGGAAAATATTGAGTACAGTTGTCAAGTTTAAAAAAATTTACTGTCTTAGATATTTTTTATAAAGATTTTGTGCCTCAAACATTTTTTATAATACTAAATTTTGTTAGAAATTTTTCAAGAAAACTGTATAATGAATTTAAAATCCTTCGAACAGTCATCCATCATCAAAAACCAAAAAGCTTCATAATAATAAATAGAGTAACTATCCAAAAAGTTTAACCCATTTTAAATCCATTGCATAATTCTCTTCCAAAATTTTTTAACAATATAAATTACTCTAAAATCCTTAAATCTCTTAATGTTAAATCTATTTCGATCATTAAAAAACAATTCAAATCTTATTATTTTATTTTTTATTAAAAACAATTTGGCCCATTTCTTTAAAAAAAAATCAAAAACAAAAGTATGGCCTCACAACGCCTAATATCGTCTTTGTCCACGGTACCAATGACTTGTACATGCGAGTAGAATAAGTTAATAAAAGAATAAACGTGTATGTATATATTATTCAAAATAGTCGGATCAGAGGTGGAAAGTTAATCAAATTTTAAGCTTGAATGGAATTTAGAAATCTCCAAAACCTCCAACAACTTGAAAGAAGTATCCTCTGAATCTTGACACCATCTTACTATTAAAAAATTCGAAATATATACTCAAATTTAATGGTTTTGAATAATCCTTATCATACTCAAGTTTCACCTTTCGAATGGGAATTTTGATTAAAAAAAACAAAAGTGAAGTTAAACAATTAACTTATTTTTAAAATTTGCAATAGAATTAAATATGGCAGCTTACCGTTAACAAAGGAATTCTGATCAATTACATTTGCAAATACAAAGAGAGGATTATATATTCTTATACCTCAAGTAGATTCTAAATTTCAAGAATAGTTTGAAATATGAGGAATAACTATCCAGTTAAATAATTTACTTTAATATCTTATTTTAAAATTTAGAATGGAATTAAAAATTATAGTTGGTATATATAGTATTATCAATTCTAATTATATCTTCAAAATTGATATTTTTATTTTTATGTGTGGTTTAAGAATTTTTTAAATAAATAATCACTACGTCCATGAAATATTTAACTAAATAAATTTATTAAAAAAATAATTTCTTATAGATTTAACCAATATGGAATCTAACCCAAAAATATCGAGATCTTTCAACCAGTAAGTTCTCAATAAGAAAACTACTCTAACTACAACTCCTGTGAAAACTGAATTTACAATTAAATTAAAAATAAAATACCATCAACTCCAATCGTGTTCAACAGCAATATTAATACAGATAACAACTGCAGTAATAAATTTGAAAATTGATTTATCGTCCTGAAAGTGATTTATCGTCGTCTATGCAAACGTGTGGCAAGCTTTTTCCTCATATTCTTCAACTTTCAATTTTAAGTCTCATCTGAAAACCCAGTCCTTAATGGCTTTTGCTGTCATCAGATTTTGTTGCTTTGATAATTAAAACTTACGGAAAAGTTCCAGCCACTCTTTCTGGCCTTTGCGATGACAACCCAATTCTATTAGTTCGTCCTTTCATTACATAGTTTGTTTATCAGAAATTATCTGTGTACGAACGCTTAATACAGAAAACCCATTTCCAGAAATTCGAAATCACAGAATCAGCCTATAATTGTACATAAAATTTATCACATATAAAATCTACAACTTTTGATTATATATACATAAATCTATTACAATTCGATAACATATTTTTTTCAATTGAAAAAATAGTACCAGAAGCAGTTTTGAGGCGATATAGTTCTGTCTCTGAAACTATCTGATTGAACAACTAGAATTGTAAGACTAAACCTCCCTACAGACTAAACCTCCCTACACGTCCTGGAAATATATACATTGAATATATCACAATTTCAGCTTCCAACGGTAGCGGTAGCATTAGCAATAACACATTCTAATCATAGCGTATAACACACACAAGAAAAACCATAGCCATTTGCTTGCTTAGATGGTATCACAAACCGTCGGCACGAAAGACAGCATGTTCCTTCCGTTGTCATAAAGTATATGGTAATTCTGCTGCTGGAAATTACCAAATATGGACATCCCACTACTGGGCAACATTGCGAGGCAGATAACGCCACTGCTATCTACATATATGTAGTTCTCCTTGTTCAAATAATAATCTGCTCCCTTGAAGTGGAAAGTTATAGTCGGAAAGTTTGAAGTTGAAGAGCCAGATTTTGAATAACAGAGGTCCAGTCCGATGCTAGACCCATCGGCCTGCGGGAGTTTAATGTACGACATTAAAGCTTTCTTGACAACATCATAACCAGCCTGTTCCAGATATGTGACAGTCGTTCCAGAGTCTATGATAAGTCCGCCAGAGCCATCAGATTGAAGATCAAAAGTTCGAGCAGGGATACTCAATAACTTACCACCAACACTGATTCCCTGTAGAGAAAGATAATAGAAAGTTGGCTGCGAGCTGCTTAGAACAATAGGAGTCGAACTGACAGTTTTAGCATTCAAGCTAGCGGTCTGACCTAGAAACAGAGGACTGGATTTGGAAGGAGAATCATTAACAGAGACGAGGCAGTAAGAAAACTTGTTACCCACGGAGGGGCCAAGCTGTGAGATGAAAGATAGGGGACCTCGGCCGAAGCCTACTAATCCACCTCCTTGGCTGAACCCACCCCCTTCATTATCCTGCCCGCAACCAAAGACAACATGGGGAATTGACTTAGAAGAAAGGGTAAAGGTTTCGTATGAAAGAATCCCCTGCGTGGAGGAGTAGTCACCATAGGTATACAAGTATTCGCACTTTGCACCACTGCAAGTATAGGAAGGAAGAGCCTGGCACATAGAGCTAGTGCAGGAGACCTTACTGTAAGTGGAGGACCGGGAAGGATCAAATATTGGAGTTGGCTGTTTATAGCAATCAGTGCAGGGCTTGCACTGCGTCCATGTCAGGTCACTACCGGTGTCCAGAATTGCAGAATAGGACAAAGCTGGCTTACCAATCTCCAACTTCATGAGAAATTCTCCATCTCCAGCACTTACTGGAGAAACCATATCTTTCATTTCATCAACTGTTTTATCAGTTTTTACAACTACAGACATCTGCAGTTTTTCAAGTCTGTCTTGACTGCGTGCAACTGCTCGCTTCAAGCGTTCAGTGGAGGTAATATTGCCTGGAGAGAATGGAGACAGCAGTGAATCTCTATGCACCAGATCTATTCTCAATCCAGCAAGGGGTGCATGCTCTGAATTACTTGTGGTTACATGCCTGCATTGCATCAAATGAAACACAGAGAACAATAACATGGGAATAAGCATGGTTTTGCAGGCAGAGGGAGAATTAGCTGATTGTCCAGCCATATCTCGTCTATAGTTCCCAGACAGAAAGATTCCTAAGGCACACACAGAGCTGTCCTAAAGAGAATGAAGGGGAAGGTTTCAAGGTTATGTGGTACTCCAGGGAGGGGGGTGCATCATATTTATTGGAGGTGGAAGTGACTGTAGTGATTGTATCGGACATGTAATTGAAAAAGGAACCAATACCTAACATCTATATTATCCAAAAAAAAATATTGTTAGGAATTTTGAGGTGATAGATGGAGCATATTGGAAATGATGTAATTTAGAAATTGTGTGAAACTTTGAATCCACAGAATATATTTGGATCAAATTTTGGAATTTTGTAGTTTAGAAGTTTTGTTGAAGATTGAAACTATATAACTATATCATTTGTATTGTTCGCACGGAATTTATTATTTTCAAAGTTTTAAATGAATTTGTTAAGTGGCATCATTTTATTTCATATAACTCAAAAATAAATTTGAAAAGTGAATTAATGTTTATGTGATGTAAGCAGCCTGTACCGTTTTATTCAAAGCTAAGTTCGTTTAATCAAACAAACCATAAACAACCAGCGAAAACGCCATTATGGCATGGTACAAATTTCCTGAAATTATAAAAGTAAAAAAAATAAATAAAAGATAAATAAAAATGGTATAAACTATTCAAAAAAAATGTTTTTTTAACAAAGCTTTTGAAAATTTTGTAATAGCTCATGGGGTGTAGTTAGCCATTACTTTATTACTAAGAAAACAAGAAATTCAAAATTAAAATTTCTTGAGTTAAACTGATTAATAAAAAGTAAAAGTAAGGTTGTAAAAATTTTATATAATGAAAAAAATGTTAAATATTTTTTAAATATAAAATTTTGAGTTTATAGGGTTTTGGATAGATGGTGATTGGATGTTTTGTTAAAGTACATTTTCATGTGAAGTCACTACATTTTTATATGAAGTTACGGGTTTAATTCACCATTTTAAAGTGATATGTATATGTATTGGACATGATGATGAAGATGTAATTCTACCCAACTTATTAAAAAAAAATTGAAATTTTTATAATTTATTTTTATAGTTACAGGGTATATCTTGAAATCATAAAGAGCAACATAGGTACAAATTTTGTAATTCTTTACTGATACAGTGTTATATATTTCATATGAGGAATATACATCTTCCATTTATTACATTAAAGTTCATCATGTTAATTGTGGAAATTGAACTTCAGTGAGTAAATTCCTATTCATTTCCCCTAACCACCCAAGGTAACCTCAATTAAATTAAAAAATGTAATTCTATTTAATAATATTAATTAGATTATCTAAACTTAAATTCTTGTTCATTTCTCCTAGCCACCCAAAGTAATCCCATTTGAATTAAAAAAAATGTAATTCTATTTAGTAATAAAAGGTATTTTAATTCTTTAATGATTACTATTGTAATGGATTAATATAATAAAAGGTATTTTAATTCTTTAATGATTACTATGGTAATGGATTAGTGTAGGAGAAAAATACTCTTTTAATAAATATAAATATAACTGTGAACTAGATTGATACCAACAACTTTAAAAACACATTTTTATCAATAAAAAAATCCACAATTTTGCAAAAGAAAACTACCACCACGGCCAAAAGAATAAAAAATTTGATCTTTATACTGCTCCCCTGATAAAAATAGAATTAATAGAATTTAGCGTATGATGGTCAGACTGCTCCCCAGATAAAAATAGGATTTAACGTATGATGGTCAGACTGCTCCCATGATAAAATAGGATTTAAACGTTTCATGACCCATGAAGTTACTTTATTAACAATATGTAAAAAGCCATCCGACTTTTGGGAATAAATTAAGATTTAACAGAGTATATGGACAAAGAGTAAGAACCGCGTGGTTCACGTAGCACAGAACTGCACGAATACAACACTCCACGCCAATCATTCATTCTGGCGACGGATCACTCTTAATTAGGTAAAGTTTTACTTGTGGGGACGCATTGAAGAAAAGCTATTTAGTTCAATTATTTCTAAAAGCCTGTCACTGTTCAGATATCTCCCTATCTGGAGAGACAAGCACACAGATTTTATTACAAAGAAATATTGCATTGAAAGTAAGCCCAGGATATAGAAATGTAGTTTATTTGTTAATGTTTGATAGATCTATTAGAAGAGATCATTTTTAGTTGTCAATTTATTAGCATAGCTTAACTTTAAGAGCATTCAAGAGAATTGACTCATAACAAAATAATTTTCCATAATTTTTTAATAACAAAAAAACACTTTTAACCACAAGATCTAGACCAATTAAAATAACAACATAAATTAGGTTTTTTTTTTTTTTTTCCTTAATTTAATTTATAATTTTTTTTTAAAGTTGGCTTATTGCATTAATTGCAGTGGAAAAAGAAACATAATTTTCATTTCTTGATAGCAAAGAAATCAAAACGTTGAAGTAACCAAGCAAACTGGGCCAGATTAACTTTAGATTTAGCGTAAGATATGTTGTGTATGCAGAGTGTTTCAAAGGAATACGTTTATCTCAAAAGTTGGTTTGGGTTTGTTAGGTGAGCCAACGGACAGCTGGGATTCCATTGCTGGAAGATCATGGGTCACTTACACAACCCCACTTATATTACTATTATGCCCACTTCCTTTCCAAGTTCCACTTATATTATTAATATCGATTCTGAATTGAGAATTTGATGAAATGATAGAGATTCTGCTGGCGGGGGCCTGCGAATTAAGAATCTTGCGTTCTTGCCCATTAATATCTTTCCATCGTGAAATCCTACGGCGCTTCCATTGAAATTAGGACGCGACTCCAATAATTAAGAGACTATACCCCATAGCCTTCGCTTTCTGAATGAATCAGCCATAGATTCTTTCCTCGATTTTTAAAAACTCTTCGCGTTTCAATTATTGCACTGCCGTGTATTTGTAGAGTGGCTTGCAGTTAATTACCGAAGATTCCGCACCCCGTTGATGAATGGCTGAAAACGACGTGTTCCACATCATGTGGGAAATGGCGTCTTACGGAAAATCAACTATCAAATCTGACAAGAGAATCACTAACTTATAAATCTCAATGGAATCTTTGGAAGTCTTGCCGCATTTTATTATATAGTTTATTTAATATATTAAATAAGAACTTATAAGATCTTCTCGATCAGGTCTGTATACCGGCCATGGAATAAGCACGTTAGTCCATTATTGAGAAGGATCTATGTATTAATGTACACTCAGAATATGTTTGACTTTAATAAATATTAAAATTAGCATTTGCACAAGGGTGCAAAGAGAATGCCACGGATTGTGGGCAATGAGTTAAAATGGAAGGTGGTATCATTAATTTTAAAAATGCCACTTAGAGAATATCTCCACAATTTTGATCTAGGAATCTTTACAGTGTCATCTCATAAAACTTCACCATAAGAACGCTTTATAAAACCTTACAATAAAAATGCTAACGCCTTAGCTTAATGATATATAGCTCATGCTTTGAGGTGGCCAACAGACCTGGTTTCCTACGGTCAGGTTGAGGCCACAGACTGAATTTTATATTTTGTAGCATATCCTATAATTATAAATAGAAAATAGTGTCGTCCCACCAAATTTACAAAAAAAAAAGAAAGATATATAGCTTTGGTAAAACTTGTGTATATGTTTTAGAATAATTTTTAAGATTTTAGAGTATATCTCCAGCGTTGTATTTTTATTTTATTGTATTAGTATTATTATATGGATAGTTTTGGTATATGTTTTAGAATAATTTTTAAGATTTTAAAGTATTTTTAGTTTTATTTTTATTAGTATTACTGATATTAATTCAGTTTTATTTTTATGAGGTATTTTTTAAATTTTTTGAGTTTTTGGCTTTTTATATTTTTTTAAATTATTTTGGTTAGAAATTTGATATCAATTTTTGAAATAATAAATTTAATTTGTAAAATTTTCATAATCTAAATATCTAGATATTTTTCTAAAGATTAAATTTATTTATACATTTAAATCAATAACTAAAATTTTAAATATTATATTTTAGAATAAAAACCAAAAATTAAAAAAATCTATTATTTTTATTTATTTTCATCTTAAATTTTTAATATTATTGATATAAATTTATGTCATACATTATTAAATATAAACTTTAAATAAAAATATTATTGAAAATTTAATTTGATAATGATATATTTTCTTTACAACTTATCATTAAATTATAATTTTGCCAATAAAATCATTATTAAATTTTAAAATAAAAATCAAAAATTTAAAAAATCAATTACTTATAAATTTATTTTCATTTTAAATTTTTAATATTATTAATTTAAATTTATGTAACACATTATTAAATATAAACTTTAAATTAAAATATTATTAAAAAATTAATTTGACGATGATATCTTTTCTTTAAAAGTTATCATATTTTTAATTTTAATATATTGAACTTCCAGTACTTAAATGATTGGTATTATAATATTAAAATTAACTTTCGTGACCACTTATCATAAAAACCTACTTATTAACTAATTTTATTAAAATTTGAAATTTAAGAATATAAACTATTGCAAAATCTATTTATTATCTAATTTTATTAAAATTTGGAAACTAAGAATATAAATTATTTAAAAGTGTAATAAAGTAAAATTAAAAATGTAAACATAGTTTAAACATTTATTATTGCAAAATATTAATAAAGTAAATAAATACTTTATTTAATGCAGTTAAATCTCAAAAAAATATATAATATAATGCACCGTGAAAATATTCTCTACTTACAATAAAATATTTTAATAAAATATTTCAACTATTCTCTTTTCAATGAATCGAAAAGTGTGGGGCCTTTTTCATTGGACTGTGGAATTCTTTTTCATGCTTAACTTTAAAATAACTAAATTGCCTTTGAATAATAACTAAAATGCCTTTGAATAAGGTAGGGTTATTTTCGAAGAGAATGTGTCTCACAGATTAATATGATAAAGGTCATCTTCTTAAAGAATCTATCACAAAGAAATTGATGTGGCAGAGTGATCAATTTCTCTACGCCGTAACGAAGTCCGTATAGTTAAGGAGTACTAAATTTGTTATTAAGTACTAACTTTATGAGTAAGTACACATGGTTCTGTATGTGAGTGAATGGATCTAAGATTATGTGGAGTCCCATTGTTACAATTTTTTTGTTTTTTTTTTTTAATCAATTGTATTTAAAGTTAAATTATTTTGATAAAGGATTTTGTATATTACAAATTTTATTTTTATAATCACAAAATTTAAATGTTTTATATTTTTTTGAGAAATTAAATTTATTTATGTATTTTAAATATATGTTAACTAATTAAAATTTATGATTTTTTTAAATGTATTTGTTCTAAATGGCGAATTTTCAATTTTCTTAAATGTATTTGTTTGGAATCATAGTTCATCTTCACGACAGGAGGATGAGAGAACATATCAAGGCCTTTGATTTAAATAGATGCAAAGAGAATTTTACTAGTTTATTAATTATTTAATTATCAAATCAATATTTTATAATATTTCTAATTATTATTTTAATATATTATGTATTATTTTATGAGTTTTATTTTTTATCTAAAAAATAATTAAAGTAATAAATAAATTATTTATTATTAATACATAAAATTTAGTTATAAAGAAAAAGAAAAAAAAGTCACAGGTATTAAGATGAATAAAGTTTCTAAAAATAAAATAAGAAATTTAGGCATAATTAATTCAAAGAATAATTACAATACCTAAATTCAGAGGAAAAAATACAGGGCAAAATAAAAAGAAAAGGATAAGAGGCCTAAAGAAAACAACAACTAAGAGGATAGGGCATGGATCCGTGCCGGATCCAACGCCTACTAATGCTCCAACCACCATATCTATTAAGGTTCTTATCTCAATTTCTAAGACTTTCCTTAATTTAGGATGATGAAAATTATCAATCCTAACAATAATCATTTAATTTTAACTTTAAAACAAAAATATTTAATAATAAAAATATTTCCTAAAATATATATAGTATTTTAATTTTTTAAATTTCATAAAAGAAAAATTAATATATAATTTATGTTAATTGGTGTATTTAATGTCATAATCTAACCAATCTACGTTTTTGCATTTTCATCGAAATTCACGTAAGATTTTAATAAAATCAGGAAGAGATTTTTGAAAATCGACCACTTTTAACCATCAACCTAATTCCTCGCCCTCCATAGACTTCTCCTTATTTAATTACATGTAAGATCATGAAACTAGTATCTTCATTCTGTGTATTTATAGTGATATAATTGTACATTAAATAGAATGACTAGGTTTATCTATTTATGTATTTTTCTGTCATTTCTTTATTTTTTATATATTTTCAATTGATATCAAAGTATGTATGCTCTAGGAAAGGAATGATAACACATTAATTTATATTGTTAAAGTTATGATAATTTTATGGTTATATGAAGAATAAATTTTATGAATGCATTGTCATGTAGTTGAAGAAAGATTTACAATTGCATTAATACAAATATAAATACAAGTGAAATTATAAAAAAATAGTAAATTTAAAAAATTGTTTAATTTTAAATATTAATCATATCATTAGGATTTGTTCAAACAAATTCTAAAAATATTAAGATTAATCTAAAAAACATTTATCTACTTTATAGATCACAAAATTCTTAGATCTAATTTAATTTTAGATGTCAAAATTTATCTATGAATTAATTTTTCATTTTTTTTCTAAAAAAATGATTCAACAACTTGCATTTTATTTATTATCATTTTATAATATAAGATCATTTTAATTTAAAATTCACCAAATATTTCTATAAAAAAAAAAACTTCGCCATCAACGAAAAATGCATAATATTTCTTTCCCATCCAAGCAAAATGCAAAGCCTGTATTTTCTTAATATTTCTTATTACTTAAGATTGAACTATTAAAAGAACGGTGACATGGAAAACTTGTTTTTTTATTATATCATGGTTGTGGGAGATTAAAAGAATGGTGGCATGGCAAACTTGTTTTCTTATTATATCATGGTTGTGGGATATGGGCACAAGCTATTTTGTATAAGTTCTTCAATTGGTGGCATGGAAGACTTGTTTTCTTATTACATCATGGTTATGGTTGTGGGATATGGACGCAAGCTATTTTGTATAAGTTTTTCAATTTTTATAGATATTGAATACAATATATTATCTTTTGGTGTTTTGATACATGATTCTATAAACCATAAGGGTGATTAATGATGTAGTTACCTTACATGATCTTAGTCTTTTAAAATAAATAATCTAAAGAGTTTGGAAGGTGAATCTATGAGATGGTTATCAAATACTTTGTAGGTAAGGCTTTTACATAACCTTTTCAAAGGCTGACCAAAGAGATTTATCAAACACTTTGTAGATAAGGCTTTTACATAACCTTTTCAAAAAAATTATCCATTTTCTATTTATACCAGAAGTTGTTAGGTGAATAGCTGATCAAAGAGATTTTAATGTGTGTGTCTTTGTATAATTTTAATGTGTGTGTCTTTGTATAAATTATACAACAAGCATGTATATCATGGACTCAATCCAATCTAACAATGTACTAAAGCTAGATATTGAATCACTTGTACAAATCAATTGTGGAATTAAAAACACAATTGCCAATCACATGAAGCAAAGAAGAATCAATCAAACCACAACACAGATAATTTCTCGGGGAAAGCTTGCTGTTCAAAACCCCTTTATCATATATTGTATATTCCACAAGGAATCATGAAACAATTAAAATGCAATTCTTATCACAAGAATATCCTGCAATTTGCCTATCGTCTCACATTGATCCAAACAAAATCACGCCAACACTTAGCCAATTCTCAGCCTATTTTAAGCCTGCCTTGCTCATGCAATTCCTGATGATTGCAATCCCTATTCTTTAGGAATTTCAGCCTTCCTCAACTGCGCTGAGTATCATGGGCATCCTGTGGTGTTTTAACTACATCAGGGTAGTCAGCTAATATCACAACTGATAGTCACACTTCCCTTTTACCTAGATCTCAATTGGGTCTCCATTGGAACTGACATGCATGCAGCTAATAATAGTAAATCCTCAGTTGCATGTGAGATCATTGATTTTGAATTAAATAATATTTAATTCACTTGATCTCTCACTAGTGTATCTAACGGTACAACTAGCACAACTGACTTTAACTCACTTAACTGAGTTAAACTAATTACAACCTACATTAACTAATGCACCACTGCACTTCAAACTTTGTTACAACTATAATTACTCTGCATGCCTCACGAACTACCCTAAACTCAAAATTCATGATTTAACTAAGTTTATCACACTCAGTTCACTATGACAAGTTATTTTGAAATTAGATTACATTTTATTGTCCATCTTAATTAAGGGATAACTAAAATAGACATGCACCAAATTTATCTCACACCAGTGTAGGTGTTGCTTGGACCTCCTAGTCCCACACTTAGTGTAGGTGCTGCTTGGACCTCTTGGTCCCATACTTAGTGTAGGTATTTCTTGTTGTTTCTAGATGCCAATTTCATTGTTTCTTCTTGCAAACTTCAACAATCTTAATTTATAGCATACCCAAGGCTTTTAGACAAAATAAAGCACCCATGCTTATGTACAATAAAGTGCACCAATAACCATTATAATTATATAATACTAAAACATCATCTTCTTCTTATTTTTTAATATTTAAATATATAACACTAATTTAAAATAAATGAAGAGCACTAATAAATGTAATATGAATGCATCTTATCAAAATAAAACAATTTTAAATGTTAAATAAAAAATAAAAAATTTTAAAAATCATTAAACACATTTTTAAATAAAAAATTTAAAAAATTTAAAAACCATTAAACTTTACCAATGTGGGTAATTCACAACCAAATTTTTTTTAAATGTCCTTTGTGTTGCGCCTAGCCTACCACAATGACTCAATGCACTCCAAAATAAATAAAGCCCTTAAGAGAACGAACAACCATACTATTATAAAAATGTGAAGGAGGTTAGAACTATCCCTTATTCAACCCAAAAAAAAGAGCTCAAATAGTAGTGTGCTTGAAAATACACATGATAGTTTTACACTTGCAAACTATATATTTTCATTAAAAAAATAGCATAGGAACCAGTGTGTTCTATGCCCCTAAAAACATTGTGCATTTATATCATGCCAGACACACTGTAAAATGGTAAAATAAAAACAAATTTACCAAACTGAATTTCATTATCATATTTCTTTATGTGCTAAGTACTAGTGTTCACTCTCTTGTATGGTGAACACATTTTCAACAATCTACGGTGTTATTTCTTGTCTTGGTAGCTTCAACAATATATTTAATTCATTTTCAAATTTTGAAAATTGATGTACATTTTAGTTTTTTCTCTATAAGGAAAACCAAACCTCCTAGGGTGGGAAACCAAACCTCTTGGTGTGGAAAAGTCCATGGAAATTTTTTGTTACCTCTTTATTTTCAATTTCGCTATATTAAAATTTATACTTGGGTTTGGGTTTAAATGGTCATTTTTTATTTTTATTTTTAATTCTATTTGATGCACTTCATAAGTTCAACTAGCATTGAACAATTTGATTATGCTTCCTACAAATATATAGGAAGCACAATTACCCATGCATATGCATATGCAAGGACACCCCATTAAGAGAGTGTTATGAAACATAATGCAATGAAATGATTCTGAAAGCATTCAGGATGTGTCTTGTCTCGAAATATGCACATATATGGATACAAATGTGTTTTGTAACAATGTATGAACTAGTGCATTATAAATTACAATGCATTTTATTGATAGTGCCTATAATTTTATCATAGGAGTGATTGTACATATCAATCGCGTAGTCTAAAAAGGCTGTGTTTTCACCCAGAATCCGGTAATGATTTTCAAAAAATTCGGAAAAAATTTTCCCAGAATCTTGTTTACAGTTGTTAAACTATAATATTTTAAGTCCCTGTTTTTATAGTGTTGAATCCATTTCTAGCATCAAAAATGGATTCTAAACACTCCAAGCACCTGATTTTTCGAGTTTTAGTTGACCGGAATCCGACAATTTTCTGCCGTCCGGGCTATTTCACAGGCTCGGTAAACAACTTCCATATCAATGCATTTTTTATTTTTTTATTTTTTTTATGTATTGGTTGGACCTTCTTTGTTGTATTTACATTATACAAATGAATAATTCCTAGTTATAGTTGAAAGTGAGATTATGAGGATTTTTGCATCAAGGTGCCTGAAAATCTTATAGTGTGTCGCAAGATGGTAAGTTTTGGGTTGCTCAAATATTTTGAGTTCCATAAATTTCATCCAAATAAGAGAATACTAGTTGATATTGTGCAAATGTGGAGGCTACAAGAGGAAATATTTGCACTACAAAGGCAACAAGTATCCTTGAGCACCTTGACTAATATTTATATCTTGATGAGGCTCGTAATTCAAGTGGAGAGGTTTGACCTTCATCTGAGGTCAAACACAAGTAGATCAGTGCATCAACTAGTTAGTCAATATTATATAGGTCTAGAGCAATGGGAGATAGGCTCATTTGGGACCTATTGACTTGAGTAGTGGCTACCATGGTAGTGTGGATTTATGGTTCACTAAGAGTTCCTTGGATCACAAGGATTTACATGTAGATTGTTGAGTATATGCTCCGTGTTCATTTATTTGCATAGTCATTTTTTATGAGAGAGACCTTAGAATTATAGTTGACATTATAGTTTGTAAATATGGAGAGGAATCTGCATCTAGGTCCTTCTTGTGTTGTTTTTTCTATGAGTAAGTGGCCTTTCCTGGATACTGATTTTGGGGGTGTATCAAAACCAAGGATGCATCACTAGGGGGATATTCTTATGCAAGTTAGCATAGAGTCTATTTTTATGATAGAAGTTCTAAACCTTGTATAATAATGAAATGCATCCATAGTTTATTAAAAAAAAAAAAAAATTGAACAATACAAATCACATAATGCACAAATATTACCCTAGAAATCAAACTAAGAAAACCAACTAACCATTTAGAGTCACTCCTCTAATTTTATTATACAATATATATGATCTCGTAACATCCAAAATCCATAATACATTAACGTGAGTTATGTTACAAACATAATTCCTTAACCAAAATTATAAAACCATGGACTAAACCATGATTCACCACAAAAATGTTATAAGTGAAAATATTGTGTCAAAATTCACCAAAAACATATTAAAGAAACTACCCAAAAATATCTTTATTACCTTTCAATGTAAAACCTTCTTGATATTTCATGTTGATTTTTCTTAAATATCCCGATGTAGATATGATGTCTTCATATATATCTATTCTACTTCAAGATCAAAGGAAACAACAATAAAAATAAATAAATATAATAGAAGTTAACTTAGCAACAAGAGAAAAAAATTCACTAGATTCAATTCCCTCAACGTGGGAGTAATATTTGCTACTAACCAAGCTTTATATTTCTCCACTTTACATTTTTCATTAAAATTATTCTTAAACATCTATTTGTTTCCAATAGGTTTTCCTCTAGCTTGTAACTCAACTATATCCTAACCCTCATTCTTGTCCCAGGATTGTAATTTCCTCAACCGTGGCCTTTTTCCAAAGTTTACCATCCTCTAAATTTACTACCTCCATAATAACGTTAGCATCATTGGTAATAGATAAAACAAAACTATAATGAAATTTGGATAAATTATACCTTTATGGATCCCTTCTTTCCCTAATTGATCTCCTCAATGCTATAATATGAGGTTCTTATTCTTCTAATTCATGTTTTTCTATAGAGTTTGATTCATCATCCTTTAATTCAAACTCTATTTTTTTGGTTCTCTAATTTGTAGGACTTTATATTTGAAAACATATTTGATTTATCTAAATAACACATCTCAACTATACACAACCTTCTTGGTTTCTAGGTTCTAAAGTGTATAACCTTTTATACCATCGTTTTTCCAATACAAATAATTTTTTCAACTTTATTATCTATCTTACTCATATTTTCTTAAAATTTTACACCTTGTGTGGAGTCTTGTCATCAAAAACTGATGGGGTTGATCAATTTACCAGATAACATCCAATGTCCATTTCCTTTGCCCAAAATTATTATCATAGCTTGGCATCGCTACGCATGTTCCTTGTTTTTTACATTAACATCTTATTCATAATTTATGTAACTCCATTCTATTGAGCTATATATATATTAATATTTTACCTTGCTATACTTCACCTCTTATAAAAAAATTCAAATTCATTCTCACATGATTCTCCAGCATTATCCATCCTTAGCATCTTAATTTTTTTCTCTCTTTGATTCTCCACAAGATCCTCAAACTCTTTAAATTTGTCAGAGACTTCATATTTTTTCATAAGGACATAAATTCATGTATTCATCAAGAACTCATCTATAGATTATACATAGTACACAAAATTATCTAGTGATTGAACCAATGTAGGCTGAAAAATTTCACTATGCATCAACTATAAATTCCCTCTATCCTCGTAGCACTGGAGGAGAATCTTACTCGATTTTACTTCCCATGTAAGAAATGTTCACAAGAAATCAAAATTTAGAGAACAAGTAAACATGCCTTCTACCATACCTTTACCATGTAGTACTTAAAGTTCGTTCTATCTAATATGTCACAGCCTTTGATTCCATATCATAGTATTTTATCCGAAGACTATACGATTTTTTTCTTCTTTAGCTCCACCCTTAGGAACAATGGAACTATTGTATTGATCACTAATAATGCCTCCCAATATCTTATATAGAGTTCCAACCTAAACTCCCCTCAAGAATATCATTGCTACTCAAACCATCCTACATGTTTCCTTTTTAAGTTCACTATTTTCACACCTATATCACTCATATTACTTACAAAAATAAAAGTGGTGGTTAATCTTGGGATGCGTTGATCCAAATTGGATAATTATATTTTTTTTCATCCATATGGATGCTTTCAAAGTATAAAGGGTTGAGGAATCATCTTATAGGACCATTTTTACCAATGGGACCCATTTTGGTAAATTGGGGTTGGAAACCTTTTGGGAGCAGTTTGGAGCATCAAATGGAATTTTTTGGGGGTTTAATTTTGTTTCTTTAGCATTACACCTTTTTTCCTATTCTAATCATAGATACCTTTCCAAAAACATAATAATTTCCTCAATTAGAGTCTATATTCAACATTTATGCCACTCATATTTTGACCTTGTTATTTTTACCACCATAGTTTGAGAGGATTCCACATCATCCCGCATTATTCATGGAAAAAAGGATATCCACATGCTCATGATGAAGAATAATATAGAAGATTCAATATTATAACTACAATTAGGATTTTAAGGATTTAAACCTAACTTCTAGTAGTTTATCGAGCTAGGTTATAACGACGCCACTGGACGGAAAATGGGCTCCATTGTTTTCAAGTGAAAATTTTTCCATAGAGAGATATGTATCCAAGAGGATAGGGAGATAGAACACAGATATCATTTGTGCATTGTAGTATCCCACTGGCCACATGCATTACTTATTTGTACTTGCATCCATTTTCTATTTAGATAGAGAAAGAGAGCAGAGTGGCCTCACATTCTATCCAAATTTTCTCCCGAAAGGGTTTCCTAGGATATATCTTGTGTCAATTTTTTTTTGTGAGTTTTTATTTCATTTTTATTTATTTTATGCATAATTATAATTTGCATGAATATGCAATAAACAGTAATTTATAGATCCATAAATCTAAAGAGAAATAAACCCTCATGTGTATATTTTCACATTTTTTAAGTATTATTTATCATATCTATTGTGACGAACTGTTCAGTGGAATATCCACGACACTTTATGGATCATATTGGTATTAGAGCATGTTTATTGGGGTATATTGTGGATATTTGTAGGGAATATAGATTGGCTAAGCCAAAATTCATAAAACCTTAGCATTGGCCAACAAATCTATGAATATCCATGCTGATCCTACAGGGGAAATGTTTCCATGATTAGAATCGTAAGGTGTAGATGTAAATCATAACATGAACCTCCTTATGGTGGCCTTTACAATTAATATTGACTTATTCAAAGAATATGGGGTTTCTAACACAGAGATCTAATCAGAGAGGATACCGAGAGATCAAGAAGAAATATATGAGGAGTTGAAGAAAAAACCCAAAAAATATCAATGAAGTTCAAGCTTCATGATAAATTCGTAGTCCCTATTCAAATGGAAGTGAAGGATGATATCAAGTTGTATTAAGATGAGATATATTCTCTAAATATAAATCACTATCTACATCAATTAGAAGTTTATTTCAGTGTTCTTCATATAGAAGAAGAACATAAGATTTTGTTTGAGCAGTTGAAATTAGAGGGATATGCCCTGACATAGTGGGAAATCCACACTGAGACATTGAGGCTAGAGGGAGATCCTCTAGTGACTAAGTGGGAGGAATTTAAAACCTTCATAATGTTAAAATTTTATTTTATCAGGTATGTAGAGGGCTAGTGGATCTAGTGGCATTACTTCAAACAAAAGCAAGGGCAAAATGTCCAAGAGTACACCAAAAAATTTAGAAAAATGGCCATAATGTTAGGTATCTCCCAAAGAAACCAGATGTACTACTCAAGTATTTGGGGGGTCTACATAGCCATTTTTGGAATCAAGTGATGTTGTTTAAGCCTAAATCAATGGATGAGGTTTGCATACATGCACAATATATGGAGCACTAGGATGCTTCTAAGGAGGGAAGAATAAGTGGAAACGGGAGAAGATAATAAGATGTTAACCACAACACACTAGGGTAGATATCCCAACAACCACTGTAACATTAAGGGTCATACAAAGGAGAAGTGGTGGAAGTTGCATCCAAAGCTTAACTTGAAGAACAAAAAGAAAGATAATAAGAAGGAGAATTTCATGGCCACTGATTTGAGCAACTAGGGTGAAAGCAGCTCATACATGGATGAGAATATCATTTATACATCAATTAGAAGGAGTTGAATCTGAGTAGTTTTCATTAATAGGAAGAGAGTGAAAATATCAGGCTCTTCCACATAAAGATACAAGATAAAAAGACCAAGATTGATGCTCTGTTTGACTCAATATCACAGGAAAATATCATTGCAACAAAATTGGAAAACGAACTTGGATTGGAGGTTTGTGATCATCCAAGCCCATATCCATTAGATTGGGTAAAAAAGGATATACAAATAAATTTAACCAAACAATGCAAAATTAGATTTACTACTAGTGTTGATTTTATTGATGAAATAGAACTAGATGTAGTTCTCCTTTATGTATGTGGAGTGGTGTTTGGAATTCCATATATGTACATGTTGGATGCAATTTTCATACAAAGATTCAACCAATACTGCCTCATCCAGGATGGAAATTCATTTTCCATCAATTCACATAAAGGCAAGTCAAAAATTTCGTTGGTAAGTGCCAATAAAGCTAAGAAACTAATCAGTTCTAACAAGAAATTTGTTTTACTATTTTTAAGAGAAAATAAATCTTTAGGAGAGTCAATAAGATTGAATACATCCATGGAGGGGTGTACTAAGAAACAGGAATAGCAACTGAAGAATTTTTCAAATACAGGAATGCGTTCTAGGAGTCTAAAACGATACAACACAAGATGGAAGTGGAGCACAAGATCCAGCTATTACCAAACTTCCCATTTCCAAACATTAGGTTGTAGAATCAAGTGAGGTGAAGTAACAATTGCAACAGTTGCTGGAATAGGGCATCATTCGACTAAGTACATCACCATGTTAGTCACCCATCATCATTTTTCTAAAGAAGGGTGGGACTTATAGAATGTGTATAGATTATAGGGCGTTGAAAAAAATTACTAGATTATTTGTAGCAAGCGAAATACTTCACCAAGCTAGACATAGATTCTATATATCACCATATCCAAGTCAGAAAAAAATATACCTAGAAGACATCCTTCAAACCAAGAAAAGCTTGTATGAGTAGTTAGTCATGCCATTTGGCTTATGTAATGCACCCACTACATTTATGAGGTTAATGAATGATATATTGTTCCCTTTTATAGATTCATTTGTTATTGTCTATTTGGATAATACACTAGTATACATTTCTACCTAGGAAGATCACACCTCACATTTGACGTAGGTGTCAGATACATTAAAGAAGCACCGACTTCTAGAAAATCTCAAGTGTGATTTTTCATAGCATTCTTTGGTGTATCTTGGGTACAGGATAGGTGGAGGAGGGATAAAAATAGATCTTGCTTAGATGAAGGCTATCATGAAATGGTTTTTGCCTACTAATGTTTCTAAGTTTAGGAGTTTCATGTTGAAATGTGTAGCTTGGGAGGTATTCTACAAGCCCATATCGGGATTGTGAGAATTTTAGTCGCAAAAGGGATTTGTCAGAAAAAGACCCAAGTGAAGGGGTTTTAGACCCAAATGAGGTTTAAAATTAGAAAATTAAAATTAAAAGGAAATTAAAATTAAATTCCTAAGTCTAAAGAGGATCAAATCCCTAAGGTCTAGAGGGTTCCTAAGAAATATTAGGAAATCTATTTTAAGAAAGGCCTTAGGACAATGCTAGTGTATCAAGTGAAGGATTCATTTGATCTAGGGGATCTCATGGGGGTGTATCCCTCAAGGCTACCCTAGTTTGAGGATCATGTAGGGTTTCTAAATAGAAGGAGGAGTTGCTGCATTAAGTGCATTCGATCAAGGAGGATGGAAAATATCAAATGTTGCAGATCTAAGGTGCCAAACCAAGCATGGAAGAGGAACAAATGATTGTTCTATATCCATGATCTGGGCTAGACATGGAGGACAAACTGAAGGTTGAGTTTTTAAATGAATGTTGGGCATAGATGATGTGAAACCCTTACAAAGAACATGTCATGGGTATGGATACCCTAGAACAATGTCGAGACCCTGCGACATATGATTAGAAGAGGCATTAGAGAAATTTTGAGATATAAAATGGTCCTCCTAAGAAAAATGTACAACCAAAATAAACTTTATAAGAACCAATAGGATTCAAGATGATGATGTCAACCATGGTGTATGATTCAACATTTTTGGGGTAAAAAAGTACAAATATTAAAAATAATAAAATAATAAAACTACTTTTTCAACTTATCTCCCTAAGTTTTTACTCAAATTTCGAGTGGGATTACTCGTTGGATGCAAAATTTAATTCTTCATCCAATAATTACCCATGTTGCATACATTCGATGGACCGTGCTACACGAAAAATGACAAATACATGAAAAAATGTGATTGCAATCACGTTTTTCATGTATTTCTCATTTTTCGTGTAGCGGGGTCCATCAAAAGTATGAAACATGGGTACTCCTTGGATGAGGAATTAAATTATGCATCCAAAGTGTGTTCCTTCCATAAGTTTGAGTAAACCCATATGGATATAAGTTGAAAATACGAGTTGAAAAAGTAGTTTTTTTCTTTTTTCCCTCTAAAATTTGATGATGTAATCTAATATTATTTTATTATTTCCACTATTATTTTATAATTTCCTTAGGAGGCCCATTTTAGAGCTCTAAATTCCCCTAATGGTCTATGAATTTTATTAGAAGGTTTTCATATATAATCTATTGCAGGAGAAGGGCTTCTCAAATTAAGGGGATGGCGAGAGGATTTGTAGGAAGATTTCACTCAGCTTCAAGGAATATTAGAGGTCAAGTTTAGGGAACACCTGTAGATGGAACAGGTGCCCTAAAATATGCTAGAAAACTTAGAATTTAATTCCATGAAAAGTGAAACAAATAGATCCTCATGGTGATTAAATGCAAGGAGGAAATTTTTTTGTTCAAAGGGATTGAATAGCATAAGTGTATATGCTCTGGTTTAGGGAATATATTGCATATGATCTGAGGGAGACACTAGAGTAGTTCCAAGAATATTTGTGCACAATTTGATGGTGCAATTCCTGTGACAAGGCTGCAGTGATTTATTGCAAGTTTGGGTAGGTTCGATCCCTAAGTAGGGTTTGTTCTAAACTTGTTAGCATTGGATTATTCCTAAGACTAGGAGAAGAGATCCCTGAAAAAGAAAAGCATGGGTTAGAGGCTCTAATGAAGGAATATGCACCAATTTAGAAGGTGTTTTGAGGTATGTACATAAGGTATGGATAGAATAAGGATACAAGCCCTAGATGATTTTAGATCTAGTGTGAAGCCTTAGATTAAAGGGTAGAAGTTTAGAAGTGCATTTAGAGTAGATCTGAAGAGTTTTGGGGGTCTGCTTTAAGTGTTTTAAGTAGCAGTATGAGAGCCCAAGATATGGGTAGATATGGAATAATTTGATGGTATGAAGAGCCCTAGGTGAGGGCATACTTAGAAAATCCAAATTTTTGTAATCAAGGATCATATTGCAGAGCATAGGATGGTGTGAAGAAGCCCTATAAGAGGGAATATTTGAATAAGGATGATGGATTGTTCCATGGTTGGAGAAATAGTATGATAAGTCGGGATCTGTGCAATAGCTCCTCTATTGCATAACATAGGGCAACATTCTTAGAGCTCTAGATCAATAAATTTAGGACTATATGTGAGCAGATATGAAGGGTCTATATTGAAAAAATGGATTGGACACTCGAGGAATATTGGAGGGAAGTGTGAGAGTGGAAAAAGTGTGGCATAGAGTAGCACTGTGATGGACTAAGTTGGTTGCTAAAAGAGATAGAGAATTCGAGCTCAAGGTCTAGCCAACCAGGGGCATTTTTCGATAGCCCAAATTCATTGTTGAGTAAGAGACATTTAATAGTGATAGGTATGGAGACCTCAAAAATGGGCCTCAAAAAAAAAATGTACAACCAAAATAAAATTAATAAGAACCAATAGGATTCAAGATGATGATGTCAACCATGGGTGATTCACCTTTTTTGGAGTAAAAATGTGAAAATATTAAAATAAATAAATAAACTACTTTTTCAACTTATCTCCCTATAGCTTTATTAAAATTTCAAGTTGGAGCACTCATTGGATGTATAATTTAATTCCTCATCCAAGGAGTATCCATGTTTCATACTTTCGATGGACCTTACTACATGAAAAATGAAAAATACATCACAAAAGTGATTGTAATCATATTTTTTCATGTATTTCTCATTTTTCATGTAGCATAGTTCATCAAAATTATGCAGCATGGGAACTCCTTGAATGAGGAATTAAATTTTTCATCCAACAAGTGCTCCCATTGGAAATTTGAGTAAAACCATAGGGATATGAGTTGAAAAAAGTTTTTATTTTTTTTATTTTTAGCCTCTAAAATTTGATGATGTAATCTAATATTATTTTATTATTTCCACTATTATTTTATAATATTCCTTAGGAGGCCTATTGTATACCTCAAAATTTCTCTAACAGAGCAGTGTAGGAAGGCATTAGAGTGAAGAAGTCCTAAAAGAGCTAAGGAACACCAATGGGAAGAACTATTGAAGAGTTGTGTCCTTGAAGGGCTAAGGAGCATCTAGTGAGCATGAAGACCCTACGTGTTGGCTGTAGATGGACTATGATCAGCTATAGGGTAGATTGGAGAGCCGAGATTTAATGACCTAAAGGACCAGGACCATTAATAGAGACAATGCTACAAAATGGGATCGAAGGACCCACAATTTTTAGGATATAATCATGGCAGTTGTGAAGTGCAATACATCAACTAGATGATTAGTGTATCGTGTTCTTGCATGTACTTATACTTGTGGATGTATGAGGGAAATTATCCCTAGTATGAGTGCCCTAGACAATGGTATCATCAATTTGTCAATATAACAAACATGGGTTGAAAATTTCAAAAAATGTTCATGTGCGCTAGTTGATTCGCAAATGTTTTATTTTTCATTGTGAAAAGTAGGATAAATTGAGGCATTTGAGTTGGTTATGTCATATATTTTAAGACACTAACCCAAAATCTCATATGCCATGGAAATTTAACATTTCGTTGGGGAAAAATAGTACTTGATTAAATTTGTAGCCTCATTTTCAATGATAGCAGCACCATTTCACTCCACAACAACAAGTGGCAACAATTTCTAGTGGAGAAAGGATCATCAAAGGGCATTTTAGGACCTAAAGAAGAACATCAGTCAAGCACTAATTCCATTATTACCGAAATTGCAGCATCCCTTTGAAATGGAAATGAATTTGAGTGGGTATGTTATAGGAGCGGTCTCGATGTAGGGAGGAAGGCTTGTATGCTACCATTTTGAAGTATTTCATGGGGAAATTATTAACTACGCTACCTACAACAAGGAGCTTTATGCCCCAGTGCAAGCCATGAATAAGTGGAAACATTCTCTGATGGGAAAATATATAGTAATCCACACATATCACCAACCACTACAATACCTATAGGCCCATAGTACGCTACAACATTTCAAGAATTACAAATGGATGGGATTTTTACAATAGTTTCATTTAGTGATGAAGTAAAAGAAGGGTGGCACAAACAAGTTGACAGACATGCTTTCAAGGCCACCCACACCAAAAATCACAGCTTTGGGAACATTGATGCACATGGAGCCATTCACCCATGATGCATACACAAAGGAATATTTAGAGGATGAGGACATAAAGGAGGTATTTCAATAGTTTCTGAGCTAGATTTATATGCACAATGGTGACAAAATCAATGACTACCACCTCTAGGATAGGTTACTCTACAGGTTGGATAAGTTGTGCATTCCTAAAAGTGAATGATTGTGCTTAATTAGAGAGGCCCACAACTCCAAGGTTGTATGGAAATTTGATGTAGGTAAGACAATGGCCAACTTGTAGAGGTGTGTGTATTGTCCCAAGATGCAAGAACGGGTATCTAGGTTCATACATTTTCGTACCAAGAAACCTAGTAATATGAAACAAGGCTATATCACCCCTTACATGCACCCACTTGCCTTTAGGAAAGAATTTACATGAACTTTGTGGGAGGTTTGCCTACAACCAGTAAGGGAAATGAACACATGTTCAGGGTATTTTATAGGTTCAAAAAGATGTGTGTTTGATGCTCTATAAAAATATCATCAGTGGCAAAGAATTAGTGAACTTATTCTTTGGCTAGGTATGGGTGCACGTTTAGATACAGATTTCAGACAAGGACACAACATTTCTCAGTGCATTTTGGACTACATTGTGGGAGAAGCTGGACATTAAATTAAAGAGTTATATAGTGTTCCGTACACAAACAGATGGGTAGACAAAAGTAGTTAATATGACTTTGGTGAAACTTTTTAGGGGTTTGATGTAGACACTACAAAAACACCCAAAATATTTAGCCTGAATTCCTAAATTTTTGGCTCCCCTATGATTTTCAAGGTTTAATAGGTGTGCTTATGTTTTGAATTGGTTAAAGCCCTTAATTGATCCAGTTATCATCAAATCCTATGGTTTCTCATGCTTTCACAATGCGTATTGTATATATCTTCCTCAATTCATCTTGGTTATTTTTATTTTGAATGAATTAGAGTTTGTGGATTTGTCTCTTTTATGATGTATTTTAAATCCTTATGTTCCCATAGTGTGCATTTTAAATGATAATTAGACATCTTCTATTGTTGGGTATACTTCACTTCGGCTTTCACTCTCTGATTTGCACCTTCAAACATCAATCTTCATAATCATTTCATGGAATTTTAAGTCATATTGGTTGCATGGTCATGTTAGGAGATTTCATTCCACATCAATATGACTTAGTCATTAACTTATGTTTGAGTATTGAATTGGTTTTCAAGCTTGAGTTTCCTTCACCAATCTAATGAAATTTTTAATACTTTATTTTTAGTTATTGCATATCATTTTGCTTGAAAGGGCTATAAGGATGATGCAACATTTAGGTTATCATATGTATTCTTGAACAAAGCTTGGATATGTATTTTCATGAATTATAGTTAAGACGTTCAAAATTTTCACATTATGCATTGAACTTGTCCTCAAAGATATGTGTAACATTTCCATTATCTTATTCTTGCAGACTCTTTATCTACTATAAGAATTTAAAACTTCAAAATTTAATGCTTCTAAATCCCATCTTGTGTCTTAAAAGGCTCATAATTCAAGATAGAACTAAAATGAAAGATGTTGATGAGGAAACGTAATGCTTCTCCTTGTTGAAATTGCAACTAGAGTTGATATTCATAATATAAAATTATTATTGATGTATTTATCTATTATATTTAAATTTTTGTTAAAGCATGCTATTCATGCTTAGAGTCAAAAGAGTCAAAAAGAATTTATTTTGAGTGAAAAGAATACATATTTGAGTCATTTCCCACTTGGACATTTGAAATAAAAAGATATCAAATTTTATTTATGTCATAAGCCCACAATATCTTCAATTTGACTTGTAACCACCCCTCCTAGCATTTACGTGCTTTTACAAGATCCCAAGGTAAATTTGAGGTTGAGTGCTACTATGACATGACACGACCTCTAAGCTCCAATTAAGGAAGTGGGGCCTACAAACTAAACACTTATTGACAATGTACAGGGACTACGGATCACTCAAGAGTTGAACAACCACCTTAGGTGATAAATCACTAAGCTCAAACCCTTTCTCACTAACCTAACACCCCAACCGCATGCACAACAAAGAAAAAGTGCAGTTATGAGGCCCCAACCACATGCACAAGCCTCCTTCCATGTGGTTATGACCTAAATCCTCTGTTTTAGTGCCATCAATTCCAAGATATGAGCCACTTTTCCAGGCTAGTCACCATACCATTACCGAGAACTGCCTATAACTTTCCAAAAACATAATTAAGATGACGACAATGCTAAAAATTCAAACTTGAAGCCAGAACTTGACCTAGATTTCTTAATATAACTTAGACATTTTGTCAAACATATGGTAAACATATAATTTATGGCCCACAAATGCATATATGACCATAAACCTCTGAACTTCATCTTAGAATCACCAAGAAGGTATAATTACCTTTCAAGTAGCTGCAACACTTGTTATCCCATGCACTCATCAAACATTCAAATACTTATCAAATCCTGAACAAGAGCCATATATAGAGCACATCATAGAACCATGTTTATAAACAGCATATAACCAAAATATTAACCATGACAAATCAATCATCAAGTGCTCATACATAACAACAGGAAAATAACCCTTATTAACATATGCAAAAGCCAAAAAAGTCAAGGACTTCCACATATCACCCGACCATTGATTGGGTTCAACCAAATATTTCTTTCAACCAATCACCCTTGTTCCATATTTCAAGAGTGAATGTGGGATCTCATGGGATAAACCAATACATAATCAAATAATGAATATAGAGGTTAAACCACCTCCACCCTCAAGTTATTAGGATCTCACCTAAATCGGTCTCGAGATTACAAAAACAAACTGATATTGGATTCCTAATAATTTCTTCACCATACCTTGATGAATTTTCTTGTTTCCATCCATCTATCAAAGGCTTCCAATAGAAAACAATATCCACCCCCCAACCCTTGGGAATTTTCCTGAGGCTGCCTCACCCGGTTCAAAAACCTTCCAGCAATCCAAATCTCAAACAAGAATGAATCCCATCACACCATGGCTATCCAGGAAATGGAAAGGCAAGGCTAAAAAAACTATCAAACTAGGAAAAACCCATGTTCGTGGCAAAAAATGAACCATATATTTAAATTCATGTAGTATGCATTCACACCTCGACTAAGAAATCACACATGCAACTTGTTACCTACAAAATCCTCCTATTTAAGTGTTTGATCCAACTTTCTCCTTGATTTCCTTTGCTTGTCCTTTTTCCTTTGCTTCCTTGCTTACCTTTCTCCCAACCAAGTGAATTATAAAGTGCTCCAATAATGCTCTAAGAGTGTATGAGAGAGAGAATGAAAGGAGAGAACCAAATTGAACTAACAAAAGTTAAACCAAAAAAAATTATGAATTGTTTCTCTGAAGCCTTTTTATTATTGATGTCTCCTTTTCTTCATTTTCCTTCATTTTTCCTATAATTTCATTAGCATGAAAATTAGTGTCTCTTCACCTCCCTTTTCTCCTATTTTCCTTTATTCTCATAAATATGTTAATCAAGGTTGTTATTGATGTCAATATGGCATTGGCCAAGATGGAAAATATTCTCGAGATGCCCTAGAATGTGATGATAAGGTTGAAGACAATAGATGATTGGTTCCAAATGATGACGCCATAACTCTTTTTTGAATAAAATGCCATCAATTAATATGTCAAACCACTAATGAAGAAGTCTTAAGAAGTGCCAAGCGCCAAGTGTCAATCATATGCCTTGTTTGATGATCTAGATCTTAAGTACCATTTAAGTATCTAATAGCCCTTGATGACATATGGAGGACTACACTTGAAAATTTTCCACACTTGATGAGGTCTTGATAACATGGTTAAAGGTCATTTGATGATTGGAAGATTGCTTTGGAGTTGTTGACAAATTAATAAAGGTTGCACTATGACATATCTTTGCACTAATATATGATGACATTGTTGATACATGATGCTACATAAATGTTTCACTCCTGCATATTGACACCATGATCCTATTATAAAAATGAAGAAACCAAAGAATGAAGAAGCGAGACTGACCCAACCATTCCTCATGTTGTCCCAAACTTTTTATGCATAAAATTTAAGGACAGTCAAAAAGAAAAATATTTTTCACCATCTTAGAGGCATCATTTTCTTATGAGACCTTCACCATCCTTTAGAGCATAATTTTAGCTTTCCAATGAGATATTTCTTGGCCCGAAACTCCAAGTGGTTTGGGAGACATGATTTTTTCAAGTTAAAGAAAATAAATCTGTCCTTGAGCTGACCTACACTCAGTCACTCATGTCAGCCTCCCTCCATAAGACGTGTCCATTCACTTTAAAGCCAAAATTCGTATAAATACAAGGTTGGACTGTTCATTTTGAAAAATAAATTTCGGTGAAGATATCTCAGAGGAAAAAAACAGAAAGGAGTTCAAACCTAGTGAATTGGAGAAGGCCGAAAGAACTTGAGGATAATTTTATTTTCATTTTTGGGTTAAATTATGAAATTAAACAGCAGAACTCATTCAAAAATACTTCAAACTTGTCTGAAATATCTGCAGACCTGTAACCGAGAGCTACTAAGACTTCAGCATGTAATAATAATTTGCGATACCTTCGTACCTATGACAGGATGCTACAGAAAAACCTTCAAACTTGTGTTGAGGACTACGGATTGGCCTGAATTTGGTAATCTGACCACAGGCCAGAAATTTTATCACTGTACCTTCATACAAGTGTTGATTGGAGGAACAAACCAACACTCTTATCACTGTCAATAATAAACTACTCTACAGGTTTTGCTTCAAACCTATACTTTATGTGGTGACTCAGCCTTGGAATAACTCAACCCGTGATAGCTTGATTACCTTATAGCTATCTCAAACCTGAATTGCAGCAGACAACCAATCTTAGTGATCAGTGTTGAAGATAGTGAATAATATGAGAAATCATGGATAGTGATTAGACCCTTGGGTAGTGAAATGCCTTGAAGATATAGCATTTTGAAATCTGTGGAGCAGTCTTGTGGAAGAATAGTAGCTACAGTCAACAATTTGTAGCCTTGGACAGACACATTTTTGGAAGCACTTGGAAACCTTCAAGACTACCTTGGAACCTTGGAATCCTTGCAGAGTACCTTGGAGTGGACCAAAAATTTTGAAGAATTTCCTTTGCCTTTTGTAGACCAAAAATTTTTAAAGAACATTGAAGAAGTTTTGGGATATTCTATGGAAGATCTTAGAGGTCTATTGAAGCAACCTAGTTACTTCTTTGGGTATCATATTGAGGAGAGTTTGAAGGATTATTGAAGACATTATTGGAGACCATGATGTGTTGAAGTCATCATGAGGTGACGTTGGATATCTTTGTTTTGGGTACCATGAAGTGCAGTGACGACACCTTCATGTGAAGAAAAAGGTTGTCATTGATGAAGTGACGTGGAGAGTAATTGAGGGGATAGCTGAATATTGTTAGGGCTCGTTGAAGAATACATTGGGATCCTTTAATATAATCAAAATTATCTTGAAAAATTGAAGCAATGGGTTGGAGCCCTAGAGGATAGGTGTCCTAAAGAAGACCAAGTTGGTGCATATACCATAGATAAGGTTGGAGCCCTAGAGTTTGGAGCCTCAAAGTGACAAGGTTGGAGCCTTGGAAGATAGGGTTGGTGCCCTAGATGTTGGAGCCTCATGAAGTCCAAATAGGTGCTTGGCAAAGTACAGGTTGGTGCCTGGAAGGATTGAAGATTGGTGTCTTCATCTAGGGTTGGGTCCCTACAATATTGTATTGAATTTATTGTAAAGAAGAGATTAATAAAAATATTTATTCTTATTGTTCATTTTTTGTTCTAATTATAAGTGATCTAATTGGTAAAAATAACAATTGAAAAGAAATATTGTTTCACCCCCCCCCCCCAGTATTTCCAAAAATTGGTATCAGAGCCAATACCTTCACTCAAAACCTAACAGCTTGAAGGTTGATCCTTAGAACACAAATGGAAAATCCAATAAACAAGGTCTCCAATCCTCCTAAATATGTGTCCTCCTCAACCATCGAAATTGAATTCAATCAATTTGCGATGGTTCCATTGTTCAATGGAAACTTCAATATATGGGAGGCAAGAATGAGGGATTTCTTAAAGACAAGGAGTTGAATTCTGGAAAATGGTGATTACTGATAGCATAATGGAAGGAGAATCCAAGGAGTACAATACAAGAGAAACAAATACAATCTTGAATGGGCTACATGATTCTATAAAGGCCAATTTGGAAAAATGCTCATTAACAAAATTCATATGGTACAAAATTCATGATCTTCACTCAAAAGGATCATTTACCATGACCTCTAGTCAAGAAGATGATAGAAATCAAGAAGGAAATATAGAATCCATCAAGGAATTTGAAAATAATAATGATGACATCAAGGCCAAAGAAGACCTAGAAGAAGAAGAAAGAAAAGAAGACTTTGAAGAAGATCTCCTTACTAAGCTTATAGATTCCATGGAAGAGATTAATAGTTTGAAAAAGGAAAATGAGGAACTTAAGAAGAAATCGCAAGATGGTGACCAAGACAAGACAAGGAAGGAAGTTGACTTTGTCAACCTTCAAGTACAAGAAAGAGATGAGGAGCTCGACAAACTTAAGGAGGAATTTCATCAAAAAAAATGAAAGCATCATGAAGAAGTCTTATTTATGACAAATCAATTGGATAAGGCAAATAAAAGGGAAGAAACTTTGTCAATCCACCTTGAACAAAGACTTAATAGCTTGAACAATCTTAAATCAGAGATTGGTCAATACAAGGAAGAGGTCTCCTCTCTTAGATCTCAACTGGAAGAAGCAAGGAAATAAGCGCAAGGAGCCGAAAAGGTGATGGAAACTTTGGCATTCATAGAAGGATGAGTTGATGAAGCAAAAAAGGAGAGAAACACCATGATATGCCAACTAGAAGAAAAGGATGAAGAAATCTTCAAACTAAAATCAAACATCAATCTTCTCCAGACCTAAACATGTGAAGCTACAAGAATAAAAGAAGAAATGGAGAGCATTCTAGCGAAGGAGAATGAATAATGAAATCGATCTTCATAATGAAATCAAATGTCATCTCCCTTAAATTTTAAGCAATAAGGATGATGGAAGAAATGAAGAAGCAACTGGTCATGAAAGATGAAGATTGTGAAAAATTGAAAGGAGAAATTGCCTCTCTTAAAAAGGAAGTTGACTTGATGAATAAGAACTTGAAGGGATTTCAAACCCTAAATGACATCCCAATTCATCAGAGATCCCCTCTTTATAAATCAGGTCTTAGCTATGCAAGTGAACCCTCAAGCAAGAATGATAATGCTTCAAACAACAAGGATGTGAGGAAGCGAGGAAGAAACGATACTCCCAGTTCCAACAAAGGAAATAGTCAAGATGAAATTAGATGAAACCCTACTCTAAGGAGACTTATAGATGGTGTCAAGAATACAAAAGGAAATGAATATCATCAAATAATCCCAAGGAAAAAAACTTCAAAAGTACTTCAAGGAACTCTTCATCTCCCAGGTACCAAAGTATATTTCTTGGATATTGCTATTCTTGTACAAACTTTGGGCACATGGAAAAATATTGTAGGGCATATCACAAAGACAAATATAATGGTCCCTGTCAATCTCCTAGAAGCAATTTTGCAAGAAGAAGTCATTATTTCTTATTCATGAACAAGATAGAGTACTTCAATTTCCATAACATTGGACATATGGCACGTGATTGTAACTTGTCTTGGGCCCCTGCACAAGCTAGAACCATGCCAGAGAAGAAAGTTACACAAGTACGGATAAGGAAAAAAGTTGAATCTAAAAGTCTCTTAAACACTCCATCCAACAACACATGTTTTTGACTAGATGAATTCATCCTTGAAATTCCAAGTATTTGATGGTGAAAACCTGCCAAAAAGAGACCATGCATACAGTTAGGGGGAGTTTGTGATTCTTGAGTATTCTTGTAGAAAGCGATTCGTGAGTAGGCCCTATTAAATCCTTGATGAACACATGAACAATATTGATAAATCATATCTAGAAAGTAACTCCATTGAAGAACAACATGATATTATGATTATGCCTTTTAGTTGATCACACAATGCTAGCAATCCTTCATGAGCTAAAGGAATTTGTGTAGACAGGGGGAGATGGTCCATCACATAAAGAAATATAAACATATCTATCATGGACCACATTTCTAGAAGAAAGAGCACCATGACAGGGGGAGTAACATACATATGAATAATTAATATTGATGAAGAAAAAAAGTAGCTTGCCAGGGGGAATATTGGAGCACCCCGTTTCCATTGATGTCAAAGGGGGACATAATGTTGGAAGGGAAATAATATTGCCATCAATGACAAAGGGGGATATTTTTAATCAAGGTTGTAATTGATGTCAATATGGCATTGGCTAAGATGGAAAATATTCTCAAGATGCACTAGAATGTGATGATAAGTTTGAAGATAATAGATGCCTGGTTCCATATGATGATGTCATAACTCTTGTTTGATAAAAATGCCATCAATTAATATGTCAAACCACTAATGAAGAAGTCCTACTAAAGTTATAAGTTCCAAGTGTCAATCATATGCCTTGTTTGATGATCTAGATCTTAAGTACCATTGAAGTATCTAATAGCCCTTGATGACATATGGATTACTACACTTGATGATGACATACACTTGAAAAATGACCACACTTAATGAGGTATTGATAACATGGTTAAAGGTCATTTGATGATTGGAATATTGCTTTGGATCTGTTGACAAATTAATAAAGGTTGCACTATGACATATCTTTCAACTAATATATGATGACGTTGTTGATACCTGATGCTACATAAATTTTGCACCCCTGCATATTGACTCTATGATCCTATGATAAAAATGAAGAAGCCAAAGAATGAATAATCAACGTTGACCCAATGATTCATGTTGTCCCAAACTTTTTTATGCATAAAATTTAAGGACAGTCACAAATAAAAATATTTTTCACCATCTTAGAGGCAACATTCTTTTGTGAGACCTTTACCATCCTTTAGAGCATAATTTTAGCTTTCCAATGAGCTATTTCTTGGCCCAAAACCCCTAGTGGTTTGGAAGATATTAATTTTTCACGTTAAAGAAAATAAATCTTTCCTTGAGCCGACCTACACTCAGTCACTCATGTCGGCCTCCCTCCATAAGAAGTGTCCATTCATTTTAAAGACAAATTTCGTATAAATACAAGGTTGGATTGTTCATTTTGAAAAATTAATTTCGATTAATATATCTCAGAGGAAAAAAACAGAAAGGAGTTCACACCTAGTGAACCGGAGAAGGCCGAAAGAACTTGAGGATAATTTTTTTTTTCGTTTTTTGGTTAAATTTTGCAATTAAACCGTAGAACTCATGCAAAAAGACTTAGGACTTGCCTACGATATCTTCAGACATGTAACCGAGAGCTGTTAAGACTTCAACATGTAAAAAGAAGCTACTAGACCTTCATACCTATGACAGGATGCTACAGAAAAACCTTCAGACTTATGTTGAGGACTACGGATTGGCTTGAATTTGGTAATCTGACCACAAGCCAGAAATTTTATCACTGTAGCTTCAGAAAAGTGTTTATTGGAGGAAAAAACCAACACTCTTATCACTGTCAAGACTAAACTACTCTACAAGCTTTGCTTTAGACCTATACTTTATGTGGTGACTCGGTCTTGGAATAACTCAACCCGTGAAAGCTTGATTACCTTATAGATATCTTGGACCTAAATTGCAGCAAACAACCAGCTCAATGATCAGTGTTGAAGACAGTGAATAATATGAGAGGTTATGGACAGTGACTATACCCTTGGGCAGTGAAGTGTCTTGAAGATATAGCATTTTAAATCTGTGGAGTAGTCTTGTGGAAGAATAGTAGCTATAGTCAACCATTTGTAGCCTTGGACAGACACATTTTTGGAACCAGTTGGAAACCTTCAAGACTACCTCGGAACCTTGGAAACCTTGCAGAGTACCTTGGAGTGGACCACAAATTTTGAAGAATTTCCTTTGCCTTTTGGAGACCAAGAAATTTTAAAGAACATTGGAGAATTTTTGGGATAGTCCTTGGAAGATCTTAGAGGTCTATTGAAGAAACTTAATTACTTCTTGGGGAATCATAATGAGGAGAGTTTGAAGGATTCTTGAAGACATTATTAGAGACCATGATGTGTTGAATTCATCATGAGGTGGCATTGGAGATCTTTGTTTTGGGTACCATGAAGTGCAGTGGTGACACCTTCATGTGAAGAACAAGGTTTTCATTCATGAAGTGACGTGGATACTAAGTAAGTGGATAGATGAAGATTGTCAGGGAACATTGAAGAAGAAATTGGGAACCTTGAAGATCATCAAACTTATCTTGAAAAATTGAAGCAGTGGGTTGGAGACCTAGAGGATAGGTGTCCTCAAGAAGACCAGGTTGGTGCCTGTACCAGAAATAGAGTTGGAGCCCTAGAGGTTGGAGCCTTGGAAGATATGATTGGTGCCCTAGAGGTCAAAGCCTCGTGAAGTCCATGTAGGTGCTTGGAAAATTACAGGTTGGTGCCTAGAAGGATTGAAGATTGGTGTCTTCATCTAGGGTTGGGGCCCTACACTATTGTATTGGATTTATTGTAAAGAAGATATTAATAAAATTATTTATTCTTATTGTTAATTTTGTGTTCTAATTATAAGTGATCTAACTGGTAAAAATAAAAATTGAAAAGAAATATTGATTCACCCCCCCTCTCAGTATTTCCAACAAAATAATTTCCAATTATTGCCTCTTTTCCTTTACCAATGCCTTTGTAAATTTCCATATCCATAAATAAACCAAAAGTGTTGCCCACTATAGTACTTTCCCAACATTTAGCTTGGAATACGTGCCTCGTGACCTTGGTCTTATTTTCCTTTATTATCCTTTATTACATGAAATTTTAACTCGAGGTTGTTAAAAACACCTCCCCCTTAGGGGAACACCATCTTTAGTGTTCTATGATACCTATGACCAGTAAACAATGGAAAACAAAACATACTGCCTTTGGAGCTTTATAACATAGCTTGATATAGTATTTACAATGACATCCAATTGAAATTAAAATAAACATACTGCTTCTTGGAGCTTTATAACACAATTGATTGCGGTATTTACATATACATATATATATATATATATATATCTATACATACATATATACATATACATATACATATACATATACATATATATATATATATATATATATATATATATATATATATATATATATATATATATAGATATCTATGTATATGTATATATATATATATATATACATAGATATCTATATATGTATATACATATATATATATATATACACACATATATATATACATATATATCTATATATGTATATACATATATATATATATATATATATATATATATATATATATATATATATATATATATATATATATGTATATACATATATAGATATATATATATATATATGTGTGTATATATATATATATATGTATATATATATATATATATATATATATATATATATATAAACTCATACCAAAAACGCATTTACTTGAACCAGAAAATAATGAAGGATACAAAGCCCACATCTAACCATCCATCTCCTAGTGTAGCTTCATCAGCCTCAAAGTGCTTCCATTACACTTTAACTTACTTGATTGCTCAGTTCTAGAGCATGAGCTGTTGTTGCTACAATATACACTAAGGTTCTGGTTGGAACTCTCCCTCTAGCTCCACCTACAATACAGACCAATAAAACACATGATCAACATATTGAACATATCTCTTAAGCAATGAAACATGGAAGACATCATGGACTTTCACTGTTTACGGCAATGCAAGTTGGTAGGCCACTCATCCAATCCTCTCAAGGATCTCGAAAGAACCACAATATCGAGGTGCTAGCTTGGCACATGATCCAATCTTCAAGGAGCTCCTCTTGGGCTTGATGCTCAAGTAAACATGCTACCCAACCTAAAAATCCTATAAAGTCATGTCCTAATATGCATAACTCTTCAGCATGTCTTGTGCTGCCTTTAAATTCCTCTTAATAACATGCATTTCATGTTCCATCTCAACCAACATATCTATTACAATCAACACCTTGTTCACTAGATCACTCCAACTCATAGGAGTATTACAACTTCACCCATACAGAGACACAAATGGACTCATCCTCAAGGATTCATAATACCCATTATTATATGCAAACTCTACCACTGGAATATACTCTTCCCACTTCCTTTGTTGATGCATGACACACATCCTCAATGTGTCCTCAAGAATCTTTTTTACCCTCTCTGTTTGTCCATTTGTCTGTAGATGATAAGTTGTAATGAAGGCCAAATCTATCCCTAAGCTTTGAAACAACTCCTTCCAAAACCTGGAAGTGAACTTGAAATCTCTATCTGATATTCTCTTCTGGGGAACACCATAAATCTCACTATCTCCCTGATGAATATTTGAGCTACCTCACTAGCTGAATTAGTATATTTGACTGCAATGAAGTCAGATACTTTACTTAACATGTCAACCACAACCATGATGGATTCATGTTGCTTCAATATCCTCGGAAAACCTGTAATGAAGTCCATGGAATTGCCTCTCATTTCCAATCTGGAATTAGAATAGACTGCAATAAACTAGCTAGATGCTTACACTCTACTTTTACTTGGTGACAGTACAAACATCTAGCAACAAAATTAACCACCTCTTTCTTCATGTTCGGCCAATGATAGAACTTCTTAACTATTTTCAATGCCTTCTGATATCCTGAGTGATATGAATACGACTTGAAATGAAACTCCCTCAAGATAATCTTCTTGAGCTCACTGTTGTTTGGCACATAAATCCTATTCTTGAATCTGAGGAAGCCATCTACCATGAAGTGATACTCCTCATCCCTATCACCTTCACCCTGTTGTTGAAATTTTTGCTTCAACTACTAGTACATGTCATCACGATGCCATTCCTGCAATATTTTCTCCTGTAATTTGTCCTATAAGAGCTCACAACCGAAATATGATTTACTTGCACTTTCATACTAAGAGCATCTACAACCCCGATCTTCTTTCCCTTAATTTATTTGATCTCAAAGTAAAACTCACTGAGGGTAGATAACCATATACATTTCTTGGCATTCAGATTATTTTTGTTAGACAAGTACCTATATCCATTGTGATCAGCCATTAAAACAAACCTCCTACCAAGGAGATAATGTCTCCACATCTTCAAGGCAGGAATGATAACTTCCAACTCAAGATCAAGATTCACATAATTTTTTTGGTTCTCATTAAACTTCCTTGACTTGTAGCACACCACATGTCCTTCCTGCATCAGGAATACCCCAAGTCCTCTCTTGCAAGCATATTTACATACCATGAAATCTTTATCTATATCTAAAATCTTCAAGACTAGAGCATTTGTAAGAAAATGCTTCAACTACTCAAAAGTAGTTGCACACCCTTCTATCCATTCAAATGTGTTTCCTTTTCGCTGCAAAGATGTAATAGGATAGGCGATTCATGAGAATTTTTTGATGAAATTTTGGCTTTATGGGGCCTAGACCCGGGTTCATATATGGTTGCGTGAACCAACAAAAACCTACTGCAGCTACTCTGCAGTTTTAAGAATGACTGCTGTATAGCATCAAGGATTTAGGGCTTCTCTTCCTTTCAATACTTGACAGAGCTTCGTGGAACATACCAGTTAATTCTACAGTCGCGGTTCAATAGTTCTATTTAACCAACTTGCAGTCAACTCCACAATCTTACTTTAACAAGAATAAAATAGAAAAAATAACCATAAATAGGACTTCGCGATTCAATTATAGATTAGAATCCTTACTTAGCACGGATAACATAAAATACAATTAAAGAAAACAGATAAACTCAAAACACAGATTTGTCTTCAAGAGTCTTTCATTAATGCTCAGATCTTCCCAATACAATCAGTTCCACCCTACGCACTCAGCTTCAAGGGTTTGCGCACTCAGCTACAGGCTTCCTAAGGTCTCCGTGCACTTAGCTGCAGGAGCCTTTTCTCTAACCCAAACCATAGAACACATACTCAAAATCATTTTAGATCCAATTTCATTTTATCATCACATATCAAGTATATCATCAATATTATCCTAGACTCCTTATATAGTCTTTACATTTACAATTTCATGGTCCAAAAACCATGGGCGGAGCTCAACGTATACAAAATATTCTCATTCTTTTACAAAATAAGAGGCTTTGACCCACCCCAAATCCCCTAAGACTCTAAATTAACTCTGCGTTGTGCGCTCCTCTCCTTGATTTGAGAGTCTTTCTCAAGATCTTTGATCGAGGGGTACTATGTCCAAAATGAAGCTCATGTAATAACCTAATAGCCCCATGAATGATTTGACCTCATCTATGTTCCTAGGAGCTAGACACTCCTTGATATCTTTAATATTTTCTAAATCCACTACTAGCCCACCATTGGAAATAACATGCCCATAGTGGTGAACTTTATTTTGAAAGATACTGCACTTGCTAATCTTGGCATACAACTATGCTATCTCAAACATTTTAACACTGCTTCCAAGTGCTCTTCGTGCTCTTCATAATTCTTAGAATATATCAATATATCATCAATAAAAATTTATCACCAAATTTTCCAGATAAGGACGCAACGAATTTTTCATAAAACACATGAAAGTAGTTGGAGAATTCTTAAGACCGAAAGGAAACACCACAAACTCATAGTTCCAATAACTAGTACAAAATGCGGCCCTATAGATATCTTCTTATTTGATGTGAACCTAATGATATCATGATCTCAAGTCAATCTTTCAAAATTTTGTTTCTCCCTTCAGCTGATCAAACAAGCCATCAATCCTTAGCAATGGAAACCTATTCTGTATAGTCACTTTTTTTATTTGTGTATAATCAATGCACAACCTGAGAGTGCCATCCTTATTCTTCACAAAAAACACTGGTGCACCCATGGAAACACACTTGGCCTTATGTATACATTATCAAACATTTCCTTAAGATAAAAATTCAATTCTACCAACTTTGGAGTGCTCATCCTATAAGTTTCCTTTGATGTTGGTGTTTCTCTCGGTACCAACTCAATAGAGAAATCCACTTCCCTATTAGGTGGTAACTCTGGAATATATGTAGGAAACACATCCTGAAACTATTGCAAAATATGATACCTCTTCAACACTTCATCATCCTCAACGTCCTTTCCTTTGTCACTGGAAACCTGTTGTTGCAAATGATACACACCCTTTTCTGCAATTGTACTTAGACTGCATAGCTATGACCATCCTCACTAATGTAGGATTCTTCTTTCCCTGCAAGATTCTCTTTTCTCTATCATCATCCAACCACTTAATATCCTTCTCATAACTTTCTACCTTGGTCCTGTGAGTAAGAAACAAATCCATACCCAAAAGCATACTATATGAACCCAAAGGAATCACATTTAAAAGTGTTGATGTAGGAATACCATTCATCTCAAATGCACAAACTCTCACCCAATGATGAGATATTTTCTTAGTCCCTGTAGCCAACTACACCAACCAAGACTCTACATGCACTTCTTTATTCAAGCCACACTTATCCACTGGGTCAGGACTAACATAACCATAATTAGATCCAGGATCAATCAAAATGGAAACAACTCGATCACAAATCTTACCTTCCATATCAATAATGGACTTTTGATGATCTACATGTTTGTTATCAAGTGTTGCATAAATACAATGAATGCTCTTACAAACATCCCCAACTATCTATGCTTCCTGAGAACTATATATATATATATGAGGTCTACCACCATGGTACAACAAATAGTCCTTCTTGCGATGATCTTTGCCACATATCCAACATTGCAACGGTTCTCTGCCACTACTTGTATTTTTCTTCTCTTCATGTTGAGGTCCATTTCCCTTCTCAACTGCATTAAACTTCTTATAAGGAGCCAAAATTTATTTCTCACTTCCATCCTAATTTCTTCCCTACTTTAGAGGCCATTTTCCCTTAGTCTTATATTTTCCTTTCCAATCCCACTTTTTCTCAAGCTTACACTTAGACTACTCATAACAATGCTTCAATTTCCCAATCACTTCCTCCAATGACCAAGGCTTATCATACTCAATCTCATCCTTGAATGTTAATGGTAGTCCATTGATGAACCTTTGAACCTTATTATTCTCATCCTTGAGGTAAGGAACATACCTAAATAGCTCTAGAAACTTCATTATGTACTTTTCATTTTTTATAGAACTCATCTTCAACTCATAGAAATCCTTGGCCTTTACATCATAGTATCTCTCAGACACAAACTTATTATTGAATATTATTTTAAACTCATGCCAACTCAACACTTCTACCCTGATTCCTCTAACACACTTCACGTCTTCCTACCATATATTTGATTTCCCTTTAAGATTGAAATTAGCTATGTTGGATTCCATATTCTCTATATAATCATGCAATTCAAATAACTTATTCATCCAAAGCAGCCATGGTTCTGCATCTTTCAGTTTCTTCATCTCTCCATCAAATGTAGGAAGCTTGGATTTCTTGAAATCATCTGGAAAGTAATGCTTCTCACTCCTCCTAAGGATGATGGCGATGATGGAAATAGTGCCTCTCTAAACCAGAACCAGAATAGAACCCATAAGCACAACCTCTCTTTTCAAGTGGATCCAACCATCTACCACCTCTGACTATATCATCCTTGTCCAACCTGTATTCTGATTGAGACCTACTACCATATACCCCATTAGTCCTTTCCTCCTATCCACAACTAATCCTTAGTTTTCATTGTCTCTAAAAATCCAATAAGTTATGAATAATCATTGCATTAACCCTGGACTGTTTTTTTATCTCTGGAAAGTATTTCCTATGACTAAATTATCTTCACATTATCTACCTTGCAACTTCTAATTTATGCCTTCAGACTTCTCAGTGTATCTACTATATCAAGAGCATACTCATATCCTTGTTTCTCGGTTGATCTATAAGGAGATTCACGTGAAATTTAATCCATCATTTTTCTCTTCATCTATGATATTATATATTTCATGCAACATACCATGTTAGATAAACAAAATATAAACAATAAAAATCAGACCTTAGTGAATTTCAGGGGATGTTATCTTGTTTGCACAAATTAGTCCAAATTAGCACTATATATATATATATATATATATATATCAACCTATCAACATCTCAAAATCATACATGACAACACAAAACTGAAATAATAATCACATGCATGATAAATGTAACCTCCCAATGCATGAATATTAGCCACATATATAGTTGAAATGCATGCATAACTATATACATTTACCCTGAGGTCTAGTGCTACAACCTTGCTCTAATACCAATCTGTAACCATTCCTCCTAGAATTTACCTGTTTTTACAAGATCCCAAGATAAATGTGAGTTTGAGTGCCACTATGACATGACCCGGCCTCCAATTTATATTTAAGGAAGTGGGGCCTACAAACTAAATGCTTACTGACATCCTACAGGGACTACAAATCATTCGGGAGATGAAAAACCACCCCATGTGATCTATCCCTGAGTTGGAACCCTTTATCACTAACCTAACACCCCAAGTGCACACACAACAAGGCAAGAGTGTGGTTATGAGGCCCCAACCACACGCACAAGCCTCCTTCCATGCGGTTATGACCTAAATCCTCCAGTTTAGTGCTAGCGGTTCCAATATCTAAGTCACTTTTCCAGTCTAGTCTCATGTTGGGCATGGCACAACTTGGTCCAATTTTGAGTCAAAGACTCCGCATTTTGAGGAAGTGAAGTGTGTGGTACAGCGAAGATAAATCTACTGCACAAAGTTTTGGGGCTTTGGGGCAGGTAAAAACCCCTCTTTATGTAAAAGGGTTCAGGTTTATTTGTTATTCTTTGTCCGCCCATGGTATGTGGACAATGGTATTGTATTAATGTAAAGATATATAAAGCAATGTAAGGATTTTTCTAAGATATCGGAATAGAATGTCATGATTGGGTCAAGATTGTTATTTTTTCTATCCTTCTGTGTTTTGGGCACAAGGGAAGGCTCTACAACTATGTGCGAGGAGGCTTTGAAGAGTTTGCAACTTTGTGCACAGATAACCTGTAGTTGTGTGTGCTAGTCAGATAAAGTATAAGTACTGAAGAGACTTATCTTAATAAAAGAAGAAGAGTTTGGAAGGCATCTATGTGTTTATGAGTTGTATTTTCTTATTACCTATGTTATGAAATTATTTATATTCTTATGTTATGTTTAATGATAAAGGCGTGATGTGCACAAATATTGATTAATGAATGAAGTATAAGCTATAAGAGTAGATAGATGCATCTGCACAGTTCCTAATAATAATAAGGAGAATTTTAGCAGTATATCCACACTCTAGTATCCCTTTGGATGCATAAATTTGGTTCTAACATCCCCCAATATTGCCTCGGGTGAGACTGTGATCTGCGCAGTAGGTCGTTGTTGAAAGGGCCAGTAATAGAGGGTTTTCTTGGGTCACAGCTAACTCTGAACCTGGGTCGATACCCCTTTGAGCCAACAAATGGTTCTATGTATGGGACCAGGATTTGATTGAGGGATATGTGGATGTGGTAGCTAAAAAGAAAGGAAATACAAGATTGGGTAGATTTAAAAGAATGGGAGTTCACAGTTGAAGAAAACATAAATCAGTGACTGTCGACTGAAGCTTGGTTGTAGAGGTATCTTTTCACAAAACATCATGATATTTTCTTCGCAGTGTTTTCTAATGAAATGCATGAATGGTTATCAAAGGCTAACTAATAACAAGACTTGTTTTAAGAATGAAAATCCTACTGGGTGGAGCCCTGAATTTTTACAGCAAATTAAGAAAACTGATAATAGCAAATCAAGGGTTGTTGATTTATAGATCAACAGTATTCTGCGAGTATTTATTACTGAGTTCACCATAGAAACATTTGTATCTTATAGTCAAGTTGAGCGAAGATTTTTTAAGGGTCAGCAAGGTAAGTATCTAAATTCTTTGAAGTTGTGGATTAAAATTCTTTTATGTGAAAAGGATGTACTATGAATGTAGTTAGATTAATTTTTGGGCTTAATTCTGGAGGCAGAAAGTGGAAAATGATACAAATTAGATAGCAAAAATTTCATTGAGACTGATTATAGTCTGTTGTTGAGTGAATCTGAAAGTGAAGGAGAAAGAAGTAACCCCGCAACCCCTAGAGGTGTGTCATAGTTAGGAGTTGAGAATAATCAAGGCATCTTTGGGATTCCCCATCTCGCCACTCCCCTCACCACCCATCGTGATCCATATACTTTCCCTCCACCTCCACCTCCACTTCCACCCCCCAAGGAAACATGGCCAATGATATCAGACTACCAATATTTATAGGACTCAAATTAGAGGATCCTAAGAAATTTTGGTTTGTAGTTGAAGCAGTATGGAAAACAAGATAGATCACTAATGAAGATATAAAGAAGGTAAAACTTTTCACCATGCTACAGGAAAGAGCATTTACATGGTACAGAAAGTATTCCACGACGAATCAGGGTGCTTCACTAGATGATACAAAGAAAGCATTGACTGCAGAATTTAAGAAGCCAAAATCGCATTCGTAGTGTATCACTAAGCTAAGATTAAGAAACTGGTAAGTGAATATGTTTTGGAATTAGATCAAAGGTTCAAAATGTTAATGGGAAAAGTAATCTTTACTATTCCTGAGGAACAACATACGGAGTGGTATATAGGTGCACTATTGCTACATATCAGGTTTCCTTTGACACAACAAAAGATATCAACACAGGTTGAAGCTCTAGAAATTGTGATGAAGATGGAAGATTCATCAATGGGAGATACTCATACAGGAATATAGCATATTCAGACACAGCTAACACACCTGACCTTGGAACTGCAAGACCTGAAGAAGGGTAAGGAAGTCAGCCTGGAAATTCGATCATTAGTATGGTGCATAAATTGTAAGGTAGAAGGCCACTATAATGATCAATGCCCTGTGTTCAGAATATACATCAATATTGGGTCAACTAATCCATTTAACCTAGGATGAAGTGCATGGTGTGACTTATGTAAAATATCAAGTTGACATCGCACAGAAGAATGTTATTTTTTGCAGAAGTATGTGCAGACACCAAAACAGTTGTTTTGTAAATTGTGTAGCTTAGTAGGGCATGATGAGAATAATTGTCTCAGTTATGATATGTTGATAGAACAAACTACAGGTGCTTATAGTATATGTAGACATGAGGATCAAGGTCAGCGTACCAGTCTAGGAGGATTCCAAGGATGAGGACGAGGATGAGGCATTGGTCAAGGGCGTGGTCAACTCCTTTGATAAAACTATAGTGAAGTAGGACACTTCACGTGGGATTGTCAGAATCCTACCTCCATCTGTATATTTTGTAAATTTTTTGATCATTTGATAGAAAAATGTTCGATCCTTATGACCAAGATGCAGGAGAAAAGAAACTAGCAACTCATGCAGAATTTGTAGATGATGATCGTTGAACCAAGGTAAGATGACCCGTACATCAATATACAAACAAGAAGTGGAGAAACAACATGAGATGATATAGTCGAAGGTAAGAGGCAGATGGAAGACACATGGGTTAGGAAGACTGCAGAAAGAGCCCTTTGGTTTAGTATTCAAGTGAAAAAATAAGCATTCCTAGAGGAAAAGAAAAGTTTCATGGATCCGGGAGCTTTGACATCTAACGTGCAGCCACAACAAAAGTTGATACCAAAGAAGGATAGCACTGAAGTAACTATTCAGCTGAAAGAATTCGATCCATATATATTAAGATCATTCTTGTAGACCTGCATGAAGCTATTGAGAGATTATAATGTTTTTCAAGGACTTCAGGAGCTTATAGACTCCTTTGTTGGTAAATAAGAACCGTGAAACAATCTGCGCGCAGTTAACAAGTTGAATCGATATAATAATATAACAGGAAGTGAGATGAGACTAATTGCACAGATCGGGGAATATGATATGGATCGAGTAATCTTGTATTTAGTATTTGATGCCAATGTGTTTCTTAAGCAAACTTGGGAGAGCATGGGAAATTCGAAGGTGAAATGGTCATCGATCCAGTTCATAATGGCCAACTTGCAAAAGATCTTCCCAATGGAAAGGCTATCTAGTGTTGTAGTAGATATTAAAGGAGTGTGCAATGTTGCATATTTTGAGGTAATTGAGATTGTAGATGATAGCAATCCATATCCAGCACTGCTTGGATTGCATTTGTATTTCGATAATGATGCGATAATAAATCTGAAAAGGAGACAGATGGTGTTTGAAAACGGTGATCTGAGGTGTTGTTCCTTTAGACCCATCAGAAGGAGTGTGCTATATAGAGCCTGCTCGTGATGAGTACTGCGACGCAGACATTGAAAATATCTACAAGATAACAGCTCAGGAGGAATATTGGATTAAACCCACTGCAGATGGAATTCTCAGGTGGGAACAGGATAGTTCATGTATTTTAGACTCTAACAAAGAACTAGAAAATTGGCAGAAAAGGTTGCCTGAAGTCTCTACAAGATGGTGCAACAGAATTACAAGATCACTTCGCTGCATTACTTCAGAGCTATGTACTTTTCCTTATTATATGGGATACGATACGTCAGTGTTTTTCTTGATGAATTTGAAAAAGAAGTTCTAGAACAATAGAGGTTCCAAACATTGGATGTAGCCTTGAGATCTACACCTACTAGATGGTGGGGTAATCATAAGTAAAATATTGGAATTTGGAAAGAGTATCAAAGATTGGTGAATATCATATTTGGCCAAGTAAATACCAGAATAGAAGTAAAATATGATGGCAAGGATGACCCCTGGGAGCATATTTTTCGTTGGACTTAGGTTTCCGGTGAAGATCCAAAACCAAAGTGGTTATATATATTTTTTCACACATTGGACCTGATACCTATGAATTGGTATCTTGAGACATAGTTGTGACATGGAATGGAGAACTGGACACATTTGGTTGAAGGGTTCCTCTTGACCTTTAGTTTTGAAGATGATTGTCCGTGCATTGATGAGGCCCTTCAAGAAGTCAGAGAAGGGATTTTTAATAATACAACTATGCTAACTTGTATGTAGCCTAATTGGACCACACAATTGCAACATGTCTTAGAATGCTATAATGTGACAGCGGAAGAGGATGATGAGGATCTACGTAATATTGATATCCTAGAGTTAGAATGACATCGTGAAGTTATTGGACTAGAGCCTGAAATCCTTCACATAACACAGCTTGTGAAAACGAAGAAGGTGAATATTGGATCAGAAGAAGAACCAAAATTTTCACTGATCATAGATTATTAGGATGAAGACACAGTTAAAAGTTTAAGAGATGTTGCATGAGTATCAAGAGCTCTTCCCCACAAATTTTTCTGAATTTAAAGGTATAGTAGGAGACCTAGGAGTTATGAGGATCACCCTGAAACCTGACGTGAAGCTAGTAAAGAAAATACCTTATAGGTTTAATTTGAAATATAAGGAAAAAGTAAAGGTGGAGTTAGAAAATATGATCAAGGCAGGGATCATTGAATTGATCGAAGAATTTGAATGGGTAAGTCCTATGGTAGTTTAGGAAAAGAAGACAAAGGGCGAGATTAGAATATGTGTGGACCTGAGGAAATTGAATGATGCATGTGTGCATGACCCCTTTCCCACACCATTCATGGATGAGGTATTGGACAATTTAGGAAGATAGGAGGCTTATTTTTTCACAAATGGCTTTTCATGTTACCATCAGATTAGAATTGTGCCAGAAGATAGACATAAGACAACTTTTACCACAAATTGGGGTTGTTACCAATACACGGTGATGCCTTTTGGTTTGAATAATGCTCCTGCCATATTTTCTAGAGTTGTATTCCCAACTTTCAAGGAGTCTATAGATAAATTTTTGTAGGTTTATTTTGATGATTGGAGAGTCTTTGGGTTGTTGAAGAAGCATGTTTCAAGCTTGAGATTGATGTTAGATACATGTACAGATTATGAGATCTCGTTGAATTTGAAGAAGTGCATATTTTTTGTACCTTTTTGTATACTGTTGGGGCATGTTGTTTGTAAGTGGGGATTGATGGTAGACCTCGTGAATATTGATGCTATTGTGAACCTAGAGGCACCTAAGAAGGTGAAGCAACTGCGCATGACACTTCGACACATTGGCTACTACAAGAAGTTTATAAAGGTGTATGCACAGTTAACTGCGCCGATGGAGAAGATACTGAAGAAATATGTTACTTTTTGTTGGGATGAAGAATGCCAAAATAGCCTTGACATACTGAAGGAAAAGATGGTGACTGCACCTATTCTATTTTTCCCGGACTTGAATAAGGAATTTCATGTACATGTCGATGCCTCTTGCATAGCTCTGGGTACAGTATTGGCAAAACCAGGAGAAGGATAAATTGATCACGCCATAGCTTTTTCAAGCAAAAAATTTTCCAAGGCATAGAAGAACTATTCTACGACAGTAAGAGAGGGGTTGGCTATGGTTTATGGATTACAGAAGTTTGGGAATTATTTTTTGGGAGCACACTTCAAGATGTTCATTGATCACTCTGCGCTGAATTATTTGGTGAATAAGCCTGTTTTAGGAGGAAATATTTTTCGATGGTTGTTTTTGTTTCAGGAGTATGATTTTGAATTTATATTCAATCCAGGAAGATTAAATGTTGGACCTGATCATCTGTCAAGGATAGAGACAAGCAAAGAACCCACGAGCATTGAGGAGAACCTGTGAGATGTGCAGTTATTCGCAATAAGGGTTGAAAACGATAACTTCACGTATATTATTCGGTTTTTGGCTACATGAATAACACCCACATAGTACACTATGCAAAAAAAGAAAGAGTTGGTATTCAAGGCAACTAATTTTTCATTTATTGCAAGACATTTGTACAAAATGGGACCAGATGAAATACTGCGTAGATATGTCTTTGAGCATGAAAGGCAAAGTATTTTGATAGAAGCTCATGGTGGAGTTGTAGGAGGAAATTATGCAAGAAAGGCCACTACACAAAATATTTTGAGAGTTGGGTTATCATGGCCCACATTGTATAAGGATGCAAAGGAGTTTTGTCGAGCTTTTGATGCATGTCAAAGAATAGGAATACTCTCTAGGAGAGATGAAATTCCATTGAATATGCAGGTGACATTTCAAGCATTTGATAAGTGGGATATTGACTTTGTTGGACCTATTAACCCACCAGGAAATAATAATAGTGCAAGGCATATAATCACTGCAACATATTACTTGACGAGGTGGGTCGAGGCAAAGCTAGTAAAGGAGTGCAGTGCATATACTGCCGCAAAGTTCATATTTGAGTATATTCTGTCCAGATTTGGGCGTCCAAAGATCTTGATGAGTGACAAGGGTTCACATTTCTTACATAAAACTATTGAGGCACTGACTAAATAATTTCAATTGTACCATCAGAAAAGTACACCATATCATCCAAAGGCGAATGGGACAGTCGAAGCTTTCAATAATATTTTGGAGAATGCACTCACAAAAGTATGCAATGTGGACATAAATGACTGTGATTTGATAATTCCAGTGATTTTATGGGCATACAAGACAACATGCAAGAATATGACAGGACAAACACCATTTAGGTTGGTTTATGGACAAAAATAAATCATGCCTATGGAGTATATTGTGCCCATTTTGAGAATTGCATCTTTTACAAACATGGCAGACCGTGATACAATGGGGGAGAGGATGGAGAAATTGCTTTCTCTTGAAGAAGATAGTTTTATTGCAGGATATCATCAGCAAGTGAAAAAATCAAGGGAGAAATCTTGGCATGATAGGCACATGAAGCAGAATGCATTCAAGGAAGGATACCGTGTACTATTGTACGATATTAATTTCACGAATTTCCCAAGAAAGTTTCAAACACATTGGTTAGGACCATATATCATCAGGCATATCTCTAAGGGAGGTGCAATTTAACTTGTGAATTTGGATGGTCAGTTGATGCCGGAACAAATGAATGGTAATAGACTGAAGATATACAGGGATGACTCTATCCGTGTAACCTCACACTAAAGAATGAAACGGGGAAAGTCTTAGTGCCATCTGTAGTTGAAAGTGGGCACTGGAATATAAACTAATATGCAGAAAAGGGCTTCATTGAAGGAATATTTTTGTGTGATAGATAGGATTATGGAAAAGTTTGGAATTCCACAGGAATAGTCAGCCATTCAATCAGCACAAGCGAGCCACCAAGCGCATCTAGAGCGCATATTGGAAACGACTTTTAGTGTTCAGATTTTGCAAGTACCCAGAGGAGCACTTTAGTTCGAAGCATCTAAAGACAGGGAATTCACCAAAGGCTGGGGAAGCATCAGCATGAACCTCGCCACACTCCCCACCCCAGCACTTCATGAATTCCATCAAGATATCGTCAAAGAACTAAAGGGGAAAGAACAACGCATTTTGTAAGCCCACAACAAAGTAAAGCAGGACAAAAAAAATATCATGAAGGAAATGGATCGAATAATCAAGGAGAGGGACAAGGAGCAAGAGAAACACAAGCAGTTGGAGGATGCCATAGGAAAGAATTGTTGTGAGACTCTAGACATCAAGGTCCACGCAGAGGAAGCCCCAGCAAAGAAGGTTCTAAAGCTCCACCATAGTAAAGTACGGTGAAAAATATGGAGAAGATGAAGTTTTAATACTGGATGCAGATCACTAATCTACAAATAAGGTTGTAGCCAACTACAGCGCTAGAGATACGAGAGTAGAGGGAGGTCGACCTTAAGACCACCTTGGAAGCTATCTCCACCATAGTGAAGTATGGTGGCAAGATTTTATGTGATACAATGGAGATTTGGACCTCACTATAGGAGGATCCAAACATTCAGAAGATTGAAAATGAAGTACAAGAAAAATAGAAGTAGTTGGACAAGATCCGGGTAACTGCGAGGACTTTAACACCCGTGCAGTGGTTCTCTTGGATCACAGAAGGGAAAAATATGTAGATCCAGGTCTAGGATATGTCACGGAAAGTGCATCTGATCACCACGTAGACTTAGCCATGGCAGGAAGAGGCCATCTAGTTGTCTCAGATAGTAGATGGAAAGCTTAAAGATATGGGACAGAAGTAGAAATATATACTTGAAAAGATCGTTGGGTCGATGACTGAGAAGCTATTAGAAGAGGTGCGCCAGGAAGAGAAGAATTTTACAGAGATGATTCAACAACTTAAAGCTGCATATACAAGCATTGCAGATAAGGTTGGGGGCACACCAACTGAGTGTCTCGGGATGAGTCACATGTGAGTTTTGGGGGCCTATTGGGCATGGCCCAACTTGGTCCAATTTTGAGTCAAAGACTCTTCATTTAGAGGAAGCAGAGTGTGCGGTCCAGAGAAGATAAATCTACCACATGGAGGTTTGGGGATTCGGGGCAGGTCAAAACCCCTCTTTTTGTAAAGGGTTCAGGTTTATTTGTTATTCTTTATCTGCCCATGGTATGTGGACCGTGGTAGTGTATTGATGTAAAGCTATATAAAGCAATGTAAGGCTTTTTCAAAGATATCAAGACATCATTTCATGTTTGGGTCAAGATTGTGATTGTTTCTATCCTTCTATGTTTTGGGCCCAAGGGAAGGTTTCGAAGGTGTGTGCGTAGAGACCTTGAAGAGTCTACAACTTTGTGCACATACCACCTACAGTTGTGTGCACAGGTCGAAGAAATTATATGTATTGAAGAGACTTATCTTAATAAAAGAAGAAGAGTTTGGAAGGAATCTATGTGTTTATGCGTTTTATTTACTTACTACCTGTGTTGCAAAGTTATTTATATGCTTTATGTCATGTTTAATGATAAATTTGCAGTGCACACAAATATTTATTGATGAATAAAGTATAAGTTATTAGAGTAGATAGATGCATCCACGCAGTTCCTAATAAGCATAAGTAGAATTTTAGCAGTAGATCAACACTCTAGTATCCCTCTGGATGTAGAAACCTAGTTCTGACATCCCCAAATAATGCCTCGGGTGAGATTGTGATATATGCAGCAGGTCATTGCCGAAAGGGTTGGTAATAGAGGGTTTTGTTGGTGCACAGCTAACTCTGAACTTGAGTCAAGACTCATTTGAGCCGACATCTGCAGACCACTACCTAGAACTTCATGTAACTTTCAAAAATCATAATTAACATGAATATAATGCTAAACATTCAAACTTGAAGCTAGAATTTGACCTATATTTCCTAGTACACATTAGACATTTCATCAAACATGTGTTGAACATATAAATTACACGTCGTGAATGAATATCTGATCATAAATCTTTGAACTTCATCTAATATTTTCCAAGAAGGTATAATTCCCTCTAAAATAGTTGCAACAACACTTGTTAGCCCATGCAATCATCAACCATTCAAATACTTATCAAATCATGAACAAGATCCATAGCTAGATCAGATCATAGAACCATGCTTATAACCATAATATTAGCCATGACAAATCAATCATCAAATCAAAATAATAACAAGAAAAAGTGCTCATAGATAAAAATAGGAAAATATCCTTTATTAACATATGCAAAAGGAAACCAAGTTAGGGACTTCCACGTACCACTCGACCATATATTGGGTTGAACCAAATATTTCTTTCATCCAATCACCCCCATGCCATATTCCAAGAATGAATGTGGGATCTCATGGGATAAACAAAGCTTAACCAAATATTTCATTCAACCAATCACCCTCATGCCATATTCCAAGAATGAATGTGGCATCTCATGGGATAAACAAAGACAAAATTAAACAGGGAATCCAAAGGTTAAACCACCTCCACCCTTAAGATATTGATCTGAAATGACTGTATTAGTTCTGTTGTGCTAAGTATAAAATGAAAATTGTGGGCGGATGAATTGTCGAAGTTTATGTTTTATGTTGGAGTTTTTTTAACGCCATGTGACCACCACGCGGGTACCGCTGGCGGGTTGGGACCGTCGGCGGTCCCCAACCCCCAAACACGAATTGCAACATTTATCATAAACCCGTCAACACTATGGGTAAGAACTAATTGTGTAGCTCGAGCGGTATGGTGTGCACCTGCTCTGCAGGAGGACACACAGTCAATTCTTGCGAACTCCACAAAAATTTTACAGTACGGTTCTAGGGCCATGTGGCAGCCTCAAGGCTGGTCGCATGGCACCTCCTGATTGGCCCTCCAAAAATATACAACCATTAAAATTGCTCCACTTTTCATCCTAGGGTTGGTTCTAAGGAAAGGAATATTCCTCATAATATTCCCTTTTGGTGACTGGACCTCCACCCTGCTAATTGTGCATCCCAGTCAACCCTGGTCAAACTGTCGCAAAATTTACTTGTTTGGCATTTCGATCAGAACGTGATATCTCCCTCATACGACATCGATTTTTCGAACCGTTCACAATGCCGGAATCAGGAAGACAAGATCTACGCAACCATATTGGTTTCAACCTAATCCTGTAACTTTGAATTTTGAGCAAAATTTATGAACTCCTGATCACTCCTCCCCATTGGGAATATTTTGGACCCTCACCTTTCCAACCTCCATCCATTTTGGCTTGCTTGGTTTAGTGCCTTTGAGACCAACTCGAAGGTAGTCAACACTTACCCTCTTAGATGCTCTTGTCCTCCTGTCAAGAATTGTATCTTCTTTGAGCTCATCTAGAAATTATGGCGAGAAATATTCAATAGAAGGCAGTTGAACATTACTTCCTTTATCATCGATCAAAGGTGGCTCATACAAATTTAAGTTTTCAACATTAACAACTGAATACATTTGCATATAAGAAGGCAAGTCAAGTTGAAATGCATTATTACCAACTTGCTTTATGATCTTGAAAGGACCATAGTGAATGGGTTTGAGCTTTTTACCTTTCCCTTGCATCCTTTCTTTGCTAATGTGCAACCATACCTCATCTCCTTCTTGAAACTTGTGATCAACTTGATGTTTTTCATGCCTCTCTTTGTATTTTCTTTGACTTTTCTCAAGCTGTTCTTGAACTTGTTGATGTATAATTTGAATTTTCTCATTGAACTTTTGAGACTTATCAATGTCACTATGGCCATCTATTGCAACATCCTTTCCAAAGATGAATTCTAATGACGATTTTGGAAAATACCCAAATCATACTTCAAAAGGTGATGTTTGAGTTGAAGAGTGCTTTTCCCAGCTGTAAGCATGTTGAATGTAATGCAGTTGTTCATCCCACAACTTAGGATGTTTGCTGCAATATCCTCTCAATAGATGCACAACAGTTCTATTCACCACCTCGGTTTGTCCATATGTTTGTGGATGAAAAGCAGTGCTCTTTTTCAACTTTGTGTCCGTCATTATCAATATATTTGACCAAAAATTCCCAATGAACCTGGAAATTCTGTCACTAAAAATAGAAGTTGGCAATCCAAAATGAACCCAAACATGTTAAAAATAAAGTTCAGTAGTTTTTTCAGCAGTAATGGTTTTCTTACATGGCATAGGTATACACATTTTACTGAATCTATCCACAACTACGTAAAAATAATCATGTTGTCTTCTTGACATAGGTAGACCTCCAACAAAGTCCATGGAGACACTCTCCCATGGCCTTGATGGTACAGGTAGTGACGTGTACAACCCAAGCTTCCTATTACTAGGCTTACTTGTTTCACACATAGAACAACCTCTTATAAAACGTGACACACTATCTACCATGCGAGGCCAATAGCAATACCTTTATAGACGTGCCACTGTTTTTCTTACCCTAAAGTGTCCAGCAATAAGAGATGAATGAGCTTCTCTCATGACACTTAGCCTCTCTCCTTGTGGTATACATAGCTTGCCCAAATGAAACAGCAAATTTTTATGCATGTGATAATCTTTTTCTTCAACTTGATTCCCTTCACTTAAACTAGCATACAGATCTTGAAAATCAATGTCATGTGGATATTGTTCTATGTAAATCTCATGTACAATAGAATCATTTTTTAGTACAGTGAATGCACTAATGATTGGTCTTGAAACAATATCAGAAACTTTATTGAAAATACCTTTCTTGTACCTTATAGCCAAGTGAAAATTTTGAAGAAATCCCATCCACCTGAAATGTCTTGATTGATGTAATTTTGTTTGCAACTGCAAGTATTGTAATGGTTGGTGATCGGTATGTACAATAGTCTCTTTACCCATCAAGTAGTTTTTCCACTTCTTGAAACTTTGTACCAATGCATATAGTTCTTTTTCATATGTAGGATAATTAGTCACAACACCATTAAATGTTTCATAATGAAAAGTGATAGGCTTACCATGCTGCAAAAGTACTGTGCCCATGGCATAATCATTAGCATCGGTTTGAATCTTGAATGGTTGTCTCAAATTTGGTAATGCAAGGATTGGAGATGAACTGATCTTATCTTTTAAAGCTTCGAAAGCTTGTTGTTTTTTTCCTCCCCATTGGAATCCTTTCTTCACACTTGTCACTGCATGCAAAGGAGCTGCAATGGAAGAAAATTTAGCAATAAACTTTCTCCAATACTGAGTTGCACCTAAGAAACTTCTTACCTCGGTAACTGTTTTGGGTGTGGGCCAATTCAAAATGGCTTCCACTTTAGAAGGATCAATCCTAAATTCTCCTCCTCCTATAATATGTCCCAAATAGACCAAAGAAGTCTTTCCAAACTCACACTTTGACATCTTAAGAAACAATTTCCCTCTCTTAAAAATATCAAGCACTCTATTCACAGGCAAGACATGTTCTTCTCTTGTTTTGCTGAAAATCAATATGTCATCTAAGTACACAATCAAAAATTCATCAAGGAATGGACACAAAACACTGTCCATAACACGCATGAAAGTTGTTGGTGCATTACACAAACCAAATGGCATAACTAGCCACTCAAAGAGTCCTTGTTTGGTTTTGAATGCAATTTTCCATATATCACTTTCTGAAATTCTTATTTGATGATATCCACTTCGTAAATCTAAATTAGTGAAAAAAAAATCATCTTTCAGTTGATCAAGCAAATCATCTATTCTTGGGAGAAGGTAACAACTCTTTGCCATAATCTTGTTCAAAGCTCTGAAGTCTACACACATGCGCCAAGTCCCATCTTTCTTTGGTATCAATACTATGGTTGAACTACATGGCGAAGCACTTGGCCTTATGATTCCTTTGTCCAAAATCTCTTTTATTTGCCTCTTTATTTCAGCATTCTCCATTATCGACATGTGATACATAGCGATGTTTGGAAGAGGACAATCTTGCTGCAACTGAATCTCATGTTGAATCTCTCTTTTGGAGGCAATCATGTTGGCTCCTAAAACATCTCATGATGTGCATTAACTATATCATATAAATCTGATTTCAACTTAGGATCACATCCCTCAATGATTCATGATTAACATCATATTTAGGCTTAATCATAAGAAGAATAAAATTCTTGAATTTACCAGCCTCTTTACCTATCCCGCATTAGCCATAGCAATGTTTGTCTTCTTGTGATGTGCTCTAGCAATGAAATCCTTGCCATCTTTGAATAAATGATACTTGTTCCCATGGCGATGGAAGATCGCTTTCATGTCATACAATTAAGGACTCCCCAACACAATACCTGTTATATCAAGTGGAACCACATCTAATTCAACCGTGTCAAAAAAATTTGCAGTGATTGCAAACCGCAATATGCATTTCTTTGAAACCTATAAATTTGCATCCTTACAAATCCAACCCAATGGATATGGTTTTGGATGTGGTATGATATAAAGGTTAAGTTTCTTGACCAAGTCTTCAAATATTAAGTTTGCTTGTGACCCACTATCAAACAATGTGTCAATCTTAGTATGTTTGGATATGACCCTCACATGAAACAGTTCTATTCTTTCTTCTTCATTTGGATCATGTATGTGACAGTTTGATGTACTAGTACTGGGTTTAGTTTCAATTTATTTTCCCTTCGTATTCTTCAATCCCATGGCTATAATCTTAGATTCATCACCTGAATAATCTCCTAAATCATGTTGAGTTGTAGCAGCAGTTTTTTGTTTCCCTTTGTTATTGGTATTTTTTGGCCTCATTTCAGGATGTAATTTCCAACGATGAGTTTCATCATGGCCTTCTTTTGAACAATATTTGCAAACCAATTTTTCTCCCTCTTTCTTAATAGATGCATTCTTTTTTCTTTTACCTTTTGAGGTATGTTCTTTGGCTTTACCCTTAAAAGGTTTCTTCCTACCCTCTTTAGAAATTTTCTTCCCTCTAGCTTCTAGATGTGTGGCCTGAACACATACTTCATCTAGACTAGTGGGGTTAAACATCAGAATAGTATGTTTAAGGTAGCTATGTAAGCCTCCTATGTACTTGAGCAAATTATCTTGGATCTGCAAATCTACCCCTAATAAGAGAGCTCTTCTCCTAAATTCTTGGGTTTATTCTTGCACATTTTGTCCCTTCAATTGCCTAAAGTTTTTCTAGTTCATTATGCCTTTCTACATATGATATAATGGATAAAACTTTTGTTTTAGAGCAGTAATGAAATATGACCATGATAGAATAATATTACCACTTTTCTTGATTTCCTCCTTTGTCTTGGCTTCCCACCAAACAAGTGTTGCACCTTCCATTCTCAATGAAGCTAATTGAATTTTGGTATCATCATATTGAAGGTTTTGGATTCTCAAATAGACCTCTAATTTTTTAATCCAATTATCAAGCTTTTCTGCATTAACTTCACCATTAAACATTGGCAATTCAAACTTAACATCAATTTTTTTTTAAATGACTTTTACCAGTTTTCTTTGACTTGTGTGGTTGGTGTACTGAAGAAGAAGTAAAGGATGATGATGATGAGGGTGAGCATGATGGCTCTCCATTTCCTCCATTTCCTCCATTTCCCTTGCTTGATTTATCTTCATCATTGTGACCTCCTGAATATCCATGTCCTTCCTTGTGAAGTTTGGATCCTTCTCTTTTCAGTCTCTCATTCCTTTCTTGATAAATGGTTCTAACCATCTCAGTCATGTCAAGAAATGATTTCTTGAACACTCTTTCTTCCTCCTTGGGATCAACTTCTTCATGGATTTCTCCTTCCTCTTGAGGCATGCTTAATGTAGCTTCTTCTTCTTTAGGAAGTGAAATAGGTGGTGGAGATTGTGGCAATATTGCTCTCCTTTGCTTTGGCTCTTCTTGAGACCCTTCTGCTTCCACCAATTTTCCTTCTCCTATTTTGAGCTTGAGCCTAGTAAGCATCTAAAAACTTGCAAATAGTTAAACAATTGTTTGCACTAAACAACACCAGAGAATAAAATCTATCTCTGATACCAATCTGATCTGAAATGACTGTATTAGTTTTTTTGTGCTAAGTATAACATGAAAATTGCGGGCGGATGAACTGTCGGAGTTTACTTTTTATGTTGGAGTTTCTTTAACACCATGTGACCACCACAGGGGGACCGCTGGTGGGTTGGGACTGCCGGTGGTCCCCAACCCCCAAACATGAATTGCAACAACTTTATCATAAACCCGTCAACACTATGGGTAAGAACTAATTATGTATCTTGGGAGGTATGTCATGGGCCTACTCTACAGGAGGTCACGCGGTTGATTCCTGCGAACTCCACAAAAATTTTACAGTACAGTTATAGGGCCACGTGGCGGCCTCAGGGCTAGCCACATGGCACCTCTTGATTGGCCCTCCAAAAACGTACAACCATTAAAATTGCGCCACTTTTCATCCTGGGGTTGGTTCTGAGGAAATGAATATTCCTCATAATATTCCCTTTTGCTGACTGGACCTCAACCCTGCTGACTGTGCATCCCAGTCAACCCTGGTCAAACTGTCACAAAATTTGTCTATTTAGAATTTCGATTAGAACGCGATATTTTCCTCATACGACATCGATTTTTCGAATTGTTCACGGCACCAGAATAAAGAAGACGAGATCTATGTAACCATCCTAGTTTCAACCCCCTATAACTCTGAATTTTGAGCAAAATTTATGAACTCATGATCAGTTATCATGACGTCACTTAAACCAGTCCCAAGAATACAAAACCAAACCGAGTTTGGATGCCTCATAATTTCTTCACCATACCTAGAGGAACTTTCCTGTGTCAACCCACCTATCGATGGATTCCCAAAGTGTTGAAAAATGCAACAATAAATTCTGAATTTGATTTTTCCTTGATTAAATTGAGAAAAAATTGAAATTCCACATATGTCGGCAACTTTGATGATGTTAACTTGAGTGACATGGCTTGTGTCACCAATTTTACTTAGTAAATTTGAATTGGAGGAGTTAGATTTCTTTTTAGTATGTGTGGTTTCTAATTTGTAGCAATCAATTTCAATTATCTAAGTTTGTTTTCAATTAAACTAGTTCCAACTGTTGCAAGAACTAGTGGAGGGTCAAGTTGTGGAGCAGGAATTTAATCAAACTCAATGATCATCTAGTTAACTAGTTAATCGGCCCAAAATAGCTAGTTGATGAAGAGAATTTGAGTTACCCAATTGAGATGTATATTCCAACGCAGTGGAGCATCAATTTTAGACTAGTTCTGAGTGTACAAGTGTTGCATGCAGTAAGATGATCATCCTAAGGGAATTGTGCAATCAATTAAAGGAATTTCCTAAATAATAGGGGCCTAGTTCCTCAAGGAATGACGTAAGGAAATAGGAGCTCAAGTCTCGGTCAGAGATCTTCAGTGATCAAAGAGATAGGTTTTACAATTGCAGGGTGAGCTCAGTTGAGCAAATCAATTGTATTACATCTCTATTTCATCTTATTAATGCAAGAGGCATTGGTGTTTTTAGCAGATTATTTTCCCCAAATAAAAACACTTGTTGCATGTGTGTTATTTCTTTGTACATGTCAGAATTTTTTGTTCTAAATTGTGAAATAATAACTGCAAAATAGTAGTGTAGGTTTGTGTCTTATGATTTTGGTTAAAACTTCATGAACAGTTGCAAACCTACAACATAATTTCTTATCAGAGTTGGATTCACACTAAAGCAGAAATTTGAAGTTTTTTTCTCAAAGGTTTCAATTTGGAGTTTAGTGTTGCATTTTTTCTTTATAACTGAGAAGATGGATTTCAATGGACTAAGGCTTGAGTATGCCTTGAAAGGCACTTCTAATTTTGTTGCATGGAAGGATCGCATGGAAGCGGTATTGAATGATAAAGGATTATTAGAATACATCAAGTCAGATGTTGAAAAACCATAAGCATTTGATGCTCATAACCTTTCTCAGGGGAATAAATATGTAGCCAAAATGAGGAGAATCATATTGGAGGGATTATGAGATCATATTGTCTCGAATATCCATGGAAAGGAAACTTCGTTCGCGATGTGGAAAGAATTGACAGAATTGTTTGAGAATAATAGTGACCACATGAAGATGGTGCTTAAGGATAAACTTCGAAGTATCAAGATGTAGAATAATGACACAATTCTGCAGTCTATGAGCAGGTTCACACAATTTCATGATGAACTTGGTGGGCTTGGTGGTAATTTTTGGTGCCTTCATTTTTGAAATAGACAAGGTAGTTTTGAGACAATTGGAGTGATAGCGGGTAGCGAGACCATCGTTTCAGAGTTGTGGAAGTGACAGGGATTGAACTAGAGTGAACTCTGAGTCATAGAAGGTAAGCAGGAAGGAGCAAGAACAATTGACTCGTGGAGGCATCCAAGAGGAGAAGGAGAGACTAATAGTTCAGTTGAGCATGAGAAGAGAAGAAAAATAAGAAGGAAACAGAGAGAAGATAGTCGCGGAAGAGAGAAAACCACACGGGGATGTGGGCATCTTGTAGCTCTGTATTGTTTGGTCTCATATGTTCTCTAGAAATGACACTCTGGTGTTAATTTAATACATTATGATGAAGCTAATATGAAGAGATGTTTTGTGGCCTATATCGTATGTGTTTTCTTTATATTGTTGTTGTTGTCTGAATAATTAGCAATCAAAAATTTTTATGGTGTATCTTTCAGTACTCATTATTTGATAGTATGTTTAGCTCTTGCAGAATGATTACTTGGTGCGGATAACAATGGTCTAGGTAATATCGATTGATAGTGATCTCATGATATATAATTCCAAACTCTCTCATTTTACTAAGGTTATGACATGCCTCAGGTGAGACTCCTTACTCATTCTTCAGTAAGGGGAAAATGTAGGTGTTGTCCTAGACTATAGCAGAGCCTTGTTAGCCCCTGTGCCTAAAACTAGGGCTTTATCCTGTTATTATTTTCAGCCAACAAACGGTTTCGTTGTCGGGACCTGGAATTTAAAAGGGAGTTGGAATATGGTATCAAGGATTTATAAGAGGGAGCTACGAAGTTGGTGGGATGACCATGTAGATCGATTCATCTCACAACAACCCCAGATCCAGAAACAAAGGGAAAGGAAGTTGAAGGACCAGATCTTGTATTCGGATTCGACTAGTGATCATTACTAGATATTTTGGGGTTAATTCAATGAAGAGAATTATAATTCGTTTCAAAGGCTACAAATCAAAGGATAAACAGGCGAAAAAAAATTGCGTTGTACCTAGACGCAACCTGATCTATTCGAATTACATCGGTTGGACACTGATATAACTCGAATTGTAAAATTTTGGGTAAAATTTGTGCTAGAAGGGTATATTGTTGAGTTTTCTATAGAAAGCCACCAATATTTTTCCAAATCCAAGGATATATTCATATCAGGGTTGTGGGGGAAGATGATAAAATAGATACCTATGTGGATTAAATTTTTGATGGTGAAAGAAGGGTTGTTGGCATTCCAAAGTCCAAGCATGGAAGCCTAAACACCCAGCACTAGGGGAAGGATCTAACGGGAGGTATGTTATGGGACTAGGAGATATGAATATATTGATAATATGGATGCATATTACTCCAATAAGTATAGGGATCTGAGGGTGCATCAAAGAGCTCAAATAGCGTAGAAATGGCAGGAAAGGGCAATGCGAGAGATAAATAGGAAAAATAATGATGTGCGCCAAGAAGGAGAGGTGTTGCGAAGTTCGATAGAAGAAGAAGTGGTTGTGGGACTGGAAAGGAAGGAAGGGTCTATTGGAAGAGTTCAGAATTGAGAAGATAACAAGAGCCAATCCTAATTTGCAGAAGGATAAATGTTAGAAAGAATATAAGGAGCAAGCTCTAAATATGACTTATATGGTGACATGCATGTCGCGATGGAAATAATATTTGTGGAAATAGGATTGTCCAAGATAAAAGGTAGTATGATCTCCCCGTGCCCAGGTAGCACCATCCCCAACCTTCCCCTGGTACTTTAAAAAAACCATAATCAAATCTTGTCGAAGTTAATTAGAGTTATTAGAGTTCATAGTCTTCAAACTACATTTCAAGCTAGGATTAGTAGTAGTGGTAATACTGGAAATATCCCGCAAGGATCATCATAGCCTGGATCAAAAGGATTTGTACTCCTTCCACAAGCATAGGTCGACATGGCATGATCATTCACATGATACCTAGAGTTCCCTTGAAAAGGGAATGATGATGTAGAGCGACATTGGTACTTGTGCAAGGATATATGGAGGGCTTGCCAGACACTAGACGCTTCCAAATTGATTGAGTTTCAACCACTCGTAGGGAGAGAACCTTTAAGTGGTTCATCAAATGGTCGAAGCTACATCATAATCATGTAGTAGATGATGTCAAAAGAGAATTCATGTAGGAATTCAAGCTTTCTCAAACGAATCAAAAAGGATTGTCTTAACTGTGGGAAATTAAATAACAAGAAGGGGAAACAACTTGGGAGTTGATGAGAAGATTTAAAGACGCAATCGGCAAGTTAAGTTATCCCATAGACCCGAACCATCAATTGGATTGGTTTATTAAAGAACTTATTCCTCTTACAAGAACGTCAATGACCCAACAAAATATTGATACGTTACAGGATGCTCTAGATCAAGCAACGAGGATTGAATCTGTGCCAGGGTACCCTCATGAATTTCAAGGTGGAAAAACAAAACATGATATTTCTATATTGGACTTGCAACATCAGATCACAATTTTGATGGATAAATTGAAAGATATGCAGCCAGTACGACCAACAAGACCAAATGTATGGTTTACACATTGCTTGGTTGAAGGACACCTAATCCCAAATTCCCAAGGTTGACATCATCATATTGAATCCTATTGGTTCTTATAAAATTTATTTTGGTTGTACATCTTTCTTAGGAGAGCCATTTTAGACCTCAAATTTTCTCTAATGATTGGATGCATTAGCTGACAGGCTGGACAAAATAGCATATAGGGACAATGAATCTCCTCTGGGACGAGGAGGAGGAGGAACAAGGGGGGAAGGATGGGGGGACAAGGTCCAATGCGATGCTCCAACTGCAACTAGGAAGGCCATGTTGCAAGAGAAATTCCTCTACCTATAAGGCCATGGTCTTCTCAGTGCAGATTAAACATGCATGCTACAGAAGAATGCTTGGAATTGATCAAAATATGGGAAGAGCGGTCAAGACATATGGGAGAAATTTTGATTAATGTAGAACCGAGAATACCAAAAATCGGCCCCCTCTCAAGTGTAGCTTTAGTGACATGGGGAGGAAAGAAAATTGGAGATGATGTAGGAGTAGTGGAGCAACCTAAAATTATAAGACCCACTTCATCGAAATTCTCATATAATCCAGAGCAGCAAAAATTGTACTACAAAGAAACGGTGGAAACTTTCACAAAGTTAAATCCAAGAAAAGAATCACAGGTAGTACAGTCAATGGATGGGAAAGAAAAGGGCTCATATCCATAACAACATATAGAGGAGTGGTTCAAATTTTTCTTGAATATCGTAAATGAAGAGCGGATGCTTGGACAGTTGCGGGAGGATTTAAAGTCAACAATTAAAGGAGGGATAGATCATAACATCATAATATCTTCTAATCTTCCAGAGAGACACGCGAGAAGAATCTGAAGGAATAAAAGGCAAACAACAAAGGAGTTTAGGATTGATGCACAGATTGTAGGGTTCCAAATAAAAGACACCATGTTAGACCTAGGCTCAGACATTAATATACTACCAAGAAATACATGGGAAGCGTTGGGGAAACCCAAGCTAGCATTTTCTCCCATTTAGTTTCGCATGGAAAATCAGTACTAAATCATAAAAATTGGGATGTTAGAAGATGTAAAAGTTGAAATTGTGGGGGTTAAGACCTACGCAGACTTTGAAGTCAGATATAATGGGGGATAAGGATCCCTACCCTGCACTCCTTTGGATATATTGGGCATTCAAGAACTATGTAGTAATTGACTTTAAGAAGGAATTGATTATCTTTGAAGTTGAAGGGGTTAGGGTAATCTAGGTTCACAGAGCCAACTGATGATAGGGACGAATCTAAACTACTAGATCACTTATACCAACTAACAGCAAGAAAGAGGGAATATTATATTAACCCAACAGCTTAGGGGCCAATCAGCTGGCACAGTATTCAGAGTTCAAACATTGGATCAGAGGTTGCTTGGGACGACTAGTAACAAGGAGGATATGAAATCAACACTCGACGATGTGCAGCCATCTAAGGAGTTAACTGGATCGAAACAGAGAAAAATGAATATCCTACCTTCACTAATATCGAAACAGTTAATAGTTTTATTAATAAAGTTGATGAAATTGTTCCTGAGGAGAAAAAAGTACCTTTAATGAAAGTGACCCCAAAAGCAACATTTTCCCGGTGATGGGTAGCCCATCAAAACAAAATTAAAAGGTGGGATGAATTTTCAGCTGCATTGAGGTTCAAATTCCTACAATCTGGGGGTCTGTAGCTAGATCTAGAATATAGAGGTAGCTCAGATCTCCACCAGCATATAAATGATTTAGAAGAACGGTGGGAGGTTGAAGAGTTCCAAAAATAATTGTGGGTGCATGAATTTTTGCATTCCCTGGGAACATTCCCCCAAGCTTGGTATATTATGGAAGAAAAGAAGAGGAAAATGCAAGATTGGGACTATCTAGCCAGCCGATTTGTTAGTAGTTTCTCTTTCAAAGATAATAACCAAAAGCTTACATATGCCCTGTAGGAGGCTAAAATAATTTTACTGACAACAGGGAAGTTAACAGAAAGAGCCCTAAACTAGGCCACCATGAAGCACATATATGAATCAAATTATAAAGAAGTAGTAGCTTTTAGAAAGGTAGATCATGAGCCAGATGAGGATTATTAAGAGGAATTAAGGCACCTTTATTTTGATGAGAAGGAAGGGGAAAAAGGAATCATATATGGACCGGTTATAGAAGGACCTCATTTGCTTCCATTGGAGATAAAGAAACACAACATAGGAAGCAAAGAGAAACCAAACCTAGCATCTATTGGAGACTACTGAGACAATCAGACTAGGAAATAAATTTTTGATATGCTAACATAAAATGAAGATATATTTATGTCATATGTTGTGGAATTGACAGGTGTAATATTCCCTTTTAGCCCAAGCTAATGGGAATATACAATTTTGTTTCATTTTCCTGTTGCATGAATAAATGTGTAAAGGAGGACAATAAAAACTCCTAAAACAATGAATAAATCAATGCCCCATGTGAACAAAGATAAATCTGGGCTATCTTATTAAAACACCCTTATGTATGAAAGGGATTGATACATTTGATTGGGTCAACCATGACCAGATCAACAGTGATGTCTAGAAGAGATGAACCTCATCGATGCACAGCGCAGTCTTAGTTAGAGGTGGCACATGTGAAAGAATCTAAATAATTGAGAGGGTTTAGGGTTTTGCAAGGTCTCTATCTTATAAAATGAAGAGGAGGAAAGCATGAGAAGGTTGTTGATTGTATTATTGTTTCTGAATATACTGTCTTTTTAGACATATATCATTCTCTTAGCTGTTTAGCAGAGAATAGTGTTGTTTAGCACTGGGTGTTCCTAATCAGGAATCCCACCTCCTTCCTTGAGAGGCCTCTTGGAGGAGTCTTCATGATCTCTCCCACTATCAGGCATCTGGCCAAGCTTCATCTTACACCTACGGCACTGATCCTGTTGAGGGTTGGGTTTTCCTTGTAAGCTGCAGCAAGTGGAGGCTAGATCTACTCAGATCTAGGCCATTCTAGTGCCTCTTTTCAGTGGGAAAGCCTTCTATCCTATTGGCAAGAGTGTATTGGACCTTTGGAGCTGCATTTTTAGATCTTGGCATCAGTCCAAACATATACTAAAGCCTACAGCGCAATTTCCCTTTCAGATCTACGTTTTTCCTGTAGGTATTGTTGCAAGGTGTTTTAGCACATCATTTGGAGAGATGGGCTTCATGTGTTGGGGATCTACCCATCATATTTTGAGATCTATTGGAGAATATCTAATACTTGTTCATATCAGATCTGATCTGCATACTGCTGTACATTTTTGAATCACTTCATATTTCTATAGATCTGTAACTTAGATCTTAGATCTACTTCATGTACATGGTGTTTTGCTCAAAACTCCTAGGGGGATTGAAAGAGGAGCCTCTATAATGTATGGATCTATCATAGATCTGATGTTTTATGAAATTATATGATCTAGATCTAATTTTTGATCTTTAGCTGTTGTATGCTCTATAAAATAACGTTGTCAAGCCTTTGCAGTGAATATATGTGATTGCAGCACCTCCTTTTGAGGGTTTCTTTCTATTTAAGTCTTCTATTTTCTGTTATACATTGTATGGGCCTCACTATAAATCTGATTTTCTGATGTATACATACATTTTGAGCCTCCATATTGGCCTCCTGCACTTACTTTGCTGAACTACATTATTTTTGAAGTAGTATTGTATAATATTGTTGTTGTTCCCATTTTGGGATATTACAGTGGAATCAGAGCAATCATCTTGGCATAGCCTATGCTTTCTTAAGAAGCCAATATGTCTTTAGAAGAAGATGATCCTCTTACTGACAGACAGAAGAGGTATCTAAGAAGAAGACAAAATAAATTTGATTACACAAATGTTGATCAAGACAAGGGTAAAGCCCCTGAATCTGGAAGTGATGTAGAAGGAAAGGACTTTGAAAATATCCTTTTGAAAGCCATGCAAGATCTTGCTAGACAGATCAAAGAGATGAGAATGGATAGAATAAAAGAATCTCCTAAGATATTTCATCTTGGAGAAAGCTCTGGCATATCTCACCACTGGAATGATCAACCAGTGAATCAACCACAAGTTTTCCAACGCTCTACCATGCCTACCTTTTTGGTTGTGGGAAATGAAGGGTCACAAGAGAAATCATCTCTTGAAGACTACTTTGAAGAATATGAGTCTCAAAATCAGAGATTCAAGGATCAGCTAAGTTTTCAAGAGTTTTGTCACCTTAAGGACAAAAGAAGACTAAGGCATCAACATAGAGATGGTGGATTCACTCAGAATCATGATCGACATCACTCTATGGGTAGATTCTTCCTACCCAATTTTGATGGGTCATCTAAGTGTTCCGCCAAAGAATGGGTAGAAAAACTTGACATCTACTTTCAGTTGAACAAGGTCCCTGAAATGGAAGCTATCAAGATTGTAGCACTGCACTTTGAAGGTGAAGCACATGACTGGTGGTTCCATGGCTTGTATACATTGGTTCATGCCAATGTGACTACTTATTCTGAGTTCACTAGAAGGGTGGCGGAGATATTTGACAGAAGATATCCAGAGGCACCTTTCATGAGACTTGCAAAGTTGAAACAATCATGTAATACAGAGTCTTACATTTCTAAATTTTTGAGATTGTATATTATGGCTCCTAACTTGTCTACAGCAAGAAGGGTGTACATGTTCATCGATGGCTTAGATGAACCTCTTCATGGGTTGGTAAATTCTACCAAGCCCACTACCTTGCATGATGCCATTGAGAGGTCTAGGGACATTCAATATGCCTTGCCCAAAGCAAAGGCAAACTTTCAGCACAACCCCTCTTTTCCTTCTAAAGGAAAGGAAGAGAAAGTTTCTCCTTCCAAGGATAGCTCATTCAAGAAGCCTCTTGATGATGAAGATATAAGAAGGAAGAGGATATGCTTCACTTTCCAAGAACCATGGGTACCTGGACATAGATGTGCTGCTGGTAAAGCACATTACATAGAGGTCTTCTCAGATCTTGAAGAAGATGAATATGATGAACCAAGAAGATTTCATAGCGCTGAAAATGTTGAAGGAGATCCAACACCATCAGGAGATGGAAATGGAGCATTTTCTCCTATTGGAGGAAATCTTGCATCTTTGAGAGGATTACCCAAGTACTTGACCTTAAGAGTCCAAGGTTCAATCATGAATCATAGGGTTTCTGTATTGATTGACAATGGAGCTACCCACAACTTCATTGATTCCCATCTTGTGCAAAGGAGGGAAATACCCACTGATACTTTTGAGGGATTCTCTGTTTTTGTCCCAGGAGATAGAACAATGCAATGCATGCATTATGTTCCATCACTTTCAGTCACCATGTGATCCTACACCTTGGTGGATCACTTCTTTGTAGTTGACATACCAGACACCAATGTTATCTTGGGTGTTCAATGGTTGATTACATTGGGGAAAGTCACCACTGATTGGGAGGCTTTGCAAATGGAATGGGTGGACAAGAAGAGTGGTGAACCTCACATGATAAAAGGCATGCATACTTACCCCTCACATAACACTTCCACACAGAAAACAGAGATGGATTTGTGCAGTGGAAGCAAGGACCTCACAATCCCATCTATTATGTTCATGAGATTTCTACATGGGACACTCTTATCTAATGGAAAACCACCTGGGAGGCCACCTGATTAATATTTTGTGGGGAATACCTCACAACTTGCTGCTCCAAACTTAGATCCAAGAAGGATTGGAGCACTTGAAGACAAGGCTATAGCGCTGGGAGGCTTGGGTAAGCTCAAGAAGGAGTGAGATTTTCTTCCCTCATCATCATCACCCCCTCTCTGCACTGTGGGAGGAGAAGAATGGAAGGAACAGCCTTCCAACACACACCTTTGGCATAGGATATGACAAGGAGAAGAGCAGCAACATGACAGACATTTCTGTTGATGCATCACCAGCGCTCTCATTGTTGAGCAGTGTATATCTATACTGGAAATCCCAACTATTGGTGGATCACTCCAAATATCTTCACACATGTATGATACTTGATGACTAGCTGCATGAAGAGGGCTACTTAGTCCAAGGAGTAGTAATCTATCATCATGGTAGGGTCTTATTTCCTAGAGCTTCTAAGATCAAGTAGAAGTTACTACAAGGAACATACAAAGAGTTATGTTTCAGCCATATGTATTCCATGAGGATCTACAAGATCATCATGTGGAGCTTTGATTGGGAAGGCTTGAAAGAAGAACTACATCAGCATTTTCAAGAATGCATGAACTTTGTGGAGTTGGGGAAGCCATGTGACTCTATGCAAGATTTATTTCAGCCATCTCTTCCTCCTTTGGAAAGAGGAGAAAGATCCATGCACAACCATGTGTATGAGAGACATTTTTGGTGAAGAATATGATCATGTAAAGCAAGTTTCATTTTCTGATTTTACATATTCTTTCACCATGTTTATGCAAGCCATGACTCCAAGGAGGAGTGATGTATCATTTAAATATCATGGCAAACATTGGACCACTAACATTTCTGAATTGGCCACTCCCTTGTTGTGCAAAGGGAGATTTTATTTCATGATGGGTGCTTCCCAAAGGCACCAAACATATCTCACACTTTCAGCCATGGTGAGATGACATGTGCAGCAAGTAAGTGGTGGGGAAACCACTTACCATACCTTGATCTGCTGCAAGAAGGAGATGCATTACGCTGGTACCATATGTGGGACTATGACCCACCCCCTCATGCTCAAATTTATGTTTGCTTATATGTAGTATTGCTTCCATACCTTGATGATATAGTTGTACTTTTTATGGGTATGTATGGAGGGAGGATGGGAAGCTTGTATGTACCACATGGGATGGAGACTCTCTATGTACCTCATGCTACGTGTTTCAGGGAGAGTATTGGTTCAGCCATGTTTGTTTCATTTGAGTTCTTTACTCCTTGTGGGATGGACTATACACATCTCATAATGACTTTGGAGGAACAATTCATGGGGGCTTGGATTGGTGAACACTTAGCTTATGAAGAGAGCTTAACTCATGATGTTGTCACCAATGGAGGAGGAGAAGTGTTGCAGCACTCACCTTATCAGTTGCTTGAGGACAAGCAAAATTTTGGAGGGGAGGACTGTAATATTCCCAATTAGCCCAAGCTAATGGGAATATACAATTTTGTTTCATTTTCCTGTTGCATGAATAAATTTGTAAAGGAGGACGATAAAAACTCCTAAAACAGTGAATAAATCAATGCCCCATGCGAAAAAAGATAAATCTGGGCTATCTTAATAAAACACCCTTATGTATGAAAGGGATTGAGACATTTGACTGGGTCAACCATGACCAGATGAACAGCACTTTATAGAAGGGATGAACCTCATTGATGCACAACGTAGTCTTAGTTGGAGGTGGCACATGTGAAAGAAGCTAAATCATTGAGATGTTTTATGGTTTTGCAAGATCTCTATCTTATAAAAGGAAGAGGAGGACAGCATGAGAAGGTTGTTGATTGTATTATTATTTCTGAATATACTTTCTGTTTAGACATATATCATTCTCTTGGCTGTTTATCAAAGAATAGTGATGTTTAGCACTGGGTGTTCCTGATCAGGAATCCCACCTCCTTCCTTGAGAAGCCTCTTGGAGGAGTCTTGTTGATATTTTCCACTATCAGGCATTTGGCCAAGCTTCATCTTACACCTACAGCGTTGATCCTGTTGAGGGTTGGGTTGTCCTTGTAAGCTGCAGCAAGTGGAGGCTATATCTACTCATATCTAGGCCATTCTAGTGCCTCTTTTTAGTGGGAAAGCCCTCTGTCCCATTGGAAAGAGTGTATTGGACCTTTGGAGCTGCAATTTTAGATCTTGGCATCAGGAAAAACATGTACAGAAGCCTATAGCGCAGTTTCCCTTCCAAATCTGCATTTTTCCTATAGGTATTGCTGCAAGGTGTTTGAGCACATCATTTGGAGAGCTGGGCTTCATGTGTTGGGGATCTTCCCATCATATTTTGAGATATATTGGAGAAGATCTAATACATGTTCATATCAGATATGATCTGCATACTGCTATACATTTCTGAATCACTGCATATTTCTATAGATCTGTAACTTAGATCTTATATTTACTTCATGTACATGGTGTTTTTCTCAAAAATCCTAGGGGGATTGAAAGAGGAGCCTCTATAGTGTATGGATCTATGATATATCTGATGTTTTATGAACTTATATGCTCTAGATCTAATTTGTAATCTTTAGCTATTGTATGCTCTATAAAATAATGTTGTCAAGCCTTTGCAGTGTATATGTGATTGTAGCACCTCCTTTTGTGGGTTTCTTTCTGTTTAAGTCTTCTATTTTCTGTTATACATTGTATGGGCCTCACTGTAAATCTGATTTTCTGATGTATACATACATTTTGAGCCTCCATATTGGCCTCCTGCACTTACTTTGCTGAACAACATTATTTTTGAAGCAGTATTGTTTAATATTGTTGTTGTTCCCATTTTGGGATATTACAAAAGGAATAAAAGGGGATCTAGGAGAGATGAGCATTATGCTTAAACCAGATGAAAAACAAGTGAAGCATCAGCCCTATAGATTGAACCCGCGAGTAAACGATAAAGTAAATAAGTAAATAGAAAAGATGCTAGAGGCGGGATTGATATTCTCGGTTGACAAAGTTGATTGGCTTAGCCGAATTGTAATTCAAAACAAGAAAGATGCAACAAAGATCAGGGTCTGCATGGATTATCGTATTCTAAAAAATTCTTGTATACATGGTCCCTTTCCAACACCCTTCAGCGAAAAATTCCTAGACAATGTCGCTATTAATGAAGCATACTCATTCACAGATGGATTATCAAGCTATCGTCGGGTCAAAATCGTAGAGGAGGATAAAAAGAAAAAAAAAATCACTACAGTGTGGGGTTCCTATGCCTACCATGTGATTCCCTTTGGGATAAAGAATGCACCAGCAATCTTTTCTCGAATTTTAATAATGGAATTTATGGATTACATCCATATATTTTTAGAAGTTTAAATGGACGATTGGATGGTGTGCATCCTATTAAAGAAACTCCAGCCTGCTTCGAATAATGTTTGATCGGTGTAGGCAGCTACAAATATCGTTGAATATGAAAAAAATTATCTTTGTTTTTCCGTTCGAAACCTTATTGGGTCACATTGTATGTAAAGAGGGGGTGTGTGTGGGCCCTGACAAGGTCGTAGTGATTGTGAATACAGACCCGCTAGGGAATTTCTAACAACTAATATCATCTTTGGGACATACAGGTTACTATCAAAGGTTCATCTGCAACTACACTTCATCATGTCTCCAATGGAAAGGCTACTTAAGAATACATAACAGTTCATATGGACGGAAAAATGCACTGAGGTATTGAATATATTAAAGGAGAAGCTAGCAAGTGCACCAACTTTGGTCTATCCTTATTGGAATAAACAATTTCATTTACATATTGATGTGTCATGGATTGCATTGGGACTTGTGTTGGCTCAACCAGGTGAAGGAAATATTGGCCACCCAATATAATTTTCCAGTAGGAAGTTATCGACAGCATAAAATAATTACACAACAACATAAAGGGAGGCACTTGCGATGGTGTATTCTCTCCAAAAAATTTGCCACTATCTGTTGGGAGGACCTTCCAAATTCTTTACAGACCACTCTGCATTAAAGTACCTAGTAAACAAACCTATATTGGAGGGGAGAATCTGTAGATCATTACTATTGTTCCAAGAGTTCACATTCGAAGTACTTTTCAAGCCAAGCAGACTGAATGTTGGACCAGACCACTTATCACGACTTGCGTCAGGAGAAAGTGGAGGTTTTGTCGATGATCAGCTACCGGATGCAAACATGTTCAGGGTAGAACTAGTGTCAAACTACTTGGAGGATATAGCATAATTTTTAGCCACTGGGAAGTGCTCAGAGATTTATAGCACAACACAGAAGAGGCATATGGTCGTCAGGGCAGTTGATTATCAGTTAATTGTAGGTTAATTATACAAAATGGGACTATATCACATATTTCAAAGGTGTGTAGTGGACCATGAAAGAGAGGAAATATTGTGGAAATGGAACTCAGGGGTTGCGGGAGGACACGTCGCAGGGAAGAGTACCACATGAATAGGCAGGAATTTGGTGACCCACTATTTACAGAGACATGAAGTGATGAAAAGAAATCTTGAATTTGCCCAAAATCCCTTTTCATATACAAATCTCGAACCCGGGCCTGTGGGTTATGGCCCACTAAGTCTTATCGGAAGCGTTTTATCCTTTTAAAACCTTTCCATTTATTAAACGTGGACCTTTATAAATTAAACAGCGTTTGAACGCCTCTTAAACTGACCACCACAATATTACAAAATATGTATTAAAACCCCGCGCAAACCATAATACAAATACATGGAAACTATGAAAAATCCGCTCCAACCCGAATTACGGATCTCAAATCATATACCGCCATCTCTATAAATATTTGGCAGGTCTGCATTTCTTCTCTAACTCCGATTACATACCGATTTCCATACTCCAATCCGATTACATTCTCTATTCAGTTTCGATCCGATTCAATTGGAATCGGAAATCACAACAATTTGAATATTAAAACCGCCGATTTCTCCCCAGCTCCGATCCGATTAATCGGAGATCGCTAATCAGAACTTTTACAAGGCGCTTTTGCTGACAATGCTCCAAAGTTCCGATCCGACCCATCGGCAATCGGGAATCGGAGTCATTGAATGCCAATCTGTAATAGTTTCACGGCTCCGATTGAACTCTCCGGGCCCGATTCAAAACTGAAATATAATGTAATTCAACTCCATTTTTGTGTTCCGATAAGGATTTACTTCACAGTTTCTGCTACAAACACTTAACAATTACACGATACTTCCGATCGCCATCGATCCTGTAAGTGATCGATGGTTGATCGAAAATTTCACAACATTAACACATTTATAAAATACTCACACGCAGGCGTACAATTAACAATGGAACATTTATCATATATATTACACAAAACAGTTACAGGCTAAGGCATTTCGGCCTTAGAAACAAGCTCACTCTCGACTACATTTCAAACACTCAGTTTTTCTCACAAATGTCAATCTATCACTCTACATACCACGTTGTCCATCTCTGTCTCATATATATATAAGAAGCATTATATTAGAAGTATCGATCAGATCCTCTCCTTGTTTTCCTCCAACAGAAGCCCTCCATAATTTATGCACGCTGCTAACAGTAGTAAGTCTCCTTGAGACATATCCGCTTTAAATCCACTTTAAATCTGTTTTAAGCAGTTTTTCCTCCCTTCGCTTAGCTTCGATGTCCACGTCTTCCTCGCTCCACTTGGATTCTTCTTTGATTAAGAAGGGGGTTAGATGCTCCTGCATCAGACTCCCGAGGTAAAAAAAATTTATGACCTCCTGGTCATAGACTTCTCCTGGTCCTTAGCAATTCTACCCACTGCATTTCTTCAGTGGAACTGCCTTCATGATCTTCCAGGAGCTGGTGTTCATCCCAGAAGCAGCTCCTAGGCACTGACTGCACCAGCTCTCCTCTGCCACTGTCCCTTGGGCATCCTTCCTCGTTTCTTCCTTCGAACCATCATAACACTTTGTTTATGTTGCAAATTTTTCAATTTTTTATCACGCTATCTCAGACGACGTACCATAAATCTCTCCAAATAATACAATCCAGATTTCCTCTTTCCCCTCTTGCTCGCATTCTTCTTCCTTCTCGCAGGAAATCCTTTCCCTTCTCTGATACCACTTGATGAAAATAAATCTTGAATTTGCCCAAAATCCCTTTTCATATACAAATCTCGAACCCGGGCCTATGGGTTATGGCCCACTAAGTCTTATCGGAAGCGTTTTAGCCTTTTAAAAACTTTCCATTTATTAAACGTGGACCTTTATAAATTAAACAGTGTTTGAACGCCTCTTAAACTGACCACCACAATATTACAAAATATGTATTAAAACCCCGCGCAAACCATAATACAAATACACGAAAACTATGAAAAATCCGCTCCAACCCGAATTACGGATCTCAAATCATATACCGCCGTCTCTATAAATATTTGGCATGTCTGCATTTCTTCTCTAACTCCGATTACATACCCATTTCCATACTCCAATCCGATTACAGTCTCTATTCAGTTCCGATCCGATTCAATCGGAATCGGAAATCACAACAGTTTGAATATTAAAACCGCCGATTTCTCCCCAGCTCCGATCCGATTAATCGGAGATCGCTAATCAGAACTTTTACAAGGCGCTTTTGCTAACAATGCTCCAAAGTTCCGATCCGACCCATCGGCAATCGGGAATCGGAGTCATTAAATGCCAATATGTAATAGTTTCACGGCTCCGATTGAACTCTCCGGGCCCGATTCAAAACTGAAATATAATGTAATTCAACTCCATTTCTGTGTTCCGATAAGGATTTACTTCACAGTTTCTGCTACAAACACTTAACAATTACACGATACTTTCGATCTCCATCGATCCTGTAAGTGATCGATGGTTGATCGAAAATTTCACAACATTAACACATTTATAAAATACTCACACGCAGGCGTACAATTAACAATGGAACATTTATCATATATATTACACAAAACAGTTACAGGCTAAGGCATTTCGGCCTTAGAAACAAGCTCACCTTATCACATTTCAAACACTTCAAATTTTTCACAATGTCAATCTGTCACCAAGATATCACGTCATCTATCTCGTCATCTTACATATATATAAGCTGCTATATTAAATGGACTAATGTATCCTTTCCCCCATCAGCTTCCAGCTCCTCCATTGTTCTATGCACGCCCACACGTAGGTGCCTCAGATAACCACCGTTTAAATCCACTTTAAATCTGTTTTAAGCAGATTTTCCTCCCTTCGCTTAGCTTCGTTGTCCACGTCTTCCTCGCTCCACTTGGATTCTTCTTTGATTAAGAAGGGGGTTAGATGCTCCTGCATCATGAAGGAATACGTTAAAAGTTGCAATGTATGCTAGCGAGTTGGAAATCCATCACATCATGATGAATTACCACTACAAATGGTACGAGCACTACAAGAATTTGAAAAATGGGTTATTGACTTCATAGTCCCAATTAACCCACCAGCATGCCATTCCTAGGCATGATACACTATAACCGCGACAAAGTACCTGACAAGACAGGCTGAAGCAACACCGATAAGAGACTGTATAACTAACACCGCAACTAGATTTATCTTTAAGAATATAATTACGAGATTTGGATGCCCTAGAAGCTTTAAAAGTGACCAAGGAATCCATTTCATCAATGAAAAAGTCACGTCACTATTGCGGAATGTTATGATCCAACATCATAAGAGTTGTCTATATCACCCACAGGAAAATGGAATAATTGAATCATTTAATAAGATACTAGAGAAGGGTATAACAAAGGTGTGTTCAACCAACAGGGATGAATGGGATGAAAGAGTCCTAGCTAGGCTATGATCATACTGAACAACTATCAAGAGGGTGCATACACAAACGCATTTCCAACAGGTGTATGGTCTAGAAGCAGTGGTACCAGCAAAGTTCATAGTCCCAAGTTTGTTTATCGCACAGGAAATGCACATGTTAAAGGATCAATCGATTGTAAAAATGCTAGAGGAACTATGGGATTTGGATGAATTTAGGTTTCTAGCAGAGTTCCATCAGTTAGTAGAGAAGCAACGACAGAAGGCTTGGCATGATCGGCACATTAATCAAAATGCATTCACAAATGGTAGGTATCGAATGCATTACCTAGACACGTTTATTTTTTTCAAGATCCAAGAATCATGAGTTTTAAGGCTCGCACAGCTTGATGGCATTTTAATACCAGGATGGGTGAATGGCGCATGCCTGGAACCCTTCTAGAAGTAATAATGAAAGAAAGAGAGTCATCTCAGGTGATCTTACTGAAAATGAAATCGGTTATCCCAACCCTATCATTTGAACCCGGTAAGAAGGTGTTGTGTTCATTCTTTATGCACTTAGAAAGTGACTTATATTGGGGGGGGGATAGTTACCGAAATGAGATGAGTCAATACGTTACGTTATAAAATAAGCAACACTTCGTCAATTGATCTATGGTTGGAGTTATGGCTTGCGTCATATTTTTGTTATCTTCTTCTTGATGTCCAAGTTAGGGCCGTAACACACTCACCCACTCTGCCTACCGAGGAAGGATGAAATCGTAAGTAAGATAAATCACACCTCGGATGAAGTCGTCTACCGCGGTGCAGCGAACTAACCATGGAGGTTTGCCCTATTTTTCAATCTCTAGTGATATCATAAGCACGGGTGATCATTCAACCAACCCCAAGACCTGCTTCAACAGTTATCCAGTTGGGATGGATCTGCTCCAAAGAATGGTTCTCAGATGGATAGATCACTTCATCTCTCTGCCTTCCGTAGAGGGAGGGAATTGAGCGACAAGGAATCAAAGACGGAATGACGCAACCTAGCTAGATTTCTTTTTGAACCGACTCAAAAGTTGATAAACATAAAATACTTGGTTTGAGGGGAAGAAATGCATAATGACATATATAATGATATCTATTTGTATACGATATTACGGGTACGATCGTTATATACGTAATTACGCCAACCAACCACCTTAACCTTTTTTCGCTCCTTTAAGTTCGGTCAAAAAGGGAAGGAAAGAAGAGAAAGGAAATCCAGCTAGTAAGAGTAAGCAAGCCCAGCAAGCCAAGTAAGTGGTAAATCCATCCAGCAATTCATCCCAGCCAGCCATATTCTCAAGATTGGATTGAGCAAGCCATTCCATTCTTTCTGCCAGTCATTCTGGAAGAACGGCCCCTTTTACCTACTTTTTTCGCCCGACTCTTTGGTCTTAAGTAAGTAAGAATGATTGCCCTTCTCCCTCTGACCATCCATCCCTTACTGTCCAACCGGAGCATACAGCTAATTCCACTCCTCGAATCAGGGAAGAAGAGCACGTCTCTTCTAGTAGACGTGAACCTCTATGTGCAAATAGGTAATTGAGTCAACCTACTTACTTAGGAAGGGAAGCAGTTCTCCTTCGATCTGTTTTTCTATTTGAGGTCCTCATGCTGTATTTGAATGCCCCAGTCACTCCCGGGACTCACGTAGCAAGAAAAAATACCTATCTATCCCCACAACCTCAATGCCGATGGATCTCCCAAAACGTCCTCATCACTGACTGACTACCTTAGCTCACACTAGTTGGTTGTTGTCCGTTGTTGCATATTGCCCACCCACTTTGGTAGGAGACAAGACTGCCCATGTTGGAGTGCCCACTTTGGTAGTAGAAACAAGACTGCACACTTTCTTTCTCTACTCCACTAGCCCTCTAATCTATTGCCCTTGTAGGATGTTAATCAATCATGTATCATCATAATATATAATCACTAACTCATCCCATATAGGCCCTGATCTCTGTCATAGTTATGTGAGCCATGTCCTAGCTATAGGATAATACTCCTTATGTCCAAGGCATCTTCCTGTCTGGAAGAGCCAGTAATACTATAGGCCTAATACCCCACTATAGTGGCACTCTCCCCATTGGATTATTTTGTGGATGAAGGAGTGGACCTGGTCTCTATCCTCGTTGTAGTGGTACCATATTAGTTGGGTGGTAGTATGACCTCTCTCCATACAGATCTTACATGTTGTCCATATCTCTCGCCTGCCTATAATTTGCACACACACCTAGAGTTGGGTAGGCTCCTCACCATCTAATGTCCTATAGGGGATACTCCAAGTGTGGCCACCCATCCTATATAATTGTATGGCCTACATATGATCGTAATATGGGATACCACTCTATGAAGGTCCCTTGGATGGTCTCCACCTGATGAAGTGCTCCCATGCCCATACCTATCAAAAACTAGCACATACAAGCTCCTTCCCTCTTCCCTCCACATAGGCATAGATCCTCATATATTTGTGCCTATAATCTCTACCCTCAAGCATATTGATATGGGTGCTTATGCATCTATATAATCAAGGAAAATGTGACCTTAGGAATCAGGTTCCTAGAATGACTGCTCATTGCATAACATACCATGGCTACAAACAACCTCAATCTTATGCCGTGATGCAACTCTCATGGATAGGTGCTCATCAGAATGTCTCTACTAGTCCTCATAGCCTCATTAATGCATATTAAATTGTACACAAACATGTACATCACCAATGCATACCTCTTTATGGGGTCTATGTCCTGTGGATTTATAAGGACTATTGGCTCACACGTGGCTGGAAGCCCTATGATGTGTTGCACATTCTCTAGCATGGGAGTAATCTCCTCCATAGGTGTAAAGAATGTGTGATGTGTGGGGTCCCAGTAACTCAACAACTATCTCTGTTGTACATAGCACGATGTGATCTTATTGATCTACATAGCATCTAGCAGCCCACACCATCTCATAAGGCTTACATCGAAATAGTATTAGGCTCACCCCTCACCCTACATGTATCCCTCTATCTCTTAGTATATGTACTCCCTCACCACTCATAGGACTAAGGGAATTGTGCCCCTAGAGGTTCTAGTCTCTGGGTTCGGGGGAAGGGAAGAATCCCCTTAGGCACACAATTCGATCCACGAGGCCTCTGCACCTTGGGGGACTTGTGCTGCATCACTCCCGGGCATGTGCCACGTGGGCTATCTCCTCATTCTTTCTCCTCTCCTCATTGCATAACATACCATGGCTACAAACAACCTCAATCTTATGTCGTGATGCAACTCTCATGGATAGGTGCTCATCAGAATGTCTCTGCTAGTCCTCATAGCCTCATTAATGCATATTAACTTGTACACAAACATGTACATCACCAATGCATACCTCTCTGTAGGGTCTATGTCCTGTGGATTTATAAGGACTATTGGCTCACACGTGGCTGGAAGCCCTATGATGTGTTGCACATTCTCTAGCGTGGGAGTAATCTCCTCCATAGGTGTAAAGAATGTGTGATGTGTGGGGTCCCAGTAACTCAACAACTATCTCTGCTGTACATAGCACGATGTGATCTTATTGATCTACATAGCATCTAGCAGCCCACACCATCTCATAAGGCTTACATCGAAATAGTATTAGGCTCACCCCTCACCCTACATGTATCTGTCTATCTCTTAGTATATGTACTCCCTCACCACTCAAAGGAATAAGGGAATTGTGCCCCTAGAGGTTCTAGTCTCTGGGTTCGGGGGGAAAGGAGGAATCTCAGTCCTAGAGCCCCCTCTACCTTGGGGGGACTTGTGCATCATCAGGCATGTGTGCACGTGGATAGCTCCTCCGCGGCTAGCTACTCCCTCTCCTCATACTTTTAAAAACAACTTTTTCTTGCTATTACTCTCATCTACCATCTCTACACCCTCTCTAATAATACCTATCCTCCTTAATTAGTCTCACTCACTCGATCAAACATATTAATCATTTGGTTAGTCACTGTCTATCTCAGATAAAAAACACAAACTAAAATTAAATGACAATGGAAAAAGAAATGTAAACAAACCAATAATCCCTTATTATCTTTTCCTCCATAGGATCCTTAGGAATAGGAAAGGGAAGTAGCAACAGCAATGGAAGTGGTTCAGTACAACCTAGTGGTAGTCAAAGCAGTGGTAGTTCAGCTGGAACCCTAGGACCTATAGTACAACCTGGGCATGCAGGATTTATTTCAATAGTTTCTCTATCAGTTAGTATGGTGGGAACAACTGGAGGTTCCTTTACTCATTATCCATAGTTTTGGGGTAGAGGATATGACGATGTCGAGCAACATTGGTGTACCACCTGCGTTGTGGTCTAGTCTCGGTCTGATCTGTGGGATCTACAACAACAGGCTGTCTCACCTATACCTTCACCTCTGCTTCTGCCCCCCTTGCCTATGCCTTTGTTGACTCTGCTCGTGTCTCTGCTACCCCCGTTATTTCATCTACTTCTTTCGAGGGTGGGTGGCTTAAACTATCTACTATATAGGATTTGACTGGCTTTATTTCTGTCTTTCCTGCCTACTTAAGCACCTTATTATCTCGGCCTACTGACCATACTCTTATTCTATTATTCTGATCTTTGTGCGGCAGGTAAAATCTTATCTTATTTTCCTTCCTTCTCTTTGGGCTAGTTATATAGAGTTCCGTGCCGAATGAAAGCCCGTTTATCAAAATAGCTTTCTGTGGTACCTTCCATATTCATTCTCATAATGATGGGATATGTGTATACTTTGGGCACCCCTACTCTCTATAGGCTCATTGATCAGTCACCCAATGAACCATTCCTTATGCTGAGTGTCATGGATCTGGTAGGTCAATCAACTCATCAGGTCTATGAACCTTTGGTCATATTCCCATGCAGATTATCCCACGATCTGCTTTATGTCCTTTAATTCTGCAATGCTCTGTTGCTCTGTCTTGGGTTTCTGGAACTCAATGATGAATTGTTGCTTTACTTAATCTAAAGTTATCGCAGTGCCTGGCGGTGTGCTCTGCACAAACTTAATATACCACTTGAGCTTGACCCCTCAAAGTGGTCTGGAACTCCACCATCTTGGCATCTTTAGCGGTACTCTCGACAATTCAAATAAATCTCTAAAAGGAGAAGTGAGTAGTTATAGGTCGAATAAGTCATGTTTGTATGTAAAATATTTAGTCAGATAGGGTATTATATCAATTTAAAAATTTTATAGTTCATAGGTCAGTCCAGTCGCGAGTATATATACCCCTCTGAGTTAGCCCAATTGTGGAGAGTTATGCACCCCTTCGTAACTACTAGTGGTCGAGGGAATACTGTACATTTATTCAATCATTTCATAGTAATTACCACATAACTCCATTACCAGTCCAAATTAAAAACAAATATTTCTCGTAATAGAAATTATATTGCCTAATAAATCACACCCGTCACTACATAATTATTTTCCCATCATTTCCACTCACTTTTTAAAAACTTGCATCAGCCAATTCAGGTCCATCTCACCTGTCATCAAAAAATCACACAATTGAAACCAAGGGGAATTTTTTGAAATAACTAGTTAGGCAGTCTCATCACAATACGTCATGTCAAGGTCTACTTAATCTGCATGGATATGTCAAATTTCTCAGAGTCTGAAACCAGAGTGTCAAAAGCAAAGAGTCATGAGTTTGCGTCTGATAGCAAGTGTCTAAAGTTGAAGTCTAGGCATGATGTATCAATTTTCTACCAGAGACATTCAAGAATGATGAAGATCATTGTCTCAGTCTTCGAGCCAAAATTTGACGCCAAAATTGAGAAAATGGAGACAATAACAGGAAAGTATGACAAAGCATGTTTGGTGGATACCGACTTCATAGATTCATTTCAGTTTCCAGCATTGAAGAACCAAGTATACATAGATTTTTATATGGAGGAGGAAGGAATCTAGATATTCTAAGTATTTAATGACTTCAGAGGAATAAAAGATCAACGTTGTTGAACCTAAGAAGTTTACCTATATTCGACACTCAAGGAGCAGTGATGCAATGCACCAAATTTATTCTCAGTAGGATACATGAAGGTTCATTGTGGATGGAGAATGAAATCAACATACATGTAGTGGACATACAGTGATTAACAGGCCTTTCAGTAGTAGGAAATGAGGTGCCATCCACCTTCCAAACAACTTCCAAGAGATCCATGAAGGTCAGAGAGGACAACTTTTATGAAAAATATAACACCAAGAGAGGAGGCAAGGGAGCCAAAATTGACCCCATCAACAAGGCCAACATAAAATTTTCCCGTTATCTCATAGCCAGCAAGATTATGTGTCATTACATGAAAAATGAGTGCACACTCGATACCATCTCAGTTGTGGAACACTTTGTAGACGGAGTGCAGCTCAATTGGTGTGCATATCTACTCCACAAATTATTTGAAGCCTATGAGGATAACTACATAAGAGATACAAACTTCATATATGGATATTTGGTCATGGCACTGGCTATGTGGAAATGGTGTCCTCCTGAGGGAAGGAAACTAGAAGAAATAACTGAGGAGCAACCACTAGTGCTCAAGTACACACCATGGAGGGTATCAGGCTATCCAAACATCAAAGAGATAAATGAGGCTTGCTTCAAAGGTTGGTATAATAAGATGTTGGATGTTATCAATTCTGAAGAAAGGATACCCAGAGTACTACTAGATGAGTAATTGAAACAAATTTGGTTTGGATTCAGTCACGGTAACACCTAGCTAAGGCCGCATTGTGTACATTATAAGGCGTTCCAGAAGACGGCACAAAAGGTTCATCTTGATTGTGGAAATATTCCACAGAGAAGTAATTTCATGGCCCGGAGTTATAGGCAAAGTTCATGACAACTAAAACTTCTATTCTTTCCGGGAAGTGGTGTCGTAACCACTACCGGTCGATATAGAGGAAAATGCAAGGCATAAGCTCATGCAGATACATTTTCACCCTATTATTCAACAATAGGAGACTCAAATCCAAGCCATCAACCAAAAAATGGTATCTATGAGAGTTGCGAACATCTAATTTCCTTATTTTTCTCAGTTTTAAGCTCCGATTCAGCAACCCACCTTTGTAAGTACTCTAGTAGTCACTAAGCTACCACTCATATGACCCCATTCACGGTCCCAACCCACCATTCCACCATTCAAAAAGCACAAGGCCTCCAAACCACCCATACCAGCACCCAAAAATAAAAATACGAAGGTCTCCCCAGTTATAACCCAGCCAGTGAACTTGACAACAGAATCCAGTGAGACCCAGTCCAGCTTCTCAGTAATTGAAGAAAATCGCAGTCTACCAGAATCACCTCACCCTCTTTCGAAGAACACCAATATTCGACCCCAGTTTCATCACCCTCATCATGAGATCTATCACCACATATAGCCTCCACATCCGCCACCATCTCTAATGTTATCCCGACCAGTACCATATTTGCTACTAATATAGACATGGGGGTAGACTCAAAGATCCCATTGATGACCACAATTATCAACACAGAGGTTGATTCGGGTCCAATGTTATCCCTTCTACTAATTTTAGGTCATGTAATGGTCAAAAACACAACTATTAATACCCCCCTCACCATCATATCACACCATATGTCATTACCATTTCAGTCGGCTAATTCCATACCTCCCATTCCTGGATCCATGTTCCATAGCCCACATCAAGAAAAACATGAACACCAGCCAACATCACCATGAGGACAGTCAGAAAGATCAGTTTCCACTGGGAAACCACTCTGATCGAGGTTTCCAAACCCGGAAAAGATGATCCAAGGATATTTGCAGGGATAGAAAACAACCCAATTATTTAATTTTATTCAAGTAGTTGAACGTCGAGCAGAGGTGTTGCACAACGATCTCACAGCAAAACACGATCATCAACAACGGCATAAATTGGCGCTTACTGAAGAATGCAGCCAACTGCAACAGGAGAGGAACAACCTTTGCAACCAACTAGAGAAGATCACAAATAATTTTCAGGATCTATGGCCAATGGGTGCAGATTTGGTAGAAACTCCCATGGAGGACTTGACTATAATCACATTGGTAGAATGTTGCAACCACATAAAAGCAACATGAAGCGACTTGTAGATCAAAAACTGTGAGCTCAAGCGGTCTCTATCGGCAACCAAGCAAGCGTTGTTAGACCCAACAACAACATATGAAACAGAAATTGAACAAAAAATGATGGAGCTAGTCCAACTCAAAGATGCATTAAATAGCATAGTAGAGGAATCACATGCATTGTTGGAGCAGGTCCATGAGTGGTCGGGTTGCCTGACGATCAAGAATCAGCCAGTCTATCTACTTGGAAAGCAGCTCCAAAAATTAATGGTTGATGCAAAGAGAAACAACGATATAACTTCTCAACAATAACTGTATGACGAGTTTGAAGCCTTGCAAAACCAGATACAAGAAATTGAAGATGAATTGACAAGGATGAAGTAACTGCTTCGTGATTTAAGGCCACCAGTGATGAGACAAGTTGAATCGTTGCACCAGCTCAATTTTGAGTTAGAGACACATTGGAAGACCATCCTCAACATGCTCCTGAAACAAGCAGAAGCTGAGAAAACAACTCATTTCATCACAAAAGAGTTCAAGATAATACAGACCTAGAAGGAGGCAATTATAGGGTTTTGGAAGTTCAAGGAGGGGGTCGAAAAATTAGTACCTGAGTTGGGGCCTTCGTTTGAAGGAGGTGGTCAATATAAATCAAGGCATGAGGAGTTGGCAGCAGTGGCATAAGCAGAAGAAACGCCGGTAGGGCTGACACCACTTATAAAGGATTGACTCAAGGATGAGTCAATAGATTGTGGTCGGGGCTTGTTGGGGCCTTCGTTTTTTAAATACACTGTTGATTTTTGGTAGCATCGAAAGTTCTCTGAGCCTCAAAATTTGTTGAGAGTATTAGGCACATGTATTCCAAAGAAACCATAAATAATTTGTGAAAATTCCACCCAGAATTTGTTTTACTAAAATTATTAATTAGTTTAATGTGACCCTAAGTTTAAACTTAGGAAAATTAAATAATTAAAGGGTGTTAATAAAATAGAGTGTCAATCTTCTAGAGAACATGCATCAAGTCAAGTTATAATTTTATCCATTGATTGGAGATTTAATCTCGGCCATTTAAGTCTCAACGAGAAGGCAATAAACAAAGGCTTGTGTGTCATTTGGAAAGATACACCGAGTGAAGAAAGCGATCGAAATTTTTGAACTGGGCAGTGCTCAAGACAAGAAACTGATATAGGTGATTCTAGTGTAGAAAGGGGCAGAGATATCTTCCACAGAGAGAGAGATTGATTTTCTCAGCCACAGAATCATCAGCAGAGAGAGGTAGAGAGAGATCCAGTAGAACCAGCACAGAGCCACATAGGGCTACACAGAGGTTGCATAAAGGCCAAGAGGGTTTCTGAGATTTTTTTGTTGGATCAGTTTCAGAAGCTGGGAGCCGGGGTGTGAAACCAGGAGGCTGAGATCTGATATTCAAGGAGGCATATCAATTTTTTTCTTGGGTGACACAGTGCCTACACATTCACTACGCAGAGGCAATGCACAGACCTCCAAGGGCATCTCATCCAATTTCCTTATCATCCAGTATTTCCCAGTGATTGAGTGAGGTAAAACTCACAATATTTATTCCAGTATTTCTCTCTCTGTAACTAAATAACCCTTGTGGTATTGAAATATGTATTCATATATTTCTACTGCTTAATAAAATAAAACCCTCAGATCTGTTGCACCGGTTTTCCCGCATTGGGTTTTTTCGGTGATTTTCATCCAAAACTAACGGTGTCCTATGTGTATAATTTTCTTAGCTCAGTTTCCTTGTTTCAAAATCATAAGTAATTAAATGTAGTTTTCTTCAGTAATTTTCTTCAATATTCCTGAATAAACCTGGAATAATTTTGTAATGTATATTACAAATAGGAGAAAAAAATTTAGTTGGTTGTAGTAGGATTCTGGAGATCATTTAGATTTAGGAATTTTCACATGGTAATATATCTAGGTTGATGTGAAATAGGAAGAGAAGATCTATCACTGAAGCGAAGGGCGAATTATTGCAACAGCAGCAGATCGAATCCCCAGAGGGATTGCACAGTTCTAGCTAGAAGGGTTGAATTTTTGAGGTGGTTCCTCTCTAAGTAATTCGACAAAGAGGTAAGACTTCCAATAGAGATTTTTCCAAGGCATAGGGAGAAGCGTAGAGCCAGAGGGATGCATATTTTATGCAAGCAGTTGCTGGGCATAGAAGCGTTAAACGAACAAGAAGAGCACATAGTGAGGGAATTCTTCCTCGGTGAGTTCCTTGTCGAGGAATTCAGTTTTTCTCATTTGCTAGGTAGCAGAGGAGAAGCAGACTTACCAACTCCATTATATAGTGCGTAATCCAGCATAGAAGCTATGAATTATGGAGAAAGAGGGAGTATTTCAATAGTTTTTGGCTCAGATGGTAGCTCACGGACTTAGAGATTAGGATTGATTAGAGGGATCTTCCAACTACGTGATCTGGAAGGAAAGAATCAGATTCCTTTTGGATGAGTACAATCTCAAGGCTTCGTAGACAACATGGTTGTTGTGCCCACAGACTTGGATTAGAATAAAAAGTACAAGTCTGATATGGAAAAATCTAAGAGACTTATCCTTGATGGTGTCAAGGATGATATAATCTCTCATCTAGCTGGCAAGGACACATTTAAGCAGATATGGGAGGCCTTGTCTGTGTTGTACGAAGGAACTTCTGAGCTACGGAATATTTACTTGGAGTAGAAGCTCTGGATGATCCAGATGCAGAAGGGGGAGCGCATTATTCCATTCCTAATGAGACTTCATGATATTCGTGATCAGTTGGCGATCATGGGATCTACCCCAACTGCTACAACTATGGTGAGACTGTAGCTTTACACATTCACTGAGGAGTGAAAGCTTTTGTCCAAAATATCTTGGGCAGGGAAAATATACTGAGTTGGGAGGCGATTTGGGTAGCTCTTTAGGAGGAGGAGCTGAGAAGAGATCTGGTCAAGTGTAAACTTGATGGTAGCAGCGGGATTGGATCGAAGAATCTAGAGGAGGAGGAGAATGCAGCCCTCGCATCGAAGGGGAAGCGATAGCAACAAAGATGCAAGAAGGACGTCTCCAAGGTGAAGTGTTTTAGATGTGGCAAGATGGGCCACTATGCATCACATTTCCCTTTGAAGAAAAAGGACAAGGATGAGAAACATGATCTAAAGGTTGCAGCCATGACGATCGAGGAGGATCAGTATGCCATGAGTGTCCATGCACCTCCAGGAGGAATATGGGATGACATGGAATTGTAGTTTACTTTGAACTTTAGTTGGGCAGGATCCTTGAGGAACCCACCTCATGTATCATCACCTTCCTACGGGAGCCCATGTTCAGCAGTAGCAGGATGGATGAGTTTTTAGTGGGATCCGAGGAGTGATGGAGCAACAGATGCAATGGTTAGAAGCGCCAAAAACTTAGCAGAGAGTAAGCAGTGCGTAGGGGCACACTGCAGTAGCTTTAGTAGCGCAGTGGCTTCAAAGGGCAGCATGAGACTAGTAGTAGTCAGATATTCAGCACTGAGATGCATCCACTGAATTCTTGTTCAGTTTTTGGGTGGTTTCAGTTGCTTCTATCAACAACCCAGTTGTAGTACAAATGTAGTGTTAGCAGTGGCAGTGCTAGCAGCATAGTAGATGCAGCACTTGAGATGGAGTTGTAGTACAGATATAGCATTGTCAGTGGAAATATCAAGGGCAGCAGTACAGTTATAGTAGCAGCACAGTGGTTGGTGGATAGCTTCTTATACAAGTAGTGCAGAGGATGCTTCAGGGTCAGAGCAATGTGCAACAAGCATGTTGTTAGAGCACTTTCCTCGCTAAGAGAGAGTTTTTATTTTTGGTAGCATCGGAAGTGATATAAGTCTTGAAGTTTTTTGAGAGGCTTAGGCACATGTATTCCAAATAACCTAGAAATTATTTGTGAAAATTCCACTCAGAATGTGTTTTATTAAAATAATTAATTATTTTAATGTGACCCTAAGTTTAAACTTAGGAAAATTAAATAATTAAAGGGTACTAATAAAACAGAGTGTGAATCTTCTACAGAACATGGATCAAGTCAAGTTATGATCTTATTCATTGATTAGATATCTAATCTTGGTCTTTAAAGTCTCAACAAGAAGGCCTCGAGGTCATTTTGAAAGACACAACGAGTGAATCTAGAGATTGAAATTTCTGAAGTGAGCAGTGCTCAAGACGAGAAATCAATCTAAGTGATTCCAGTGCAGAGAGGGGAAGAGATAGCTTTTGGAGAGAGAGTTATTTTCTCAGCTGGAGAATCATCAGCTGAGAGAGGCTGAGAGAGATCTAGCAAAGCCAGCATATAGCCATACAATGGTATGTTGATTATGCGCAGAGGCCACAAGGATTTCTGAGATTTTGTTGTCGGATCAGTTTCAGAAGCTGAGAGCTGGGGTGTGAGACCAGGAGGCAGATCGATCTATTGCTTGGGTGATACAATTTCAAGAGGTGGTGATTCAGTGCCGACGAAATCCTTGTGTAGAGGTAGTGCAAGGACCTCTATGGGCATCTCATCTAGTGTCTGGATCAGTCGGGGTTTTCCAGTGATTGAGTGAGGTAAAAATTACAATCTTTCTGCCAGTATTTCTCTCTCTATAACTGAATAAACCTTTTGGTATTCATATATGTATTTATAAATTGCTACTTCTTAATAAAGTACAACCCTTAGATCTATTGCACCGGTTTTCCTGCATTGGTTTTTTCCAAGGACTTTCGTCCAAAAATTATGGTGTCCTATGTGTATAATTTTCTTTATTTAGTTTCCTTGTTTTATAATCATAAGTAATTAAGTGTAGGTTTCTTATGTAATTTTCTTCAATATTTCATGAATAAATCTAGAATAATTCTGTAATGTAATTTACAAATAGGAGAATTAAATTCAGCTGGTTGCAGTAGGATTATGGAGATCATTTAGATCTAGGAATTTTCACAAATACAAGGCAGTTTTAAGATAGCTATAGTGATAGAAGGTGGCAGGACAGTCATTTTGAAATCGCAGAAGTGACAGGGAATGAACTGGAGTGGACTCCAAGTTTCGAAAGGTAAGTAGGAAGGAGCAATAATAGCCAAGTCACAGAGGCATCCAAGCGAAGGAGTAGGAGAGACTAACAATTCAGTTAGGTAGGACCAGGGATAAGAGAAGAAAAGGAAGAAGGAAACAAAGAGAAGACAGCTGCAGAAGAGAGAAAACCACATGGGGATGTGGGAATATTGTAGCTCTATATTTTTGGTATCATATCTTCTCTAGAAATGAAACTCTGGTGTTAATTTAATACATTAATATGAAGCTAATATGAAGAGATGTTTTGTGGCCTATATCGCATGTGTTTTCTTTGTATTGTTTTTATTGTCTGAATAATTAGCATTCAAAACCTTTTATGGTGTATCTTTAAGTCGTCATTATTTTATAGTATATTTATCTCTCACAGAATGATTACTTGGTGTGGATAGAATTGGTCTAGGGAATACTGATTGATAGTGCTCTCATGATAAGGTGAAAATTTCAGCTTTTCCTAGACGACAGTGGAGCCTTGTTGGCCCCTGTGCCTGAACCTGGGCCTTTACCCTGTTATTATTTTTAGCTAACATTAATTTCCCTAAAGAAGACTTGGTAAGCCCAGACGTTATAAGCCTTCCCAACGTTTGGCACATCTATCAAGATTAGGTGAATGGGAGGGAGAAACTACTGAAATGGAAGCACTTATGGTCTGATTTGGTGTAGGAGGAAATAAGGTGTAATACTAGAGATGGGACCTCATCCAAGGGAGAGGATGAAGAAACAATTGTATTGGATGGAAAGGAAAAGAAGGTAAAATGGAAGGAATCCCAATCCAAATAAAAATCCAATCAAGGGGGAAAGAAGAAATATTTGTCAAAAATTAAATGCTTCCATTGTCATGAATTTGGGAACTATGCCACAAAGTGTCCACACAAGAAGATAAGAAAGAATACCTCAGGAAGAGTAGCAAGTGAATCCTTAGCTTCACAGTTCGAGCTTGAGGTTACCCTCATTGCATGCATGGCCAACATAATGGTGGGGAGAATGTGGGAATTGTTCCACATGATGAGGAATATAGATTTTTTTAGTGACTTGGAGGAGAGATACTTGCAGATGCGCATTAAGATGGGGGATGACATAAGGTATAGCGCAACCAGAGTCGGTATATTCACATTTCATAGGAAGTTAAGCTCCCTCCTCGGGCTCAAGGATGTCATGTTCGTTTCGGGCCTAAAGAAGAATATCATCTCTATTGTGGTTTTGGAAGACTATTTTTATGATGTGATATTCAGCAAAGGAAAGGAATTTCTAAGACACGTAGCCATTGGACAGGTGAAATAGATCAAGGTCCGGGTGAATAACCTATACAAGCTAGATGTGGAGGATTGTGTTTCATTGATCACAAAGGTGGAGAAGGTCCAGCGCCACAATGTTGATGAAATTTTGCATAGAAGACTTGGCCATTTGCATCATGGCACTTTGAAGATCATGCAAAATATAACCACGGGCCTCTCTAAAGGAGCAATTGAGAAGTAGGATGTATGTAAAGGATGTACTTTGGGGAAGTACATAAAATACACTTTCCATGATCGAGATAGCAAAGCACATGCAATCCTAGAAAGAATCCACTCTGATGTTTGTGGACCTTTCTTGACAACCTCAATTGCCAAGTGTTAATGAAAATTTTTGAATCCTTCCAACAGTGATCAAAATATCTCTTTTCACATCATATTAGGGTTCCATTATGAAATTTTTGTCATTCCATTAGGTCATCATGCAAAAATTTGGTCATTGATTAGGGTATTGAGATCATTACTACTCCATTCACCTCCATGGTCAATGGACATCATCATGGTCAGGTCATTCATTTTTTAAAGAGTCCCATAGTCATCATGGTCATCATTCATCTCATTCTTCCATGTTGTGTCATCATTAGGTCATAGAGTCAAAATCATGAAAATTGGTCATTTCACCATCAAATTTATCTTTTGAAGGAGTATTAATATTCAAATGTCTTCAAAAATTTCATGTTCCTAACTATCATTTACAAGTAAGTGGATTTGTGTTTACCATATTTGTCTCTCGGTTGTGCTTCGAAAGCTCATTTCCCTCTCTTAGGGTTTTGAGGAAATTTTCCTTGGTTCTATGCATTCCATGGTTAAATCATCAACAAAACTTGTATCCTGATGCTATTACACCTTCCCCAATCCTTAATATACCTTTCTAAACAATTCCCATCGCTCATATCCCTCAAAATCATCATTTTTCCACAAGCCCTAGCCTATTGCTACAATTTGACACTTTTCTAGACTAGGCCTGTGTTTTTTCCTTTTTAAACCCTTCCCCTAACTCAATCCTTTAAATTCCACTTTCCCATACTTATTAACATCCTTCCCTACCTCCAAAAAGTTTCCTAAAAATTTATAAAACCCCTATCCCCTTCATTTCCCTTCATTCTTATAAATTTCCCAAATCCCCTGTTTTTCTACACTGAACCCTAATTTCCTCTCCCATTGAGCTACGTTTTGCTATGAAATCAGAGAAAGATGAGAAAAGGAGGAATAAGGGAGTCCATATCAGCAGTTATGAGGCCATTTCATATCATAAACATCATTCCTCCATCATTTTTCAAGAATTCATTCCAAGGGACAAATCATTTGCTACACATAGGGCGAATTTTTCTTCAAAGTATGTTTCTGACCAAATGCAGATGAATTTCACAAACTTGAAAGAATTTTTTGTTAATTATATACCAAGAAAGAAAAACCTCCTTCAGTTTTTATACAGGTGTTATGGTTTTGGAGGAATGATAAAAATATAGTTTCTACAAGTGTTGCTACACTTCTGGAGTAGTCTTGGTAAAATCAACTTTTCTCCCCGAGGGAGTGTCCAAATAACTTGCTTGATAAGTCAAATGATAACTAGACTGGAATAAATTTCCAATGAGATATCATTAGATCAATTTTAAGTTTGGGAAGGCCTTTAAAAGTGGCCTTCAAGAGAACGTTATGTTTTTTACACCCCCAATCTGGACTTTTTTACGAGGCTTGGGAGAATTGATTTTTGAAGGGCTATACTTGATCATTTTCAGTTTTTGATAGGTCCATTATGTAGCTGACAGAAATATATTTCCAATGAGCTATCATGAGCTCAATTTTAAGTTAGGTAATTAATCTAAAAGTGAGCTAGATGATGGCGTTGCGCTTTTGCCAAAGGGCGTTGAGCTTTTGCCTAGGCCGCTGAGCTTTTGCCTAGGGCGCTGCGCTTTTTCTGGGGACATCCAATGACAAAACTAAAGGCACCATTAGATTCAGAAAACAAAATATTGTTACCATAGCAACTTTTCTAAGCTTTTTTGGGCCAATTGGTTAGTCAAAAAGTAAAAAAACACCTCAAAAAACATATTTATGCCCTGTTTTTTAGTTTGGCATTGCGCTTTTGACCAGTATTGGTAGATTGACCGTTTGGAGGGTAAAATCAAGTCATTTTTGAAAACCAAGGAAATTTTTGGAAACTATACAGGACATGCTTTCCAATGAGCTATCCTGAGCTCAATTTGGACACTGGGAACCCCTTCAAAAATGGAGCTGAAGTTGGCATTGCACTTTTCACAATGGAGCTTTTTACCAATTTTCCTTGTTTCCTGAAATTTGTGAACTTTCTTGGTTTTCTTAGTTTCACCTTGGAAAATGATGTTTTTACGAGTGTAATTCAAAGATTTAAATGTAATAATGTTTTTTTTAATTTACCTAGGGGTAAATACATTAGGTAAAAACTCTTGATGAGATGTAATGAATCATTTTCCAAAAAGTGAGGGATAAGCCAGTTTGACCTCCCTACACTCTAGGTATGCAATTCAGTTTTTGGTGGAACAGCTCCTCAACTTAGGGATTCGACCCCTGAGGTTGGGAGAAGTTTTTTGATGTATATATCTATAATTTATTGACTCATTTCACAGGATGGACATAGTTGGATGTTTTTGTATTGATCAGAGACTCTAGTGTAATCAGTATTTGGCAGGAATTTAATGAAAGAGTTGCAGCTATTTCTTTGGGATACATGTGGTATGGAAATTTAACATTGTTTCTTCTTCTATTGCATATGTATGAATGTTTTGTATTCTCCATGATCCATTTCATTTCTATTATATGTTTATTTTCAATTTGATAAGCAGAATACATCTGCTATACTCTGTTTTGGGAAAATCTTCATAGTTTATCTCATTTCTTCAGTTTAGAAAGAATACATGTGTTGTCTTGCTCTTTCTAGCACCTCATCTGTCTAATCCATCCCACTCAAAAAACATAAAGTGTTAGCCTTCCTACCTACCTTGCCCCATTGAATGGACTACAATCCTAATATTATTTTCCTTGACCTAGCCTCTTTGACCTAATTCACCCATCTAGCAAAACCAATTCAAACAAACAAACCCTTGTACTCATACCTAGCCTAAAACCCTAATTCATCCAACCCTCTTGACTGTGACTTTGTGGAGTGAGCCCTCTCCAGTTTGGTAGGGCTAGCTACCAAGCTAAAATATTGGTCTGTGGTTAACTCTGTTTGGACTCTTTCTCACCCTTAGATATCCAGTGGAGTGATAACATACTGGCGTCGTTGCCAGGGACGAAGTGACAGATCTTCCCCGAGAGAAATCATCAAAGTTTAGATCTAATTGTTGATGGTGGAAAGTGATCAAGCACACAAAGGCTGAAATCATCGACATGAAGACTCCAAATTATTTTCGAAATCAAGTCCAAATACTCCACTGGAGGATGAACCTTGCCAAGAAATATGAAAGGACAACATGGGAAGATCAAGTATTCAACTTGCACTTTCATTCAAGACATCTTGTTCTTTATCATGAAATATTTCTTCTCTTTTCCTAAGAATGTCCAAAAAGTTTTCCAAGGTATATTATGTTTGAGAAAATATCATGGACCTCCGTTGGATTTCACTCCTTTGAAGGTTGTAAATACAAATTCCCCATACACCTTTGATCTTAGTCCAGACTCTTTTTCTAAATCATATGATGACCATCTTCAAATTGATGAACCTCAAGAGATCGAAACTAATCCTACAGCTTCTGTATATATTCCTACACCTTGTAAAATTCCAAATAGATACAAACCACTCATCTTACCTCCTATACTCCATGCTTTCCCTAAAATTCATTACCTATATCTACCATGGTTTGATGGTGAATGTGACAAAATCAGTGTTGAGAGACATATGCAGAGCTTTGATACTTTCCTTGACCTTTTTGAATTTGATGAAGAGGATATTAGTATTAGGTTGTTTTCTCTTTCTTTGCAAGGCAAATTTAAGAGTTGGTTCAAAAACCTTCCTGCTGTGAGCATCTCAGATTTCCCGCAGTTTGTCAATTTTTTCCTTGACAAGTGGGTGGTCAAATAAAACCCTTTCCTGATTCTAGAATAGTATGACCAGCTGAAAAGACAGCTAGGGGAGACAGTACAATAGTTTTCTTCCAAATTCAATCAAATTTATTGTTTGATACATGCTAATATAAGACCTCCTCCTGGCTCAACTCTCTTACATTACCCAGATGCCTTTGATCCAGAAATGGAGTTTCAGCTAAGAGAAATGAACCTTGCAACACTTGAAGAGATACACAATAGTGCAGTAGATGTAGAGGCTAATATACTAATCATAAGGGCAAAGATGAAGGAAGAAGAGAGGGAGAACATTGCAGAGCACCTAATTTCTTCAGAGGTAAAGCTCGACATTTTGGTAAGTAAAATAAAGGAAATGATGCAAAATACCACCATGAGAGATGAATTTTTCGTTCCAGATCACCATGTCTCACTTATTGTAGAAGAAAAAGAAATTGTTGGCCTTAAACACTTTCCTACTAATCCTAGCTACCATAGATCATAAAATAGATTTATAGATCAATTCGAGGAGAAACAGTCTGATGATCTAAGGTGTATGTTTGATGACATTATTCCTTTTGATGATTTGCCAAATTTTGATTAGTATGATGATGATTATATTCTCCAAATTGAAGCTAATTCTACATAGCAATGAGCAACTGGTTTGTGGGAGGAGGAATTTCAGTTTTAGCAGCTCGAATACAGTGATTAGTCGATGCATATCAGATATGGTAGTGAGGAGGAAAGTGCAGAAAATTTGGAAGTAAGTGAAGGATATTTGCCTCTTTTTTTTACTTCATTTAAGTTCATCAGAGACAACTTTCATACAATCATAAATCAGCAGTCATTAAGTTTTTATCTTGACAATCAAGAGGGCAATGAAATCCTTGATCAAGACTCCTCAGCTCTAGATTTGCAGCCACCAAATTCCATTGAATTTCAAATTGTGGATGAAGGCTTGGAAGTTGAAAAATATGATCAAATGATGCAAGATGATTTTGTACCATTATGTTTTGAAGCATTTCATTTTTTAAAGGAAAATTTTCATAATGTATCTAAAGCAAAGGATGAGCAGCTTGCATAATGTCATGCAGTCTCATTAGAACCAATGGAAAATAGGTTGCAACAGCCTTTTCAAGTTTTTCATAACCTTATAGCTAATGTGTTGGATGATATCTGAAGTAAAATTACTTCTCCATTAGCTAACTGTGAGCCTAAAAAGAGTGTTGATATAAACTTGATCCAACAGTTAGTTTCTTTTTCATTTTCAGCAGGAGTCTCATTATAAATCTCATCTTAACATTTGCAGCCATATCAGGAAAGTAAGGGTAAATATGAAAGTTCATATTCATATCATGAATACTGCCTAGAATATATCAATAATTTATTAAATGGACTGGAAATTAATATGTATTCGTATGAATATCCTTTTGCATCATTCTTGAGGTCAGTCGGTGGGCTCATGCTTTGCAATTTCATTAAGATTAAATATGTTGACAAGTTTTCATGGAGTTGCCTTTCAGTAGTTCTCTCTTCCTTCTCATAAGCAAGCGCTTGCAGAGAATTCAAACAGTAGCCAAAATGCTTACATGGTTGCATTGGAAGTTCCATTTCACTTGATTAGGTGATGGATGGATCAGTTAGAGTAGGTGTGATGAATAAGCTCAATTCTGAGCATCTTTTTTAGTATTATCTTCCAGTAAAGCTTGCAGTTAGTCTGCAGTTCAGGTTTTCAGTTGTGTTTTAGTCTGAGTCAGTTCAATTTATTGAGTCAAATTTTCAGCATTCAGATTGGTTTTTAGCTTTTGACTCCAAGCCCAATTCTTAGGCTACTTGGTCTACGGTGTTCTTGGCACCTCCAAGGAGCTACCATTCCCAGCTGGAGCCAATGTTAGTGTCATTTTTTGCATCCTGCCACCAACGATCAAAATATCTCTTTTCACATCATATAAAGGTTCCATTCTGAAAAAAATTTCATTCCATTAGGTCATCATGCAAAAATTTGGTCACTGATTATGGTTTTGAGATCATTACTACTCCTTTCACCTCCATGGTCAATGGATTGTTGGGTGTGGAGCCTGATTTTCATCCTAATGTACACCCCAAGAAAATTGTACACCCTTGCTGCGGGGGGTTGTGGGGGGGACTTATCCCCCCCGCGGGGTCTGGGGGGGCTGCCCACCCCAGCTAGGGGGTCTAGGGGCCAGCGGTCCCTTGGCGAGGGTTTCGGGGGCAGCACCCCTGAAGCTAAAAACATATGTAAAATTTCCTTGTAAAAGTATAGTAATTTCTAGTCAATCTGGTCCATTTATTAGGCAAATGATCTGACAGTATAATTTATGTTTATTTTAGGGTTTTTTTCCCTAGAAGGCATCCCCTCGCTTTGTATGAGGGTATTTTATTGTGGTTGTGTATTGCATGTGTATTCTCAAAGTGAGAAACAGATAGGGAGAATGTGAGAGAGAAAAAATGATATTACAGTGGATTTTTTGTAGGTTGTGTCTCTTCATTTTGCTGGATAATAAAAATGAAGGATAAGTTGTTTTGGGTGGACGTAGCCCAAACTGGATGAACCACGTATATCTGTGTCTCTCTGGTTTTATGTGTTTTATGTTCTTATTTTTTCTTCATATTTTATGTGTTGCATTGCTCTGTAATATATAATTTTCTAAAATGGACATCATCATGGTTAGGTCATTCATTTTTGAAAGAGTCCCATAGTCATCATGGTCATCATTCAACTCATTCTTCAATGTTGTGTCATCATTAGGTCATAGGGTCAAAATCATGAAAATTATTCATTTCACCATCAAAATAATCTTTTGAAGGAGTAGTAATAGTCAAATTTATTCAACAATTTCAGGTTCCAAACTATCATTTACAAGTAATTGGCTTTGTGTTTACCATATTTGTCTCTCGGTTGTGCTTGGAAAGCTCATTTCCCTCTCCTAGGGTTTTGAGGGGATTTTTCTTGGTTCCATGCCTTCCATGGTTAAATCATCAACAAAAATTGTATCATGGTGCTCTTACACCTTCCCCTATCCTTAATATACCTTCCTAAACACTTCCCATCACTCTTATCCCTCAGAATCATCTTTTTTCCACAAGCCCTAGCCTATTGCTACAATTTGACACTTTTCTATAATAGGCATGTGCTTTGTCCATTTGGACCCCTTCCCCTCACTCAATCCTTGAAATTCCACTTTCCCCTACTTCCTAACATACTTCCCTACCTCCAAAAATTTTCCTAATAATTTAGAAACCCCCTATCCCCTTTATTTCCCTGCATTCTTATAAATTTCCCAAATCCCCTGTTTTGTCTACACTAAACCCTAATTTCCTCTCCCATTGAGCTATGGTTTTCTATGGAATCAGAGAAATATGAGTGGAGGAGGCATAATGGAGGTCCTATCAGCAATTATGAGGCCATTTCAGCTACACATAAGTCATTCCAAGGGAAAAAACATTCGCTACACATAGGGCGAGTTTTTCTTCAAAGTATGTTTATGACCAAATATAGATTAATTTCAGAAAAATGAAAGATTTTTTTGTTAATAATTTACCAAGGAATCAAAACCTCCTTCATTTTTTATATAGGTCTTATAATTTTGGATTAATTTTAAGAATATAGTTGCTACAAGACAGTTGCTGCACTTCTCGAGTAGTCTTGGTAAAATAAACTTTTCTCCCTGAGGGAGTGTCCAAATGACTTTCTTGATACTTAAAATGATAACTATACTAGAAGATATTTCTAATGAGCTATCATGAGCTCAATTTTTAGTTCAGGAAGGCCTCCAAAAGTGGCATGAAAGAGAACATTGTTGTTTGCACCCCCATTCTGCAATTTTTGACCAATCTTGGGAGAAATCATTTTTGAGGGCTATACTTAATCATTTTCAGTTCTTGATAGGTCAATTATGTAGCCAATAGAAATATGTTTCAAACGAGCTATGATGAGATCAATTTGGAGTTCGGGAAGTCATCCAAAAGTGAGCTAGAATATGGTGTTGCACTTTTGCCAAGGGGCGTTGCGCTTAAGCCTAAGGAGTTGTGCTTTTTAAAGGGACCTCCAATGACAAAACTAAAGGCACCATTGGATTCAGAAGGCCAAATAAATTTACCCTAGCAACTTTTCTAAAATTTTTTGGGCCAACTGGTCAGTCAAAAAGTCAAAAAACACCACAAAAAACATATTTATGCCCTGTTTTTGAGGTCGGCGCTGTGCTTTTGACTAGTCTTGGGAGATTGACATTTTGGAGGGTCAAATCAAATCATTTTTAAAAACCAAGGAAATTTTTGGAAACTAGACAAGACGTGCTTTCTAATGAGCTATTCTGAGCTCAATTTGGACACTAGGAACCCCTTCAAAAATGGATCTGAAATTGGCCCTGCGCTTTTTACACTGGCGCTACGCTTTTACCAATTTTCTGTGTTTCCTGAAATTTGCAAATTTTCTCAGTTTCACCTTGGAAAATGATGCTTTTACCAATGGAATGCTAGGATTTAAATGTAATAATCATGTTTTTAAGTTACCTAGGGGTAAATACATTAGGTAAAAACTTTTGATGAGATGTAATGAATCAGTCTCCAAAAAGGGATGAGTCAGTTTGACCTCCCTACACTCTAGGTATGTTGTTCAGTTTTTGGTGGAACAAATCCTCAACTTAGGGATTCGACCCCTGAGGTTGGGAGAATTTTTTTGATGTCTATATCTATCATTTCTTGACTCAATTCACAGGATGGACATATTTGGATGTTGTTTTATTGATCAGATACTCTAGTGTAATTAATATTTGGCAGGAATTTAATGAAAGAGTTGCAGTTATTTCTTTGGGATAACTATGGTATGTAAATTTAACATTGTTTCTTCTTCTTTTTCATATCTATGAATTTTTTGTACTCTCCATGATCCATTTCATTTCTATTATATGTTGATTTTCAAGTTGATAAGCAGAATACATCTTCTATGCTTTGTTTTTGGAAAATTTTCATAGTTTGTCTCATTTCTTGAGTTTAGAAATAATACATGCATTTTCTTGCTCTTTTTATCACCTCATATGTCTGATCCGTCCCACTAAAAAACCCTAAAGTGTTATCCTTCCTACCTACCTTTCCCCATTGAATGGACTGCAGTCCTTATCTTATTTTCCCTGACCTAGCCTCTTTGACCTAATTCACCCATCCAACACAACCAATTCAAACAAACAAACCCTTGTACTCATACCTTGCCTAAAACCCTAATTCATCCAGCCCTCTTGGTTGTGACTTTGTGGAGAGAGCCCTCTCCGATTTGGTAGGGCTAGCTACAAAGGTAAAATATTAATTTGTGGTTACCTATGTTTGGACTCTTTCTCGGCCTTAGAGATCCGGTGGAGTGATAACACCAGGCACAAGTATTTTGTCATTTTTATTGATGACTTCTCAAGGAAGTGTTGGATCTTATTCATGTGGAATAAGGAGGATACATTCTCCAAGTTCATAGATTTCAAGGCATTGGTGGAGAAATAAACAGGTAAGAAGGTGAAAGTTATTAGGAGAAATAATGGAGGTGAGTACATGTCAAATGAGTTTAAAAATTTATATGCAAAAGAATCCATTTGATGGTTGTTTACAGAACCCCACAACCCACAACACAATGGGGTGGCTAAGAGGAATAATAGTGGCATTGTGGGAGCGGCAAGGGAGATGGTGCATGACCAAGGCCTATATTTTCACTTCTGGGTTGAATCATGCAACACGCTAGTCTATTTTCATAACCAAAGTCCTCATTGGATTTTGGGCATGATTACACCGAAGGAGGATTTCTCAGGGAGGAAATCAGATGTGTCACACTCCAAAATCTTTGGAGCCTTTATCTATAGCCATGTCTCCCAATATGACAGGAATAAGCTAGATTCAACAGTAGAGTTGGGGGTATTTTTGGGTTACACAGATACTCCCCACAACTACCATGTGTAATTTCCATCACTCATACTGACATTATTGTGAAGGGATGTAAATTTTGATGAAGAGAAAGAAATTTGATGCTCTCTTGAGAGGGAGCTTCAGATCCCACTAGAGAAATATATTTTAGTTCCAAAGGAGGAGGCTCAAAAAGTTTTGTAGCAGCCACAAATTGAGGAGCATAGAGTGGAGACAACCACTCGAGCAGAACCATCTAGAGAAGGTGTGAAAAGGACTAGGGAAGCTGAGAGACTTGTGCAAGATGTGATAATGTGGGTGCCCCTTCAAATCAGCCTAGGTAGAGAATATCATTGGATTGATACACTAGCTACATGGCTCTAATGCTTGAGATTGTAGATATTGAGCCATCCTCTTTCGAGGAAGTGGAAGAGAAACCTGTATGGGTTGATGCAATGGTGGAGTATGAATCCATTATCAAAAAAAGAGTTTTGGAAGTGGTCCCAAGACCAGTAAATAAGTTAGTTATTGGTTTGAGATGGATCTTCAAGGTAAAGCAGGAAGCAAACATAAGCATAAAAAAGTACAAGGCCAGATTTGTGGCCAAGGAGTACTCTCAAGTTGAAGGGATAGACTATGGGGAGACCTTTTCTCCTGTAGAAAGGTAATCATCCATCAGATCAATTATTGCTCAGGTTACATAGATGGGGTGGAATCATGGAAAATTTTAGGGGCCAATATTCGTAGGTGGGCTAATTTTCCATGTTTTTTCTAAAAAAAATATTCACCAATTTCCATTTTTTATAAAAATTATTCGCCCAAATTTTACAATATAAAATTATTTTATGTTAAAAATCACCAACATTATATATAGAGTATATACAAAATCATTATAATTTGAATAATTTTATAAATACATCAATAAACATTTTATAGTTTACATATTAGCGACTAGTGAGATTCACCAATTTTTTAAACTTCAAGATAATTTTCTATCCTTAAAATTCTCCCTGGGTGGAATATCCACCAAATGGATGTGAAAACAGCATTCCTTAATGGATTTATTGAGGAGGTGTATATCGAGAAACTAGAAGGCTTCAATACTTTTGATCGAGAGTCTCGTGTGTGCATACTCATGTGATATTTGTACGGTCTCAAGCAAGCACCCCATGCTTGGTACACCAGGATCGATAGATATCTCACCGGTTTGGGCTTCACTAAGAGTGAAGCAGATGCAAACCTATATCATATTTTGGTAGAAGGTAAATTTTGTATTATTGTCTTATAGGTTGATGCTTTTATTTTAACTGGTGAAGAAAAATTGATCAAATCTTTCAAGGAGGAATTTGAAAGAGTTTGAAATGAAATATATGGGTCTCATGCACTGCTTCCTTGAATTGGAAGTATGTTAAGGAGATGAGGAAATATTTTTCTCTCAGGGAAATTATGCCAACGAGATACTTAAAAAGATCTGGATGGACAGATGCAAACCCATGGATACTCCTCTAGTGACCAACTGGAGGAAAGAGGATGAAACTTCATGTGAGGAAGTGGATGCTATTGTTTATCGATAGTTGGTGGGTTCACTCAGGTATCCTATGAACAGATGACTAGATATGTGTTATGCATTCAATTATTTGAGCCATGCTATGGTTTGAATGACCAAATTATTTTGGATGGAATATAAGCATGTTCTACGATGCCTCAGAGGAACTACCCAATTTGGACTATGGTACAGACGGAGAGAGGGAGTGAATTTGCATGGCTTCACAGATGCAGATTGGACAGGGATTCCATCAGACTGGAAGATTACATCAGGTAAAATTTTCATTGTTGGTTTCGCAGCGGTTTCTTGGTTTAGTAGGAAGAAAATATCTAGGGCACTCATCTCGCCATAAGTAGAATACATGGATTCCATTCAAGCAACATGTGAGGAAATATGGATCAGAAAGATACTTGTTGGATTATTTGGTCAGATGATGGATCCAACTATTATCTACTATGATAATCAAATTTACATAAATCTCTCTGAGAATCTTATTTTTAATGACAAATCCAAGCATATAGATATCTGGCATCACCATCTACAGGATTTTGTGCAGAGGCAGATCATGTTGTTGCAGTACATTCTGACAGAGGAACAAGATGCAAACATTCTGACAAAGGCCTTGAAAAGAGGAAAGTTTGAGTTCCATAGGTGTAGGATAGGGGTGGTTGATAATCCCTTTCTTGCTAAGAGGGGGTGTTAAAAATTTCAAAAAGAAATTCTCAATTTGATTTTTCCTTGACCAAATTGATAAAATTTAAATTTCCACATCAGCAAACAACTTGGATGATGTTAACTTGAGTGATATTGCTTGTGTCTCCCAGTTTAATCAGTAAATTCGAGTTAAAGGAGTTAGAGTATAGTTTAACATGTGTGATTTTTAATTTGTAGCAATCAAGGTCAGTTATATAAGGTTGTTTTTAATTAAAATAGTTCCAAATGTTGGAAGAAATAATGGAGGTTAAATTTGTGTAGTGGGACTTCATTCAAACTCAGTGATCATCTAGATAACTAATCAATAATCCAAAAATAGCTATTGCATGCAGAGAATTTTATTTTTCCAGTTGAGATGGAGATTCCAAGGAAGTGTAACATAAGTTGTAGACTAGTTTTGAATGTACAGGTGTTGCATGCAGTGATATGATGAGCCTAAAGGAATTGTGCAATCAATTAGAGGAATTTCCTAAATAATATGGGCCTAATTCCTCAAGGAACATCACAAGGAAATAGAATCTCAATCCAAGGAATAAATCAACTAAGCTTGGGTCAGAGGCCTTCAGTGAGAAAAGAGACAGGTTGTGCACTTGCACGGTGAGCTTAGTTGAGAAAATAAATTGTATTACATCTCTATTTCATCAGATTAATGAAAGAGGCACTGGGGTTTTTAGAAGATTTATTTCCCCAGATAAAAAATTTTGTTGCATGTGTGTTATTTCTTCATTCATGTCTGAAATATTTGTTCTAAATTGTGAAATAATTTCCATATAATAGTAGAGTAGTTTTGTGTCTTCTGATTTTGGTTAAAAATTCATGACAAGTTGCAAATCTACAACATAATTTCTACACAGAGAAAACCATCTCCACCCCCAACCCTTGGGAATTTTCTTTAGACCACCTCACATGGTTCCAAAACCTTTTGGAAATCCAAAGCTAAACCAAGAATGAATCCCATCACACCATGTTTACCCAGGAAATGTCAAGGCAAGGTTGAAACCATTGTCAAACTAAGAAAACCCCATGTCAATGACAACAAATGAACCAAGTATACAAATCCATGTACCATGCATTCACATATCCACTAGGAAATCACACTTGCAACATGTTACGTACAAAATTCTCCTATTGAAGCTATTGATCCAACCTTCTCCTTAATTTCCCTCACTTTCCCTTGCTTGTCCTTTTTTCTTCCTTTGCTTGCTTGCTTGCTTTCTTGTCTTTCTCCCAACCAAGTGAATTATAAAGTGCTCCAATAATGTTGTAAGAGTTTCAGAGAGAGAGAGGAGATATCCAAAATGAACTGACAAAAGTTAAACCAGAAAAAAAAAAAAAAAAAAAAAAAAAAAAAAAAAAAAAAAAAAAAAAAAAATATATATATATATATATATATATATATATATATATATATATATATATAATAATAAAATTTAAAAAATAAATAAATAAATAAATAAAATAAAATTGTGAATTGTTTCTTTGAAGCCTTGTTATTATTTAGGTCTCATTTTTCTTCATTTTCCATCATTTTTCCTCTAATTTCCTTAGCATGAAAATATGTGTCTATTCACCTCCATTTTCTCTTATTTTCCTTTATTCTCGTAAAGAAATTTTAATTATTGCCTCTTTGTATTTTCCAATTCCTTTTCCAATTTCCATAGCCATAAATAAACCAAAAGTGATGCCCATTATAGTGTTCTCCAAACATTCAGCTTGGAATATGTGTCTCGTGACCATGGTCATATTTTTCCTTTATTATTTTTTATTACATGAAACTTTAACTTGGGGATGTTACATGACCCTCCTTGGAAGAAGTTGGACCAATCCTCCAAAAGACACTTATTCAACCTCCTGGATAGCTATATATGGAAGATAATTTGACCTACTTTGAAGCACATTCAAGCACACAACAAGAAGTGTTTTCTAAACCAATGAAGGGAAGAAAAAAACTAATCAAAGGAGAAAGAGAAGCAAACAAAATTTGACTAATATTCTTTTGGTTTACTGAATATTTGATTATTGAAGCCCGAACGAGTGAGGTCTAATTTCCTATGGAGAGGCCAAAATTTCTAAGGCACTACAGGCCAAATTTCAGCCCTCTCTATTATAGGTCCAAGTTTTAGATTGTTGACTAGAATTAGAATAGTTTAACCTACATTGACTCTGATTATTGAAGGTGAATTGGAGGAAGCTTTGACTTGGAATATTTGTGGCAGACTTTGTCTCGATCTTAGATATATCATTTTGATATGATTCTATAAGAGAAGGATTATTTGGTTTTCCCCCTTATGGGGTTTTGCCTTGGCTAGTAGCCTAAATTTTGGTGTATCTAATCTCTTTAGGATATTTATGGTTTGTAAATTTGTATAATTTCTTTATGAAGAAGACATAACAAGTAATACAAATACAAATAGCATTCACACGTAGTTATCAAGAAGAGGAATCATGAATTAATCTCTACTACACTTAGTTTCTCAACATGGTATCAAAGATATGGTAAAGGAAAGATCACTATTGAATAAACCCTAAAAGATCTAATCCTGAAAGAAAAAGAGAGCTAAAATATGGTGTGCAAGGATACCTAATAAGATTGGATCCATTACATGAAGGTTTTTGAGATCAAATCCTAAGTATCTCCTCGTCTTTGAGGACTAAACAAATTCAAATAGCTCAAGGAAATGACACCAAGTCATTCATATTTGTAATATATGAAGAATAAATGAAGGATGAAGGTTGAAAACACATAATGATAAAAATATATTTTTGTATCCTTGCTCAAGCAAGAAAATAAGACTAAAATAATAGTCTAAACCTTTTTATTGCATCCAAACTTACAGTGGAAACATTTTCCCTACAACATCTAAATTTACTATGGAAAATTTTTTTTTAGTCACCTGAGTTTACTATGATAACATAATCTTATGACATCCAAGCTTATTGTAGCATCATGCCTCTAAAATCCAAGACATATTTGATGAGACCAAGTAACAAGAACATTTTTATAAGATCTGGACTATACAAGAAAGGAATCTGAATTTTTTCTAAGTAATTCAAATGATGAATTTCTTTGTGGAAGAATGTGAATTTTGTGGCACTATATGTGTTACTGAGGCACTATATTTTGTGATTATATGTGAGGTCCTAAGGTACATTATTTTTTTGTTATATGTAAGGAACTTAGGGACGTTACTTGTAATATATGCAAAGATAGAGTTTTTCATATCTATGGATATAATTTGTATACAAAGGACAAACATTTGTGACATTTGATGCCCATTGTGATCTAAATTTGATCTCATTACATACCTTTGTAGAGGACATAACAGTGACATTTTTTTGGGATCATTGATGTTGGAAACCTTTGAGCACTACTGAGAGGGCAAGGGGGGTGAATCGGTAGTCTGTCTTGTTATCAATTTTTAGCAATTTAAACTTCTCTATTGAATCACATATATTTACCAAAAACACATTATATCATCACATGAATATAAACAATGTAAGAATCTAAATCAAACAACCATGAGAGCGACAATAATCAACATATTAAAAACACATCCACACAAGAGGCACAAGATATCTGGTGGAAAACCCTTCACCGCGCAAAAATCCACCCTTGTTGTTGTTGTGCTACTCTAAATATTATATTAAGAAAAATACATCTTTTACATATATTTGTTGGCTCCCATCAGCTAGGAGACTCGACCTCATATACAATAGGCCAACACCAATTAGCCAGGAGACTCGTTTCTAGTGATCAACTCAAAAGACTGTTTTCTCACTCAGACCTAAAAACTACCATCCACTTAAATCCACCACGATCAATGATCCTCACCCAACTCCGATTGGACTATCCAAATTGGATTGAATGGAAAAAAAATTCCTTTCACTGAAACTTCGCAAGAACTGATCCACAGCCATGAAGTCACTTCTCCTCAACTCTATGCGAAATTTGTTTCATATATTTTCAAACCAGATCCCAATACTTTATACTCAACTCAATTCAACTCTACAATATTATCTCCAGCAACAAGCCTACCATAAATAAATCAAATAGAAACACCATGATCATATGCTCTCCACTCAAGAAAAATAGTGGCCATAATCCATCCAACAATAACTGAATAATAATATCACCGACAGTAAAAATAATCCTCACACTCAGCCATAATATTTGTAGGTTTTAACCCTATACAGAAATTATCTGTAAATGAACTCTTAAAATAGAAAACAAACAATAGCGAGAAAATAAAACATAAAATATATATACACAGAGATTTTCCCCTGGATCCCAAAACTGGGACTACTAGCTTAATTTTTCATTATATTCCTTTCAATGTTACAACACATATATATACATGACGAATCATTCATAAACCCCAATCCATTAACCCTAGATTATAACATAATTGTAGTTCCCTTGACCATCTCTACAAAATACCATGGGAAGAAAACCATCATTCCCAAAACCATGTGCAAACCCATGCACAAAACCATGGGTAGGTCCGCCCACCTAATATAGGTTCCCCTGAAGCTAGTCGTGGAAATAATATAACACACACCCAAAAATATCAAACCCTCACTCCAAACTATAATATCTACATAATATAATTAGCAGCATACAACACAATGGTTATGTGCCAAATGCAGTAGCAGCAACTACAAAACAAAAGTGAGTCTCAAATATGGAGCTATACCAAGCTCTCCATCTCTACCAACACCATTGCTAGAATTCTCTGCTTCTGTGATCTGTAATTTGAAGTTCTAAATCAAAACACTACTTCAGCAAATATATATTCTCGTTCTGTTGCCAATAGAAAACATACACTAAAGCATCCTTCTCAAAAATTGGTTTGAAGCATACTCACATAATGAAGCCTTCTCTAACTCACATACACACTCCATCAACCATCACTCATCTCCAAAAATGAATAATATAAAACATGTAGGGTGAAATTCACCTTTGGCCTTAGATCAAGAGTTCACAAATTTGACAAAATAAATCCTCAAACATCATTAATTGTGAAATAAATACATTCACACCATTGGAGGACTTAATCAACCATTTCCAACCTTTAAAAATTAATATAGAATAATTTGGGAATTTTCAACTTGAATTACATCTTATGTGCACGAGGAACTTGGAGGATTTTTCATGAAAAAGATCAATTGCGTGCACAAATCTAGATGATCTGGGTTGCAACTACATGTAAATACTTGTCTCCATGTGCCTGGAGCCTTTCAACCACATGAAAAATCATACATGGGTGTAATTGGGGCAGAGGATGGTAAAAACCAAAAATCTCTAGCTTGGAATTGCCTCCAAATTCTTGTTTACCTTCTTTAACTCTTGTATAGGCCTTCAAACCTTTTTCAAGCTTAGAAACACCTCTTTGATTAGTCTCATCATTAGGCATAATTGGAGGGGTTAATTGTCACCTTTTTAGCCTTATTAGTCTCTCTTTCTCACATTTAATTACATTATGGTCATATGTTGCTTAGTGTAGATGGTGGTTAAGGCTTGTGGCATACTTCGAATGCCTAATACGGGTTAAATGCAGGATAATCACGAAGATATTCCATTTTAGTTGAAGATTTCGCAATCAAAGCTTGGATTAGATAGCAAGGGGAGATTATAGGAGGTTTTTCCACCTTCTTAACTCCTAAAGGCAGCCAAGGGATCCTCGAGATTCCTTTCAAAAACTCGAAATCAAAAGCAGCCAAGCAATTGGAAGATCAAGTGCACCAAAGCTCCACTTCTCTTGTATTCAAAGGAGACACATCACCTACTTTTTAGGGAGTTTTTGGTAGCTACCCTTTAGGTTAAATAGGGCAGAGCAAGAGCTCTTTAGGATTAGAATTTTGGAGGAAGCTAGTATACTCTTAGCTCTTGTGATATATTTTTGAGACTTTCATTATTATGTATTGAGACTATTTTTGCAATAAAATAAGTATTCAGTTTGTCCTTCAAAAATTTAGTTTCATTTTGTCCTTCACAAATTTAGTTTCAGAGAGTTGAGCTTGTGGGTTAGGGCCCAATACATTGGCCTCAGTCTCTCTCTCTCTCTTGTGTATTTATGTTTATTTTTGTGCCATTTTAACTAGTTTACTTTATGAGTTTTAGCTATTTTGCTTACATTTCATTTTCTTGTTTTTTTGGTTTGCTTCGATTTCATATTTGTTGTAGTTAGGCACTTATAGATCATGGTACATTAGCATATAAACTCCAAAAGTTGTGTGTCAAAGCCTCCCTCTCTCACCTCTTTCATTGGAGCTTGAGGAGGGCAGATCTTAACCACAGGCCCAAATTTTATCTTCGGTTTATGATTTATTGGAAAGAATAGATATGTTGTTGTAGTTGCAATGAACTTGTTGATAATACTGAGTTAGATTTATATTTGAATGCATAAGTAGGTTTTCTTATCAAATTCAACTCATCTTTTCCATCTTCTTCATCATATATATGCTAATGTTTATTGCATGAACAAGTATTTTTCTTGTAGGTTTGAGTATAGCAACAGAGGAGGACTCCATCGGCATCCCTAGCTCCATTTATCACCCTTCACCAACCTCCTTTCAAAAAAATCACCCGCTCAGCCCTGTTTCTTGATATTTTCACCACCACACCAAGAGAAAACCTAGAAGTACAAGACAGGCTTTGAAAGAAGTTATGATCTTGGCCAAAGGGTTGGCCACCTTCCATCCACCTATACACACCTTCATTTCACCTTCCCTACCCCTTTATTCATCATTTTTTTCCTCAAAACATCATCGGCATGTTTCATGTAGAATTTATAGGACATCCTGTAAAATTCCACCTCACCTAACCCTGTCACAACCTCCAAGACACCTTCAGCTCTGAATCCATGATTCCAAGACCTTCTTAAGCCATCATATCCCCTCCTTATTTTGCTAACAAACAAATTATTTACAAGCATAGTTATCCCATGACTAGATGCGTTGTTAAAGCATAGAAATTAAGCATAGAATAGTTAGAGTTTACTTAGCCATTTGGCCCAGCATTGTGTGATTAGATTAGTCTTCCTTTCTGCGATTTAAATTCAGAAATTTACTTCATGAATGTTGCCTAGTTTACTTCTATTTCTCGCAATAGCCTAAATTGTACATTTCCTTTCTTGCAAAATATCTAGTTGTATCTTCTTGGTTTAGAATATCCCTTTGATTGTTGATAGAGTAACGGTTTTGAGTTATTTTTATTTCTAGGTCTAATTCAGAAGTGTGACAAACTTCACTCAGAAACCCTAGTAAAAGCACCCTTTCATAGGACTCAGAAGAGGATGGCATGAGTAGAATGAATTTGTTGTGTATATAGCACTACCACCTCTAGTTTTTTATGAACCCTAGGTTGATAAAGTAAAGTAGAGTAGCCTCTGGGAGTTGCAGCACTCTTGGTGCAATACCAGGGCTCACCACTTTTTGGCATTATTTCCGGGGAGGTGTCTAAGTAGATGCTTTGATTTTGTTTTAGCATTTATTTCTTATTTTCTTTTACATACAATTCCAAAAATATTGAAAAATATAAAAACATTTTGACTTTCATGCCTCATAAGAGTACGAATAACTGAGGAAAAAATTTACCAAAAACCCCCACATCCTCACACACTCACTCTTCACTCTTCTTCAGTGACTGTGAGGTTGAACACACCATAGGTGAGTCTCTTGAAAATTTTGAAGAACCTATTGGAGAATAAGAAGAATTTGCTTCACCTGAAGAACTTGCTTCACCTGAGGAACCTGCTTCACCAATCCAATCCATGGTTGGGAATGGTACCCAAGGATTCTTTCCCATTGGAGAAACAGATGGGGAAACTAGGATGAAGAACATCAATCCCTTAGCCCTTCCACATTCCCATGGAATTACCTATGAGGATCCTGACACCTTCATGTTTGAATTTTTTTTTGTCCTTCAAACCTATGACTATGCCTCAGATGATCAAAATTTGAGGCTATTCCCATCCACCCTCAAGGATGCAGCCTTGTGCTAGTTCATGGGTCTTCTTGGGAATAGCATCACTACCTGGGCACAGATGCAAGAAACATTTAACAACAAGTATATAGACTAATGTAGGTCCAAAGAGGAAATATTCAGGATGACTCTAAGTCCTGATGAATTCCTAAAATATTCTGAAGAAAGATCCCAATTAAATTATAAAATAGCCAACTACACCCTTGATCCTGGATCACTTAAACTAGTATTTCTCTGAGGGATTGGGGAGGAGGTGATATAAACCCTTAATATGCTATCAGGAGGATATATCTACCAGTTTCCTTATGATGACATCGAGATTGTCTTCAATAACCATTCTAGGTAACTAGGAAGAAAGGTAGAGCTAGCCAAAGTATTACCAACACCCCTTCCTCTTCCACCTCCATCAAGCATGAGATTGGAAATATGTTGGAGGACTTCAAGAGTGAGATGTTGCACACCTTTTCTTTGAAAATGGACACAATGCATATCAAGAGGAAGTGAGAGGCAACATAAATATCCTTGGCTATCTTCTACCCTAGATGTACTAGAAAACACCCTCGGAATGAATGTCCATTGAATTTCATAGAGGTTTTCTTAGTTTGTGAAGATAATCATGCCACAGATAAGTTTCCCTCCTTACCTGGGCTCAAATTTGTATTTAAAGGTGGGGATTTATGGCTAGAGCAACTATTTTTCATAAATAAGAGAAGGCCTCAAGGGCCTAGGTCATATCAGCAGGGTATGCAAGGTACACCTTACTCCTATTACCATAACAATCATAATGCACCAATGCAGTATTGGTACACCTCCACTCCATCATTTCCTACACTGCCTACTTGGCCCTACAACCCTCCATATCACCCTCAGCCTGTGAACCAACCATTTCAGCAGTATGTTCCTCAACCACCTCAGTTGAGCAACCCATCACAAGGGTGGAGGCCTCAACATAATCAACCACCTGCTCTACTACCTCCACACCAAACTCAACCTCAGCTCACTCATTCTGCTCCACCCAAGATACCTCAGATGCCTGCACAGCCCAATCCAAACCCGAACAACAAGCAAGCACAACAGGTTTATAGTGGATAGACATCATATACAGCTTATGTTATGGAGATACATGAGATAAATCTTAGGTCAGGAAGAGTAATCCCAAAAAATCATCCTCCATATCCACCTGCAAAGGTTGAGAAGGAAAAGGAAGAAAGCAACACTCAGATCCAACAACCTCCTTTTCATGAGCGCTTGATCCACTCTAGTCAGCACACCCCAGAGGATATTGAACTTCTGAGAGAACTGAAAAATTTGTGTGTAAAAATACCCCTTCTCTAGTCCATTAAGGATGTCCCTATTTACAATAGGCTCATCAAGTAAATTGATTTAAGAAACCTTGGATAAATAAGAAAGATACCCCCACCATCAATGTAGTAGGACAGTTGCCCGACTTAATGTTGGGAAGCATGATCTTCCCAGATTACTTGGACCTTGGTAGTCCTGTTGTAGATGTACACATAGATGGTGTCATAGTCCCCAATACTCTGATTGATCTCGGGGCTTCCATCAATCTAATGGCCAAGGAAACTATGATTAAACTTGACCTCCAAGGGACTTTAAGGAAAACCACAATGGTTCTGCAACTTGCATATTAGTCCACAGTAGCTCCGCAAGGAATTTTTGAGGATGTTATGGTTTCAATTGACTCTTGGGAGTACCTTATATATTTCCTGGCTCTCCATCCAAAAACCAAGTTTAATGGATATCCTCTCATTTTAGGGAGATCTTGGTTAGCCACTGTCGATGCTTATATCATTTTTTGGGCTGGAAACATGACTATAAAGAATGGGCCCTTGTCTAAACAGCCGGTATTATATCCTCCTGCCTAGCCTTACATTGACCATGACCTACCTTTATGGTTGGAGGATGAAGAAGAAGAAGATGCAGTATACAGCAATACGCCCTACCTCATTTGTACCATATATTTTGTTCATAGAGGGGGGTAACCTAATGAGGATGACCTCATCAATCAAATCATTCAGAACCAACCCCCCACTGATGGTCCACTTGATCACCTAGTCAAAGAGTTTGAGAGCCACCCTTGGATGGAACTACACTCAGTGGATTCAACTTATGAAACTAACAAGGCTATAGAATTTAGCCCATCAAAATATCTAAAAATTAACTCATCCCTATCATTTAAATAAGAAGAGCAGTTGTTACAACAATTTTTGGTCACCTAACCATTTATAATTAGATGGATTGAAATACACCATCTAAGACCAATTTTACCATAGTAAAATTTCTTTCACTAAGAAATAATTTAATAATCCATAGTTTATTAAGTTATTTCTGGTCCAAATAGAAAACCCCATGAGGAATAATTAAATAAATCCTTATTTATTCAATTTCCCTCTAGGAATAATTAATTAAACCTCTGTTTAATAATATTCTTGATCATATTTAACTGAATTAATGAGAAATAATTATATAAATCATTATTTATCTTATTATTCTCTTGGAATAATTAATTAAATCATTATTTAATTAATATTCCTTGTTAAATTTGACTAAATCATTTAGGAAATAAAATAAATCATTATTCGTTAAATTATTCCTTGATCCCATCCTTGAAATGATAAATAAATATTTTATTTGTTTATTATTTCAAAATAAAGGGATTTAACGAATATAAATTCCTTTTCCCTCCTACAAAATATAATAAAATATTCCAAGTAGTTAGATCTAGATCTTGGTTAATAATATTTTATTATGCACCATTATCAAGGATAACTCAATATTTTGTTATAAATAGGAGGGCTTTCCATTCACTTCTTACCTTTGATCCTTTTTATCATGGTCAGGCTTTGATCCTCTTATCATTTTCTATATTTGATTATTTTTATTTTATTTTGCTTATTGAGTTCCCTTTGAGTTTTACACTTCTTGGGTATTCTACACCATTGAGAGAGAAACTCTGAAGTTGAAGCGTTTGAGGATAGCCAAGAACCCATTCCATCGAGGGGGACTATATCAGTTCTCTTCCCAAGTGTTACATAATACAAAAAATTATTTATAATTCTTGTCTTGTCCATTGGATATTTTGGAGAAACTATTATTTCATTTTGCTATTTAGCTGCTTTATTTGCATAGATCTAGGTTTATTTTAAATTTGCTTCGATCGTCTATTGTAGATCTAAGAATTTTGACAGCCATATTTATTGTTACGGTTGTTTTTCATGTGCAGCTAAAGTGATCTATTTTCGTACACTTGAGTTAAGAAATCATACTAAAAATTGGGGACTCCACAGGGTTTTATTTAGATTTTCGAATGTGGCCATCTGCTTCAGTACCTAGGGTTTTTTATTCAGCTTTTTTTAGCTTCTTAATGTTATTTTTTTACCTTTTAGGCCCTAAAACAGTAAAAAATCTAACTTCCTCATGTTTCTGGGTGTTTTCCACAGGTAAAGGGTATCAGTCACACCACAGACGGAAAAATTTTCCCGCAACCTGTTGTCGAGACTGTAGAAATTATATGCACTAAGCATGCATATGTCCAAGATCCACCTGATCTCACACCATTTAACTTTATGCAGGATACTGAATCTATTCCACTTGTTAATCTTTTGCGGAGACATTAATTTCACACACATGTGAAGCATAAACAAAAAATATTCAATCACACATAACACAGTTTTTAACTGAGAAAGCCTGAAGCTGAAAACCCAAAATATATATTATGTAACATGGAGATCATATGAAAATCTTATACAAACATACAAATCTTATCACAAGCTATCAGTACAGTACAATCGTCATACACTCATCAGGCCCAATCTTGCAAATCCATGCACCGATCTTTGCCACCTGCTAGCCTGCCTCCACTACACAATCTCTAATGAATAATGGCTTTGAATGAATTCAAAATACTCTTGGATTGGCTACACAATCCTCATTGGCATCTCCACTAAGTGTTGGATGCAATCAATGCATCACTATAGTCACAACAGATAGTCTATCTTTCCCTTTCACCTATCTCTCCACTGGACTTCACTGAAACTGCCATGCACTGTAGTTAACTGCTGTATTGTTCAGTTGATTAATGAGTTATTATTTTTGAATTAATTAACTAATTAATTCACTCCAGCTCACTAGTGTATCAATCAATTAGACTAGATACAACTAGCTCAACTAAGTCTAACTGAGTTACACTGAATACAACTCCATAACTGCTTCTTCAAACTGTTTCATAACTCTGCCACTTGAGTTCTAACTAAGTCCTCCATGCATTAGCTCCAGTAAACCCTCAGGAATAGCTTAATTCCTTCTATCAGCTGCTATTCCACATCTATGCACTGAACTGAAGTGCTCCAAGAGAATAAGTTGATGTTTAGATTCTGATTATTATGAAGAGCTAATAATAATCGACATGCATCTATTTTTAGATTGACGATCTATAAATAAAATTCGCCCAATATTCTAAAAATATAATTTCATCTATTTTTCCAGCTTGATCAACCATCCACAAATAGCATCCTGCAACTTCTGAAATATGATCGACATGTCTAAAAATAGACATAGTCTAAAAATAGACTTGCGCCAAAAATAGCCTGCGGGCCCACTTAGTGAAGGCAACTCTTTTCACTAAGCTCATCATCTTGTTGAATCTCAACACTCCCTCTCAACAAGATAGGGATTATCCTTCACCCCAATCTTGCCTCTATGGTATTCGAATTTTCTCCTGGTGAGCGCCTTTGTTAGAATATCTACATCCTGATCCTCCGTAGGAATGTACTGAAGAAACATGATCTTCTGCTGCACACAATATCTGATATGATGATACCGTATATAAATATGTTTAGATCTATCATGAAACATAGGATTAACCGAGAGTTTAATGCAACTCTGGTTATCACAATGAATCACCATGGGATCTAAATGTGAACCGAACAAACCAACCAGAATCTTCCTCATCCAGATAGCCTCACATGCAGCTAAACTTGTTGCCATGTATTCTGCTTCCATTGAATTGAGTGCCACGGATCTTTGTTTCCTGTTGTACCAAGAAACTGTCATCGATCCGATACTGAAAATACCTCCTAATGTCCTCTTTCTGTATGTTGGGCTTCCTACCCAATCTACATCCATGAAGCCATGCAACTTCACCTCATCCATCTGTCTATACCATAAACCATACTCAGATTTTCCCCTGAGATATCTCAGGACATGCTTGCCTGCCTTCCCAAAGAGCTTGGTAGGATTAACCATCGCTTGTGAAATCCGGTTCACCGCATAGCATATGTCCGGTCATGTATTGACTAAATACATGAGCGAACCCACCAACTGTCGATAAACAGTGGCATCCACTACCTCTGCTAATGTAGCATCCTCTTTCTTCCAATTTCCTGGAAGAGGAGTGTTGATAGGCTTGCAGCCTTGCATGTGAAACTTCTCTAGTATCTCCCAAGAATACTTGCCTTGAGACACAAACAGTTCACCTTCCCGCTGCTATATTTCCAATCCAAGGAAATAATGAAGGAGGCCCAAATCCTTCATCTCAAACTCCTTTGCAAGATCAGCCTTGCATGAGTGTATCAACTGCTCATCACCTATTAGTATCAAATCATCAACATAAATTACAATGATCAAAATCTCATCCTCAACCATAATCTGGTATAGGTTTGCATCCGCCTCACTCTTTGTGAAGCCAAGTACAATGAAATAGCTGTCGATCTGAGTGTACCAAGCACGGGGTGCTTGTTTCAGCCCATACAGTGCTCTTTTGAGCCTGCACACATGTGACTCGCTGTTGAAGATCTCAAATCCTTTAGGCTGATCAATGTACACCTCTTCCTCAATGATCCCATTAAGGAACACAGTCTTCACATCCATCTGATGAATGTGCCAACCCATCTGCGCTGAGAGAGCAAGGATGGTCCGTATAGAAGGATACCGTGCGAAAAGTGCAAAGGCTTCTTCATAGTCAATCCCCTCAATCTGTGAGAAGCCCCGGGCAACAAATCTTGCCTTATACTTCTCGACGCTCCCATCAGTAGCTTGATTTACCTTGTAGATCCATCTTGATCCTACAACTACTTTCCCCACCGGTCTTGGAACAATCTCCCAAGCACTGTTTCTGACAATGGAGTCATACTCCGCCACCATGGCATCTACCCATGTGGGCTCCTACGTTGTTTCTTCAAAAGAATATGGCTCTATCACAATACACTTGCTCATAAGAGCCATGTATCCAGTATATCAGTTAGGTGACTATATATGTTTGTGCTGTGATGTAGGGACTCCTACATTCTGTGCCGCATCCACCTTCAGTCTCTCAGCTTCTGTGGTATGATTTATGTCTTATCTGATGTCTGGTTCTGCATGAGTGGACTCCTCCACTCCATGAATCTCCTCCTGTGGCTGATCCACATCCAAAGGCTCATCTTTGGGAATAAGAAGTTCCTCCTTCGCATGCAAGTGTAGCTCCCTCTCAAGCGACAACTTCATGGCTTTCACCTCATTGAATTTTATATCTCGTCGCATAACAGTCATCCGACTTTTTTGCAAATACACATGATAGTTATGGGGTGTTTATGTGTACCCCACAAATATCCCAACTTCTGCAGTTGGCTCCAGCTTCTTCCTGGCGTCCTTCGTCACATGAATGTAAACAGGTGAGCCAAAAATCTTCAAATGAGAAATATTAGGCTTCTTACTAATAAAATCTTCCTCAGGTGTACTAATGCCAAGTACTCTATGAGGACAACGGTTTTGCACATAAACCGCAGTGTTGCATGCTTCCTCCCACAAGTGCATCGGTAGGCCTTGGTCATGCAGCATCACTCATCTAGCACCCACGATTATTCTTTTCTTTCTCTCAGCGACCCCATTCTGCTGTGGGTTATGAGGCGCTATGAGTTCTCTTCGAATTCCTTCTTTTCTACAGAAGTATTTGAATTCGCCAGAGATGTATTCACCACCATTATCGCTCCTTAGAGCTTTCACCTGCTTCCCCGACTACTTCTCCACCAATGCCTTGAACTCACAGAACTTTGAGAACGTTTCATTCTTCTTCTGCATGAAGAAGATCCAGCATCTATGAGAAAATTCATCAACAAATATCACATAATACCTGTGTTTCACTGTTGAAGCAACCGATAATGGTCCACACACGTCTGTGTGAATTCTCTCCAGGATCATCGAAGCACGGTTCTCCTTCTCATGAAAGGTGGTCTTCAAAAACTTACCCATTGTACATCCTTTGCACTGATCTAACTAGGCAAGAGTACCCTTGGGAAGTCTAGTAGAAATTTGCTGCAAAATTTTCAAAGCACCATGGTTAAGATGGCCCAATATCCTGTGCCATAATTCACCCTCATCCCGGCTCACCACTTCTTCTGCTTTGCCTACCATTGCAGCGCAACCATCTACCTCTAGCTTGTGGAGGTTCTTAATTCGAACCACTATATTCTTGCTTTGACCCGTTGTTTTATGTCAAAGGAAGGCTTTTCCCTCACTGAAAACAACATCATAACCCATGTCTTCCAGCATTGCGACAGAGACCAAGTTCTTCTTCAGACCTGGAACATGCATGACATTCTTCAACAAGAATGGATTACCGAACTCCCTCTCAAAGGTAATGTTCCCAATTCCAGTCGCACTGTACCGACCATCATCACCCATCTCTATATGCATCTGGAGGTCCTTCTCCTCCAAGCTACTGAACAACTCTTTGTCTCCCTTCATATGGAAAGATGCACCACTTTCAAGATACCACACCGATCCCATGCAACTTGAAACCAAGCATGCGATCAAAAAAAAATCCAGCTCAAATTGCGAGGCTAAGGCCTCTCCAACTGCAGATCTAGTAGCCTACTTATTCTTCTTCTTCTGTGGACAATTAGTGGCGAAATTTCCATGCTCGTGACAGTGAAAACACTTCACTTTGGACAAATCCTGCTTCTTTCCTTTCGCACTGGATTTAGAAGGATTTTTCTTCCCCTTCCATTTCCTTACTTTGGCAACCAAAGAGAAATTCTCTTCATCTTCATTCTTCGATGAAGATCCATCCCTGGTACCCTGTTTATCTCCTCCTGCACAAGATCCGACCAAAGTCGCTCCCATCCTGGTAGTTTCTCCCGTCCATTGACAGAGTCTTCGTAGCTATGCCAACTCTTCAGAAGCCCAAGGAGAGCCAAACTCACCAATTCTTCTTCATCAACAATAACCCCCACACTTCCCATTTCATCCTTGCAGTGGACAAACTTCGTGAGGTATTTTGGAATATTGTCGCCTTTCTCCATTTTTATTTTTCTGAGCTTGTCTTTAAGCGCCAACTTCCTCTGGTCACTTCTGCTTTGGAAAAAATCTGTCAAAGCCTTCCACATTAAGAATGGAGTGGATTTCTTGTGAAGGTTGGACACAATGTGGTCCTTCACACCTTCCAACAGAATCCTCCTCGTCTTTGCAGTCTTATTTTGCCATGCATCAAGTAATGCAGCATCGCCAGATCCCAGCTTAGGAACATCGGTATCGATGAACTCCTTCAACCCATTATCCTCCAACACTGCCTCCATCCTGTCCTTCCATGTTATGTAATTCGAGCTCCCAACAAGGGCATACTCCAATCTCAACCCATTGAAAGACATTTCAATGTATACTTTATTTCTGCACCAAGAATCGTCTGTAGCAAATTCGAATTGTCCACCAGCACAAACTCACTTCACAATTGCAATCTTCAATCAACAATGCTCTGATACCATGTAGAAATCATATGCACTAAACATGCATATGTCCAAGATCCACCTGATCTCACACTATTTAACTTTATGCAAGATACTGAATCTATTCCACTTGTTAATCTTTTTCGGAAAAATTAATTGCACACACATGTGAAGCATAAACAAAAAATATTCAATCGCACATAACACGGTTTTTAACCGGGAAAGCCTGAAGCTGAAAAAACCCAACTATATATTATGTAACATGGAGATCATATGAAAATCTCATACAAACATACAAATCTTATCACAAGCTATCAGTACAGTACAATCGTCATACACTAATCAGGCCCAATCTTGCAAATCTATGCACCGATCTTTGCGACCTGCTAGCCTGTCTCCACTGCGAAATATTTGATGAAGAATAGATCTGAATGAATTCGAATTACTCTTGGATTGATTGCACAATCCTCATTGGCATCTCCACTGAGTGTTGGATGCAATCAATGAATCACTATAGTCACAACAGATAATCTATCTTTCCCTTTCACCTATCTCTCCACTGATCTCCACTGAAACTGCCATGCACTGTAGTTAATTGTTGTATTGTTTAGTTGATTAATGAGTTATTATTTGTGAATTAATTCACTCCACTCTCACTAGTGTATCAATCAGTTAGACTAGATACAACTAGCTCAACTGAGTCTAACTGAGTTAAACTGAATACAACTCCATAACTACTTCTTCCAACTGTGTCATAACTCTGCCACTTGAGTTCTAATTGAGTCCTCCATGCATTAGCTCCATTAAACCCTCAGGAATAGTGTAATTCCTTCTGTCAGCTACTATGCCACATTTGTGCACTGAACTGAAGTGCTCCAAGAGAATAAGTTGATGTTTAGAGTCTGATTATTATTAAGAGCTAATAATAATCGACATGCATCTATTTTTATATTGACGATCTATAAATAAACTTCGCCCAATATTCTAAAAATAGAATTTCATATATTTTTCCAACTTGATCAACCATCCACAAATAGCATCCTGCAACTTCTGAAATATGATCGACATGTCTAAAAACAGACATAGTCTAAAAATAGACTTGCGCCAAAAATAGCCTGCGGGCCCACTCAGTGAAGGCGACTCTTTTCACTAAGCTCATCATCTTGTTGAATCTCAGCATATACTTCCAAAAGTGCAACTCACACTTTTAAGCCCCAAATCTACAAGTTCAGAGCTTAGATAGCAGTTGTTGGACCAAAAACTGTGAGTTCACCAGTCAACAGGTCAGTACCTGCAAGCTGCAATTTTTTGCTGAGTTTTTTCTGTAATTTCAGGGTTTGTCACAAGTACTGTTCATGGTTTATTGACCTCCATATCCACCCATCTTAGGCCTAGATATGCTCATTTTTTATTTTTGAAGTGGGAACAAGCATCTTAGGGATTTAGTGTGCTTCCAACTTTTTAGGAAGGGTTTAGCTAAGTAGGTAGTCTGAGATTTTACAGCGCTTTTAACCATTTTTTAGGGTATGATCCCTCTTTCTTTCAAATCCATTTAGATTGGTCATTATCTCATCCAAAACTCCCTCTTGAGTCTTGTTTGACCTCTCCCTTAGGGTCCTTCTTGTTCCCCTTATGGTTTTAACCTGTCGCCTCCCATTTTGTAACATTTTTTCCTCTAATTTCTTGTTATTTTATGCACCTCTTTTCAGCAAATCTGAGTCATTAGATCCATATCCCTTAGACCTTACATATTTTAGCCACCTTTTGCTTTAAGTCAATTTCACCCACCTCTTAGAATAATTTCTTTGGAGCCCTTCTTTTTCGGTAGAATTTATGCATATTTCGTTGTTTATTTTACAATCGCTTCAGTTTTATTTACAATTATACAACATTTTTTATTTTTATTTATACACAATTGTTTGGGCTTAATTAAAATTAACACACATATCACATATACGCACACCTAAAGTGAAGAGCGCTTGGTTTATACTGCCAAGCCAAGACATAAACATCGTAATTAATTTATCTACCCCTCTGTGACTTTGTTTATTTCTCTTCCATCTTATTTGGGTATCTATGTTTTGTGATTATTGCACCCCCAAGGTATTTATCCCAAAGACTCCTAGGCCTTCATCCTCAGTTTCCATTAGGAAGACTTACTCCACCTCATCATCGTCAAGTCATTCCTCTGCTGAGTCCCTATAGCGACTCTGATTCTGGTCCATCGGGCCCTCATTCTTATTATGAACCTGGTTCCCCTCTACCTCATTCTCCCACTATGTCAGGTGCCAATGCAGGTACTAGTCCTAATGCTGGTGGTAGCCTCAGACATAACTCTGGAGCTGCTAGTAGTGGAACCAATACTGGAACCATCCCGGCTACTCCCTTGCTACCTTTTATAGCAGGTTGGAGCCTCCCCGATTTCAGCCAATTAATTAACGACCCTATACACCATGATCCAGGTTGGCCTTTTATGCCAAATAAGCTTCCTTCTAACATCCCTAAGTTCGAAGGAAACACTGAAGAGGACCCTACTAATCACGTCTGCTCCTTTCACATGTGGTGTTCGTCCAATTCTATCAATGATGACTCTATCCATCTTCGGTTATTCCATCGTACGCTCATTGGAGACGCTGCAAAGTGGTATGTGGACTAGGCCTTTGCCTCACATTCCATTTTGTGATTCTTGCTAAATTGTTTCTATCCTAATTCTAGTTACTTTTTTGATATGATATCAGTACCGAATTATTGACCGCATTCCATCAAACTTCTGCAACCTGCCTTTCTGACCATGTCCAAGAATGGCGTAAAAGGAGGAGATTATGTTGAGCTCCTACATTCAACGACCCTGTCTATATGGATTGGTTTCTAAATATGCTTTTTCCTTCTATGGGTAAATATGCCGCATCTCACTTTCCTCAGAAAGAGGAGGAAGCTCTCCGAATCGCGTTGAAATATGACCTCATCTATGCCCAGTCTGGTTATGTTTATACCATCTTACCGGATCTTTCTACACCTTGTGGTGCCAACGCACAGGGGGAATCTCACGCCACCGATGGTATCATTGGATCTCTTTCACATCTGTATACTCATCCTCCCATGGGTTATGGTTTCCCTCAGGGAGGGGCCAGCTCCTCTAGCACTTATCCCCCTCCCGGCAACATGTATCCAGGACAAAGCACATTTGCCCCATTGCATCAACCGATGCCAGGGCCTTCGGTGGCTCAAACTATTTACCCCAATGTTTCTCAACCTCCTTTCTATCCTTATCAACAGCCCGGTGCTCCAACCCCTCTAGTATTAGCACCCCAGCCTCATATGCCTTCTCAACCTCCACCACAACAGCTACCTCCTCCTCTGAATCAGGTGTATGCATAGTAGAGCATGACTGATCCTCCAAAATCTAAGAAAAAGAGGAATGGCAACCAAAATCAACCAGTGCAAGGTAATCAAGGGTGCCAAGGGAACCTGCCAAACATTAACAACCAGCAACATGGAAATCAGCCCAAAGAGGACAGGCCTCTTCATACGAATTAGCCTTGTTCTTGTTGTGGTGTTCATGGTGATTATATTCATGGTTATCCCCTTTTACCCAAAATGCATCAGTTGTGGGAAGCACAAGTAGCATCTAGAGGATAGAAATCCATGGTTTCGGATCCTCCAAATATTGCGCCTGTTCAACCAATTTTTTTTACCGATCCTTTCCCTCAGCAAGGATATGTGGCTACCCAAACCCCTCAAGGTTAGGCCACCGCTCAAACCTCTCTGTCTAGTACCTCTGATTACCATATTCTCATGATAAATTCTGAAGTGGTTAAGACCGTTGATGTCAACCTTCAAACTCGGTCGCACCAATATGGCAAGCCACCTGCTTCCTTTACAACCGAGTCTCAAACCAAATTTTCCACAGAGTCCAGTTCGACACCTGATTCCCCTCTACATATCCCTCATCCACGAGTAGAGGTCCTTCCCAATATCCACAAAGGGCCATTACACCAAACTGTTGCTTCTGCCAAAGCCACCCATAATTACAGCAGAATAGATGACTTAGCACAATCTCCTGCTATTATGTCAACATTGGAATTCCTGCAGTCATGCCCTTCACAACATAAAGCTCTATTATCTGTTGTGGGTGTTGTGGATCCTTAAGATGATCATTTGATCGTATTTAATGTTGATAAGACAGAACATCCCCCTTTACCTTCATCTGTTGCCTTCCAAATACCAGTCAAGATTCAGAATTCCCATGTTTCTCGATGTATCATTGACAAGGGCGCATCCACTTGCGTGATATTCGCCTCCATTTGGAAGCAACTTAGATCACCTGAGTTAGTCCCATCCACCATCACCTTACATGCTTGGGACGGTCACTTTTCTCATCCCCTTGGCATGTTCCACAATTGTCTGATCACTCTTGTGGGAAATATTGTTTTCATTGAAATTGAAGTCATTGATGCCCCTTTGGATTAAAAAATTCTCTTGGGTTGTAGCTATACCTATGCAATGTCTGTTTTCGCATCTACAGTTCACCATAAGATGTGCTTTCCTCATAATGGAAATATCGTTACCATAGATCAGTTGAAATATTACAAACTGAAGTCTTAGCTCTCTCCTAAGTCTATCATCTCTTCAATGGCCGATAATCAATCAGTCACACCTCTTACTAGTGTTTCCCCTGGAGTCTATAAAGGTTCCACCTTACTTGGTGCATTCCCTGCCCCCCCCCCCTCTTGTCGCAGATCCTAGCTCATCGAATGGTTGCATGATTAAATTGTCTCAGACTAGCCATAAGTGATCAAGTTCAACCACCCATCAACCTAAGCCTCTGAAGCCTGTTGGTGGTCACTCGATGGAGCTTATAGGGCCTTCCTTTCAATTACCTTCCTTTACTGTTGGTGTCTCTTCCACTCCCTTTCAACCAATAATGGTTCCCCCTAGACTTAACCAGTTGGGAGCCATTCCACCAGGCCATTACCCCTCCGATCAGATATCGTTTCTCACTCCCCCATTTGAAGTCTTTTCAGTACCTATTATGGCTATGTTGAGCCTTCCTAATTTGACCCTAGGGATCCCTTTCTGGTACGTCGATCCCTCAGCCGAAACTCTGCCTAGTCAGCTCAAACCTTATACCGCTTTTACCCTGGTCTAACCGATCACCACGACTCCTACCTTTGCTTCAATGCGTCAACCACCTCAACGGGAATCTACTCCTATTACAAAGGCATCTGGTCAGGCGGGGCAAAGCCAGAAAGGAACCTAAAGATAAGGCTTCCTAAACAACTCCTGCTCCTCCTAAGCCTCCAAATAATTCACCTTCGTGCACTTTTTGTTATGTTGTTGGGCATGCCACCGATAATTGTCCTGAACTTCCTCGTCTCAAACCAGTGTTCAAGGAGTCATTTCCTGAATCTGATATCCCGAAGGTCCATCTTACCTTACCAGATTTAGCTAAGAAACTCAAATCGTTGCACACAAACCACCCCTGTGATTTTTGTTATCTTTATGGCCACTATTCTCACCTTTGTCCCCGTTTCAACAAATTTCACGACACCCGTGAAGTTGTTCGCAAAATAGAGGCTGCTCGTAGTGGATCATGAACCCCTCTACTTGTGCGTTCTGCTTCGGTAGAACTGGAGGACATTGTCATACCTCCCCCCAATGTCGAGATGATGAAACCTTCAGCCACCATCCTCTATCTATCATCATTCATGAGATCCTTGGTGGAACACCCCTATGGGGAGTCCCCTTTTATTTCGATTGAACCTCCTTTGGTGATCACCTTGGGCTCAACATTGGTAGATGTTTCATCTTCTAGCTCTTCATCTACCCTCAGTAGCGATGTGTATGTGAACCATATCTCTCATGATGATGTGTCAAGTAGCCCCGCTACGTCACATGGTCTTTCTTCTGCCAATCCCCCCATATTTCACTTTGATCAAGACATTATGGAAGAAATTACCACCCCTGACTTTCCTTGGGATGATATGCACCACCGTGCATAATTCCTCCCACAGCAGTCCCTTGACCAATATGATGTGAGTTTAAAGACTTCATTTCAAATGAGGTCAATCAGTTTAGAAATCCCATTCTTGCACCTGATGCTTTCGACAAAGAAAACATTGCCTTTGGGGCACCTAACGCCATGGAAGAAATTGAGGCTTACTCCAACCTACTCAAAGAATTTCGTAATGTTTCCACCAATTCATATTCAGGGAGGCCTGAACATGATCCTGTCACTGTCAACAACCATATCGACACACGGCCTGATGCCTACCCTGTCCATTAAAATTTGAGACACATTTCTCGATGAGAGGCTCTCAAAACCGCAATTGATAAGCTCAAGAAATATGGATGTTCCTATCTCGTTTTCAATAAAACAGATGCCATTCGTTTCTGTATGGACTTTCCTGACCTGAAAAAAGCTTGTCCCCACGACAGCTTCGCTACACCATATATTTACCATATCTTTACCAAGTGTAAGGGGCATAAAAATTTTAGCCATATCATCCCTCATGCATGTTTTATTTCTGCCATGCATTCAGGTTTCTTGCATTGTGCATTATCTTCTCCTTTGTTGTCTTGTGATGCCTTTCATATGGATCCTTCATCCTCACCATACATCAGTTATGTCGACGATGCAAGTCGCTACTCACGGAATCTAGCCTCGGCCATTTTTACCCCCATACATTTGTTAGTCCTTTCCAATGGGGTATGTATTGGATATGCCACCAATAATCAGGCTGAATATGATGCAGTGATAGGTGTGTCAGTCGATTCCCTTGACAATCGCATCCTTCATCTTCATGTTTGTTTAGATTCCCTGCTTCTTTTTAGACAATTGAATGGTGTTTATAACCCTGTCCTTTTTAGAAGATATTTACAAGTGAAGCTCTTAATTGGTGAATTTGAAACCATTACATTCAATTATGTACCTAGAGCCCAAAATCACTATGTAGATAGCATTGCAAAAAATATTCTAGATTGGCAGTTATCACATGCACTTAGCAAAAGACAATAACATTAAACAAAAGGTGAGCCACATGCTCGTCTTATATAAAATATGCATATCCGTAGTATGTGTCCACAAAATCATAAATTTTTTGGAGTCCTCTACTCTAATAAATCTGACATGCCCATAGCACGTTACAAAATCAAAAATGGGGGCACCCCACACCGCTACATCTAGTCACTATCTGGAGGGTATCGAGCCAATGGTTCGGCTCCTGTAGCCCACAAATCCCGCATACCCTGGCCGGCCATCGCCATGCACCGCACGACCCCTTTCCACTTCGAGGGTAGACCAAAACATGCCTTAATGTAATGATCATCTAGATCTTTCCAGTCGTACTCTGATACCCTAGTCATCAATAGCTTGCATATGTGGCAGAAATCCTCCAATAATGTATCTGAATCTGATCGGGCAGCTCCTCTAGCTGTACTAGACTCTGCAGGCCATGGCGTTGTGCATCGTCCCATATACCTGGTCGGTCTCACCGATGTTATATTTGCATACCAAAAGTAATGAATCAGTACCATATACATCATTCTAAGACTTTAAATGCATCATGAAATATAACAACTTGTTACTTACCACTTGGTCCCCATGCTCGACGAGAGGGAAGTGGAAAGTCTAAATCCCCCTGATAGTTCATACCACTATATGGATAGTCATATATATATAGCGGAATTTGGTCCCAATGTGCAAATAAATCAGGTTGGAACACCTGCCCGACTCCCCCGCCTCCTCCTCTCCTCAGTAGCCACCCCCAGCGGCACATCTTAGGCTCTTGCGGGCCCCCATCCTGGATCTACAGATGAAGTCGAAGCATGGGGATCTTCTCGAAGAAGAATGAGCATAGCACTGTCCCAAAAGCACAATCATGGTTCACTCGTCACTTGCACAGTGACAGTAGCATCATCTGGGCCCACCCATAGTAGGTCTCGCTCAACACACTCTCAACAAGCATCATCTTCCCTCTGGTGATATGGTGGAAGGCCTCGTTGCCCAAGATCTGCAGCACTGCTGTGGCGACAGCTTGAGTCTCTAGTCTCTTTAGGTCTTCGATCGATATAACTGTGCCCTTGACACGAACATCTGATCGACAATGGTGGTCCACAAACTCATAAATATTATACCCTCGCGGTAACACTGGCTGGATGTTTCCCACCTTCCCTAATGGTGGGAGATCAATCAAGAAATAAATTTCATGCACAGTCAGCTCGATCTGGTGCCCCTGCACTATAAATACCTCTAGGTCCGAGTCCCAATAGCTAACTATCGTTGCTAAAAAGGGATCTCCTACCCTCATCAAAGGGTTCTCAAACAACTTGAGCACCCCATATCTTGCCAGTGCGCCTCGAACAGCCTAAACACCCTTGATCTCAGAACGAAGCACCTCAAGATCTCTCTTTCTCCAGTCGATCTTTAACTCTATCATACCTGCACAAAACCAGAAATTTGTCAGTCAAAGGAAGGAAAAAATACCTAAAAAACATCAAGACCCAGTTCCCAACCAAAAACATCAAAAAACCCAACTTTTGGCAGATCACCTTTTTTTCAGTCCTGAACCTGCAAGGTTGCATTTTTTCCCATGAAACCTACTACCCAGGTTGCAGAACAGGCCCCAAAAAGTGTGAGTCGACCGTGAGGAGGGGTAGAATGCTATTCGTAGGCCCTGTGCACCTAATCAGAAATTCTAAAACGCTGAAATTGAAGAGTATGGTTAGGTCACCTACCTGCAACTAATGGATCTCAATTTCGACGGTCGGTTTGTCTGCTATGAATGCTGCGAGATTTAGAGACTTTTCCTGATCTCCACATTCAACACAGCTACACTTGCAAATGAATCAAATTGGACGGAAATCACCCTATTAAAAGAGAAACCCTAATTTTTCTTTCGCCAATTGCGACCAAACCGTAGCTTTGTTCAATGAACCATTAGCACCATTGGAAAGCTCTCACAAAGCTCTAAAATGGGTATTCATTTGTTTTGGTGATTTGATACTTCATCTGGAAACCTTTTCCACGAAGGGTCACTTTGTCGCCTCTCAAAATTGAATTTCTGCACTTGCACCACTTGTACTTGGGGCACCACTTAACCTTCATACTTTTTGACGCTTGTGTAGCCTTTCTTCACGAGTAACCATTTTTTTCTCATGCTTTTATGGTTCCCACTAGGCCTATTTTGTGTGGCAGCATCATCGAGTCACCCTTGTTCAGAGCATCTGAGTTGAGTCATCATCGCATTCATGGAGTCTGTCTCGAGTACCTTTTTTCCTCTGACTACAGTATCCCATCCATTTATGCCTTTTCCCTCTCTCGTGTAGCCCATTTTGGCCTCTAGTCTCACTATCCCCAATCCCCTCAGGATTCGAGTCAATCGATGCTAGGTCATCCATGCTTTTTATGCTCTCACAAGGGAAGTCGTCCATTTGCTACTTAGTATCCCCCATTCCATCATCATCCCTGGTGTCAATCCATCATTCGCTCTACTATATTCCCTCATGCCTTAGTTGAGGACCCTCATTGCCTCACCTATGGCAGACCTCCTTTTTTTGACCTCAACACATTCATTCCAAAAGACAAGTCTAGAGGGCGATGTATCTTGGTTACAACTTCCATCATTTTTAGGTTCCTCGGATTAGCCAAAGGGACTCCTTATTTCCCTTTGACTTGATTTGTTCTTATCTACTCCACTTTAGCACGATCGAGATTCGTATACTCGATAGTTCGGTGATCCAGCATATCGATCCAGTGATTCTCAGGTATGTGTGAGATGTTTCAGATCTCATGAGGGGGTGGCCCTTCAGGTAGCCCCCACATCCCCGGATGACCTCATTTTATTCTACAACCTTAGATGCAGCTCTGCAAATTTTATGGGTTTGGCTCCAGCTACATGCAATGCCTATAGCATGAATGTATCACTTAGGTGATCCATTTATATTTTCAGATCCCTTTCCTGTTGATCAGGGATTCTCTGGTTGTTATTATATCTCATGTACTCGGATATTATTATATTCAGTCTTAGTTGTTGTCCCAGGTGCAGTATGTATGTGGGATCCATTATATTTTTGTCTAGCCCATGTTTACGCCAACATATCATGTACTTTATAGCTCAGTCTCATTTTACTTAGCGAACCATTATTCTTTGTACTTTTCCATCTCGACGGACATAGGTATGCCTCCCTCACCTCATTGTGTACAGGTACCCAACCATTAAAGGAGACTTACGGTTTTCAGTCTCGCCCCCTCAGGGTTATTATCCTCTCTTGCTTTGCTTTGCCTATGTATATCTCTCTCTATGACTCCCCTTCAATGTCTAGTTATTGTGTTCTTACCACATACTTCGGTCATACGATTAGCTCCTAATGCTCGCACGTTGGGGGGAAATCTTCTACACTATTTTTTGGTCATCTAACCATGTATAATTAGATGGATCGAAATACACCATGTAAGACCAATTTTACCATAGTAAAATTTCTTTCACTAAGACATAATTTAATAAACCATAGTTTATTAAGTTATTTCTGGTCCAAATAGAAAACCCCATGAGGAATAGTTAAATAAATCCTTATTTATTTGATTTCCTCTGGGAATATTAATTAAATATATGTTTAATAATATTCCTAGTCATATTTAACCCAATTAATGAGAAATAATTAGATAAATCATTATTTATCTTATTATTCTCTAGGAATAATTAATTAAATCATTATTTTATTAATACTCCTTGTTAAATTTGACTAAATCATTTAGGAATAATAAAATAAATCATTATTTTTTAAATTATTCCTTGATCCCATCTTTGAAATTATAAATAAATATTTTATTTGTTTATTAGTTCTAAATAAAAGTATTTAACCAATTTAAATTCATTTTCCCTCCAACAAAATATATTAAAATATTCCAAGCAGTTAGATCTAGATCTTGGTTAATAATATTTTACTATGCACCATTATCAAGGATAACTGAATATTTTCTTATAAATAGGAGGGTTTTCCATTCACTTCTTACCTTTGATCCTTTTTATCATGGTCGGGCTTTGATACTCTTATCATTGTCTATCTTTGATTATTTTTATTTTCTTTTACTTATTGAGCTCCCTTTGAGTTCTACACGTCTTAGGTATTCTACACCATTGAGAGAGAAACTTTGAAGCTGAAGCGTTTTAGGATAGCCAAGAACCCATCCCATTGAGGGGGACTGTATCAGTTCTCTTCCCAGGTGTTACAAAATACAAAAAATTATTTATAATTCTTGTCTTGTCCATTGGATATTTTGGAGAAACTCTTATTTCATTTTGTTGTTTAGCTACTTGATTTGCGTAGATCTGGGTTTATTTTGCATTTGTTTCGACCGTCTATTGCAGATATAAGAAGTTTGACAGCCATATTTGTTATTAGGGTTGTTTTTCATGTGCAGCTACAGTGATCTCTTTTCGTACACTTTCATTAAGAAATCATACCAACATCAGTTATGTCAACTCTTGAAAAAAACCTTGATGCATTTTCTTGGGACTACAAAGACATGGAACGGGTGAATCCCTCGGTGTGTGCACATCGTATATACATTAAAGAAGGGTGCAATCATGTGCGCCAACCCCAAAGAAGGGTGAACCCAGCTCTAAAGGACATAGTAAAGGAATAACTGTAGAAATTACTGGATGTAGGTTTCATCTATCTTATATCAGGCAGTGAGTGGGTATCTCCTCTTGTCCAAGTCCCAAAGAAGAATGGAAAATGGTGTCTCTTTGTTGATTATCGGAGCCACCAAGAAGGACCATTTCCCCTTGCCCTTTATAGATAAAGTTCTAGATGGCCTTGCGGAAAATAAATTATTTTCCTTCTTAGATGAGTTTAGTGGGTATAACCAGATCCGAATTTTCCCTGAAGATCGGGACAAGACTACTTTTACATGCCTCTGGGGCACCTTCTCTTATAGATTCCTTCCCTTTGGGTTGTGTAATGCCCCATCTACCTTCCAAAGAGTTGTCTTGAGCATTCTATTGGAGCTAGTCCATGATTTAGTAGAAATCTACATGGACGATTTCACACCTTATGGGGATGACTTCCAATAAGATCTCTCCAATTTGGGAAAGGTGTTGAGAAGGTGCATTGATATACATCTCTCCATGAGTCCAGAAAAGTATGAATTCTTAAAAATAGAAAGAGTGGTATTAGGCCACTCAATGTCACAATCGGGAATACAGGTGGACCCGAACAAAATCACCATCATAAAAAGGGTCTCGGCTCCTCAAAAGCAGAGAGATGTCAGAAGTTTCCTAGGTTTAGTTGACTACTATAGAAGGTTTATAAAATGCTTCAGCAAATTGGCTTTGCCATTATTTGGTTTGTTGGCCAAATATTCTGAATTTATCTAGTCTATTCTTTGTCAAGATGCTTTTGAGCTCATTAAGGAAAAGTTAACTACTACCCCCATTCGTTGAGGTCCAAATTTGGATCTGCCTTTCCATATCCACACAGATGCATCAAACAAAGTTGTGGGGGAAACTTTGGGGCAGTTGGAATACAAATTACCCTATGCCATCTATTTCATTTGCAATAATTTATCCAAGGCCAAACTTAACTATATTGTCACAGAAAAGGAACTGTTAGTCATTTTCCATGCTTTAAACAAATTTATACATTATATAATTGGTTATCAGAACTTTGTACACACTCACCATGTAGCCATCAAGTACTTAACGAATAAACCTAATGCTAATGCTAGAATAATTAGATGGTTGTTGTTATTACAACAGTTTGACCTGAAAATTGTTGATAAACCAGGGAAGGAGAATGTTTTTGCATATTTTTTATTCAGACTAACTCTACCTACAGATGAGGAAGGAATGACAGATGAAGAGCTTCTGGATGAACACCTATTTTCTATCTCAACACTCTTTATATGGTTTTCTAGTATAGCTAACTACTTGGTTACTGAAAATTTCCCTCCAAACCTCTCATCCAGGGAGACGAGAAATATCATCAGAAAAAGAACCCCTTTCACCTAGATCAGTGGAAATCTCTTCAAGTTGGGCCTTGACCAAATTCTCAGAAGATGTGTGAGGGAGGAAGAATTTTTTGACATCCTCTTGCCATGTCATTATAGTCCTTGTGGAGGCCACTTTGCTGCAAAAATAACAACCTCCAAAGCTTTGCAAACAAATTACAATTGGCCTACCCACCACTAATATGCCAAGAGATACACTAGTAGAACCATATATGAGGAGGGGATCCCCTTGCTTTTCAATGGTTATAGGCTCAAATTATACAAGAAGCCCATGTCTAGGGCTGAGTATATAAATTCCATAAATAGGGAGGTGTATGTCATTGGAAGCTCCATAGTTTCTAGTGCCTCCCCCTCTAATAAAAAAAGAAAAATAAATAAATAATAAAAATGCATGGGTGAAAACCTCTCTGAGGCGCCCAAGGCCAACTCCACGGTTGAAACCTCTATGAGGCAGTCTTGGAGCAGAAAAAGAAAAAAACAAAGAAATAAAAGATCCTTGGGTGAAAACCTCCTTGAGGCACCCAAGGTAGGCTTTTGGCTTGAAAACCTTTGTGGAGGCATCCCACCTTCCTCAATATATATATATATATATATATATACAAAAAGGAAAAAAAGGAAAGAAAGAAAAAATAAAAGTCACATCTATGTACTCACTTATTTCTGTTTTGCAGGTTGTTGATCAAAGGTATTTTAGACACAAAGGAGCAGTTTTCTTCCTATATTATCTCTCTCCTCTACCTACCCACTCCATAAGAAACTACAACATGCATCCATCCACCCATTTCTCCCTTAAAGTAAGCAAAAAACCCATGTTTTTCTCATGTTTGTAATTGCTATAGGATGTCCTAGCTGCTACGGGATTTCCTGTATTGCTACAAGAAACCATGTAACTGCTACAGGAAACTCATTTGAGAGAAAGGAATCTCTTTGAAGGGAATCTAAACTTCAATAAAAGAATTAAAATGGATTTTTTTCCCTATACCTACCATTCCTAACCCTCACTCCACTCCATGCTTAAGTACTCACTCTCTAAACCATATTTGTCGCCACTAACAGTTAGGTTACCTATTTCTAGACATGGGACCTCTACCATCACCTATCCATCACTCCACTCGCTCCATAACTCCATCCCTATCCTCCATACGCCATTTCCCATCATTTCTCAGTAGTCTGGAGCCCGAAAGAAGCACTAAAAGGACCACCAACAAACCCCAAGAGGATTATCACGCCCACAAAATCACCTAAGCACCTCCATGCAGCACTTGCTAAAATAAAAATCAAATAAAAAGGTTAAGCATCTCACTCAGAAATAAGTTTCTCACTCAGAAAATGTATATAAAAAAAAACGCAGCAAAAGGAAAAATAGTCATGCCTATCACCAAACTCCAGCTCCCTAAATAAAATGAAGTCTGTAAATACTTAGTAATAGGTAGGCTCAGTTATGGCCCTTCACCCTCTTGCTATGCACTCATCTTGACCAAAGTGAATTAATGTCGAGAATTAGAGATTAAAAAGGCGAAAAGGTGGCCAATTAACTTACCCACCCTCGTGAAGTTAAAGTGAATGAGAAGTCGAGTGTGCATGCCACCTGGGAAAGTCAAATCAGTTAAGGGGGATTTCACAAGGACATGGAAGTGATTTCGAGGTAGAGGCAATGATTAAGTGGAGTGGGACCAATGGTCCAGAAGAGGAAAATTCGTGCCACAGTCCATCACTCCACTCCAAATTCAATTAAGTTGCTATAAAGGGAAATGTTGGCTCATTATTCTCATTTAATTTAGCATTTCGAGAGAAGTGGGAGGAAGGAAATTCAAAGTATCTATCAAAGAACGCAGCACCAAGGCCGAGTCTGCATGCAAACCCCGTGCTACAGAAAATTAAGGATGCTACAGAAAACTCCACAGAAAGTTCAGCAGTGAGAAAAATTGCAAAGAAGAGCCTCTCAAAGGTGGTATTAAATCTTAATACCACCATATCCCAAGAAAAAAGACACCAGAGGTCATAGGTAAGTGGTTGCCACTACCCAATGTTGTGATTTTTTCATGAAATTTATACATAGTCAACAATAATTCAGAAATTAAGAGGTTGAATCAAGGTAGCCTGAGATTCTTTAAAAGCTATAATATCTAAGGCCACACTTCACCACCTTCATTCATCCACCTTCCTAACACAGCCATAAAATGGGAGGAAGATTTAACATAAGGGATCCCACGGATATCAAAAGGATAAGATTGCACCCTCGGGTGGTGGAGATTTTCAGGAACCACCAGTGGTTAGGTTTCTTTGAGCTCCTCAAGGGCTTTGATGAGGAGATAGATCAAGAATTTGTTGTGGCCATGCAATCACAAATAGATGAGAGGGGCGCCACTGTGGTTACAGGCCTGGATATCATAATTACACCTAGGTTAATTAGCAGAATCACCACTTTTCCCCTAGGAGTCAAGTCGAATAGGGAAGATAGGGTGTCCAACACTATAACTAAGAAGAGCTTCTTTATGATAGGTGAAGAATTCATTGAAGACTAAAATGGAGAGAGGAGAGAAATCCTTCCATGCCCTTGGGATGGAGTAGAATTTCACATTATGAATTAATTTCATGTGAGGGAAGACTTGGTGTGGTTTATGGATACCACTTCAGGTTGTTGAATGAACTTAGATTTCAAGGAGAACTCCCTCTAGAAAAAACACTGAGAATTCCTTATTTCCTCCTACATTCAATTAGGGACATGAGCCAAATGTCAGGGAAAGGAAGTACCAGCACTTATCTCACCATTGCCTCATCAAGCTGATATTAATTGATGCTCTAAACAAATTGAACCTCCCTGTGTACTAGTCCTCATTCATATATATGGATACATAAGCCTTCATAGCCACCCAAACTGGACAAACATCTGCCTCTATTCTTAGAGAGAGGGGAATGGAAGAAGAAGAAGGGGAGGCTGAAGAGACAAATGGAGAAGATGAGTAAGAAGAAGAGATGGAGGTTGAAACTGAAAACAAAAAAACCCTAGAAACAGAACAAGGAAAATAGGAAAAGAAGAAAGAGAAGGCAAGTGAGGAGGAAATATAAGATCCTTTTCTAGGCATTGATACCGCTCCTCAACAAACCAGCATATCACCTGAGATAACAGAAAAGGAAGTGGCTGCTACCTTGGCCACTTTTAGCAATCCAGTGAAGGCCAAGAGAAAAAAAAACACCCGTGTACTTCAAGACTAGAAATATTTCCAGGGAGTGGCAGGGGAAGCCACAGACTCTAACTAATCCCTATAACAATTTAGGAGTCACCCAAAAAGGATGATGAGATAAGGTTGAAAGAATGGAAAGTTCAAGAGGACACCTCACCTAAGAGGACACATGTGCCCTATAGGAGGATACATTCATCTAGGTTGGCATCCACTACACATATACCAACCCCCACAGACCCTCAAAATACAGAAAATAAGGAAAATCAAGTAAGGGAGGTTTTTCTACAGGAAAAATAGATTTTTCGACAAGAAACTATGTTTGTACTATAGGAAACTCCAGCAATGCCAGAAATAGGGCAGGAAGCCTTGGGGGAGGGAGATAAGGCACCCATGGGTGGGAAAGAGGCCCAAGAATTTGAGAAAGAAGCACAAGTTCAAGGTAAATATGCCAAAGGGGAGGAAGAGAAGGAGAAAAAGGAGGAGCCTACCTCCCAAAATCTATCCCTAAAGATATATCAGCAGTTTCACACCCTAGCCCTCAGCCAAATCTTAGTTCTTACTATACATTTAATTAAGGGGTCATAATGATTCCTCAGAAGCTTGTAGCCCCTTTATTTTATCAGTTGAAACAAGAAAAATCACGCACTCGCCAGTGGATGAAAATTGCTACAACAAGAGGTGTGCATGACATAGGGATCATGGAGGAGAAGATCATTGAATTGGGAAGGAATTTTTCTAATGTTAGACTTAGAGAATCCATGTTGAAAGAGCAGTTTCAGGAAACACGGATAGAGAATGCAAGAATGCATATTCAACTTCAGCAAAAATACAAACAAATTGCCACCATGGCAGATTTGTGCATGGAAGAAATCTAGCACATACATCCATCAAACTCCTATGCCTCAAAGAACAAGGGCTCCAATTTTAGATTAATACATTAGGCTCTCATGGTTCCTTACCTTTTCAGAACTACAGGAAATTCATTTGCTTTTTGAATCAGTGCAACATGGGAGACAAGGCCAAGATGGCATAATTCTACATGCACAATTTTATTTTGATAGACTTAAACATTTCTGACCCTAATCCTAGGTTGGGAGATATGTGTTTAATGGCATTAGCTTCTTGGATGGTAAATGAGGAAGCAAGAGTAGATGAAGTAAAGAAGGTGATGATAAGATAAAACATATATCCTCTACACATAACGGCAGAACTATTCATCCCTGGGGGAGTCATCAACAATCACCTCAGACATAGAATGATGCCAGCCTTGCAGACAAGTACCTCAGCACATAAGCACAAGTCATTGCACATTTTGATGATATTTCTAGGTTTTAAGGAGATGAATGTGTACTGGAAAGTCAAATTATGTGGAATGGCCTCTCTCTTAGTCTCCAAAACATGGAATATCATACCCCAGAGAGATTTAGAAGTGCCCTAGAAATGGCACCACTATACAAGAGGGCTATGCAGGCAATGAAAATACAATAGATTGGCTTGAAACTCAATCCACCTTTGTTTTCGATTCTGGTTCAAGGGAAATACCAAGATAAGGAAAATAGAGAATGGGAGGAGGCAAAAAATAATGTTGGATTCTACCCTCCTGAAGGAACTCCTTCACTTCTTCATTGGGAGGTCAGAGGAGCCACTAAATCACTGAAATAAATGGAGGACCAAGTTTCTCAGAGGATGAGCAACCATTTGGTAGGGGGGTGATGATGAGCCCCATCATTAGGTATAATTGGAGGGGTTAATTATCACCTTTTTAGCCTTATTAGTCTCTCTTTCTCACATTTCATTACATTATGGTCATATATTGCTTGGTGTAGATGGTGATTAAGGCTTGTCATACTTCGAATGCCTAATAATTTTCAGGAACCACCAGTGGTTAGGTTTCTTCGAGCTCCTCAAGGGTTTTGATGAGGATATAGCTCAATAATTTGTAGTGGCCCTGCAATCACAAATAGATAAGAGGTCCACCACTGTGGTTATAGGCATGGCTATCACAATTACACCTAGGTTAATTAGCAGAATCACCACTTTTCCCCTAGGAGTCAAGTGGAATAGGGAAGATAGGGTGTCCAACACTACAAATAAGAAGAGATTCTTACTGCCAGGTGAAGAATTCATTGAAGACAAAAATGGAGTGAGGAGAGAAAGCCTTCCATACCCTTGGGATAAAGTATCATTCCACATTATGAAATTCATTTCATGTGAGGGCAGACTTAGTGTGGTGTATGGATACCACTTCAGGTTGTTGAATGAACTTAGATTTCAATGATAACTCCCACTAGAACAAATATTGAGCATTTCCTATTTCCTCCTGCATTCAATTAGGGACATGGGCCAAAAGGTGAGGGAAATGAAGTACCACTTAGCTCACCATGGCCTCATCAAGCTGATAGTGAATTATGCTCTAAACATATTGAACCTCCCTATGCATTGGTCCTCATTCATATATATGGATAGGGAAGCATTCATAGCCACCCAAACTGTAAAAACCTCTGCCTCTAGTCTTAGAGAGAGGGGAATGGAAGAAGAAGAAGAATGGGAGGTTGAAGAGACAGAAGGAGAATATGAGGAAGAAGAAGAGATGGATGTTGAAACAGAAAACACAAAAACCCTAGAAACAGAAGAAGAAAAAGAGGGATATGAAACAGAGGAGGAAGAAATAGAGGAAAATAAGGAAGAGAAGGCTGGTGAGGAGGAAATATCAGACCCTTTTCTAAGCATTCATTTTCTCTTCAACCGACCATCATATCACCTGAGATAACATAAAAGTAAGTAGTTTCTACCTTGGCCACTTTTAGCACACCAATGAAGTTGAAGAGAAAAATACAAACACCCATGTACTTTGGGACTAGAAAGAGTGTCAGGGTATGGCAAGGGAAGCCATAGACTCTAACCAAAATCCATATAACAATTGAGGTGTAACCCAAAAAGGATGATGAGATAAGGTTGAAAGAAGGGAAATTTCAAGAGATCACCTCACCTAAGAGTACACTTGTGACCTATAGGAGGATACATTCATCTAGGTTAGCATCCACTACACATATACCAACCCCCATAGACCCTCAAAAGACATAAAAGAAGGAAAAGTAAGTAAGGAAGGGTTTGTTATAGGAAAAACAGAGTTTGCTACAAGAAACTATGTTTGTGCTACAGGAAACTCCAGTAGTGCCAAAAACAGAGTAGGAAGCCTTGGGGGAGGGAGATAAGGCGCCCATGGGTGGGAAAGAGGCCCAAGAAGTTGAGAAAGAAGCAAAAGTTAAAGGGAAAGATGACAAAGGGGAGGAAGAGATGGAGAAAAAGGAGGAGCCTACCTCCCCAAAATATGTCCCTAAAGATATCAGCAGTTTCACACCCTATCCCTTAGCCAAATATCAGTTCTTGCTATACATTTATTGAAGGGGGAAGAATAATTCCTCAAAAGCTTACAGTCCCCTTATTTTATCAATTTAAACAAGAAAAAACATGCACTCATCAATGGATGAAAATTGATACAACAAGAGGTGTGTGTGACATAGGGATCATGGAGGAGAAGGTCACTGAGTTGGAAAGGAATTTTATAACGTTAGACTCAGAGAATCCATGTTAAAAGAGTAGCTTTAGGAAACATAGGCAGAGAATGCAAGATTTCATAGTCAACTTCAGCAAAAAGACAAACAAATTGCCACCATGGTAGATTTGTGCATGGAGGCCATCCAGCACATATATCCATCAAAATCCAATGCCATATACCTCAAAGAACAGTGGCTCAAATTTCATATTAAGACATTAGCCTCTGATGGATCCTTACCTTTTCAAAATTGCACGCAATTCATTGAATTTTGAAATCATTCCAACATGGGATATAAGGCCAATATGGAAGAATTGTACATGCACAATATTATTTTGACAGACTTAAACATTTGGGACCCTTAACCTTAGGTTGGGAGATATGCAGTTAATGGAATTAGCTTCTTGGATGGTCAATGAGGAAGCAAGAGCAGATGAATTAAAGAAGGTGATGAGAAGAGAAAACATAGAGCCTCTACACAAGGGCAGAATTATTTAGCCTTAGGGGAGTCATCAAAAATCACCTCATGATAGAGAATGATGTCAGACTTGTAGACAAGTACCTCAGCACACAAGCATAAGCCATTGCACATTTTGATGATATTTCTAGGTTTTTTGGAGATGAATGTGCACTGGCAAGTCAAAGAAGGTGGAATGGCCTCCCTTTTAGTCTCCAAAACATGGAATATCATACACCAAATAGATTCAGGAGTGCCCTACAAAGGGAACCATTATACAAGAAGGTTATGCACGCAATGAAAATACAATGGCTTGGCTTGAAACTCAATCCACCTTTGTTTTTGGGACTAGGTGAAGGTAAAGACCGAGATGAGGAAAATAGAGAATGGGAGGAGGCAAAAAATAATGTTGGATTCTACCCTCCTGAAGGAAATCCTTTGTGTCTTCCTTGGGAGGGCAGAGGGGCCACTAAAGCACTGAAAGAAATGAAGAAGCAGGACTAAGTTTCTCAAAGGATGAGCAACCATTTGGTAGGGGGGTGATGATGAGCCCCATCATTAGGTATAATTGGATGGGTTTATTGTCACCTTTTTAGCCTTATTAGTCTCTCTTTCTCACATTTAATTACATTATGGTCATATGTTTCTTAGTGTAGTTGGTGATTAAGGCTTGTCATAGTTTGAATGCCTAATATGGGTTAAATGCAGGATAATCAAGAAGATATTATATTTTTGTTGAAGATTGTGCAATAAAAGATCAAAGTAGACAGAAATGAGATATTATAGGAGGGATTTCCATCTCCTTAACTCCTAAAGGTAGCCAAGTGATCCTCGATATTCCCTCCAACAACTCGAAGTCAAAGACAGCCAAGAAAGTGGAAGATCAAGTGCACGAAAGCTCCACTTCTCTTGCAGTCAAAGGGGACACATCACCTACTTTTTAGGTATTTTTTGGTAGCTACACGTTAGGTTAAATAGGGTAGAGAAAGAGCTCATTAGGATTCGAATTTTGCAGGAAGATAGTAGACTCTTAGCTCTTGTGATAGACTTTTGATACTTTCATTGTTATGTAATGAGACTATTTCTGCAATAAAATGAGTATTCAATTTTTCCTTCACTGATTTAGTTTTAGAGAGATGATCTTGTGGGTTAGGGCCTAATATATTGGCCTCGGTCTCTCTCTCTCTTGTGTATTTATGTTTATTTTTGTGCCATTGTAGCTAGTTTACTTTACGAGTTTTAGTTAGTTTGCTTACATTTCATTGTACTATTTTTTTGGTTTGCTTCCATTTCACATTTGTTGTAGTTAGGCTCTTATATATCATGGTACAAGAGCATATAAACTCAAAAATTTGTGTGTCAAATCCTCCCTCTCTCACCTCTTTCATTGGAGCTTGAGGAGGTCAGATCTTCACCACAGGCCCAAAATTTCTCTTTATTTTATGATTTCTTGGAAAGAATAGATACATTGTTGTAGTTTTCATGAACATGCTGAGAATACTGAGTTATATTTTTGTTTGAATGCATAAGTGGTTTTTCTTAAATTCAACTCATCTTTTCCATCTTCTTCATCATAGATTTGTAAATTTTTATTGCATGAACAGGTAGTTTTCTTGCAGGTTTGAGTAGAGCAGTAGAGGAGGACTCCACCAGCATCCCTAGCTCCATTTCTCACCCTTCAATAACCTCCTTTCAACAAGATTTCCCTCGGCCCTGTTTCTTAAGATTTTCACCACCACACCGAACAACCTTAGAAGTGAAAGACGGGCTTTCAAAGAAGTTATGAGCTTTTTCAAGGTGTTTTCCACCTTCCATCCACCTATAAACACCTTAATTTCACCTTCTCTACCCCTTTCCTCATCATTTTTGTACTCAAAACACCCTCGTCTTGTTTCTTGTAGCATTTACAGGACATCATGTAGCACTAGAGGAAACTTGTAGCAGATAATGTAGTAGCACCAAATAGCCTCTCCATCAGCCTAAAAACGATCTTCCACCTCACCTAACCCTACCACAACCTCCAAGACACCTTTGGCTCTGAATCCATGAGTCCAATACCTTCTTAAGAAAATGTAGCTCCTCCTTATTTTGCTGCAAAACAGAGTATTTACAAGCATAGTTAGCCCATGACTAGATGTATTGTTAAAGCATAGCATTTAGGCATAAAATAGTTAGAGTTTACTTAGCCATTTTTCTCAACACAGTGTGATTAGATTAGTCTTCATTTCTGCAATTTCAATTCAGCAATTTAATTCATGAATGTTGCCTAGTTTACTTCTATTTCTCGCAATAGCCTAAATTGTAGATTTCCTTTCTTGAAAAATAGCTAGATGTATCTTCTTGCTTTAGAATAACCCTTTGATTGCTGATAGAGTAATGGTTCTGAGTCATTTTTAGTTCTAGGTCTAATTCAGAAGTGTGACAGACTTCACTTAAAAACCCTAGCAATAACACCCTTTTGTAGGACTCAGAAGAGGATGCCACAGGAGTAGAATGCATTTGTTGTGTATATAGCACTATCACCTCCAAGTTTGTATGAACCCTGGGTTGATAAAGTAAAGTAGAGTATCCTCTAGGAGTTTCAGTACTCTTGGTGCAATTCCAAGGCTCACCACTCTGCAAGTGGATCAAACATTTCTCCCAAGTGTCACTGCCAAGTTGACCTAAGGTCCAACAAACAAGGGCTTGAAAACCTGCCAACAAGCATGGGGGCTTGTGATAGCTACATTTACTGCTAGCTAGTTGGTTAACTAGTTAAGTGACTTTTATTATTTGTTAATGAAAAAACTGATACAATTAATATTGTCAATTTTAATAATAGAGTTGTTATAAAATAACTAGATAAGAAAAGTAAAAATTTGATGGTAAATGTTTCCAAGAACTGAAAAGAGGTTGGGAATAGTTGGAAACAGTTACCTGCTCCTCTGAGGATAAAGAATTGATCCCAGTGAGGAGTAGGGGTTCTGTTGATGGATGAAGGAAAGAGTGAAGGATTCTTGAGCTGGCAATTAACCAGTGGAATCACACTAAGAAATTTCCTAAAGTTTTTAGTACTGACTGGACTAGATGTTCTGAGGTCACAGCAGAAAGAAAATCAATTGTTAACCCGTACCTTTCAGTTTGGAGAATGGGGGCAAGGAGGACACAATTGCCTCACTTGATGGTTGGGAGGACCACAACTAAATTAAACTTAAACACAGATAAGTACTCATGCATTCACTGCAATTCTTTATAGATGTAAATACAGTTTTTCTGTCACAGAATTAGAGAAAAAAACATTGTCGGAAACATTTTGTTTGTAGGTAATAAATAGTGAGAAGCTAAGGTTGATTTATACTGATTATTTTGCTGATATTTATATGAGAAAATTACTTATGATATATTTTTAAAACATTGAAAGAGTTCCATCGATATTTATATAAATATATCCTTTTTCGTAATTAAATTTGAGAATTTTCAGATATGAAAAGGATGGTTAACTTTGCAGCTTAAGTTCTTTGGGCTTATGGGTTATAAAAGAAAACTACACATCCTTTAACTTTACAAGCTCTAAAAACTAATGTAATTGTATACAACAATTTAAGAATAGAACTATTATACAGGAATCTGTGAAATGCATCTTTCTTTTAATATTTGTTTCTTTATCAAAGAACAGTATTTCCATATTAAAGATTAAAATGAGAGTAGGAACCAAGCAACTGTCAGTTGAGAGCTTGGGGGTAAAAACCCAACCCCAGAACCAGTTGTTTCTCAGGTACTCTCCTAATATTTTCACAGGCAGATTAGGGTGGTTCGGTCACCGCCAAACGAAAAATAAGGAGTCTTTCTATAAGGATAAACCGAACAGGATAATATGTAGCTATTAATATTTAGAAGAAACTGTGCATCTAATTATAAACAATGAAAATATAAATTCAGGAATCTTTATGAAAAAACATATCGCTAAATAAAGGAATAGACGAAAGAAGAAATCAGTGTACAGTTGAACTAAAAGCAGTTTGATATATATAAATATACAAGAAATCTTTCAAAGAATCATGATGAGTAAAAATACTAAGTATAATTATAAAAAAATAATAATAATAATACAGTGAGGATTATTATCCGCCTAGGATTACTCATGAGAATCTAATCCCTTTAAAAAAAAATATACTATCTTTACAAAAATAAGCAACTGCTAGTTCGAGAGTTTAACCAGGTAAGGGAATAAATGCCCCATTTATAGTACATTCCACTCTACATGTATTAAAACTTCAAGCAGACCAAAGGAGGCTTAAAAGAAAATTTTCGCCTTGAGAAGAGTCAATGAGCCGCTAGAGATTGAACAAGCCATAGCTTCATAAGTACCTAGAAGAGGGTTTGTAAATTAAATTTTTGAATGAACCATTGTGTTGTAGCAGAACCTTGAATGCCTTTTAGCAAGCAGGATAAGGGTTTAGGGTTGCCAACCTGAGTTTATGCTTCCTACGAAAAGATAAAACAAAAGGAAAAAAAAAAAGAACACTGTAAAGAAGCTTTTATGAGACGCAAATCTAAAAGAATGTTTTTCTATGACTAAAAGGAAATTTCAATGCTTGAAAATGTGAAACACAATAGTGCTTATACCTGAAACGAAGAACCGCTTCCAAGAGCTCCCTCCATCGCATTGGAAAACTCTAACAATTACGGCGAGAGGAAATCGAAGGTTAGACCAATTATAACTCTATATAAAACTGTAAGAAATGACAAATAAAGGAGATTCTCTGTCCAAGATAAAAGAGGGTTTCATTGCAGAGATGAAGTAAAAAAAAAAAAATTATACCTGTGTAACCGAAGAGTCGGAGCGAGCTAGGTACATCGGTGTCAAAACATGAACTGGTCGAAAAGAAAAGGGAATATCCCCTCTCTGTGGGCAACGCTGGTAATACTATGCTTTCCATTGCAGAGTCAAGAAGAATCAAAACAAGGTAGGCATTCAGTGGTAACAGTGATGAAGACAGTGCTATCATTCCCAGTCGGAGCTGAGCTCAAGCCTCAACAGACGAAAATGAGATCAAAAATGACAGAGTCGAATAGTAATGTCGAGAATTTAGGGTTGGCGGGCATCACAATGCACCTCCCGCCTAAAACTTCCAGTCGTCAATCTAAAAGAAGTCTACGGTGGAGATGTATAGGATTACTTGGGAACTCCATCAGATCTGGTGGAAAGATTTCGTAGGGAGCAGCATAGTTAATACCCAGTACGAATTTCATTCATGCTACCCAACTAACGTTGCCATGTTGGTAAATTGAGTTAAGAACTCCACCATAATTGAGAAGCCTTACACCTATAATAAATGTAAGCCGGTGGAAAGATAGACCAAGATGCTAAGCGAGGATAACATTGCGGACATGTTAGAATAGTATAATGTTTAAGAAATTTCAATTTGTATGTCCATTCTTTTATTTGAGACCAAAATTATTTTGTAGGTAGGATTACATATATAAATCAAGTTTAATTTATAATATGGTTGGAGAGAACTATATTGTAATAGATATACAACGGAATTTCAAACTTAGAAAATTGATAATGGTATAAGGTAAAAATTTACCTTAGGTAAGTTTTATAAAAATAAAAAAAAATTATGGCTTCACTCCTTGAACCTATGACATATCACGTGCATTCGTAGCATACTAAAAAATACCCCTAATTTGACTACATACTATAAAATATGTTATGCAAACAACTCACAAAATATAAGAAAAGATAGATCAACGACTTCAAAATTAGCCTCTTCAAGGAGGAAACCTCCTTTACATTATACAAATGAATCATTATTTTATGATACAAATGATAATACCTCCTTTGTATATATAGGAGTCTAAGGGGTCACAATATAATCAGAGCCTACATAACAATAATAATGTAAGAAAACAACAATAACAATAGTGGGATTTTATGGGGCACATCAATAACAATATGGGGCTACATGGGAACAACAATAATAAGGGGGATACACTAACAATAAAAATAAGGGGGCTATACTAGTATTATAGGGACCTAGCAAGCCCCTCTCCTTAAAAAATAATTTATCCTCAACGCTTGAGTAGTTCTTGATGCTTCTGTATAAAATTCTCATCCTTCCATGTGGAATCTTCAGTATGTAATTTCTTCCACTAAATGAGATACTCTGAAATTGAACGATTATGTAGTTGTCGAGTTCTTTTTTCCGTGAATGCTTCAAGCTCAAATATTATTTTTCCTTCTTTGTCAATTTTTGGAAACATTTTTTGAACAAGAATCTTGTCACTGATAACCTTATTTAAGCACGAAACATGGAAAACTAGGTGTACTCAGGAAGATGTAAGAAGCTCCAATTTGTATTAAATAGTAGAAATATTTTGCAACGCCTTGTAAGGACCGTAGTACTTGGGTTATAATTTATTATCCTTCTTAGCTTGCTTGAGGGACATTTTTTGTATGATTTTAGCCGTAAGAATACCTGGTTGCCTACCTCAAAACTTATTTCACTATGATGTTGATCTGCCTATTGTTTCATTCAATTTTGTGCCAGATTGAGGTTATCCTTTAAGAGCTGGAGAAAATTTTTATTGATGCTCATTGTGATATTCCATTGCTTAAACCTAATAATTTTATCATAGATATGATGTGATGGATGGTGGATGATATCCATAAAGTGCCATAAATGGGGTCAATTTCGCTATAGTATGGAAGGAAGTGTTATACCACCATCCAGATAGAGGTAACCACTTGACCCATTTTTTGTTTTTATCAGATACAAACAAACGAAAATATCCTTCCAAAAAATTTTCACTATCTCAGTTTTCCCATTAGATCGAGGATGATAAGATGAGCTACGATCTAATTGAGAACCAAGAAAAGAAAATAATTTCGTCCAAAAATTTCTAGTGAAAATTGGGTCTTTGTCACTTACAATAATATTTGGGTTTCCATGAAAGCTTTTGAATTGTTTCCATAAATGCAGTAGCAATTGTACTGGCTTTTAAAGGATGATATAATGCAAAAAATTGTGCATACTTCGTAATTCTATCAACTACCACCATAATGACACTCTTTCCTTCATACTTGGGTAAACCTATGATCAAAATCATTGAGACGTCCTCTCAACACTAACTTGGAATGGCTAAAGGTTGTAATAGACTCAAGGTCTTAATAGTCTCAATTTATTTTGTTGGAAAACTAAGCATTCTGCCACAAACTTCTGAATATCATATTTAAGGCCATCCCAAAAAAAATCCTACTTGACCCTACGGTAAGTTTTTAAAAATCCTGAGTGCCCTAAGGTGGAGGTGTGCAATTCCAAAAGAATTTTTTCTTTGATTTGGGAATTATTACAAAGATATAAGTGATATTTATACCATAATGAATCAATTTTCTAGCTAAATGTATCAGATTGTAACAACCCGGGTGAAATTCCATGTAATAAAAGTTAATAAAGGAAAAATAATAACCACGATTATGGGACACTTATTCCAAGATGAATGTTGGGAAAAAAATCCTAGTGTGGGTGTTCATTTGGTTTATTATGGCTAGGGAAATTGGAAAATGATTTGGAAAGGAAAAATGGCATTTTTGGAAATTTATTTACGAAAATAATGGAAATTTATTTATGAAAATAATGGAAATTAGGAGAAAAGGAAGGTGAAAAGTCACAGGTTTCATGTGAGGAGGAAAATAATAGAAAGTGAATAAAAAATAGGCCTAATTGATAAAAAGGCTTCTGAGGGTCAGTTGGCACCTTTTTTCAGTTCAATTTTGGAGCTCTCTCTCTATTCTCTCTATCTCTTACTCTTGGACACTTATATTTTTCTTGGAGCGCATCAACATTGGATCAAGGAAGAAAAATAAGGCATATAGGAAGAAAATATCAAGCAAGGAAGAGCAGTATCAAGCAAATACAATGGGTTTACTTTCTGGTATCGATTTTCATGTGTGATTTCCTTGCTAGATTTGGTATGCATGGTTATTCATGTATGTTCTCAATTCTTTTGTTGTCATTGGCATGGGTTTCTCCAGGTGTGACAGTGTTCTTCGGCCTTTCCTTTCCATTTCCAGATAGCCATGTTGTGATGGGGTTCTCATGTTTTGTTTGAGTTGGATTTTCATATGGATTCAAAATTGAGTGAGGTGGATCTCTGAATGAAAGAACACATGGCCTAGTAATCCTTGAACTGGATTGTGGATTATAGTAAAGCCACTAGCCTAGTAACCCATGAATTGGACTTAGGGTTGTGGTAAAGCCAAGTATTGTGTACCTAGCTAGGCCTAGGAATCCTCGACCAAAGAATGGTGGGACATATGGTAAATCTTAGAGGTGGGTGCTCTCCATCAAGCCTAGGAATCCTAGGATGGGATATACAGTAAAGCCTGGAGGGTGGAGTCTCGGTTAGGGCCTAGTGATCTGGTATGGATTGTGGTAAATCCTATAGACTAGGAGACAGGTAAAATCCTCACGGTGTAGGTGGATAAATCTGATGGCATCCATTATTGTTTTGGCCTATTGATTTTGTGGAGATCATGGTAAAGTCTGGTATTACATTTTGTGTCCTAGTGATCCAGTGAGGGTGAGGTGAATTAACCTTGGGAAGCCCTGGTTGGTTCTTTTGGTTTGAGTCCCATATTCATGCTTGGAATATGGCACGGGGGTGATTGGCTGAAGAGATATTTGGCTCAACTAATCTATGGTCGGGTGGAACTTGGTAGTCCCATACCGAGTTGGTTTTTTCATTCATTAATAAGAGTTCCTTTCCATGATCATTTATGTGTAAAGGTATTGGATTCTATGTAGCATTTATGGTTGTCATATACTTAGTATTTTTTTTTTATATGTTGGTTATGAATGTGCTTATGCCAGTGAAAATGTATGGTTCTCATCATGTTTTTATTTTTAAATGAATGAGAAATTAATATATGACCTAATATATGATAATGCAACTAATTATATAAGGCATAAATTCTTCTTAGTGATTCTCATATGAGTATGAGACCCTATGCTCATATATGTTTTTTAAACCTATAGAATGCATATTTGTGACATTTTTAATGAAATGTATGTCATGGATAGTGGGGGTCCATTCAACTCCTTGTTCAAGTAATTGCATTTACATCATTATTATGATGTTATATTTAATTTTTAGAAGTGTCATGGAGTTATGGGCAATGACCTGATCCCTCGACCTGAAAAATTGGCACGGAAATTGGGGTCACAGGCTCGGAACTACCTAGAAAATTCCCCAGTCGCATGAATACCCATGTTGTGTGAGTGGCTGGAAGTTTCCAGTCGCACTCTTTCCCATATCAAGGGAGCGACTGGGGGATTAATGCGCTAAAATGTCAGTTTGATTCAAGGGCTAGCCTCCTGGAAGGTTTGGATGGGTCATGGGTGTCCTGTAGCATGTGAAAAAGGTATGTGTAGTTGTGTGGTGTTGATTCCACTTCCTTAAGGTGACCTAGGAGGTTGAATCAAATCATAGTAGCCTCTCGTCACATGTTTACCCTAGTGGACCGGGTAGCTTGGTTAAATGTGGGAAGAGGGTGTTATAAAGTGGTATCAGAGCATGGTTCACCCCTTGCATTGGATGGAAGGTGTGTGTTGGTCATGCATTCATGTCGGTTGCACAAGTGCTACTCATCCTTGTGGCCTATATGCTTGTTTCATATGTACAGTGTTAGTCATGGTTGTAGTGATGTCACCATGCAAGAGTTGATGGTGTTGTTGTGGAATGTGTCTTCATGAGTATATGATTGGTTATGTGTTGTTTATGATTACATGTTGTCAATATACATTGATATGGTTGTTGTTTTCATGCATGAGTTTAGGGTATGTGATTGATATGGTCATGAATTTATCACTCAACTCTGTGTTGAAAAGTCAACAAGAAATGTGTGTCTAATTTAATTTTCCTTTAATTAAATTGGACAATAAAATATAATATTATCTCATAATCACTTGTAATAGTTAACTGAGTGTGATAAACTCAGTTAGCTCATGAATTTAGAGTTGAGGGTGGTTGGTGAGGCATGAAGAGTGATTCTATTAGTTATGGAGTTCGAATTGCAGTTAGTGCATTAGTTTAATGCATGAGAAATTAGTTAACTCAATTAATTTAGTTAAATTCAGTTGAACTAGTTGTAACTCTTTGTTTCACTAGTGAGAGATCAAGTGAATTAAATCATATTTAATTCACACGCAGTGATTTTCCATGAAACTTAAGATTTACTATTAATATCTGCATGCATGTTAGTTCCAGTGGAGACCCAGTTGAGAGAAAGGTTAAAGGGATGCTAACTATAAGTTGTATCATTAGTAGGTTTCCTGCATGCAGCCAGACATCCATTGAATTCCCATGATGCTTGCACATTTTTGGAAGTTTTAAATTCGTAAAGAATAGGGATTTCATTCCACATGAATTTCGCAAGCAAGGTAGGTTGATTAGAGGCAGGAAATTGGCTAAGTGTTGGTCGATTTTGTCTGGGTCAGTGTAAGACAGTTGTGAGAGTGTAGGAGACTCTTGTGAGAAGAGTGCATTGTAATTGTTTCATCATTCCATGGTGAATATACAATAGAATATAGAGGGGTTTTGAGCAGCAAGCTTTCCCCGGGAAAATATGTGTGTTGTGGTTTAATTTGCTTCTTTCTTGACTTGTTGTTGTAGAAGGATTTAGTATCTAGCTTTAGTACATTGCTTGATCGGATTGAATCCATTGATATACATATGTTTGTATAATTTCTACATGGTATCAGAGCATAAGAAATCACTATAGTGAAGAATAAATTGATTTTGTGACTGAATAGAATTTGAATTTTCAAAAGTCTTCCTGGTGCGACAGGCAGATCATGATCGAAATGGATTCAATGGCTTGAGATTGGAGTATGCACTCGAGGGCATCTCTAACTATATTGCGTGGAAAGACAGGATAGAGGCAGTACTCGAGGATAATGGGTTTAAAGAATTCATTCATAATGACATTCCCAAACCCATTGCAGCAGATGCCACAAATCTTGATGCTTGGCAAAAGAAGGTTGCAAAGGTGAGGAGAATATTACTAGAGGGAGTAAGAGACCACATTGTCTCAAGTGTCCATGGAAAAGTGACTCCATATGCACTATGGAAGGCTTTGACAGATCTATTTCAGAGCAGCAGTGATCATAGAAAATTGGCACTGAAGGACAAGCTCAGGAAAATCAAAATGGATAAAGGTGACACTATTTTGAAATATTTAACAAAGTTTTTCCAATGTCGGGATGAGCTTTGGAGTGTCAGAATTACTGTTGCGGATGATGACTTAGTGAGCCTAGCTCTTCTAGGCTTTCCCAAGGGTTGGCATAGTTATCAGGACTCTGTCAGTGGGAGGGAGAAGCTGTCAGATTGGGAACGAATTTGGTCAGAATTTGTGCAAGAATAATTCAAGTGGAATACCAAGGATGGATCTTCATCTAAGATAGATGATGAAGAAAATTTTTCTTTGGCTGCTAAGCCAAATAAGGGGAAAGGAAATAAATCCTATTCCAAATCTGAGTCTGGCAAAGAAGGAAAGAAGTGTGGCATGTCTAGAGTGAAGTGTTTTCACTATCACGAGCATGGACATTATGCCATTAATTGTCCACAAAATAAGTAGAACAAGAAGGCTTTAGGATCTGCAGTTGGTGAGGCTTTGTCCTCACAATTTGAGCTTGACTTCTTGCTCATTTCATGCATGGTTTCAAGTGAAATGGGATTGGTTTAGTACTTGGATAGTGGTGCATCTTTCCACATGACAGGAGACAGAAATTTTCAATAGCTTGGAGGGGAAGGACCTCCAGATGCATATTGAAATGGGTGATGGCGGGAGGTATAGTGATAATGGGATTGGTATAGTTACCTTCCAGATATAGTCAGGTAAACCCTTCTTATTAAAATATGTAATGCATGTACCAGGCTTGAAGAAAAAATTAGTTTCAGTCGCAATGTTGGAGGATAGAGGCTATGATGTGGTTTTCAGTGAAGAGAAATCTTTCCTTCGACACAAAGCCATAGGACAAGCCAAGAAGATTCAGATTCATATGAATAATCTCTATAAACTTGATGTAGATAGCTGCGCAGCATTGTTGTTTAAGGCAGACAAAGTGGTGATCTAAGATGAGGGTGAGTTATGGCACAGGAGATTGGGCCATCTACACCACGGAGCCTTAAAGTTCATGCGAAAGATTTCTATGGGTCTCCCCAAGGGTAATATTACGCAAATAGACACATGCAAGGGATGTACTATGGGGAAGTATGCAAAGGCCACTTTTCACGAGAAGGATAACTGAGCTTCGGAAATCCTTGAGAGAGTTCACTCAGACGTGTGTGGACCATTCTCTACTACTTCGACAGCAAAGCAAAAGTACGATGTGATCTTTATTGATGATTTTTCTAGAAAGTGTTGGATCTGCTTCATGCAGAAGAAAGATCAGATGTTCTCAAAATTTCTTGAGTTCAAAGCACTGGTGGAGAAAGACACAGGGAAGAATGTGAAGGCTTTTAGGAGCAACAATGGTGGTGATTACATCTCCAATGAATTCAAGAACTTTTGTAGCAAAGAAGGAATTCGGAAAAAGTTGATTGCGCCTCATAACCCACAACAGAATGGGGTCACGGAAAGAAAGAATAAAACAATTGTGCGTGTAGCACGAGCGATGTTACATGATTAGGGCCTACCATTGCATCTGTGGGTGGAGGCATGCAACACAGCGATATTTGTGAAAAACCATAGTCCTCATCAAATACTTGGCATGAGTACACCAAAGGAGGATTTTTCTAGTAAGAAACCTAATGTTTCATATTTTAAAATTTTTGGCTCATCTGTATATGTGCATGTGACCAAAGACTCTAGGAAGAAGCTTGAACCAATAGGTGAGTTTGGGATATTTGTGGGCTACACTAATACTCCTGACAACTACTAGGTGTATTTTCCAAACAACAAGATGATTGTTGTGAGACGGGATATAAAATTTGATGAGGAGAGAGCCATGAGATTGTCCCTTGAGAGGGAGCTGGATTTGCATGCAGATGAGGAACTCGTGGTTCCAAAGAATGAACCTCAAGATGTGGAGAAGCCACATGCAGAGGATCATGGAGTGGCAGAAAACACTCATGTAGAACCACACACCAGAAATGGTAGAAGGCGCACCACGGAAGCTGACAGATTGAGACTTGATGCGGCAAAGCATGTAGGAGCACCTACTTCACTACGCATATAGAGATAGTCTTTAGACAGTTTTACTGGATACATGGCTCTTATGAGCAAGTGGATTGTGACAAAACCGTCCTCCTTTGAGGAATCAGTGTAGCAACCAATTTGGGTTGGTGCTATGGTTGAGGAGTATGACTCCACCATCAAGAACAGTGCATGGGAATTTTTCCCAAGACCAATCAAAAAATTAGTGGTTGGATCCAGATGGATCTATAAGGTGAAGCAAGAAGTGGATGGGAGTGTGGAGAATTAAAGGCTATATTTGTAGCCCAAGGATTCTCACAAGTTGAAGGGATTGACTATGAGGAGACTTTCACACTAGTTGCGAGGTACTCATCGATTAGATCAATCCTTGCACTCCCAGCGCAGATGGGATGGCAGATACATCAGATGGATATGAAAAATATGTTTCTCAATGGATTTATTCAGGAATAAGTGTACATAGATCAGCCAGAAGGTTTCAAGATATTTGACAATGAGTTTCTTGTGTGTCGACTCAAGAGAGCACTTTATGGGTTGAAGGAAGCACCTCGTGCTTGGTACACTCGGATTGACAACTATTTCACCGGGTTGGGCTTCACCAAAGTGAAGCAGATGCAAACCTGTACTAGATTTTGGTTGATAGTAAGCTCTTGATTATAGTACTTTATGTTGATGATATAATTTTGATAGGTGATGAGCAGCTGATAACTTCTTGCAAGGGAGTTAAAAATGAAGGACATGGGATTCATTCACTATTTCTTTGGTTTGGAAATATGGCAGCGGGATGGTGAGCTATTTGTTTCTCAAGGCAATTATGCCAAAGAGATTCTGAGTAAGTTTCACATGGAGAGCTATAAACCCATGGAGACTCCTCTTCTAGGAAATTGGAGGAAAGAGGATGCTACTTCAGGAGAATTAGTGGACGCTACTATTTACAGGCAGCTAGTGGGTTCAATGATGTACTTGGTGAACACAAGACCAGAAATTTGCTATGCAGTTAACCAACTGATTCAAACTATGTTTAAGCCAACTAAGCTCTTTTGGAAGCCAGGGAAGCATGTCTTGAGATATCTCAAGGGCACTACATAGTATGGATTATGGTACAAATGGACAGTGGGAGTGAAGCTTCAAGGCTTCATGGATGCAGATTGGGAAAGCAGTCCATCATACTAAAAGAGCACATGAGGAGGGATCTTCAGCATAGGATCGATAGAATTTTCTTGGTACAGTAGGAAGCAGCAATCTGTGGCACTCAGTTCAGCAGAGGTGGAGTACATGGCATAAATTCACGCTACATGTGAGGCCATCTGGATGAGAAAGATCCTAGTTGGTTTGTTTGGTTCTCAGATGGATCTGATGGTGATACATTGTGATAACCAGAGTTGTAATAAACTCTTAGTTAATCTGGTATTCCATGATAGTTCCAAGCATGTAGACATTCGGTACCACCATCTCAGAGATTGTGTTTAGAGGTGCATTATGTTACTTCAGTACATTCCCATGGAAGATCAAGATGAAAATATTCTGACGAAGGCGCTCGCTGGGAGAAAATTTGAATACCATAGAGGCAGGATCGGGGTGGAAAATAATCCCTTTCTTGTTGAGAGGGAGTGTTGAAAATTCAACAAGAAATGTGTGTCTAATTTAATTTCGCTTAATTAAATTGGACAATAAAATGTAATCTTATCGCATAATCACTTGTAATAGTTAACTAAGTGTGATAAACTCAGTCAGCTCATGAATTTCGAGTTAAGGGTGGTTGGTGAGGCATGCAGAGTGATTATATTAGTTATGGAGTTCGAATTTCAGTTAGTGCATTAGTTTAATGCATGAGAAATCATTTAACTCAATTAATTGAGTTAAATTCAGTTGAACTAGTTGTAACTGTGTGTTGCACTAGTGAGAGATCAAGTGAATTAAATTAGATTTATTTCACATGCAGTGATCTTCCATGCAACTGAAGATTTACTATTAATATCTGCATGCATGTTAGTTCCAGTGGAACCTATTTGAGACAAAGGTTAAAGGGATGTTAACTATCAGTTGTATCATTAGTAGGTTTCCCACATGCAGCCAGACATCCATTGGATTGCCCATGATGCTTGTGCAGTTTTGGAAGGTTGAAATTCCTAAATAATAGGGATTTCATTCCACATGAATTGTGCAAGTAAGGCAGGCTGATTAGAGGTAGGAAATTGGCCAAGTGTTGGTTTATTTTGTCCAGGTCAGTGTGAGAGAGTTATGAGAGTGCAAGAGACTCTTGTGAGAAGAGTGCATTGTAATTGTTTCATGATTCCATGGTGAATATAAAATAGAAGATAGAGGGTTTTTGAGCAGCCAGCTTTCCCCAAGAAAATATTTGTGTTGTGGTTTGATTTGCTTCTTTCTTTACTTGTTTTGATTGGCAATCATGTTTATTTTCCGCAATTGATTTGTAGAAGGATTCAGTATCTAGCTTTAGTACATTGCTTGATCAGATTGAATCCATTGATATACATATGTTTGTATAATTTCTACACTCTGGTTATAATGATGTTTATATGTTGACATGTTTACATGTTATACATCTATATGATGTTATGATTATATTTATGTTTATACATGCATTACGTTTATTTTTGGTATCTTGTAGATGATATATCCTCCCCGAATTATGCTAAGGTACGTTGGTTTGTTTATGATTTGGTTTAGCTGACACAAGATGCCTTGCAGGAAAGAGATCAAGATGAATAGCAAGATAGTATATTACAGTTCACAAGATTCTCTTTATGGGTCAAATGAGCAGTGTGGTGTTGGGAGCACTTCTGACTTCATAGACACATTGAGAAGCTTTAAAGCATAAATAAGGATTTGTAAGGTGGACAATGACAGAATCATGTAGGTACAAGAGAAACAAGCAGAGGTTAATGCAGTAATACTTCAGATTTTTTCATAATTGTAGTGACAAGGTCCACTTCGAATCATCCATGGGAAGGAGGAAAGAACTAATGGGTCATATGGAAGTAGATCTCATGGTGGGAATAGATCAGATAGATATGACATGGTTATAGATGGAAGATTGTTAGATACTCCGGATAGGAGAGGTGATGGACATAGATGTTACTCTAGTTCTGGTTCTGACAGGAATTATGATCGTCATCATTATCATCCTTACAAGAGGAGTGATAGGGGATACTTTTCGTATGATTTTAAGAAAGCAAAGCCACCAAATTTTGATGGATATTTGAAGAAGTCAGAAGATGCAGAGGCTTGGATACTTGGGATGAAGAAGTTATTTGAGTTTCATAATTACACAGATAATATGAAGGCCATAATACCTATCTTCAACCTGAAAGGTAAAGAATATGTCTAGTGGGAAGATGTGAAGAGGTTCGGAGACATCAGGATAGAGGACTTGAGTTTGCATGAGTTCAAGTTTCTTTTTAGCAAGAAGTACTTGTCAGAGAGGTACTACAATAGTAAGGATAAATAATTCTATGAGCTAAAGATGGGATCGATGACAGATAAAGAGTATAGAACTAAGTTCCTGGAGCTATTTAGGTATGTACCATATCTTAAAGATGAAAAGGCCAAAGTTTAGATATTTTTCAGTGGTTTTCCATTAGCATTTAGAGATCGGATTGAGTATGATGAGCCTCGTTCACTTGAGGAAGTTATTGGGAAGCTGAAGCATTTTTATGAGTAGTCAAAGCGTAAGAATTAATATCATTAAGGATGGAAATTGAAAGAAAAAGATAAAGGTAAAGGTAAATGGCAGGAAAAAAGAAAAAGGCCTCAAAATGCAGAAGAGAAAGAGAATGTGGCACCACATAAGAAGTTCAATGTAGCTAGACAAGGACATGGATCACAACAGTAGCATATAGGTGATGGTACAGGATAGTTGAAGTGTTGGAAATGTGGCAAAGAAAATCTCAAGAGAGATTGTTCACATAATTAGGGAAGTCGGCCTCATATCTATAGTGCACAGAAGGTGCAGACTATTTGGCACGTTGGTCAGAGTATTCCTCGTATCTTTGCAACATTGGATAATATGCAAAAAAACCATGAGGCATCTATCATTGAGATGGAAGGTAAGCTTTGTGAGCAAGTTGTTTCTATTTTTATTTCCCTTGGATATAATTATAGTTATGTTAACCCTGACTCGGTGGATAAGTGTGGTTTGAATAAAGAAGTGCATGCAAAGTCTTGGTTAGTGCAGTTGGATACAGGTACCAAGAATGGAGTTCATCAATGGGTAAGATCTTGTGCATTTGAGTTGAATGGTATGTCTACATCAGCACATTTGAATGCATTGTTAGTGGGATCATATAGTATGATTTTGGGTATGGACTGGCTATATATTCATAGGACCAAATTGGATTGTTATGAAAACTTTATTGTGTGCTTGGATGATAATGGAGAGCAAAGAATCTTACAAGGTAAGAAGAAATAAACATCAGTTAGGATGGTGATAGCTATGAAGTTAAATCGTAGCTACCGAAAAGGGTGTGTGTTATTTACAGTGTAGATTTATAGTGACAAAGGTAAGGAAGATGAGGATGTGAAAGTGTTGAGCAGGTACCTGATATTGCAGTAGTTTTAGGATGTGTTTCCTGTAGAGGTTTCAAATTTGCCACCTCATAAAGAGGTATATTTTCCTATTGAGTTGGTACCAAGGGAAATGCCAGCATCTAAGGCACTGTATAGGATGAGCACTCCATAGTTGGTAGAGTTGAAGTTGCAGTTAAAGAAAATTCTTGACAAGTGATACGTTAGGCCAAGTGAATCACTATGGGGTGCACCAATATTGTTTGTGAAGAAGAAGAATGGAACTCTCAGGTTATGCATTGATTACAGGTAGTTAAACAAGGTGACCATTAAGAATAGGTATCCATTGTCGAGGATTGATGACTTGTTTGATCAATTGGAGGGAGCAGCAATGTTCTCAAATATTGATCTGAGATCTAGATATCATTAGGTATGCATTAAGGAAGAGGATATTTACAAGGCATCTTTTCGAACTAGGTATGGGCATTATGAGTTTTTCGCAATTCCATTCAGTTTGACTAATTCTCCAGCTACCTTTATGTGCTTGATGAATAGTGTGTTATGTTTGTATCTAGAAAATTTTGATATTGTATTCATTGATGACATTTTAAAATATTCTGAGAATGAGGAAGATCATGTCGAGAATTTAGCAGCATTATTTAGAGAGCATTAGTTGTATTCCAAACTCATCAAGTGTAGTTTATTTCATACATAGGAACATTACTTGGGGCATGTGGTCTCGAAGGAAGGCATAATAGTGGATCCAGATAAGATAAGGGCTATCATGGAGTGGGTAGCTCCTAGAAATGTGGATGAGGTAAGATCATTCATGGGGCTAGAAGGCTACTATAGGAGGTTCATCAGGAAATTCTCTCGCATTGAATATCCTATTACGTCACTACATAGGAAAGGTAAGAAATTTGAATGGACATAGGAATGTGCAACAATTTTTGAACAATTGAAGTAGTTGTTGACGAATGCTCCAGTGTTAAATATTGTAGATCCGAACAAAAAGTTTGTAGTATGTGCATATGCTTGCAAGAGAGGACTTGGTGGATTCCTTATGCAGGAAGGATAGGTAGTGTTCTATGAGTCACAAAAACTAAATGAGCACAAGAAGAATTATCCAACACATGATCTTGAGCTAGCAGTGATCATCCACGCATTGAATATGTGGAAGCATTATCTTCTTGGTAGGAGGTTTGTATTGATGATTTATCACAGTGGTTTAAGGTATCTATTTTTCCAACCAAATATGAATGCCAAACAAGCTATATGGTTGGCCACGATCAGTGAGTTAGACTTCGAATTAGGTATATCAAAGGTAAAGAGAACATGGTTGCAGATGCTCTTAGCAGGAAGATACATGTGAATCATATAGAAGTTATGAGTTCTTGTGGGACAGACTTACATGATAGGATCTTGCAGGAGGGTCAGCAATATCTTAGGTATATGGAGGTTAGACACAAGTTACAGCAGAGTAAAGGTACAAGTATAGGTAGCGGTATAGATACAGGTATAGGTAGTGGTACAAGTACAGGTGTAGGTGCATAGGATGTGGACTATTGTCTTACAGTAGATGGATTGGTCAGGTTTAGAGACGAGATATATTTTCTAGATAGTAGTGATCTCAAGAAAGAGATCTTAAGGGAGTTTCATGTGAAACTATATTCAGGTCACCCAGGCTATCAGAAGACATTGAATGCAATAAAGAAATTATATTATTGGTTGAATCTGAAGAAGGATGTGGAAGATTTTGTGACTAGATGTTTGGATTGTCAGCAAGTAAAGGAATATTGTAGGCATCTAGGTGGACTACTACAGCCAATTGCGATTTTAGAGCGGAAATAGGAGGTAATTTCCATGGATTTCATCACAAGTTTTCCCAGGACATCTAGGTAGCATGATTACATCATGGTTGTGGTGGAAAGATTGACTAAGGTAGTGCACTTCATGCCAGTGAAAACTAATTATTCAGCTAGTGGTATCACAGGTATTCATCAAACATGTGTTCATATTTCATGGTTTTCCAAAGAATATTGTGTCAGACATGAATGCAAAGTTCACTTCCAAGTTTTGGGAGTTATTTTCACTTCATGCCAGTGAAGACTAATTATTCATCTAGTGATGTAGCACATGTATTCATCATATATGTGGGCATATTGCATGGTTTTCCAAAGAATATTGTGCCAGACAGGAATGCAAAGTTCACTTCCAATTTTTGGAAGGAGTTATTTGCAGGATTAGGTACAGGGTTAGCTTTCACTACAGCTTATCATCCACAGACATATGGACAAAATGACAGGGTCAAAAATATATTGGTGGACATGTTGAGAATGTATGTGATGCATCATCATCGAAAGTGGGAAAAGTACATTCCACTGGTAGAGTTCACATACAACAATGGTCATCGGGAACATTTGAGGATGAGTATATTTGAGGAAATGTATGGGCAGATTTGTAATACTCCCTTCAGTTGGAGTGATCTGGTGAATAGGGTATTGATTATACCATACATGTTAGAAGAAATGGAACAGGAAATGCAAGTAATCAAGAAGAATCTGAAAGCAGCACAAGATAGGCATAAGAGTTATGCAAATCATAATAGGTTGTTTAAGCAGTTTCAAGGTGGGGAACAGGTGTACTTGCACATCAAACAAAAGAAGAGCTCATTGTGGATTGGACTATGTGCCAAGCTAGCACCTCAATTTTGTGGACCTTTTATGATTCTTGAAAGGATTGGTCCAGTAGCCTATTGACTTACATTGTCTCCGATAGTGAAATTACATGATGTGTTCCATGTTTCATTTCCTAAGAAGTATGCTAAATATGTTGATCATGTGATTGATTGGTTTGTATTGCAAGTGGATCCATAAGGAAAATTCGATCCAAAACCGCAATGTATATTGCAAAAAAATATGTTCATGCTCTGGAACCAAGAAATTGATCAGGTTAAAGTGAAATGGAAGCACTTTAGGCTCGATAAAGATACATGGGAGATGGAGGATCAGATGTGGGCTATGTATCCTTCATTGTTTTATGGTTGAGGCAAAGAAGTTTTGGTATGATGCTTTTTATATGTTTTGGTGTGATGTTTTGGTATATGTGCATATGTATATGGATTTAAATATCACCATGAGATATGTTATAAAGCTCTAATAAGCGGTATGGGTGCTATGTCATTATAGTTATCATGTTGTTATGTTGTCATGTTGGTTTGCTTCTCAACATGGTGATCATTGTAAATATTGCATCGAGATAATTTATAAAGCTCCATGGGCAGTATGTTTGATTTTCAGCGACTTTGTTGAGGTATAGGTGTGGTTGAACAATGAGGATGGTGTCCACTAAGGGTGATGGTTTTGTAATAGCCCTAGTGAAAATTACATGTAATAAAAGTTAATAAAGAAAAAATAATAACCATGATTATAGGACATTTATTCCAAGCTGAATGTTGGGAAAAAACATCCTAGTGTGGGTGTTCATTTGGTTTATTATGGCTAAGGAAATTGGCAAAGGAAATGGAAAAGGCTTTGGAAAGAAAAATGGCATTTTTGGAAATTTATTTATCAAAATAATGGAAATTAGGAGAAAAGGAATGTGAAAGGTCACATGTTGCATGTGAGGAGGAAAATGAAGGAAAATAATGGAAAATGAAGAAAATAGAGGCCTAATTGATAAAAAGCTTATGAGGATCAATTGGTACCTTTTTCAGTTTAGTTTTGGAGCTCTCTCTCTATTCTCTCTCTCTCATACTCTTGGACACTTATATTTTTCTTGGAGCACATTATAATTGGATCAAGAAAGGAAAAGAAGGCATAGAGGAAGAAAATATCAAGCAAGGAAGACTAGGATCACGTAGCTATAGCGGGTTTTACTTGCAGGTATTGATTTGCATGTGTGATTTCCTTAGTAGATTTTTCATGCATGGTTATGCATTTATGTTCTTGGTTCTCTTGTTGTCATTGGTATGGGTTTTTCTAGGTGTGACAGTGTTCTTCAGTCGTGCCTTGCCATTTTTGAATAGCCATGGTGTGATGGGGTTCTCATGTTTTGGTTGAGTTGTATTATTGGATGGATTCGAAACTAAGTGAGGTGGATCTGTAAATGAAAGAGCACATGACTAATTAATCCTTGAACTGGGTTGTGGATTGTGGTAAACCCACTGGCCTATTAACCTCTGAATCAGACTTTGGGTTGTGGTAAAGCTAGGTATTGTATGCCTTGGTGGGCCTAGGAATCCTCGACTGGTGAATGGCGGGATATATGGTAAATCCTAGAGATGGGTGCTCTCCATCAGGCCTATAGATATTGGGATGGGATATACGGTAAATCCTGGAGGGTGGATTCTCAGTTAGGGCCTAGTGATCTGGTGTGGATTGCAGTAAATCCTAGAGACTAGAAGATAGGAAAATTCCCCACAGTGTAGGTGGAGAAAATTAATGGCATCCACGCTTATTTTTGCCTAGTGATCTGGTGGATATCATGGTAAAGCCTAGTATTACATTGTTTTGGCCTGGTGATCTGGTGATTATTGCGATAAAGTTGGTTTTTATCGATGAGGATGAGGTGGTTTAGCCTCGAGAAGCTCTGGTTGGTTCTTTTGGTTTGAGTACCACATTCATGCTTAGAATATGGCACGGGGGTGATTGAATAAAGAGAGATTTGGCTCAACCAATATATGATCAGGCGGAACGTGGTAGTCCCATATCGGGTTGGTTTTTGCATTCATTAATAAGAGTTCCTTTCCTTGGTAATTTATGTGTAAATGTACTAGATTCTAGGTAGCATTTATGGTTATTTTATCCTTAGTATTTATGTTGTTTATATGTTGGTTATGAATGTGTTTTATTATAGTGAAAATGTGTGGTTCTCATCAAGAGTTGATTTTTAAATGAATAAGCAATGAATATATGACCTAATTAGATGATAATGTAGCTAATGATATAATGCATCACTGCTTCTTAGCGATTCTTAGATAAGTATGAGACCCCTATGCAAAGATATGTTGTTTAAACCTGTAGAATGCATATTTGTGACATGTTTGATGAAATTTCTGTCATGGCTAGTGGGCATCCCTTCAATTCCTTGTTCAAGTGATTGCATTTACATTGTTATTGCGTTGTTATCATTTGTTTCTGGAAGTGTCATGGAGTTCTGGGAAGTGACCTGATCCCTGGGCCTAAAAAAGTAGAAAAGAAATCGGGGTCACAAGCTCAAAACTAACCGGAAAATTCCCAATTCGCAATGATTCCCATGTTGTGCGAGTTACTGGAGGTTTCCAATTGTACTCTTTAACATATCAAGGGAGTGACTAGGGGATTGATTCACTAAAAGTTCAATTTGATTCAGGGGATAGCCTCCTGGAAGGTTTGGATGGATCTTGGGTGTCTTGTATCAGGTGCAGAAGGTTTATGTAGTTGTGTGTTTCTGGTTCCACTTCCTTAAGGTGACCTAGGAGGTTGAATCAGATCATAGTAGCCTCTCATCACATGTTTACCCCAGTGGACCGGGTAGCTTGGGTAAATGTGGGAAGAGGATGTTACGCAGATGTAATGGGATCTTACTGCAAATTTTGAATGAGTGTCCACACCTCTTCATCATTCTTCCATTCGTCCCTTGCTTTTGTTATCCACTCAGGTTGGATAATATAAATGGCACAAATAAATTCTTCCACATCCTCATCCTTTCTTGAGAGTGCATCAGCAACAACATTTTTCTTCTGTTTTTTGTAGATTATTTCAAATTCATAACCCAACATATTTTTGACCCATTTTTTCTACTCTTTTGAAGATAATATTTGTTCCAAAAATTATTTAAGGCTATCATGGTTTTTTTTTTTTTTTACCTTGAAGTGTCTTCCCATTAGGTAAGGTCACCATTGATTTAGTTCATGTAGTATTGCCAAGATTTCTTTCTCATAAATATGTTTGTGTAAATAGTTTCCTTTGACTGGACAAATTTTAGAAGCAATGGGTATTCCTTCTTGCATTAAAATAGCACCAATTCCACTTCCTGAGGCATCACATTCCACAATAAATTTTTTTATGAAGTCTGGCGTAAGCTAAGACCAGTGTCTAGAACATTTCCTCTTTAAGATGTTCAAAGGCCTTAGTTGCTTCTGGAGTCCAAGAAAATGCATCTTTCTTTAGTAATGATGTTAGAGGTGCCACTATTCTCCCATAATTATTAACAAATTTACGATAATATCCTGTCAACACGAGAAATCCTTGAAGATGCTTTATGGTTGTGGGGATTTTCCATTCCTTAATGGGTTTAATTTTTTTAGGGTCTACCTTAACACCCTCATGAGATACAATATGACCCAAATATTCCACCTGTACTCTAAAGAAACATTTCGAGGTTTTTGCACATAATTTTTTCCCCTCCAATAGTTTGAGCGCCCTGTCAACATGTTGAACATGATCCTTCCAAGAATTGTTGTAGATTAGTATATCATCAAAAAATACTAACACAAATTTTCTAAGGAAGGGTTTGAAAATGGAATTCATCAAACCTTGAAATGTGGAAGGTGCATTAGTAAGGCCAAAAGGCATGACCAAAAATTCATAATGACCCTCATGAGTTTTGAATGTTTTTTTCAAAATTTCTTCATTCTCCATTCTAATATGATGATATCCTTAACAAATATCCAGCTTGGTGAAGTAACTTTCTCCATGTAATTCATCCAACAATTCATCAATGACAGGAATGGGAAATTTATCTTTATAGTTATGATGTTGAGCTCCCTATAATCTGGACACATGCAACATGATCCATCCTTCTTATGCACCAATACTACTGGAGCAGAGAAATAACTTTGACTAGGTTGAATTATACCATCCTCTAGCATTTTTGCAACCATATGTTCAATTTCACTCTTTTGGGCATAGGGATATCTGTAAGGCTTGATGTTTGGAGGAACACTTCCTGGAATCAAATTAATAGCATTATCATGATTATGAATAGGTGGGAGGCTTTTGGGGGTCTCAAATAACTTAGAATGATTGTCCAAGACCTTTTGAGATCTAGAGAAGTAGATGATTTTTATGTTTGAACCTCTAGTGAGAATAATTGTGAAATTACTCCTCGTTTTTCTTTATTTGGAAGCTTTTCCATGCCATTAGAGCCAATTATGTTTCCCGGTTTTCTACAATACCCTTTAATCAACTTCCTTTGCTTCCCAAAAAAAATTCAAGAAAAATTATTGAAAATTAAAATCTATCATCCCCAAATATTATAACCATTGGATGCCTAGTACAACATCATCACTACCCATTGGAATGGAAAGCATTGGATTATTCAATACATATTCCCCCATGGATAGCTTGATATTATGGAATTTTCCAATGAAATTTATAGTTCCTCCATTTGCAACCATCACTTGACACTCTGGTGCTAGATATGGGAAGAAATTCAATTCCTTGGCTATCTTACAATGAATAAAATTACGAGTATTACCCAAATCAATCAACATTATTAAATTTTTATTCTTGATATATGTCCTTCTATCTTAATAATTTGAGGAGTGGAAATTCATGCCAATCCCTTACAAGATATGGTTGGATTCATTTCTTCTTTCTTTAGGGTTGGTTCCTGGTGTATATCCTATTCTTTTATCATTTCTTGTTGCTTTTCATCCTCATCTTCACAATCTATGTAAAATAATTTATTATTGGCACACATATGACCTTTAGTGCATTTTCTATCAAAACTGTAACAAATCCCTTTTTATATCTTTTCCTCCAATATTGAGGTGTCAACCTTGTAGGTTGTGGAAGGATAGGAGTAGCAACACCTCCAAAGTTTATATTTGTGAGTGGTATACTTCCTTGTGGCCATAATTTTACTCTCAACTTTTCTTGCCACCCTAAATGCCTTCTCCAATGAATCAGGCTCTCAAAGGAAAACCTCATGTTGGATTTTATCCTTTAAGGTCCCTACGAGGACATCAATCCATACTCCTCTTGAATATCATTTACCCTAATATTCAATTTTTGGAAGTCCTCAATGTGCTTCGCCATTGAACCCTTTTATTTGAGATTTATCAATTTGCTAAAGAAGGAATTGCTACTTGTATCATCATAATGTGTTATCATTTCCATACAAATTGATTGGGTTCTAAATATAAAGTTGCAATGTGTACCTTTTGTGTGTGTTGCACATTATGGAGATCGAAATATTACTCCATTTGTAGTATCCATGTTACCGGATCCTTTCCATCAAACTTCCTCATATATATATTTGGAATATGGTGGGTCTCCAATCCAAAGTTAGATTATATGTAATCATGATTAGCAACCATTTTTTTCTCATCATGAGTTTCATGTAATACATTTTCGCCATTAAGAAGCATTTCTTGTAGGAACTTTGTCAAACCTTCCTCCAAAATTTCCATGTCTGCTTTTAAACCATTCTTAAAGTGTTCCATGTTTCCTTTCATACCATCCATCTTAGCTTCCGTACAATTATTCAAAACATATATCTTAGCTTCCATTTCATTTTTGGTTACTCTTTACGAGAGCGAAATTTGTTGCACTTGGTCTCATAATTTTGATATATCATGTTGTAGATATTTCTGGTTTCTTACTAGGTGTTTCCATTTTCTCGTTTCGAGTAATTTTGGAATCAAAAAATGATATTTATGCTTTAATATTCCCCTTGAATCACTTAAAGCTAATTTTTCAAACAAAATTTATGCCAATTTTTTTTTTTAAATACACACATTTTTTTGGTTTTGCAAGAGCTCGATATTGAAGTTGTTGTATCTTTGTAATTTCAGACCTTCAAGTTCTCAAATTTCGTCCTATAGTAGCCCTCTGAGTCTTCTTTCCAACCCCACAAATAATACCAAGATTGGATTCTTCAAGAAATAGCTATTCCCATATCCCACGATGGCATGATTCTAGATTGGTTCAGTAGAGCGAACTTATATGGAGTTCAGCGTGTCATTGTTTCAACCTTCGGATCAAAAACTGATACCCAACGAACTAAATTCCGTCTAATTTAAGTCATTTTTTATGAAATCCAAATCTGATTCTTAGAGATAAATTTATGATAATTTTCCCTCGATCACATGTTTGAGATGGAATTCTGGAGCCTACAAAAATCCTAACTTCCTCGGATCATATATCTGAAAATATAGCAAACCAATATCTAAAATTTGTACAATAGCTTCACCAATATTTCATATACATGTGGTTATAATTTCATCTTTTAAAGCTTTGTAGAAAAAAAATTATAGCGAAAATTCCAATATGATATGTTTGAAGAAGTGAAACTCTAGAATCCAAATCTCTAATGCCAAATGTTATGCAACCAGCTCACAAAATAGAAGAAAAGATAGATCAACGACTTAAAAAATATCATCTTCGAGGGACAAACCTCATTTACATTACACAAATTAAAATTTCTTGGATGATACAAATGACAATACCCCTTTGTATATATAGGAGTCTCAGGGAGTCACAATATAATCAGAGCCTACATAACAATAATAATGTAAGAGCACAACAATAACAATAGTGGGATTTTGTGAGGCACAAAAATAACATGGGGGCTACATGGGCACAACAATAATAAGGGGTATACACTAACAATAACAATAATGGGGCTATACTAGTATTATAGGGACCTAAAAAATAACTATAAAAATCACATTATTTAACCCCCTACAAATATGAACTCAATACACCTTCCCAATTTAAAAAACCCTTAATTTCACTATATATTGTAGGTATCCATTTTTCATTAAAAAAATGTATACCCATTTATATTTTTTCATTAAATTTAAGCTCCATTTTATACCTACCAATATAAAATCTTTTTCCCCCTATAAATCCTCCAATATATTTTGTCATTTTTCCCTCAATATATATCCCCCAATATGAACCCACGTGGTATGGTATTGCTCCCCCATTGAAGCCCTTGTGCCAACAAGTCCTCTACTCTCCAAAAACACCTACACAAGTTGCAACACATCTAAACAGACCTACAACACACTGTAGCACATCTCAATCATCATCATAAGGTCAACACACCGCTACAACAATTCATCCTCCAATTCCTGCACTAGGTCATGAATAAGAACATAAACACCACTAGCACATGAGGAACCATCAACTACACCAATTACATTATCTAACCAAAACAAGACAGCTGCTCCATGAACACCATAATACCAACATAATGTTGACATCATAAGGTTGACACCAATGCCAACTTAGCCATCTCAATGCTACATCAACTAGCTACAACCAAGCTACAAGGAAGGCATCCAAACATTAGCTAGGCGACATAGGGTTGACATCAATGCCAACATGAGCTAGCTTCTATCATGAACCAATACCAACATCAGCTAGCTAGAACCATTCACACCATAATGCCAACAATCTCTCCCATTGGCATTGATGACAACCATACACTAACTCCAGACCATCATCCTCTATCACCCGCTCTTTGACATAAATGGAAAAGGGTCAACTCCATCTGATAAGGAAGCAAGAATACAAGTACAAATAATGTAGCAACTAATCTTGCATGGCTGAAAAATGATGCACATCAACAAGAAACCATGCCTCTCACATTAGTAGCATCAAGTGGCACATATCACCAACTAGAATTCAGAGCAGCATGTCCAAACAACAACCTATAACAACAACATGCAACAATTTAGCAACATCAATGAACAACATCATAATAGTAACCATGACCAGCAACAATTATATGTAACAATATGCACATCGGGCAGCAACATCAATGGCAAAACACATCCTCTCTACTCATAACATGAGGCCAAGAATCCAAACAATCATAACATATTTATGAGGCATGCCATGAAAACCTCCAAGCAGATCATAATTCCAAAAATGGATGGGTAAATTAAATTGGAACATGTAATGCTCCTTCTAAACATATGCCATCTCCAAAATCAGCTCCAACCTTCAATAAAGTGCTTTTGCAGCAAACAATGCTTCCTTGCCACAAATAGAAGCACCATGTGGATATAGACTATACATGACCATGATTGTATGACATATACACTAAAAAAAACATGGTTGTAGAAATGAAATATGACCTCATATATGACCATTACATGACCTCATGACATACTTTTACATGAATTCCCAACTCTAGAACCAAACCACTAGAAGACCCAACGAAAAAATAATACAAGCACAAGGAATTATGAGAATTTTACATCAATTATCAATGAAATATATTACTACTATAAAATATCCTATAGACCAATGACTTAAATACATGATACATCATGGTTGTTACATCAACATTATTGCATATATGTGGCTGCAAAATGACTCCATAAGATTTCTTGATAACATGCTTATTCACCATGATGACTCAACTCACTAATTACTGGACCCAATACCAATGTGAAATGATGATAAATTTGTAAATACATGGTTGTAGTAAACTGCATATAACAACCTATACATGTTTTTTCCATGTATATTGTCAGCTCTATACATATTGTGCCAATGAACTCCTTCTATGTATGGTTGTACCATATTTTCAACCAACTCATCAGCGAATCCAAAAGCATATATATGGCTGAAAAATGTATTACTTTCACCCAAAAAACATATGTAAAACAGATACAAATAACTAAGCGAATATGATGAAGAAAAAATATCAAATAACTCATGAAAACCGCATATCATGTGTATCTCCCCCTTAGTTCATGAATATACCTCCAATAGACAGGTTGATCTTGTGGACATGAATGTGCATGAGGCTCAAATGAACTCATCATATGTTGTTGCACCAACTTTTAATCATCAACACTCCCCCTGAGGTTATGAACCTATCATGAATTCTACAGTCCTCTTATAAATATGAAGGAATTAACCATGGACTGCATGAGGGTGTGAAAATTCCAAGTCCGTAATCCTACTGCAACCAACTGAATTTACTTCACCTACTTGTAAATTACATTAACAAGTTATTTATGGATTTATTCTGTAAATACTGAAGCAATTACTAAATAAGCCTTCACTTAATTAAATTAACATTCTGAAACAAGAAACTGAGAAAAAGAAAAGAATATCACACACGACAATGTTGTTTTTGGACAAACGTTCCCAGAAAAACCCAATGCGGGAAGACCAGTGCAACAAATCTGAGGGTTTTATTATTAAGCGGCAGTTATTTATGAATACAATATTTGTATGCCTTGTTGGCCATCCAATACAGATAATATCACTTGGCAGAATAAATTAGTGATATTACCTCACTCTACACGGCAAGTCAAGGTTAATCCAGTATCTGAAACAACGAACCCCCAGCACCCTCTACGTTGCTTCTGTGCAATAATTACGTGGGCCTGCATGGGGAAATCTAGAGGACTGCGTCACCTCCTCTTCTAGATCGATATTCTCTCAGGAAAATCAATTCCATCCCTCCCATATCATAATCTTAATCTCCCAAAAAAATATTAGACTAATTCTTAGGAAGATTGTGATGCCTCTGCGTGTGGCCTCGGTGTCCCTTCGTCACCCTCTATGGGCTCTGTGTTGCCTCCGCTACATATTTCTCTACCTATCTACTGAGTATTCTTGGCCCTGGAGAATATCCTCCGACCAAAACTGTCTATGCCCCTCAACTGCGTGATAATCTCTCAATCAAAATTTTCCACTAAGAATTGCTCACTTCAGAAAATTTGATCTCTTGATCTCTCGATGTGTTTTTCCAAATGACCCTGAAGTCTTCTTTATGGTCTTCTCGTTGAGATTTCAATGGCCGAGATCATATCTTCAAACAACGGTTAAGATCACATTTTTACTTGATATGCCTTTTCTAGAAGTTACACCCAAAGTTTAGATTAATACCCATTAATTATTTTAATTTCCTAAGTTTAGGGTCTCATTAAAAATAATTTATTTATTAAATAAAATCATCTCTGGGTGGAATTTCCCAAAACGATTTTTCGGTTATCTGGAATACATGTGTCTAAGCCTCTCCAAAAAATTTCAGAGTTATAGCATATCTGATGCTACCCAAAATCAACAGAGGGGATGTTCTTCACTACTTTAAGAGTTGTTGCTCCTTCTTTCTCCATGCGGTCTTTGGTTTTTTCTTTTCTTCCTTCACTGGTTTTCTGCTAGGTTCTCTTTGTTTTATTTTATTCTGTTGATTTTTCCTTGAATAACAAGGCAACAAAAAATATTTTTCCATATGAACAAAGTTATGACATGTGTAGCACTCCACATGGCTAAGATATGAAGCAAGAGGATAAAATTTTGTTAATTCCAAATATATACCTTTCATGCAATATGTTTCTCCTACATTTGTTAGATTTGCAATCAAATTCCTTATGGCCAAACAGTTTACATGAATAGAAATAACCATAAAAATCATGATTATACTGGATGGCCAATCTCCTTGGTTGATGATAATGTTGCAATATTTGTTGGTTGGATCTATACATTCTTCTCTTGCAATTGGCTGCAACATGCTCAAATTTGTGACTGTTGTAACATTCTACCTTATGCACAAAAGCAAAAAAATAACTTTGGTTCCTTTGTAATTTTATAGATCTTACATGATCTTCCCTTGGAGAAAAATATTTTCTGAAAGTAGGAGCCCCTTGAGATTTTATTCTTTGTTGTTGTTGGTCTTGCTACTTGATCTGTTGTTAGTTCTACTTCTTGTTTCCTTGGTTCTCACTCTTGATGCTAGTATTGTTTGCTAAAAGATTCTTGGTTTCTTCTTTGTTGTTTTTTCCTACATTCAAACTAGGCTCACCCTTTTGAAATCCAAGACCGTATTTATCCAATGGTGATCTTTGGATCTCAAGTAATTTATCCAAGGCCACAGTGCTCTTCTCTATATTTTGTTGTTTCTCAAGGACACCACTTTAGCTTCTAAGCTCTCACACTCATTTTCCTTTTCTTGGTACTGCTTCCTCATACCTTTCTCAATTTTTTATGATTCATCCAATTTAATCTTTAAGTAGACAAGCTCTTCCTTGATCTTTTTCTTCTTATCATCACAGATATGCAATAGTTTTTCTTAATCCTTGCATGCAGTTGTTAGTCTAGAAATCTTAGCTCTAAGAACCTTAATACGATTCTCATCTTCACTAAGAATTTTAACAGGATCACAATATGAATCATCAAAATTGTAACTCAAAAGAAAATCATTAATATGTATACCTTTAGGTTCATGATTTTTTATCTATACACATCATTAGTTGAATCATTTACACTAGTAGGATGAGACTCTTGTGGTTGAGTTTCTTGTTTTTTAAGGTCGTTATTCTTATTCTTCGTCTTGTTCATCTTTTTGTTTCTATTTTTCTAATCCTCCATTTTTTTGTTGGTACCATATCCAAATATGAATTCTAGTTCGTCCCACGTTTCTTTGGCATATTTCAAACCTACTAGCTTCTTCAAAACATCATCATGAAGATTCTTGTAGATTATGCATCTAGCTTGTGCATACTGCTGCAAAACTTCATCTGTGATTGGATCATTTCCACATCCTTCACACACTAGTTTCCAAATGTTAGATCCACAAGACAAAAACTAAGATTTAACACTTTTTCTCCATACCTTGAAATTTGCAGTAGTGAGGAAAACCACTCCTTGAGAAGTCATTCTATATATATATATATATATATATATATATATATATATGCACCAACAAACCCCATATCTACTCTCTAGCGATCAAGATGCAACCAAGAGCCTTGCTCTGATACCAATTATTGGAAACCTTTGAGCACTTCTGAGAGGGGGGGTGAATCAATAGTGTGTCATGTTATCAATTTTCACCAATTTAAACTTCTCTATTGAATCACATATATTCGCCAACAACACATTATATCATCACATGAATATAAATAATGTAAGAAAATAAATCAAAAAACCATGAGAGCAACAATAATCAACACATCAAAAATACATCCATACAGGAGACATAATATATCTGGTGGAAAACCCTTCACCGGTCAAAAAACCACCCTTATTTTTTTGTGTTGCTTTGAATCTTCTATTAAGAAAAATATGTCTTTTACATATATTTTATGACTCCCATCAGCTAGGAGACTTGACCTCATATACAATAGTAAAACACCAATAATCCAAGAGACTCGATTCTACTGATCAACTCGGAAGACTATGTTCTCACACGGATCTATGGACTACCATCTGTTGAAAGCCACCATGATCAATGATCCTCTTGTAACTTTGATTGGACTATCCAACTCCAATTAGATGGAGAAATTATTCCTTTCTCTGAAAATTTGCAATCACTGCTACAAACCCATGAAGTCACTGCTACTCAACTCTATGTGGACCTCGTTTCATATATTTTCAAACTAGATCCCAATGCTTTCATCTCAACTCAATTCAGCTCTACAATACGATCTCCAGCAGCAAGACACCATCAATAAATAAAATAAAAATACCACAATTATATGTTCTCCACTCAAGAAAAATAGTTGCCATAATCCATCCAACAAAAACTACATAATAATATCACCAGTAGCAAAAATAAACACCTCACTCATCCATAGTATCAAACCCTCACTCTAAATTACAGTTTCTGCATAATACAATTATACAACACAATGGCTATGTTTCAAATTCACTAGCACCACCTACAAAATAAAAGTGAGAGTCTCAAATATGGAGCTATACCAAGCTCTTCATCTCTACCAACACCTTTGCTACAATTATCTACTTTTTCGATCTGCAATATGAAGTTCTGAATCAAAACACTACTTCAACAAACAAATCTTCTCACTCTGCTACCAATAAAACACATACACTAAAGCATCATTCTCATAAATGAGTTTGAAGCATAACCACACAATACAACCTTCTCTAACTCACATGCACACTCCATCAACCATCACCGAGCTCCAAAATGAAGAATATAAAACATGTAGGGATAAATTCACCTTTTCCTTGGGATCAAGAATGCACAAATTTGAAAAAATCAATCATCAACAATCATTACTTGTGCACTAAATGTATTCACACCATTGGAGGACTTAATCAACCATTTTTTACCCTTACCAATTGATATAGAATCCTCTGGGAATTTCCAAGTTGAATTACATCCAATATGCATGAGGAATCCAGAGGTTTTTTCATGATAAATCTCAACTGCATGTACAACTCTAGCTTGATCTGGGTTGTAACCGCATGCAGAGGATTGTCTCCTAAATCTTGATAATGACAGAAATGAAATCATGTTGATGTGACAACAATATTAATGAAAAGGTCCAAAATTAAGAGGGAGTTGAAATTCCTCAACAAGATAAGTAATCTCCTTGATTCCTACTATTGTTATTGTCTTTGTGTTTTTCTTATTTATATTTGTTCATTTATATCCTTCTAATAAATTTTTTAGGTCAATGATAAGAACTATTCAATACTTGACTACATATGAAAGAATGGAAAGAGTGCAGCAAAGCATGAGGATGAAAGAACATGATTGTAGAAAGAGAGAGAAGTTTAAAGGTTCTCCTAGTGAGAGGGAGAGGCTCAAGTTAAGATGATTGTCTCAGTTAGAAGAGTTACATCAAATTTTTAATAAACTTCATGATTAAAGAATACCTTGAAATTTGAAAAGAAATGACTCATGAAGAATTATTTACTTTAGAGGGAGATGGAAGCGGAATTTGACAGGAATAATCTCACAACTTGGGACTTGACGTCACATTGATTGAATTGGCAGTGTTGATGAGAATAGATACTACCGATGGTAGCGATCTGGTATGGTTTCCTGGAAGAGTATTCAAAGAAAAAATGTGTTTAACTACGGAGGAAGAAGATGTGGTAGTTGGAAAAATCAAGTGTAAAATAGTTTGGATCAATAAAATGCTTGATGGACAATTTGACAACGTGTTGGATCTAATCATTATTCTTTTTATGCAACTAGCTCACAAAATAGAAGAAAATATAGATCAAAAACTTAAAAATTATCCTCTTTGAGGGGGAATTCATCTTTACATTATATAAATGAACAATTCTTGGATGATTCAAATGAAAAAATTGCCTTTATATATATAGGATTCTAAGGGGTCACAATATAATCAGAGCCGACATAAAAATAATAATGTAAGGGCACAACAATAACAATAGTGGGCTTCTATGTGGAACAATAATAACAATATGGGGACTACATGGGCACAATAATAACAATAATGGGGATACACTAACAATAACAATAATGGGCTACACTAGTATTATGGGGACCTAACAATTCTCTACAAATATTGTCAAGAATCTAACTTTTCATAGGAGATAGAAGCACTTGATGATTCGAGAGTATGGTGCATATAGGAGCCGAGAAGCTACAAACAAGATATCCACAAAAGGAGAGGTAGTTGATGTAAGGGAATTATGAGTACTTTCAACGCAAGCTTGGGCATGTAGTTATCTCCTCCCTATTTGAGAGGGAGCGAGGATGAATACTCCACCCTGTTTGAGAGGGAGTGAGGGTGGATATTGGGTTCTCCCTGTGTCATGTATTATGGACAGGACTCACTGTTGTAATCCAAGTGCATGAACATGGGTAGGAAGAATGGTGGATTGGATAAGCATCAGGGACCGACATTCTTGAGATATGTATTGTGACCAAGACTAACATCCATAAGAGTCGAGTATATTGATCTAATATAAGAATGTTCAAGAGAACTAGAATTTCTTTGTGTCAATTATTGTGACAATGGATTATGAAATGGTCCTGTGAGGAAATATTTTGGTGAACCTAGGTGGAGTATGTCCTCAAAGAGATGATGTGGTGTCCTATTGAATTCCTCCCAGCATTGTGCTCTAATCTAGAGGAGAGATATAGTGTACTTTTCAAGGCCTTAGTAGTTTGGAAATGTTGGTTATGATGATTATACCATCATTGATTCTTATCAATCTTGATCCTTTCTTATATGAATATTTAAACTTGATATTATGGCAGAATTTGTCTCAGTATTCGATATCTCATTTTGATCTTATTCTATAAGAAGGATTGTTGAGTTTTCCCCGTTGTGGGGTTTTTCCCTGGCTAGTAACCTAAATTTTATTGTGTCTTGTCTCTTTGTGATATTTACGTTTTGTACATTTGTATAATTGATTGATGAAGATGACATAACAAGTAATAAGAAGGCAGCTAACATTCACAAGTAATTTTTAAGAAGATGAATACAGCATTGATCTCTACTACACTTGGTTTCTCAACATTCCCCCCTGTAATGGGGCTATCAAAGTAATCCTAATTTTAAAGATAGGAAAGAAAATTAAAATCAATCAATGCCTCATATTATCTTGGTAACCATGTCATGAGGGATTTAATATTTTTCAAGTATGTTGGTTATTACCACCCTTCATGATAGACATAAGTGGTTTAACAAAATAATCACCACGATGTGAGTTAGATATCATGATGCATATCATTAAACATTTTCATTGGTTGGGAATAGATGTAATAGTTTGTCTTCTTGATCATTATTTTACATTCACAAATAGGATTATTTTTACTTGTAGTAATGACTTGCTGGAGCTCTTGGAAATATCATAATTTTTCGCCCTAAGCATAACAACATGAACTGAAACTATTTAATGATTTAGTTAATAGTACAAGGACCATCCATTTTTTATAAAAGTTATTTCTATATGATATTAGTATTAAACTTTATTAGTTAAGTTGATTCTCTTGTAAAATTTATCACTAACTCTCACTTATGCTATAGGATTTGAATTTCATGGCTTGAAATTGATTCATGGATTCATTGAAATACCATTACATTGAATGGGATATTAAACCCTAGAAAATTCATGATATAATGACGAAAAATGTGATTATATGAAAATTTGGATGGAAGGTTATTTATCAATGCAGCAATGAATAAGTAATGCAAAGTCACCATTAAAAAGTGTGTTGAGAGATTATACAAGGGTTCAGATAGAGTGTTTAATAGAGAGATGGAAAACGTGATTAAAGAGTGTGTAATGGAGTGATGTAAAACATGATTAAATATCATTTACAATAGCATGCAATGGATAAAATATTAAACATTCAAAAGTTTGTTTAAAGGTTGTGATCAAAGATATGTAAACAATGCATAATTCCATATACATGTGCAATCACACTATTTTCATAAGACTATCACATGAGCCTATCATTATCACTCCATTTCCATTTGAATAAAGTATTGGTATCACTATTTGACTATAACCAAGAGTTATATTCAAACGTTTCATATATCAAAGGACACAATGTCATTTAGAAGTTGCAATAAAATATATATATATATATCTATCCATACAATGACTATTTATCGATGCTATATCAAAAGCATACTTAAACATTGCAATGGAGTATATTAAAATGTTGCAATGAATAATAATTAAAGCAGTGCGTTGAATGGATTTATACATATGTTGGAGGATAATGCAAGTAACATATTACATTAAGCTAGAATGATATAAAAAATTGTGTTGAATACACATGCAATAGAGAGATTTGATAAAGGAAAATACAATGTGTTAGAATAATATACAAGTAATACGTTGAATAGGTATTACAATGTGTTGGAATAATATACTAGCACTGTGTTATTGCAATGCGTGGATGAAATATTGCATACTAGCACTGTGTTATTGCAATGCGTGGATGAAATATTGCATTTCATTGTGGAGTGAAATATATTAAACATTGCAAGATTTTTGTATCAAATGCTACCAAAGTTTACATACATTATGGCATGTGAAAATGTTTCCTAGGTTACATTTTTGTTGCTTATAAAGGCTATACATTGTTGCCTACTAAGATTACATTTTATTGCATGTCAATGTCATATCTTTTGCTCTGAATATTTATACCCATGGTGGAGATTACACAAAATTTATAATGGATTATATTAAAATATTTCAATGGATAGAATAATAAATGTTGGGACATTGAATAGAGTGCAATAAAACCATGTCAAGTATGTATTAAAAACACGTTGCAGAAATATAATAAAGTTCATTGAAAGAATGAATTAAGGTGCATTCAAAGGATACATTAAGGCCAATGCAAAGTAGCCTTTGGAAGCCATGTGAATTCACATTAGAAACCATTCAAGGGATCATTAGAAACCATTTAAAGGGAAGTGTTGAGAATCCATAAAAGGTTTCCTTGAAAACCATTCAAGTTGCATTGAAGAATAATTAACAAGCTACATTGGGAATACAACATAAAATGCATTAAAGCGATAATATATTATTTCAAACGCTAGGTTAAAATAATATATTAAATGTGTGTTGGAAAGACTATTAATAAAAATTTCAATGATGTGATATATAATTATGTAATATAAGGTTATAAAAGTGGAAAGTTACATGATCCTGTAATGAAATATTATATTGAATGTTGCAATAAAATGATTGTGAAAAGGTTATTTCAACACATGCAAAGGATCTACCAAAATCTATGTTGAAGACCATATATACATTACGTTGTAAGGATATACAAGTAGTGCATTGAATTGATATTATAAATGTGTTGCACAGAAATATTAAGCAGTGCGTTGAAAGGATCATTCAAGAGATATAAATAACCATTGCAAGGATAATATAATGCAACGCAATCAACATAATGCAATGTAATGGATACAATGTGTTGAAATGACCTATTGTATATTTATCGTTACAATGCAATGTAATGGATACAATGTGTTGAAATGACCTATTGTATATTTATCGTTACAAGAGTTGTATGCAATGAAATATTTCCAATATGTGTCCAAATGAGGTTGAAATACTCTCTATATATACACATCCGGGAGGTTGAATACCTTCCAGGGCTGGGTGACGAAATGACTCTTTTGACTAAAATAAAATGGGACTTGAAGTATAATAGATTGGCTCATGAAAAAAAATGACTTAATAAAACCTATAAGCATGAAGAACATGCTTAAATAATGAAATAATAATAATAATAATAATAATAAAATTATTTTTCTTATTTTTCTTTTTTATGTGAAATACATATTGATACAAGTACAATGATAATTATGAAGACTGAACCTAGTTACAATTTTCAACACTCCCTCTTAACTAGGGAGGTATTCATAATTACATAACAGGATACAAGGATACTCTCAAATTGAAATATTCTCATAAGAAGAGTTTGGATTGATAAGCATCATCAAGCATCATCATCATAACTAGCATTGTTAATTACAAAATAGAAAGGCCTTGACTAGAAAGCTCTAACTCTCCACTAGATTAGAGCACAATTTTGGGAGGCATACATTTGGACACCACCACTCTCAAGGAACATACCCCATCCAGATGTCTACCAAGCATGTCCTTATAGGACTATTATTATCTTTGATTCCCAATCCTCAAAGAATGATGTTCCTCCTTAGGACTACTCTTATCTTGAAAATCATTCCCTGTCCTCAAAGAGTATCAGTAATTGGGATTGCAGCTCCTATATTCGATTCCAAATCCTAAATAAGTTTAGGTCCTAGATATTTATCCAATTCTCCATCCTCCCTACAAGTTCCTTCACTAGACTTACGGTTTTCAGTCCTGGCCTAGTACATGACATACGGAGAATATGGTGTCCATCATCACTCCCTCTCAACCAGGGAGGAGATCCTTAATCCCTCTCAACCATGGAGACAAAACCAGAATCCTTAGCGTGTCTCAATCATCGACTACCTATTCTTATATGGAGATCTAGTTGTAGTTACAAGGCTCCTATCTCACATCACGTCATACCTAAGCTTTGACCTTCCTAGATGTTAAACATTTTATGGAGCCAAACTCTTTCACAATTTATCTTCATGATAGTGTTTTTTTACCATCATCATTTTATATCACTTTCAATTTACCACCATTAGTAGTATATTTTTCATCAAAAATATCTTTCCAAAACAACCAATGTAGAGCCAATTACAGCTCCCTTTTTTAATCTAGGGAAAGTGAACTTATTCTAGATCAATATTGAATCCATCATATCATCAAGTGATCAACAAAATATCTCATGACTTCCTTTATCAATTTGTTGCCCTTCCTTTTTTTACAATGTACACACTTGTGTCATATTTTCTTCCTAGAAGTCATACCATATCCCAAACAGCTTTCATAACCATCATAATTTCCAAAACAATTGAAGTTACTTAAAATTTCAAACTGTGAGATCCTTCATTCCACTTCGTGCTTCTATCTCCTTGTGAAGTTTTCATTACTATATTTCTTACATTCTTCAAGAGACAATAACGGATGTTGATCGATATCAACATGTGTTGTTTCCATCTATCTTTTTATTATATATAAAATAACCATAAGGAAGAGTCTCGAATTTCCTATCATACCAAGACATATCACGCTTTATGCTCCCAAGGATATTTTTGCATCCTACTCTTCCTTCAATACTCTCTAAAGAAATGAATATTCTCATATCTAATGAAGAACTATTTCTAAGATAGGTGTAATTATCCCTCTCATGCTACCATTAAGTTGACTTCTTTTGAATGAACTATTATTTTAACCTTATTTAAATATGATGTCCATGAATGATGAGATTCCTTCCTTAAGAAGAGATATTTTTTTTCCATGTTACTATGATTCTTCCATATATTGTAGAAAATTGATCCTACTAATGGTTATTATTCTATAGTAGATTCTTATAGTCCTTTTCTGCTAAGTGATTTTGTATATATCATCATGATACAACTATAATTTCTACATTAAAATAAATTTCTTGATGGAATAAATCCTTATATCCTTGCTTTCTAGAAGATTAGATGATTACTTCCAATATTTTGTGATAAAATGACAATCTAAACTCTAAATTTTCCAATTATATATGCTTCTTTCCATGATACCATAATTTCCAAATCCAAATTCTCTTATACAAGTGTAATTGCAAATGATACTCTAACTTCCATCATCTAATAAAAGAGAAAAACAAAATTTTTGTAAACCTTGTAAAAGTAAACTCCTTCAATAATAGAGATCCTTATGACCTTCATTCTTTGATTTATTCTCAATTTATTCATCTTCTTCTACAATGCCATCTCTGATTGTTTCTTTCCTATTTCTTGTTATTAGGATCCTTAGGAAAATCCCTTTTAAAGTGTCCATATTCATTGCACCCAAATCAATGTATTTTGGACATGTATCATCCTCCATGTGGTTGATTATTGTTGTTGTTGTGGAATTTTTGAGAGGGTTCAAATCTTCCTAACTTCTTATTTGATATAGTAGCAAAACCTTGATATTGTTCATTTTTTGGTTTGTTGTCATCATTGGCTTCTAATGTTACTTCTTCCATAACACATAAAGCACATATTTCATTGAAGGATGGAGTATCTGTAACCACCCTCCTCCCACATTTACCTAATTTAACCAATTTTCTAGGGTAAACATGTCACAAGAGGTTAATATGATGTGATTAAACTCCCCAAGTATAGTTAAGGATGTGAAACTGATATGACACAACCAATTTTACCTTCCACACATGCTACAGAACCTCCAAGAACCAACCAATCCTTCCAGGTGACCAGCTCCTGAGACAACTTGTCATTTTTCTGACCTAGGCTCTTAGTCGCTCCCATGATAATCCATGCATGCCACTGAGGCATTCTATTCGCTCCCTCAACAAGGCTTTCCTACAACTATGGAATTTTCCAAGTAGTTCTATGCTAGCGACCCCAGATTATAAGCCACTTTTTCATGGCTAGGTCTCGGGCCACTGCCCAGATGTTAGGTCCTTGTAATACTAGTGTATCTCCTTGTTATTATTAGCATAGAAACCTTAAATTTATTTTTGTTCCCATGTAGTCCCCATATTGTTATTATTGTTCCACATAGAAGCTCACTATTGTTATTTTTTTCCTTTACATTCTTATTTATATGTCGACTTTGATTCTATTGTGACCCCTTAGATTCCTATATATAGAAAGGAGGTTTTGTCAATTGAATCATCCAAGAATTGTTCATTTATATAACGTGAAGGAAATTTCCCCATCAAATAGGATAATTTTTAATTCATTTATCTATCTTTTCTTCTATATTGTGATTTGGTTGCATAACATTTGGTATCAGAGCTTTGGATTCTAGGGTTTCACTTCTTCAAAAAGGTCATCTTGGAATTTCCGCTTAATTTTTTTTTCTGCAAGGCTTCATAAGCTAAAATTTTGACCAAATGGAGCCTAAATCTTGGTGAAAGTCATCTAAAAATTTTAAATATTAGTTCGCTATTTTTTCAAAGATATGATCCGAGGAAGTTAGGGTTTTTGCAGGCTCCAAAATTCAGTCTCAAACAGTTGACCTAGAAAAAATCATCGTAACTTTCGTTTCAGACATCGTATTTGAATTATGTAAAAAGTGGTTGAAATTGAATGGACTATATATTTTCGTGTAGAAATTCCAGGGCTGAAAGTAGAAAAAGTGACACGTGGAACTCCATAAAATTTCGCTCTATCGAAACGGTTTATAATTAGGACATCGTGGGAGATCAAGAATAACTCTTTGTTGAAGACTCCAATCTCAATCTAAATTTTGCGGTTGAAAAGTAGATTGAGAGGGATATAAAAATACCACTTCATATCTTGGAGATCCTAAATTACAAAGTTACAACCGTTTCAAGATTGAGCTCCTAAAAGAAAGAAAAAGGTGTGTATTTTTTAAATTGCATAACTTTTGTTTGAAAAATTGGTTTGAAGTGATTCCAAAGGTATATTGAAGTATAGATATGAGTATTTGGTTATAAAATGTATCCCAAACAAAATAATTCCACACCCATTAATCCCTCAAAAAACTCTACTATGACAAATCAAGAGGAATAATTGCAGCATGATATATCAAAATTATGGGACCAAGTGCAACAAATTTTGCTCTCACAAAGAGCAACCAAAGATGACATGGATGGTTTAAAATAAGACATGGAATATAAGATGGGTGGCATGGAAGCTAAGATTTATGGTTTGAAGGATGGCATGGAATCTAAGATGGATGGTTTGAAAGCAGACATGGAAGGTTTGAAGGAAGGTTTGACAAAGTTGTTTCAAGAAAGGCTTCCCGGTGCTGACAAGGTAATCCAAGAAAATCATGATGAGGAAAAAAGGAATATGAATTGTGATTTTAGAAACTAAAATGTTGGTTTTAAGAACCACCACATTCCAAATATCTATATGAGGAATTTTAATGGTAAGGATCTAGTAACATGGATATTACAAATGGAGCAATATTTTGATCTCCATGATGTGCAACACTGACAAAAGGTACGCATTGCAACTTTATATTTAGAACCCAATTAGTTTGTATGGTATCGATGGATTTGTTCTTGTAAATCACTTGTCACTTGGTAAATTTTTACATAATAAATGATAACACATTATGAGGATACAAAAAGCAACACCTTATTTAGCCAATTGATAAATCTCAAAAAAAAATGGGTTCAATGGCAGAGCACATTGAGGACTTCCAAAAATTGAATATCAAGGTAAATGATATTCCAGAGGAGTATAGGATTGATGTCTTCATAGGGAACTTAATTGATAACATCCAACATGATTTTTTCCTTTGGGAACCTAATTAGTTGGAGAAGGTATTCCGAGTGGCAAGAAAATTTGAAAGCAAAATTATGGCAATAAGGAATTATACCACTCAAAACTATAAAGACGGAATTATTGCTGCTCCTATCCTTCCACAACCTACAAGGTTGACACCAAAAAAATTGGAGGAAAAAATAGTAAAAAGGCTATGTTACAGTTGTGATATAAAATACAATAAAGGTCATAAGTGTGCTGAGAATAAATTATTTTACATATATTGTGAAGAGGAGGAAGAAAATGAAAAACGAACGTCAAAAGAAGAGGATATACTTTAAGGAACCAACCTTCGAAAAAAGAAGAAATGAATCTGACCATATATTGCAATGCATTGGCAGGAATTACCACTCCTCAAACTCTCAGGATAGAAGGACATATAAAGAATAAAAATTAATAGTGTTGATTTATTTTGGTAGTACCCATATTTTTATTCATTGTAAGATAGCCAAGGAATTGAATTGATTCCTATATCCAGCGCCAGAGTGTCAAGTGATGGTTGCAAATGGAGGAAATATAAATTGCTACGAAAAGTGCCATAATATAAGGTTATTCATCGGATAATATGTATTGAATATTCCAGTGCTTTCCATTCCAATGCGTGGTGTTGATGTTGTACTAGGATTCCAATGGTTACAATCTTTGGGTGCAATAGTTTTTAATTTTCAAGAACTTTTCTTGAAATTTTTTTGGGAAGGAAAGGAAGTTGAATTAAGGGGTATCACAAGGAAACCAAGAAATATAATCATCTCTAATGGCATGAAAACGCTTCTAAATAAATAACAATAGGGCGTAACTGCATAATTATGCTCGCTAGAGGTTCAAACATTGAAATTGTCTATTTCTCTAGATCTCCAAAAATTCTTGAACAATCATTCCAAGGTATTTGAGACTCCCAAAGGCCTCCCACCTATTCATGATCATGATCATGCTATTCATTTGATTCTAGGAAGTGTTCCTCCAAACATTAGGTCTTACATATATCCCTATGCCCAAAAGAGTGAAATTGAACGTATGGTTGTAGAAATACTGGAGGTCGGTATAATTCAACCTAGTCAAAGTTATTTCTTTGCTCCAGTAGTATTGGTGCACAAGAAGGATGGATCATGGTGCATGTGTCCAGATTATAGGGAGCTCAACAAGATCACTATTATATATGAATTATCCATTCATGTCATTGATGAATTACATGGAGCAATTTACTTCACCAAGTTGGATCTTTGTTCGAGATATCATCAAATAAGAGTGAACACTGAAGATATTCTGAAAATAGCATCTAGAACTCATGAGGGTCATTATGAATTTTTGGTCATGCCTTTTGGCCTCGCTAATGCACCTTCTACATTTCAAGGTTTGATGAATTCCATTTTCAAACATTTCCTTAGAAAATTTGTGTTAGTATTTTTTGATGATAAACTATTCTACAGCAAGTCTTGGAAAGATCATGTTCAACATGTTGATAGGGTGCTCAAAATATTGGAGGAGAAACAATTATATGCAAAAACCTACAAATGTTTCTTTGGAGTACATGAGGTGGAATATCTGGGTCATATTTTATCTCATGAGGGTGTTGAGGTAGACCCTAACAAAATTTAAGCCATTAAGGAATGGAAATCCCCACAACCATAAAGCATTTGCGATGATTTCTAGGGTTGACAAGATATTATCGCAATTTTGTTAAGAATAATGGGAGAATAGCAACACCTCTAACAACATTATTGAATAAAGATGCATTTTCTTGGACTCCAAAATAAACTAAGGCCTTTGAACATCATAAAGAGACAATGTGTCAAGCATCGGTTTTTAGCTATGCCAGACTTCACAAAAACCTTTATTGTGGAATGTGATGCCTTGAGAAATGGAATTGGTGTTGTTTTAATGCGAGAATGAAGACCCATTGCTTTTGAAATTCGTCTAATCAAAGGAAACTATTTACACAAACCTATTTATAAGAAGGAAATATTGGCAATACTACATGCACTTAAGAAATGGAAACCTTACCTAATGGGAAGACACTTCAAGGTAAAAATGGATCATGATAGCCTTAAATACTTTTTATAACAAATATTATCTTCAGAGGAGCAACAAAAATGGGTCACAAACATGTTGGGTTATGACTTTTAAATCATATACAAAAAATGGAAGCAAAATGTTATTGCAGATGCACTCTCAAGAAAGCATGAGGATGTGGAAGCATTGCTTTGTGTCATTTATATTGTCCAACCAGATTGGATAACAAAAGCAAGGGATGAATGGAAGAATGACAAAGAAGTGTGGACACTCTTTCAAAATTTGCAGCAAGATCCCAGTACATCTGATACATTTGGCTGGAAAAATGATTCATTTTGGTACAAATATCTCTTATATATTTGTAAGAATTCCCAACTCAAAAAAATTATTCTTTTGGAATTGCACACCTCTCCCGTAGGAGGGCTCCCGGGATTTTTAAAAACTTACCATAGGGTTAAGAAGGAATTTTTTTTTATGGCCTTAAATATGATATTCAAAAGTTTGTGGCAGAATGTTTGGTTTTCCAACAAAATAAAGTTTAGACAATTAATACCTCAGGTCTATTACAACCTTTATCCATTCCAAGTCAACATTGGGAGGAGGTTTCAATGGATTTTATCACAGGTTTACCCAATTCCGAAGGAAAGAGTGTCATCATGGTGGTAATTAACATACTTACCAAAAATGCACACTTTTGTGCATTATCTCATCCATTTAAATCCACTATAGTTGCTACTACATTTATGGAAACAATTAAAAAGCTACATGGAAACCCAAAGATTATTGTAAGAAACAGAGATCCCATTTTCACTAAAATTTTTGGGTGAAAATATTTTCTTGGCTGGTTACTTAATTAGCTCATAGCTCATCTTATCATCCTCAATTTGATGGGAAAACTGAGATAGTGAACAAATTCTTGGAAGGATATTTTCATTGCTTTGTATCTTATAAACAAACACAATGGGTCAAGTGGTGACCTCTGGTTGAATTTTGGTATAACACTTCCTTCCATACTACATAAAAATGACCCCATTTATGGCACTTTATGGATATCATCCACCATCCATCACATCATCTTTAAGAGAAAATTATAAGGTTCAAGCAGTGGAAGATCACGTCGAGCATCAACAATAATTTATCCAACTCTTAAAGGATAACCTCATTTTGGTGCAGAATTGAATGAAACAATAGGTAGATCAACATCGCAACGAAATAATTTTTGATGTAGGTGACTGGATATTTTTACGGTTACAACCATACAAATAAATGTCCCTAAATCAAGCTAAGAAGGATAATAAATTATCACCAAAGTATTATGGTCCTTACAAGGTGTTGCGGAATATTGGTACTATGGCATACAAATTGGAGCTTCCTACATCTTCCCAAGTGCACCCATTTTTCCACGTTTCATGCTTAAAGAAGTTTATAGGTGACAAGCTCCCGGTTCAAATAATATTGTCATAACTTGACGAGGAAGGAAAAATCATATTAGAACCTGAAGCATTCACGGAAACAATAACTCGACAACTAGGAAATCGATCAATTTCATAGTATCTCATCAAGTGGAAGAACTTACTCGTTGAAGATTCCACATGGGAGGATGAGAATTTTATACAAAAGCATCCATAACTACTCAAGCATTAAGGACAACACTTTTTTGAAGGAGAGGGACATGTTATGTCCCTATAATACTAGTGTATACCCTTATTGTTATTATTAGTATTTTCCCCTTATTTTTATTGTTGTGTCCATGTAATCCCCATATTGTTATTATTGTGCCCCATAGAAGCCCACTATTGTTATTGTTGTGCCCTTACATTATTATTGTTATGTCGACTCTGATTATATTGTGACCCCTTAGACTCCTATATATAGAAAGGAGGTTTTGTCATTTGAATCATCCAAGAATTGTTCATTTATATAATGTAAAGGAGGTTTCCCCCTCGAAGAGGATAATTTTTAAGTTGTTGATCTATCTTTTATTATACTTTGTGAGTTGGTTGCATAGCACCATAACTTCATGAAACTCCAAGAAATTATAAATAACACTTAAAAAATGTTACTAATTTAAACATTTGATCAAGGACTTGATCTGACCCCTACTAGCCATGACAGACATTTTGTCAAACAAGTCACAAATATGAGATCTACAGGTCATAACAACAAATATAAGCATAGGGGTCTCATACTTATCTGGGAGTCAATCAGAAGCATTGATGCCTTATCACAATAGTTGCATTATCATATATTAGGTCATATATTCATTTTTAATTCATTTTCTAATCAAAACATTATGAGATCCATACATCAAGTCTGTCATAAAACATACTCATAACCAATAGAAATAACAAGGATATAATAGCCATAAAAACCACACAAGAGCAAGTATATTTACCCATCAAATACAAGAGGAAAAGAGCTATCATTAACATGTGTAAAATTCAACCAGTTCTGGGACTTCCACGTGCCACCCAACCATAGATTAGGTTGAACCAAATATTTCTTTCATTCAGTCACCCTTGTGCCATATTGCAAGCATGAATGTGGTATCTCATGGAACAATAAAAAAAACCAAACCATGGTTTCCAGAGGCTAAACCTCCTCAACCCTCAAACAGTGATTCTACCTCACGGTAGGACATCACTAACCATCACTAGATAGGTTTCTACCCAAGTTGTTCAGGGCTCCAAGCATTTTTTCCAACCAAGGCTTCTAGGACTAGTAACTCAACCCACAGCTGATGTCGAGATTACAAAGTGTTTGTCCAACCAAGGCTTACAAAACTAGTAACTAAACCCACAAAGGGCTTCCAGATCATTTTTCCAACCAAGGCTTCCAGGACTAGTAACTCAACCCAAGTTTTTATACAGCTTCTAGAGGGTTTGTCCAACCAAGGCTTCCAAGAACTAATAACTCAACCCACATCCATAAGGAACATGAGAACCAACAATAAAAAAAATTAAAAAAAAAAGTAAACCCACAGCACCATGGTTATCTAGGAAATGGAAAGGCTAGGAAAAACCACTGTCAATCCAAGCAATCCTCCATGTCAATGACAGATCATAACCAATAAATCACATGCATATGCCATGCATGCCACAACTGGAAAGTAAATCATAAATGAAACTTAGTACCTGTGAGCAAAACCCATTGTAGGTGTTGATCCCGACGTCCTCTTTCACTTTCCTACTCTTCCTTTTCCTTCTTGATCCAAATCCCAAGTATGCCACACTCCTCTGAGTGCTCCAAGAAAACTCTAAGCGTCCAAGAGTATGAGAGAGAGAGAGAGAACAGAACGAGATCTCCCAAAGTTGAACCGATAAAAAAGGTACCAACTGATCCTCAGAATCCTTTTTATCAATGAGGCCTCTAATTTATTCATTTTTTCATTCACTTATTTTCTTTCAATTTCCTCCTCACATGAAATATGTGACCTTTCACCTTCCTTTTCTCCTATTTTCCATTATTTTCATAAATAAATGCCAATAAATCCAACTTAGCCTTTCCAAAGCCTTTGACATTTCCTTTTCCAATTTTCGTACCCATTAATAAATCACAAGTGATTCTCGTCATTATGTTTTTTCCCAACAGTTAGCTTGGAATATGTGTCCCATGAACATGGTCTTATGTTACCTTTATTAACTTTATCACATGAATTTTTTACCAGGTTTGTTACAGAACCCACATCGTCCTCAAAGTTCATTGACACCTACAACCAACAATAATGTTGAAATCAAAACATACTACCAATGGATATCTATAACTTACCTCGTTGTAGTATTTACAATGATCAACCTGCTGAGAAGCAAACCAACATGACAACATAACAAAAAAACAACCATAACGACGTGACTCCCATACCACTTAATGGAAATTTATAAAACATCTCATGGTGGTGTTTACATCCATATACATATGTACATAAACCAAAACATATACCAAAAAAATTCACTCAACCAGCGAATTGAGAAGGATACATAGCCCGCATCTAATCCTTCATCTCCCATGTAGCTTCGTCAGGCCCAAAGTGCTTACACTACACTTTAACTTGCTCGATTGCTTGGTTCTAGAGCATGAGCATATTTCTTTGCAAAATACATTGAGGTTCTGGCTAGAATTATCCTTCTGGATCCACCTGCAATATAGACCAGTCAATCAAATGATCAGCATCATTAACATACTTCTTAATCAATGGCACATGGAAAACATCATGTATTTTAATTGTCGAAGGCAGTGCAAGTCGATAGGCTACTGGTCCAATCCTTTCAAGGATCTCAAAAGGTCCACAATACTAAGGTTTCATCTTAGCACATGATCTAATCCTCAAGGAGTTATCTTGGGCTTAATGTGCAAGTACATCTCTTCCCCAACCTGAGATGTGTAAACATTAGATGTTAGATTTAAACACTATTTAAAATCATTTTTTATATATTGTATAGGCGAGATGTGTAGGAATAATGTAAGTAAGTAAAATGCAAAATGCAAAATGTAATTTAATGTAAAATTTAAAGGGGAGATAGTGAAAGTAAGTAAGTAAGATGTAAGTTGTAAAATGTAAAATGTAAGGGGAGGTGGGGGAATTTGAGGGTGGAGAGAGAGAGTATGATGGGAGGGAGGTGGGAGTGAAAGGGAGAGAGAGGAATAAAGAGAGATGTGAATTTAAAGAGATAAGGAGAGAGAGCTGGAGTTGGAGGGGGGAGAGAGGGAGGGAAGAAAAAATACATAGAGACAAAAGTGGATAGAGAGGGGGTGACAAGGGGGAGTTAGAGAGAGGAGAACGAGAGGGAAGAGAAAGAGAAGGAAAGAGGGAGAGAGAGGGTTAGAGGAAGGGGAAGGAAGAGAGATATAGATAGATGTGGAGAGAGAGTGTGTATGTTTTGGAAGTGTGATATAGAGACAAAGAAGTAGAGATGGAGGGAGATATAGATTTATATGGGGGGAGACATGGAAGAAGAGAGAGATAGAAAGAGGGAGGGAGGGAGGCATAGACAGATATGGTGAGAGAGAGAGAGAGTGTGTGTGTGTGTGTGTGTGTGTGTGTTTGGGGGTGAGATAGAGATACAAAGGAGAGATGGACTGAGATACATACACAAATGGCATGGGGGAGAGAGAAAGAGAGAGATATGGGGGAGATACAATGCTATTCACTAAAATAGATGCATGATTTCGTTGTATATTGATATAAATATGGGCAAACTATTTTTGTTGTGCTAGCTCCCTCATTAGTTAAAAATAAATGTGTTTAGGATCGTCTTAAGTTAGCCAATTGTGAAGGCATTTATGTGTCAAGTTTTTAAGTGTCTTAATAATAAATTTATGAATTAATTAACTGTTAAAAACTCATGTACATAAAATAAAATGGAGAGAAATAACATAGAGCAAACACATTACACAATAGATGATAACGGAGTTCACCCCTCCTGGGCTACATCTCTATGGACTTGCTTCAACTAGTTATGCCCTCTTGGGATTAATGGTCAATTGTCTAATTACATGCACCTATATTCCTCCAATGGCTTTGAAACCTACTCCATTGGCTTCAGAAGACCCAAAAACCTCAAAATAGACTCTTCAATCTCTGAAAATGGTTTTCAACTAATCTAGGCATGACCTCCTCTCCTGGTGGCCCTAGGCTTCTTTAATCTTCAAAGTGGAAAAAACACTTTCAGAAGTGCTCCAACACCTCTAAAACTTGCCCCATCATTCTCAGAGCATCAAAATCATCTAGGAATGACTCTTCGTGAGCCAAAATTGGTCAAAATTAGCAAAAGTTATGTTTCCTTCAATTTTTCCCTAGGAAACTCCTCCAAAACTAGAAAAACTCCAGTTAACGCAGCCAAATCTGGGGGTAGTTCCGAATTTGGTGGCTCCGCTGAATATAATTTCAAATTAAACTCCATTTAATTAAATTTAAGTGGTATTAACTCAGATATTAGCGCTAAATGTGCTTTAACAAACTACGCATTTAACATTTGATTAGCGCTTTGTTAACACGGTGATTAGGGGTTTAAACCCACATTAAAATATTAATCCCACGCTTATGTCATAAGCTCCACCTTTGGTCTGGGGACCACAGTTCTGTGGCAAGGGTTGGCCCTTCAGGGCTAGCCCTTCTTTCCCCCGCTCGGACTCATTTCAAACAAAAAATATAAAACGCGCCCATGGTCTATTAAGACTTGCGCTCATGGTATGGTGGTAAGATGTTTGGGTTGTGTGGGGGAGGTTGCGGCTTCGACCCCGAACTCCACCCAAAAAAAAAATTCCACCAAACATTAATTCTGAAATTTAATTTTGACATTTCAAATTCAAATTCAACATTCGGACTTTAGACCACATTCGACCTTGGAGGGGGGGGGGCAAGTGGTGGCCTCTGGGCTTGCCATATGTCCTCTTCCCATTGGCTTAAATCAAACCAACCAAAAAAATGTCATGTGCCTAAATTCGGGCCACTTAGAAATGGACACTTGTCATCCTATCATTTGGCGGAGGAAAAAACCAAATTTTGACCTTTGACCCTGTTTGACCATTTATTTTTTAAATTTGCATGTTTGACACGGCGAGCGGCGGGCTCTAACTTCCTCATACAGACTCTTTTTTGATTGAAACGAATTGCGTCGGATTCCTAGTGACGGGCCCAATCCAGTCATTTTTGTTTAGTGCAATTCTGAGCACTTTTAATTTTTGGCAAATTTTTGCCCCTAATCCAGATTCCAATCACCCCTTCCCACTGACAGACTTTTGGACCCACAAAATATGGTTAGAGATGCAATGTTATTCACTAAAATAGATGCATGATTTCAGTGTAGATGTGGATTCCTAATCTGATTTGATTGATTACACTAGATGCATTGATTTCAGTGTAGTTGTTCATTTCTAATATTATTTGATCCCTTAGACTAGATGCATTGATTTCAATGTAGATGTTTATTTCTAATAATATTTGATTGCTTGAACTAGATGCATTGATTTCAGTGTACATGTTTATTTATAACCCTATTTGATTACTTGCACTACATGCATTGATTTTAGTCTAGATGTTGATTTCTAATTCTATTTGAATGCTTGCACTAGATGCATTTATTTCAGTGTAGATCTTGATTTCTAATTTAATGTAAATATATATATGATGTACATTGATTTCAAAGTAATTAGATTAGTAGTGTGCATTGATTTCAGTGTAAATACAAAATAATATATTAATGACATGCACTAAGATAAGAGAGATAGAGACAAAGAGAAGGAGAAGAAAGATAGAGAGAAGGGGAATAGGGGGAGGGGGAGAGGAAGAAGGAGGGAGAAAGAGATAGATTGATAGATATGGAGAGAGCATGTGTATGGTTGAGGGTTGTATGTTTGTTTTTTTTAGCTCAAACCTCTCTTTTTAGTGCAAAGCTTGAGAACAAGTTTGCACCTCAAGAAATTTGATCCCTCTTGGTGCTTGATAGATCTAGAGTTAAGATGGATCAAGGTTGGATCTATTGGATGGTATTGTCATTGATGTCAGCGTATGGAGTTTAATAGGTTTGACTTTGACTAAAACACCATTCATTGATGTCTATTTGTTAATGAACGCCTATTGGAATTCTCTAGATTACAACAAGTTAAAGGCGACATAGTTGGATGGCTGAAAACCCATTCCTAGGGTGGTTTGGGTGGGTTCCCTAGACTGAGGATGTACCCCGACTTTTTCGATGGTTTTTGAAGAGTCAAATCATTGATTTTGACTTTATTTCCACGTCATCTCATCTTTGCATCTTTCTGATGGTGTGTGATACGCCACATAAGTTGTCCTATTTTGAGAGATATTCAAGTTTGAAGATGAAAACCCTAAAATTTGGGCTAAAACCCCAAGGGGTGGTGACATGGCATATTTTGTTTGGTTTTTGTTCATCAAATATCAAGCATTAGGGTTTCTTGTCATGTTTCATGGATATCTCATGGTAAATAAGGGCATTGTTAGTATTTTTACTCATATGAAGTATTCATTGCACCCTTGAGGCCATGTCCACTCACTAAACGTCAATGGTTTCCTTTCTTAGGGCTTAAGTTAGTCACTTAATAATGTTTATTAAGAAAAAAAGAATCTCCTCCAATGACTAATCGTTGAAGCATCTTCCATCCTAATATATCATTAATAAAAAGAAATTAAATGGATTCAAAATAAATAAAATCCTAAATTCCCTTCCTTATACCAATATTTCATGAATTGGCTTCAAATTCAAAGGTTGAAGTTAAAATTAATTATATTCCTCCCTAAAACCTTCTTATGGTTGTACTATTGAAGCCCTCATTAAAAAGAAATTCTATATAATAACCATACCATATAACCCTCTATAGTGATGAACCTCAACGAATAATGCTTGAAAAATATCTTTGAAATTTATTTTTTGAACAGAACAATGAAGAAATATTTGAATAAAAATGAAGACTATGGTTATTCTGAGTTTTGCATCTCAAAATCTACACCACAGAAACCTCCAATCTATCAATATAAAAAAGTGTTTGGTTACTCTATTGTTTTGGGTCTTAGAACTTGGGTTACATCTATTACATCTCTCGGCCTTATAATCTAAAGAAAATTTTGCAAACTAAAGTTGTTGGAGCAACAGATCATCAAGTAATTACAAGGTGACCAAAGTTTGTTTGAGCTCCAAGTTTCTAAATGTTGGCATCATAATCCCTATGGTCTTAAAATTTTGTGGCATATGATTCAATCTCTAAGACAGCGATAAGGGTTATGGTATTGATTTTAATTTTGTTTTGGATAGACTATTTGTTGCTACTCACAGTCGTTTTCAAGGCACTGAATTTTGTGTTTCAAGAGGGCAGAAAAGTATTTTAATATTATCCTTGAAGGCTTGTTGACTAATTTCTTGAAGACTAATAAATTTCTAGTGCATTTTGTATTTGTTTTGGGTTTGTTATTTGTTTTATTTTTGGCTCACAGTTTTGTTTGGTTGATGTCCATTATAGTTTGAAGATTTTGTTTCAGAACTAGCAAAGAAGGGACCTTCCATATCTCATCCCTTCTCATTTCAAACCTGTAGCTTTCATTTTAGGATTTGGTCCCCAAACTAAGGCTTGTTTTTGAATATCAAGCGACCATACATAAATCTATCTATGTGACCTTCATTAATGATCTAGTCAGAGTCATTAAATAAAATTTATGAAGGTGTTAGGGAGGTTTTGATAAGCAAAACATTTGATCACATGAAAGTGAAGAATTCAAAGGTCCCCTTGTCAACATATGACATTGAATTTATCCTTAAGATACTGGCAGTAATATCTTTGTATATCATTGAGTAACCTTAAGAATAAAATGCACTACGAAAATCACTAATTTAGCATCTTGTTGTTAAACCTCTCATTGCAATTCTAAACCAAAACATTGTGACATAATTCTTACTCTATGTGAACTTTTTGTAGAACATTCCTACTTTGTTCACTGTGTATAGGAAATTTTCCTTGCATGAAAAAATGACATTCATTAATATTTATTGAGATTTGTGATGATAACTTGACATATTGTATAGATAGAATGAATATTGGCATAACATGATTAATATTTGACATTAAGAATTAATAATACATGTACCTTATTGATTTGACATATTGTGGTGACACCTACAGGATTCATAACATCAGTACTTGACAGTGATTTACTTAATTGAATTAGTAACTTGACATATTTTCAAATTACGTAAATTATATTGATAACTAAGTGACGAAGTGGGCATTAGTAACACTGAAAATATAACTTGATACATATTGATTTGACACTTGGATTGGACAATAGATTTGATAGTGACATTAAAGTGTTGATATGATATTTGGTGGATGCCTAAGTGATACATTCTTGTGACTGTCTTAAGTAAAAAAATCTTGTAGTAATCAAACAGTTGACAGTATTTTGATAAGTGGTAATGTGACATTTATAGTCAATAGTGACTTAGACATGTATGTAACATCTACGCATATGATGTGATTAATCGAGAGATTTTCCCTATATGTAGTATGAAATTTTTTATATTAAAATTCATCAATGACATAGTGTGTCTTGACTGTTGAATTGAATCGTAGACATCACTGACTAACTTGACTTGACAGGCATTGACACATGAGCTTGGCATACAAACTTTACCTATAGATCTGGACTGTAGTAACACTTTGACAAATATAATGACCTATAAATTTGCATTAGCTGTCTTATAGTGCTGGCGTAAAGGGTGTATTTTCTAACTGACATAATTATAACCTTACAGGGCAACGGGTCTCACTTTATTCTACATTCTATTGATATGATAAATATGGATAGTAGTGTATGACTACTGATCAGCATAAGTAAGAAGACATATGTTGGTAGCTCTTTGTGGGCAGAGTTTGAGAGCATTGGTAGTAGGTTATAGGGATGACCTGAGGCATCTTGGTGTATGCCATTATCAGATATTTGGGTTCAACATTTGTTGCAGTACAGAAATTTTGGGTTATTGATGTGGTTTCATGCATATGAGCTTTGATGTGTATTCATTCATGAGTAGTACAGTGCAGTGACGTGCCGTTTGTAGCCAGTTTGTGAGCCTGTGTATGCTCATCTATTCATGTGCAGTTGAGCAGTGACAATTATGTGCAGTTGAGCAATGGTAGTGTTCGGTGATAACAAGTTGTACAGTGGTCAAATTTTGAAATGGTTAGTTGACTTGGTAGCGTTGGTAGTGAATCTTTGATGAGAAACTTTGTCTAATGATCAGTTTGTATAGTATTGTGCAGTGTGGTCAGTGGCTACCAGCATTTGATAGGTTATAGAAATATATTCTTTACAACATTCTTATATTAATTCAGAGCACATGGGGATGCAATTTAAAAATTGTGAAATGTGGTATGTCGGCTTATCAGGGTGGTAGCGTGTTGTAAGGCATGTGATTGAAGACACCTTCGAATTATGGCTTGAGAATTATTTGGGGTGGATTGGTGGTGCTAGGGCAGGTCGTGGCTTGCACATGGAATTGTGGCGTCCTTTCAGTAGTGGTTGATAAATTACATGGAAGAGAGGCATCCTTCTGACAGCAGCTAGTAAACAAAGTTTTGGGGCACTCATCAAGTTGTGGCCTAACTCACAGGGCGTTGGGGCACCCTCCGAGTTGCAGTAGGTATTAGGGTGTAGTACTGTCATACATGTAGTATCCTATGAATTAGGGGGTTGAAGCCACCCTCATTTGTAGCTGAAATATTGATGTAATTAATTTTTCTTTTGAAGAGAGAAGAAGACAATTACTAAGAATTTTTCAATGGTTTTTGACCTGGAGGGGGTTTCCCACCTAAAAAATCGTGTCTATTGTTTTATCTTCTGCATTTTTGTATGGTGTTGTCTATTTTTGTTATATGTTTATGATTATCTGAAGAAAACAATAATAATAATAACTGAATATTAACTAATTCTCTGAAAAGGATTAAAAGTGTTAATTTCTAAGAAATATTGATTCACCACCCACCCACCCCCAGGATTTTCAACAAGATCCATTTTAACCTCACCCAGTATAGGGGAGATTTGTAGGTGTTAGACGTTAAACATTAGATGTTAGATATAATATTTTAATATCTCCCCTATACCAGTTTTATAATCTAACATCTGAGCATCAAGAGGGATCAAATCTCTCGATAGAAGTTTTAAAATCTCCCATAAAACTATGTCAACTTTATAAGTCTATTTGTAACTGAGTACATTTTTATTATTCACATTTTCTATCATTCAATATTGTTATATTGTCACTTTGCATTCAAAAAAATTATTTCACCATTTTTTAACATTAAAGTTATTAAGTCTCTATCATCTCAACAAACTGAGGTAACTGAGAAAATTAAAAATTAAAAAGACCATATTAATATTATACATATCTGGCATATTCAAAATGATCAAAATAATTAGATATTCAACAAATTTACCATGGCCGCACACGACCTAAACCAACCTAGATCCATTTTAACCCTCGATCTATCAAGCGTCGAGAGGGATCAAATCTCTCGATGCGAAAACTTGTCCTCATGTTTTGCACTCAAAAAAGAGGTTTGCGCCTCAAGAGATTTGATCCCTCTCGGCGCTTGATAGATTCAGGGTTAAAATGGATCCATGTTGGTATTTAACTAAGTCAAATAATTTATTTTTATTTCGCCACAATAATATTTGTTTAATGTAATTGTAGGAAGAAAGATAAGGTTTCTAACAAAAACATATAATTGTCTAAATAGTGGGAATACATATCATAATTCATTTGTAAAACCAACAGTGGGACATCCATCACTAGTTGTTATCCGCAAATTCAGGTTGACTCACCATTGTTATGCAAGGAAAAGCACACCACCTAGAATTACCCATTACTAGTCCATAAGGGACTAGGGTTTCACTCTTGCCAAATGCCTCTAGGCTTTGGGTCATTAACATGTTTCCTTAGGTCCGAGAAATACAAACTCTTAGCCAAATAGAAGCAGTTTTAGGGCATACTCCATGCCCAACATCAGGGGAATTTTGAGGTCTAAAATGGGCCTCCTAAGAAAAATGTACAACTAAAATAAACTTTATAAGAACCAATAGGATTCAAGATGACGATGTCAACCATGGGGTATGATTCACCATTTTTGGAGTAAAAAAGTAAAAAGATTAAAAAATAATAAAACTAATAAAACTAATTTTTCAACTCGTATTTTCAACTTATCTCCCTAATGTTTTACTCAAATTTCGAGCGGAAGTACTCGTTGGATGTAAAATTTAATTCTTCATCCAAGGAGTACCTATGTTGCATACTTTCAATGGACCCTGCTACACGGAAAATGTGGAATACATGAAAAAAAAAATGATTGCAATCACACTTTTCATTTCTCATTTTTCATGTAGCAGGGTCCATCAAAAGTACGGAACATGGGTACTCCTTGGATGAGGAATCAAATTCTACATCCAATGAATGTTTCTACTCAAAATTTGAGTAAACCCATAGGGATATAAGTTAATAATACGAGTTGAAAAAAATATTTTTCCTTTTTTCCCTGTAAAATTTGATGATGTAACCTAATCTTATTTTATTATTTCCACTATTATTTTATAATTTCCTTAGGAGGCTCATTTTAGACCTCAAAATTCCCCTAATGACAAAAAAAACATATAGTTGATTTTAACATCAACTATCGAATGTTACAACCCATTTTTATAAGATAAAACTTTGAATTCTTAATGTGGATTGTTATACCTATGTCGTAGGGCCCTACATGAACGGTTTTCTAGCTTCATAAAAATCCCTACCACTAGCTCTTCCATCATGAGGCTTCCCCGCATTCAAATGAAATTAGTTCAATGGTGCAGTAGACTTGAAGGATCGACCAATGGCAAAATTTTATCCATAGGTAGGCACCAACAGCTGGTTATCGGATGGGATCGACAATCTGGGGATGTGAAAGCAAGCAGATAATACATATTGATTTTCTTTTAAATAAAATGGGGGTGCATAAAGAAAATTTTAAGGATGGAAAATTATCTTAAAGTTCAAAAAATTGAGTGAATTTAATATTTAATATGCAAATTGTAAAATTTTGAGTGAATTATTTTTAAATAAAACAAAACAAAAATGACTAGCTTACAATAGTAGCCCTTAAAATTTTCCTCATTACAACTGATTAAAGGAAGGTCATACGCTATAACTTCATCTAGATTTGTTGAGACATAAATGAATAAACAAACCTAATTCGTATAGAAAGGAGTGAACATCAGTTTCAAAACAACTTTAGGTAAATAGTAAGAATATGTTGCCTTAAGACTAAACTTGTTACATACACATATACAATTAAAGCGAATCTCAAGCTATCAGTTCCACGTTAAGACTGCAGGGAATATTCGATGGCTTGATCACAGGCTATCGGCACCAGGTTAAGACCACAGAAGATATTTAGTGGTCCACTTATGAACAATAAGCATTGGTAGATTTTCCACAGCTTGAGATGGAACTTCTCTTAATGGTGGTACTTATTTTTTGAGATTTGAATTGCATGCATGATCTGAGTCAGAGTTCACTTACACTGCTTATAAGACATGCCAACTTTCGTTCAAAGAATGACCAAGATGAGTTTACCATGACTATCAAGAAATCATCTAGGCTATGTGCGTTCATCAACCTACCAGGTGATGTCCGTCAAACGAGCCACTAGGCGGTGATTTAATGGGCCAAGTGGCATTCACAAAGTGCCATTTTCACACATCAAACAAGCTAGTTATTGGCGAAGGGAATCAAGTGGTTGTCACTTGTATGGAAGATCGATAGGTGTGCCACTTGGGACATCCACATGGCCACCAAAGATTGACCTATGGACAATGCCACGTGTTGCATAAAAGGGGTGTCACATGCCCATCCAACAAGAATCCCACATGTTGGAAAGAAAAAGTATGTGTATTAGGGTTTAAAATTGAAGTCAGTGTTTCCCATCAAAAGGTTTCTTATCTAGATTTCATACAAGGGCATAAAATTATTTCCTATGCAAATAATAAAAAATAAAAAATAAAAAGAGATATATATATATATATATATCAAAAGTGAAATAAATATTTTTTCTTTTGTTTTTAATTGTAAGGGTAAGAAAAATTTTCATAACATTTGTTACTTGTAATTATTTTTATAGGTGTACTTTTCCATTAATCATTTTTCTATATAGCTACCTAGATCCATATAACTTGTGATCTATCATGCGCAAAATGGATCAAATCCTTCTACGTGCAAAATTTCTTTTTGAAGTGTAGAATATTATTAATTAATTAATAATCTATTATAATCAATAAATTGAATTATTTATAACAATTTATAAATTATTTACAATATTATTATTAAATTAATATTTATTTTAATTATTTATTTAATAATAAGTAATTTTATTAATTAATGTTATTAATAATTATTACTTAATTAATAATAAATCATTTTCTTAATTAATGTTTTTTTTCCCAAGGAAAATATGGGTTGATCAACCCGAAGGGATCACATCCCACCGGACAAACTAACAGAGACATGTAGGTGTTAGATGTTAAGCGTCAACATTTTTCTAAATCTCAGGAATATATATACACGAGATGTGTAAGCATTAAATGTTAGATGTAAACATTATTTAAATCATTTTTTTATATATTGTATAGGCTAGATGTGTAGGCATAATGTAATTAAGTAAGTAAAATGTAAAATGTAATTGAATGTACAATGTAAAGGGGAGATAGTGAAAGTAAGTAAGTAAGTAATATGTAAGATGCAAAATGAAAAATGTAATGTAAATGTAAGGGGGGGGGCTTTTGAGGGTGGAGAGAGAGAGTATGATGGGAGGGAGAGACAGAGGGAGGTGGGAGAGAAAGGGAGCGAGAGGAAGAAAGAGAGAGAGCACTTTAAAGAGATAAGGAGAGAGTAAGGGAGAGAGGGATGGAGTTTGAGTGGGGGAGACGGAGGGAAGAAGAAATACATAGAGACAAAAGTGGAGAGAGAGGGGGTGACAAGGGGGAGATGGAGAGAGGAGAGCATGAGTGAAGAGAAAGAGAAGGAAAGAGGGAGAGAAGGGGAAGAGAGAGAGGGTTAGATGAAGAGGGAGGAAGAGGGAGGAAGAGGGAGTGTATGTTTGGGGAGTGAGATAGAGAGACAAAGAAGTAGAAATGGAGGGAGAGAGAGATATAGATGTAGGGGGTGTTGAGAGGGGAGAAGAGAGATAGAGAGAAAGGGAGAGAGGGAGACATTGATATATATGGAGAGAGAGAGTGTGTGTGTGTTTAGGGGGTGAGATAGAGAGACAAAGAAGGAGAGAAGGACTGCGATATAGATATAGATCGCATTGGGGAGAAAGATATATATATATGGGGGAGATACATTGTTATTCACTAAATGGATGCATGATTTAAATGTATATGTTGATTCCTAATCCTATTTGCTTGATTACACTAGATGCATTGATATCAATGTAGTTGTTCATTTTTAATATTATTTGATCCCTTGCACTAGATGCATTGATTTCAGTGTAGATGTTGATTTATAATCCTATTTGATTAATTGAACTAAATGCATTTATTTAAATGTACATGTTGATTTATAATCCTATTTGATTACTTGCACTAGATGCATTGATTTTAGTCTAGATATTGATTTCTAATTCTATTTGAATGATTTCACTAGATGTATTTATTTCATTGTAGATGTTGATTTCTAATTTAATGTAGCTAGATGTATGATGTATATTAATCTCAAAGTAATTAGATTAGTAGTGTGCATTGATTTCAGTGTAAATACAAAATAATTTATTGATGACATGCATTGAGAGAAGAGAAAGAGAAGGAGAGAGATGGAGAGAGGGGGAAGAGAGATAGAGAGAAGGGGAAGAGTGAGAGGGGGAGAGGAAGAGGGGGGGAGAAAGAGATAGATGGATAGATATGGAGAGAGAGTGTGTATTTTTTAGGGGTGTATGTTTGTGTGTTTTTGTGCTCAAACCTCATTTTTTTGCACAAAACTTCAGGACAAGTTTTCAGCTCGAGAGATTTTATCACTTTCGACGCTTGAAAGATCTAGAGTAAAAATGGATATAGGCTGGATCTATTGGATGGTGTTGTCATTGATGTCAATGCATGGAGTTGACTAGGTTTGACTTTGACTAAAACACCAGTCATTGATGTCTGTTTGTTAATGAAAACCTCTTAGAATTGTCTAGATTACATAAATTTAAAGTCTACACTGTTGGATGGTTGAAAACCCAATTCCTAGGGTTTGGGTTCCCTATACTAAGGATGTACCCCAACTTTGTCTAGGGTTTTTGAAGGGTCAAACCATTGATTTTGGGTCACTGGATTCTCCTTGTCAACATCTTTCCGGTGGTATGTGATACTCCACATAATTTTTCCTAGTTTTAGAGATACTCAAGTTTGAAGATGAAAACCCCAAACCTTGGGCTAAAACCCCAAGGGGTGGTGACATGGCATATTTTAATTGGTTGTTGGGCATTAAATATAAAGCATGAGGGTTTATTGTCATGTTTCATGGAGATATCATGTTAAATAAGGGCATTGTTAGCATTTGTACTCATAATAATTATTTATCACACCCTTAAGGCCATGTCCACTCACTAAACACCAACGGTTTCCTTACTTAGGGATTAAGTTAGTCACTTCATAATGTTTATTAAAAAAAAAAAACTCTCCTCCAACGACTATTCCTGGAAGCCTCTTCCATCCTAAGAGATCATCCACAAAAAGAAATTAAATCAAGTCAAAATAAATTAAATCCTAAAGTCCCTTCCTTATACCAAAATTTCATGAAGTGGCTTCAAATTCAAAGGTTGAAGTTAAAATTAATTATATTCCTCCCTAAAACCTTCTAATGGTTGCACTATTGAAGCCCTCCTCATAAAAAATAAAGTCTATATAATAACCTATTGAAGCCTCAGAATTTCGTTGCAACAACATGGGGGAAAACCACTGGGTCCAGACCTTAGAGCAAGTCATTTTCTATTTGGTATAGTGGCTCCGACTGGGGGTAAAGGGACCAGTTTCCCAATAAGGATTATGAGGGTGTGTTTGTTTATAACATGCAAACGGAAAAAATAATTTAATCTATCATATGTAGTGATTAAATATCTATTCTACTATATACCATGAGTATTCATTCTCCCATGTGATCTAGAAAGATGTCTTTCAACAATTGGTAATGAAGATTATTCAATAGTTGAAAGATATGAAAATTATGTAAAAATAATTCTTTTGACAAAATAGTTTAATCAAAACAATTGTGAAATATATATCGCATTCATAAGTTTGATCATATATGAGATAAGTAACCATAAATAAATATCAGTACAAAAGTGCATCTAACACACTTATGATAACAGCTTTCATATACAATACAGATAAAAGATGATTGTCAATTCAAGAAGTAAAACTTAATATAATGTGTAGAAATACCATATATACGAGGTTATACTCATTCAAACCAACAGTAGTATTCTACTCCTCTTCACATTAAAGCAATTCAATGAGTACAAAAGTGCAACTTCAGTTAAACAGCTTCAATATCAAAAGAAAACAGACTCTATTCCATTAATTCATCAAGGCATTCACAAACATCCAGAATTGCACTCCTTTGTAAATGTTTTTGGACAAAATTTGAAGAGGTTTCAAACAACCTTCCTCGTAATGAGTAAACTAAACTACAATCTAGGAATAAACATAACAATGTACTTAGGTGGGTTGATATTTTTTTCTCATCTGATCTCTGAGGTGGAAAATATCTACCATCGGCTTCAGCTGAGCTAGTTGTGTGATCCCGGATCTAACTTGACGTTTTAACATGGCATTTCAAAGTGATGGCAACGATTTCTTAGTGGAATCAGTTAAGGATTGTAGAGTTAGGCATTGATGATGTTGTTTGATCAGAAAATTCCAGTAATTTTTTTTATCTAACTTAGTTATCTTTTTAATAGCTTTTGCATGTGTCCGCGCTTTCTTTCCACTATGTTTCTAGTAGTTTAAGCTCTAGGAGCACTTTGGCTGTAGATTCTTTTATAAGTTCAGCATTTAGAAGTTGTCCATTAATAGAATCGATGATATCATTTGTCAGATTTGTTTCCCTTGATATTGCCTTCTATGCTTGTCTTAACTGCATTTCCCAATATTTAAATACAATATCTTTGTGAAACTTATTAATTTTGGGGAGATCGACTTTCTTTCCTATATCATATTCTTGCCATAGAATGAACTCGGAAATTTTCTTTTGAACTTTTTCACATTCTAGCTTCCTGTTTTCCACTTGTTGAATCAAAATCTTGCTTGTATCACAATATGAACTGGTAGCTAAGATTTGGTGACAAAAATTTTCCTGTTGTTGTTTCAATTTTGCATTCCATTCAAGTGCCTATTTTATAAACTGCTCTGTTTGTGGCTGACTTTTCAACTTATCCATCGTTGCTTATATCTGTGTTTTCTTCTTTGAAACCTGTACTTGGTGTTGCAACTTTAATCTTTCAAAGTCTTTCTGGAATTGTGACATTTTCATCTCAATTTTCTTATTGGCATTAAGCTTTTTTTGTTCTAGTAGTCTTTCCAATTCTTGAACTTTATCTTCCTTTCGTTTAAGAATAAGTTTCACTTATTTTGCTTTATCAATTGTAGCAATTGCATATGCACCAGCAAACTATGGCAGTTTAGTAATATGTTCAGTGGGATTGGAAAAAGAGTCTTTCCAAACAACATACACTGGTTCATTCTCTAAAGTAGTCATTGTTTCATCAATTATTCTTCTCTTCATTCTCTTGACTACAGCTTTGTGACTTGGGTTGTAGAAAACATCTAATGGAGGTATTTCCTCAATTTTCAAAATTATTTCTTATGTTGGGTAGGTCAGGATGATCTCTTGTTCCTAAACTTCTGGTACCTGTTGTAGTGGCACTACAGTCTCTATTATATTCTGGGTTTGCTCAAGAGTTTGAAAACTTATCGATTCTTTAGGATTAGGCTTTGGTGGTGGTGGTGTCTCCAATGCTTTAGTAAACTTTGTCCATTATGTCTTTAAATCCTTTTCTTGAGGTTTTACTGTCAGCTCAGGTGTAGTCTGAACATATTTTGAAGATGATTCTGCTCCACAAGTTTCTTCCTCGGTTTTCATATCAATTCCTTAATTACTTTTTCAATTATCTTCTCAGGGATTTCATTTTTTCTCTCAAATTCATTATCACAATTATCTAAGCTCTAAGACTAATGTTGTGAATGCTCTGAAGCTCGAATTGACTTCTCTTGTGACTCATCTTCTGACATGTCTTTAACTTCATCATCTAAACTGATGCTGGGAGTTGGTCTTATGACATCTTCCATTTTTAACAAGTCCAATGGGACTGTTTCTAACCTCTTTTTTTTGTATTGATGAAAATCTTTAGGATCTGCCACATTGAGCTTATGGGATGTACTTTTTAACACATCTGCAAATTTCTCTACACCTTCAAATAAATCATCAAACATATATTTTTCATTCATGAACGGTCTAAGTTTAAGACTTGTGGTAAAATTCTGGACCACATCATTTGGATCATATTGTATTCCTGGTATTAAAGCCAGATTAAATGAATTAATATTTGGAATTTATTTAGTTCCATGACCTAAGTCAAAAAGGGAAAAAGTGCCACATTGTACTAGGAAGGTAGGTCAGATGGCTTTCTTGGAATCTCTGAGTTTCTTGGTTATACCGCTTACAAGAGTTTGGTATGCGATTTCTCTTGCAAAAATTTTATCTAGGACATAATAAGATAGGACATGAGGAGAAGAAAGACTCCCAAAAACTCTAATATAAGTAAAAATTTCCTCACCAAACCATCGAGATACAGGTAAAATATCAGAACTAGTTTCCTTGGAAATTCTCGGAATTCTCTCATTAAAATAATCTGATAAATGGGCAACATAAGTCCATGACAAATTTTGTAAAAATGTAAATGAAATTTAGACTCCCATAGGGCTCTATGATAAATGTGAATCGGGTTAGGGTCTTGGCTTGTCCACTTCCAACCCATAATAGGAAAACTTGAGCAGAAACATATAGCATCCATGATATATACGCTCATATAAAAAGGGGGAATTGTCCTAGTGGAAAAGATTCTATTGGTTCTGTAATCCATAATGGTTTTGGACAAGTTATTAGATAAAATGTTTCCCCAATTCATGACAGTGGAATTGATAACTGCGTCAATTAAAGGAACCCACTCAATGGAGAATCTAGTGGTATCGGGTCTAGAAAATAGTCTACACAACATTCCTGCTAAAAAACAGTAAGGTGATGCCAATTGTGTTATGGGGTACATTCCAAGTTTATCTCGCCTTATCTTTCCCTGATCTTCTTTCCATCCTTTCACCACCTTCATTAAGTTTGAATTATTTCTTGAAAAGTTTTCCAAGAAAGCTTTATCATAAAACTTTTGTGGTGAATGCAAATGATACATTGTTCGCAAATCCTCAGCGGTGAATGAACCTATGTTCTCCAATTTGGAGTTCTTGAATGTCTTGTATGTAATGTTGAAATTATCAATGACCCATCTTACCATATCATTGTATGGGAAGATCTTCGGCCTTGTCGCTATCCTATGGAGAAACGAACATGCAACTTCAAAGTAAGATGGTTCTAATGAAACAGCCTTATCTGTCGTTGTTATTTTCTTTAGCTCTTTTGGATGTTCATCTTCAAACAGGTTGTACATTTCTTCCCATGAAGACACTCCATTGTCCTTGTTGCACGTAGTGTCTAAGAATAATGGAGGCATGTGTGTAGTTTCAGAAATAGAAGCTTGGGCAATTGATTTTCCTTTCTTTGTCATTCATGTTGATATTGCTTCCTTAGGTAGTTTCCTAAATTCCAGCAAAACGAGTAAATTCAAATCTAAGATGAGGAGAGACAAGGACAAAGAATAGAGTTAAATCAACATAAATAAAAATATGGCACTTGAAATTTAAAACACGTTCCAAGTAAAATATCGATCTTTTGAACCCTGTACCCATTTAATGTCTTTAATAACCCTTAAATCGTTTATCAAATCTATTACATGCCTTACGCAATATGTCTAATCTAACGATCTAAGTCATGATATATTAAAATGGATCGATTGAATAATAATCAGTACAAGCGCTTGAATAATAAATGTTATAGTGCAAATCGCAACTTTTAGCAGATAACAATAGTATATATTTTTGCCACTAGTAAGATGTGAAATGTGATTTGCGCAAATCGCACATCGCAGTTCATTACGGTGGTTATAACTTTCCATTTGGTTAATCGTTGCGGAATGTGATATGCGCTAAAGACTTAAGGTATTTCGCTTTATCATATTTTATGGATACATTCCATGTTTGTTTATTGTCTCATCGAGTCCGACTCATCGCAATTCCTTTTGAAATGATATAAGTTTGTCTTTTAAAGGAGGCGCGACGCGATTTATATTTTAAGGGATTTTTAAGCTTTTCCAACGGGGATTTTATATAATTTAAAAAAGGTTGAAGCGCTTTACCGCAATTCGCAAATATTATATGTGTTTTAACTTTGTTTAGCTTGTAAGCTTTGTGATTCGTGCTAAGCGCAATGAAATCAAAACCAAAAGAAAAGGGCCTTTTATTTCTAAAGTTTAAGACTTAATGCTTAAAATGAAAAACTGCTTCTACAATTCTATTTATTTTTTTAAGGGTCCCCATTTATTTTAATAATAAATTGGGGGTGTTGTATAGTGCAACAATTGGCGATTCACTTGGGAGAACCAGTTATCTCTGATTATTCTTTTGAAATTTCTAAAACTTTTCAAAATAAAAATAGTTGCAGGAATGAATTTCGATACAAATAATATTTCACTAAGCAATAAAATCTTACTTGATTAATAATCCATAACATTTCCTCTTTTAAATGAAAATATGAGTATCTATATCAATATTTACTACGTTCAAAAAGATGAAGTAGGTGGCTCATTCAGATTAGCTTTAGAAATATATACTCTTTTATCACAGGTAGAGCTTCTGATCCAGTAGGCAAGGCAATTTTAGCCTTTGGCAGGGTTACCTTTTACCCAGAAATGATTCATTGTCCCATCCAGTTACTATTACAATCTTCCAAAAATAAATTCAATTTTATATATTTTATCTCTTTTGGAATTTGTTTTCTTTTTTTAAATATTTTCTATGTATTATTATTTTTTTACTTAAAATTCATTGTCTTGGCTTGGTAACCAAATATTGACAATTCCATTCACTGGTTGTAACTAAACTGGTCAAGCTGGCTCTTGATGACACCCCTTTCCTTTTGATATAATCTCAAGTCATTACCCTATTTTGGTAGGCAGTATTGGTAATGTCAGTTTAACTATTTTCCTATGAACATGGTAAACAAGCTCGTGATGAGACTTATTATCTTTTAAGCTTTAACATATTTTTTAAATTACTTTCTAAAAATTGAAAAGTTTGTCGAATGGGGTGAATCATTGATCCTTTTGAGGCTTCTGGATGATAATTTTTAGATTTTAAGATTGCTTATCTGTAAAGAGTCTTTACTATTTTAAATATTCTTTTCTTGACTAATAGTAGAGTAACCATACTTTATAAAAGTGAGAGTTTATCAAAGAATAAATGACTTCAGAGAGATCAAATTTTTCAGTGAAATAAAATCTATTTGAGATTCGAATTTTTTAATTGTTTCCTTAACAATTCTTATTTATAGAAGCGATAAATCAAAAATATTCTCTGAGATTTTTATTTGAAAATCCAAAAATCAATACCATTCAACTTTTATTTTTCTAAGAAAAGAAAAAGACAATAATATACAGGGAATAGAAGGGGTTACCTCCTATGAAACATATTTCTTTAAAATTTTCCCATTAACAGGCAAAGAATCTCTTTTGCCTGATAGATCTTGCAATAAAAATGTTGATGGGCCTATTTCTTCAACGATTTGAAATGTTCCAAGCCACAGTATTTGGAATTTGGTATGTTTACCTTTTTCCTTGTGTGCCTTATCACATTTTAGGACTAGATCACCAATTTGAAATGTTTTTGGAGTGACAGAAGTTGTATCAAATGAAGATTTAACTAATTGTTGATGATGTGCATGAGTAACTTGAGCTTTTTCTATTTCCTCTTCGAGCTTAAGGATTTGGAATTGTCTTACTTGCAAAGAAGAAGAAGGTGAGTCATCAATAAATTGGACCAGGGCAAGTGAAGGAATAACTACATTAGTAGGAAGAACAGCTTCTTTTCCATAAACAAGATTAAATGGAGAAGTGCCAATGGAGGCTTTCTGAGTTATTATATCTGCCCAAAGAGAAAATGTTAATGATTTGTGCCAATTTCTTTGATTATGGTCAACAGCTCGTTTAATGATTCTAATAAGGTTTTTATTTGCTAATTCTGCTAAACCATTTCCTTGAGGATAATAGTTAGCATAATATTTGAGTTTAAAACCTCTTTTAATAGTGAATTCTATCATAGAAACTCCTGATAAATAAGATGAATTGTCAAAATTTAAAGTAGTGGGTAAAGCAAATCTAGTTATGATAAAATGATCAATGAACTCAATAATATTCTCAGAGTTGGCTACTTTTAGTGGAATTGCTTCCATCCATATAGTAAAATAATCAATAGTTGTGAGGATGTACTTATGTTGTTTGGAAGAGTTAGGAACGATCTCACCAATTATATCTAATCCCCCGTGCTCAAATGATTGTTCGATATTAACTAGTTGTAATGGAAAATTTGGTTTCCTTTGTCTTCCAAATGCACTTTGGCAAAGTTTTCATTTCCTCGCATAATCATGAGAATATTTGAAAAGTGTTGGCCAATAGTAACCTGCATGCAGGATTTTATGTGTTGTTGTATTCCCTCCAAAATTTCCTCCCACTGGTCCATCGTGGAGTTCCTGCAAAACTTTCTCTGCTTCAGTTTTCTCTAAGCATCATAATAACACAGAATCAAAGTTTCTTCTAAACAATATATCATTGACCATTTCATATTTCTTAGCTTTCAATCTTAAAGCACGCTTTGTTTTATAACTGAGTTGCATGGGGAATCTCCATTTTTCAAATACAACTTAAGATCAACATATTGAGACTAAGCATCGTTGAGGCTTAACACTTGTACGTCATTACCTGGATCTGTTGTTGATGACAAATGGGATGCTCCTATTAGAATTATGTAAAAACCTTGACCTCTAACAATTTTAGAAGGTCTAATTTCTAAATCATATTCTTGTAAAGCAATTACCCAGTTAGCCATTTTCTCTCCTACCAATGCATCAATAATTTCCTTACTGCAGAGAATGGAACTATTATCTTGGTGTGAGTTTTGAGGAGAAATGGTCTAAAATGTTTTATAGATTTTAAGACAGAAAATACATGTTTCTCAATAGATGAATAGTTTATTTCTGCACCTTGAAAATTGGAACTAAAAAATGATATCGGTGCTTCAATTTGCTGGTCATTAAGATGTGTCAAAACGGCAGCATATGATGTATATGATGAGAATGTATATCAAGTGAAAAGATTTAGAAAATTGGGAGTATTCAAGAATGGAGCATTAAAAATAGATTGTTTGATTAAATCAAATGCTTCCCTTTCATTATGTCCCCACTTGAAGACCAATTTTTTCATAATCATTGTTTGTAAAAGTAAAACTATCTGCGAAAAGTTAGGGACAAATCTCTTTACAAAATTTATCTGTCGAAAGGAATCATTTTAATTTCTTTCAGGATCGATATAAATACCTTTTGTAGACACAATGAATCGTAAAATTTTTCCTTCATCTAAAGAAAAGTAGGACTTCTTCGGGTTAAGTGAGATTCCATACTTTTTACATCTCTCAAAGACTCGTTTTAGGTCATTCGCATGATTGGATTTTTTTCTAGAAAAGACTGTGATGTCATCTAGATAAATAACCACCGATTTGTTAATCAATCCTCTAAAATTTGTGTCCATGGCTCTTTGGAAAGTAGAACCTGCATTTATTAACCCAAATGGCGTCTTTTGATAGGCATAAGTTCCCCACTTAGTCCTGAACGTGGCCTTTAATCTGTCATCTAGGCGTACTAGGATTTGGTTATATCTTGGAAACCCATCTAGAAAATACATAAGTTCAGAATTAGCTACAGTTTGCAGTACTTGTTCCATGGTTGGTAATGGAAAATTTTCCTTCTGACATGCTTTATTTAAATTTCTAAAATCAATACAAATCCTAATGTCACCTTTTTTATTCCTGACAGGTTCTAAATTTGATACCCATTTTGAGTGTCTAACTGAAAAGATGATCTTAGCTTTGAGGAGCTTATTCAACTCTGTTTTAATTTGACTTTCAAGATTAGGATGAATTTTCCTCAACTTTTGTTGTATTGGTTTCTCATCTGAAATCATAGGAATAGTGTGTTGAATAACAGAAGTGTCATATGTTTAGATATCAGTATAATCCCAAGAAAAAACACTTTTGTAGGTCCTTAATAACTTGACAAACGATACTCTTTCTTCAGAAGACAGACCAAGACCTAAGTTGACATTTTTTGTTTTATCATCATTTCCAAGATTTATTAACTCAAATATTAAAGTTGAACTTTGAGTTTTAGAATTAGTAACTCTCTTGAACCTATCTTTTAAATCATAAAGGTCTTCTAGTTTGACAACTGACTTTGACATTGGGTTTTCATCATGCTCTTCCTTTATCTAAATGTCATGGTCATGTTCATCTAGAATTTGATTATCATAAGATCTTTCATATGTAAGGAAACCTATGATATCATAATCTTGATTAAAGACCCCAATTAGTAATATTATCAGGAACAGATGGTCTAAAAATCAACTCAATATAAAACCTATCGGGACTAAATTCTTGAGATGGAATTAATTTCGATGCTACATTGGCCAATAAATCTGCACTAGCATTTTGTATTCTGGGTACAGAGGAAATATTAAAAGCTAAGAAATGAGAAGTCAAATCCTGGACTAATGATTGATAATGTTTAATATGTACAGAATGACAATGGATAGTATTTCTTACTTGTTTGACAATGATTTCTGAATCTCCAAGTACTTGTAGATATTTAATGTCAAGGTCAATTTCTTTATACAAAACTTGAATTAGTGCTTCATATTATGCTATATTGTTCGTGCAATCGAATTCAAGTCTGCAAGCTAGCATGGTCTTTTCTCCTTCAGGACTTATCAAAATACAGCTAGCTCCTGCACCATCTTCTGATTTAGAACAATCAAAATATAGAATCCAAAATAAACAATTAATTACTAGTTTATTTACAAAAATTTTACATTTAAAAGTGTTTGTTTGGGAAAAAAATTCAATTTGAGAGATAACCGCATTATCAAAAAAGGGTGATGGTTGGGCATTAAAGTTTCCAAGAAATGATTCTGTCGAGTAATTTCCAATAATATTATTATTGAATGCTACTGACTCATTAATTCCTTCAAGATCAGTAACTATATGTTTCATGAATTTCTCACGGTCTACTCGAATTTGGTTTGGCTTTCCATTGTGGGGCAGCCACATATGTGACAATTCTATTACGAAATATCCATGTAGTTTCTCAAACCAGTCTGTGCTCAATACTAAACCATAAAATCCATGAATATCAGCTACCAAAATATCAATTATCTGGGCAAACTTAGGGTTTGATGATAATCTAATGGAAACGAAATTTATATCTCCTACAACCTTTACTTTTGTCCTATCAAGTTGTACTATATGAACAGGATAATTTTGAGGAGTAATGTTCAATTTAACACATACTTATTTCGGCATGATATTAGAGGGATCCCCTTAATCAATTAAGAAATTATGAACATTTTTATTAAAGATCTCATATTTCAAAAGGAATGGAGGAGTATGAGAGATGGATCGATCACCTGTCATAATAAGATTTGTGGCATATATTTTAGTTGGAGGAGAAGGAGGTTTACCCATATGATTAGCAGCTTGAGCTACCACTGGAGAAGGTACGAATGAAGCAGGAACTGAATACAAATCTCTAAGTAAAATCTTATGTTATTTTTTCAGTTTAGTAAGTTCATGGATTGAAATATTAGCCCTGGTATTTTTCATATCTTTCACTACATTATATTCAATGGTGTCAGAGACTACCATTTTCTTTGATGTAGATGGAACATCTGAAGGAGCGAGGTTATTTGTGTAGCCTTAGATGTAGACTTCTTACTTACTATTTTTCCTTAGCAGGAATTGAATTCTTCTGTTTCTGATTAGGCTGCGTTGCTTCAGTGGTATTCTTGCTTCTTGTACTAATGGGTAAAGCTCCATGTTGTTCATCATTTGGGAAGATGAAATCCCACATGCCATTTAGTTCAACTTCTTCTTCGACTTCAGTTTCTTCTTCTTTTGTTTGCTCCTCGTCTGTGTCTTGATCAGACTCAGCATTAGATATGATGTTGGGCGGTCGAGAAGTAGAAGACCGATTTTTCTTGAAGGGCCTGAAAGTCTTCTTTGTACTAGAACTTTCAGAAACCTTTTTTTTATGTCTTCATTTCATTTTTCATGGTTTTTAAAACTTTTTGAAGACCTTCTACATCAAAAGGATCTTGTGGTGGCTTCTTCTTTGAATCATCTTTGAAAGAAACTTTCTTGGATTTCCTGTCTTATTGAGAATTCTTCTTTTCAAGGGCTATAATATGTTTCTCTACGGACAAAGCTTCCTCCATATTTTCTGCCAATGTCAGTAACTTCGCTCTATTGACAAAAAAGGCTATGTTACATGGGAGAGAAGAAATATACCACTCAATTTGAACCTCAACACCAGGAACTGATGTAGTAGGGATTTTATTGAGTAATTTATTAAATCTAGAATTGAAGTCTTTTATTTTCTCTCTTGTTTTAGCCTTAAGATTTGATAGGTCGTTGATGAGCGATGTAATGATTCGGTCATCTCCAAACTTAGTTAAGAATTGTTCTTCAAACATATTCCACCTAGTTATAGATCTAGCATATAATGAAAAATACCAGGATCCTATAGATCCTATAAGAGTATATGGAAATAATATGACGACACAGTCTTCTTCAGTTACCTCTTTCAAATTGATAGCTAGCCTATAATTATGGATGTGTTCTTCAGTTGGGAGACCATTATCAGGATTGAATTTAGGTAACCATATTTCAGAGTATTTAGGAAGAGGATGAAGAGGAGCAGGCATTTGTACATCACCTGGATTGTTCCATGTTTTTACATTTGGTGGAGGTTGTTGGCCTGCCATTGGACCTTGGGTGCAGATGATAAGTGAAGTTTGAGTTGAAGAAGAGGCATGCTGAGTGCTAGAACTAGTTGAAGGAGTAGTAGTTTGGGTACTGGAACTATTTAAACTAACATTGATTTTTGGAATAGAAGTTGTTGAAATGAGTGGAGGTAATGGAGGTGAATGGGGTATATTATTGGACAAGACCTCGATGGTGGTTGACTCTGACTCAATCTTCTTTATTTTCCTTCGAGAAGCATCAACGAGAAATTCAAAAGGAGGGATCCTTGTCCTCTGATTTTCCAATCGAGTTAGTATTCGTCTTGGTTGTAACGAAGATGAAACACTAATTTTAGATGTTTGAGAAGTTTCAAGCTTTTCAGCAGAAATGGATACTCTCTCTAATTTTTCGATCAAAGAATAAACTTCTGGAGAGTTTTGGAAAAAATATGGAGACAGTATCGGTTGAGTTTCACTGGGAGACTTAGGAGAGGGATGTTCAACTTCAGCAGATCTTAAGGATTTAGATCTAGATAATGGACTAGAAGTTGAAGGGGATCTAGAGGGAGAGAGACTCTTAGATTGGCTTTTAGATTTATCAAACATTTTTTCCATTCACAATGGCCCTCCTTCTAGCGCCAAAATGTTGAAGCCTCGAAATTTCGTTGCAACAACATGAGGGAAAACCACCCGGTCCAGACCTTAGAGAAAGTCCTTTTCCATTTGGTATAGTGGCTCCGACTGGGGGTAAAGGGACCAGTTTCCCAATAAGGATGATGAGGGTGTGTTTGTTTATTACATGCAAATGGAAAAAATGATTTAATCTATCATATGCATTGATTAAATATCTATTCTACCATATACCCGGGAGTATTCATTCTCCAATGCGATCTAGAAAGATATCTTTCAACAATTGGTAATGAAGATTATTCAATAGTTGAAAGAGATCAAAATTATGTAAAAACAATTCTTTTGACAAAATAGTTTAATCAAAAAAATTGTGAAATATATATCACATTCATAAGTTTGATCATATGAGCTAAGTAACCATAAATAAATATCATTACAAAAGTGCATTTAACATTCACTTATGATAACAGCTTTCATATACTATACAGATAAAAGATGATTGTCAATTCAAGAAGCAAAAATTAATATAATGTGTAGAAATACCATATATACGAGGTTCTACTCATTCAAACCGACTATATTATTCTTCTCCTCTTCACTTTAAATCAATTCAATGAGTAAAAAAGTGAAACTTAAGTTAAACAGCTTCAATATCAAAAGAAAACAGACTATGTTCCATTAATTCATCAAGGCATTCACAAACATACATAAGTGCATTCCTTTGCAAATGTTTTTTAACAAAATTCTGGACCCTTACATAAATGCATGAGAAGGGTTTAAATACTAAACTAAATATGTCTAAAATAGGTTATTACATAAAAAAATTGAGGAGGTTTCAAACAACCTTCCTTGTAATGAGTAAACTAAACTACAATCTAGGAATAAAGATAACAATGTGCTTAGGTGGGTTGATCTTCTTTTCTCATCTGATCTCTGAGGTGGAAAATATCTACCATTGGCTTCAGCTGAGTTGGTTGTGTGATCTTGGATCTGACTTGGCCTTTCAATACGGCATTTGAAAGTGCTGGCAACGATTTCTTAGTGGAATCAGTTAAGGATTGTAGAGTCAGGCACTAATGATGTGGTTTGATTAGAAAATTCTAGTAATTTTCTTGATCTAACTTAGTTATCTTTTTAATAGCTTCTGCCTGTGTCTTTGTGCTTTATTTCCACTGTGTTTCTAGTAGTTTAAGCTCTGGGAGCACTTCGGCTATAGATTCTTTGATAAGTTCAACATTTAGAAGTTGTCCATTAATAGACTCGATGATCTCATTTGTCAGATTTGTTGCCTTTGATGTTGTGTTATCTGCCTGTCTTAACTGAATTTCCCAATCTTTAAATACAATATATTTGTGAAATTTATTAATTTTGGGGAGATCAGCTTTATTTCCTATATCAGATTCTTGCCATAAGATGAACTCAGAAATTTTCTTTCGAACTATGTCACATTCTAGCCTCCTGTTTGCCACTTGTTGAATCAAAATCTTGCTTGTATCAGAATATGAACTGGTAGCTGAGATTTGGTGACAAAAAAATTCCTACTGTTGTTTCAATTTTGCATTCCATTCAAGTGCCTCTTTTATAAACTGCTCTGTTTGAGGCTGACTTTTCAGCTTATCCATCGCTTCTTCTATTTGTGTTTCCTTCTTTGAAATATGTACTTCGTGTTGCAACTTTAATCTTTCAAAGTATTTCTAGAATTGTGACATTTTCATCTCAAATTTCTTATTGGCATTAAGCTTTTCATGTTCTAGTTGTATTTCCAATTCTTGAACTTTATCTTCCTTTTGTTTGAGAAGAAGTTTCACTTCTTCTGCTTTATCAATTGTAGCAGTTGCATATGCACCAGCAAACTGTGACAGTTCAGTAAGATGTTCAGTAGGATTGGCAAAAGAGACTTTCTAGACAACATCCACTGATTCATTCTCTAGAGCATTCATTGTTTCATCAATTCTTCTTCTCTTCCTTCTCTTGACTACAGCTTTGTGAGATGGGATGTAGAAAACATCTAATGGAGGTATCTCCTCAATTTTCAAAATGATCTCTTGTGTTGGGTAGGCCGAGATGATCTCTTGTTCCTGAACTTCTGGTACCTGTTGTAGTGGAACTGCAGTCTCTATTATATTCTAGGTTTTCTCAGGAGTTTGAAAACTTGTCGATTCTTCAGGATTAGGCTTTGGTGGTGGCAATGTCTCTAGTGATTTAGTAAAATTTGTCCATTATGTCTTTAAATCCTTTTCTTGAGGTTTTACTGTGAGCTCAAGTGTAGTCTAAACATATTTTGAAGATGATTCTGCTCCACAAATTTCTTCCTCAATTTTCATATCAATTCCTTTAATTACTTTTTCAATTATTTTCTCGGGGCTTTCGTTTTTGCTCTCGGATTCATTATCAGAATGATCTGAGCTCTGAGACTGATGTTGTGAATGCTATGAATTTGAATTGAACTATCTTGTGACTCATCTTCTGACATGTCTTTAGCTTCATCATCTAAATTTCTCTACACCTTCAAATAAATAATCGAACATATCTTTTTTATTCATGAACGGTATGAGTTTAAGACTAGTGGTAATATTCTAGACCGCATCATTTGGATCATATTGTCTTCCTGGCATTAAAGCCAGATTCAATGAAGTAATATTTGGAATTTCTTTAGTTGCATAACCTATGCCAAAAAGGGAAAAAGTGCCACATTGTACTGGGAATGTAGGCTAGATGGCTTTCTTGGAATCTCTGAGTTTCTTGGTTATACTGCTTACAAGGGTTTGGTATGCGATTTCTCTTGCCAAAATTTTATCTGGGACGTAATAAGATAGGACATGAGGAGAAGAAAGACTACTAAAAACTCTAATATAAGTAAAAATTTCCTCACCAAACCATCGGGCTACAGGTAAAATATCAGCACTGGCTTCTTTGGAAATTCTGGGAATTCTCTCATTAAAAATAATTTGATAAATGGGCAACATAAGTCCATGACAAATTTTGTAAAAATGTAAATGAAATTTAGACTCCCATAGGGCTCTATGATAAATGTGAATCGAGTTAGGGTCTTGGCTTGTCCACTTCCAACCCAAAATAGGAAAACTTGAGGAGAAACATATAGCATCCATGATATAAGCGCTCATATAAAAAGGGGAAATTATCCTAGTGGAAAAGAGTCTATTGGTTCTGTAATCCATAATGGTTTTGGCCAAATAAAAAATTTTCCCAATTCATGACATTGGAATTGATGACTGCGCCAATTAAAGGAACCCACTCAATGGATAATTTGGTGGTATCAGGTCTAGCAAATAGTCTACACAGCATTACCGCTACAAAATAGTAAGGTGATGGCAATTGTGTTATGGGGTACATACCAAGTTTATCCCGCTTTATCTTGCCCTGATCTTCTTTCCATCCTTTCACCCCCTTCATTAAGTCTGAATTCTTTCTTGAAAATTTTTCCAATAAATCTTTATCATAAATGTTTGTGGCGAAGGCAAATGATACATTATTTGCAAATTCTCAGTAGTGAATGAACATATGTTCTCCAATTTGGAGTTCTTGAATGTCCTGTCTGCAATGTTGAGATTATCAATGACCCATCTTACCATATCATTGTATGGTAAGATATTCGGCCTTGCCTCTATCCTATGGAGAAACAAACATGCAACTTCAAAGTAAGATGGTTTTGATGAAACAGCCTTATCCGCCATTGCTATTTTCTCTAGCTATTTTGGATGTTCATCTTCAAACAGGTTGTACATGGCTTCCCATGAAGACACTCCATTGTCCTTGTTGCATGTAGTGTCTGAGAATAATGGAGACATGTCTATAGTTTCATAAATAGAAGCTTGGGCAACCGATTTTCCTTTCTTTTTCATTCTTGTTGATATTGCTTCCTTAGGTAGTTTCCTGAATTCCAACAAAACGAGTAAATTCAGATCTGAGATGAGGAGAGAGAAGGACAGAGAATAGAGTTAAATCAACATAAATCAAAATCCGGTGCTTTAAATTTAAAACACGCTTCAAGTAAGATATAGATATATTGAACCTTGTACCCATTGAATGCCTTTAATAACCCTTAAATCGTTTATCAAATCTCTTACACGCCTTACGCAATATGTCTAATCTAATGATCTAAATCATTATATCTTATAAGGGATCGATAAAATAATAATTAGTTCAAGTGCTTAAATAATAAATGTTATAGCGCAAATCGCAACTTTTAGCAGATATCAATAGTATATGTTTTCACTACTAGTGAGATGTGAAATGCGATCTACGGAAATTGCACATCTCAGTTCGTTACGGTGGATATAAATTTCCATTTGGTTAATCATTGCGAAATGCGATATGCGCTAAAGACTTAAATTATTGTGTTTTATCATATTTTTTGGATACAATTCGTTGTTCGTTTATTGTCTCATCAGGTCCGACTCATCGCAATTCCTTTTGAAATGATATAAATTTGTCTTTTAAATGAGGCGCAACGCGATTTATACTTTAAGGACTTTTTAAGCTTTTTCAACGAGGATTTTATATAATTCAAAAAAGGTTGAATCGCTTTATCACAATTCACAAATCTTATATGTGTTTTAACTTTGTTTAGCTTGTAAGATTTGTGATTCGCACTAAGCACAATGAAATCAAAGCCAAAAGAAAAATAACTTTTATTTCTAAAGTTTAAGACTTAACGCTTAAAATGAAATAATGCTTCTAAAATTCTATTTATTTTTTAAAGGGTCCCCATTTATTTTAATAATAAATGGGGAGTGTTGTATAGTACAACATAACCATACCATATAGCCCTCTATAATGATGAACCTCAACGAATAATCCTTGAAATATATCTCTAAAATTTGGTTTTTGAACAGAACAACAAAGAAATCTAAATAAGGGTTTGGTTACTCTATTTTTTGGGTCTTGGAACTTGGGTTACATCTATTACATCTCTCAGCCTCTTAATCCTTAAGCAAATTCTATAAACAGAAGTTGTTGGAGCTATAGATCAGCAAGTAATTACAAGGTGACCGAAGTTTGTTTGAGCTCCAAATTTCTGAAGGTTGGCTTCATAATCCCCACGGTCTTAAAATTTTGTGGCATACCAGTCAATCTCTAAGAGAGCAAGAAGGGTTAGGGTATTGATTTTAATTTTGTTTTGGATCGACTATTTTTTGCTACTCAGTCGTTTTCAAGGCATTGAAATTTGTGGATCATGAGGGCGGCAAAGTATTTTAATATTATCCTTGAAGGCTCATTGACTAATTTCTTGAAGACTAATAAATTTCTATTGCATTTTGTATATGTTTTGGGTTTGTTTTGTTTTATTTTGGGCTCACGATTTCGTTTGGTTGATCTCCATTATAGTTTGAATCTTTTCTTTCAGAACTAGAAAAGAAGGGACCTTCCATATCTCGGCGCTTATGATTGCAAACCTGTAGCTTTCCTTTTAGGATTTGATCCCCAAACTAGGGCTTGTTTCTTAACAACAAGTGACCATACATAACTCCATCATTGTGGCCTTCATTAATTATCTAGTCACAATCATTAAATAAAACTTATGAAGGTGGTAGGGAGTTTTTCATAAGAAAAACAGTTGATCACATGAAAGTGAAGAATTCAGAGATCCCTTGTCAATATATGACATTGAATTTCTCTTTAAGACAGTGGCAGTAATCTCTTTGTATACTTGTGAGTAACCTCAAGAATCAAATCCACTACGCCCATGATTGATTTAGCATCTTGTTGATAAACCACTCATTGCAATTCTAAACCAAAACACAGTGACATAATACTTACTTTATGTGACCTTGTTATAGAACATTCATACTTTGTTGATTGTGTATAGGAACTTTGCCTTGCGTGACAAAATGACATTGATTAATATATATTGATATTTGTGATGATAACTTGACATATTGTATAGATAGAATGAACAATAACATAACATGATTGATATTTGACATTGAGAATCCATAATACATGTACCTTATTGACTTGACATATTGTGGTGACACCTACAACATTCATAACATGTACCTTATTTACTTGACATATTGTGGTGACACCTACAGCATTCATAACATCAGTACTTGACAGTGATTGAATTAATTGAATTACTAAATTTACATATTTTCAAATTACATAAATGATATTGATAACTCAGTGAGGAAGTGGGTGTTAGTAACACTGAAAATAGAATTTGATACATAGTGAGTTGACACTTGGATTGGACAATAGATTTGACAGTGACATTAAAGCGATGATATGACATTTGGCAGATGTCTAATTGTTACATCCTTGTGATTGTCTTAAGTAAAACAATCTTGCAGTAGTCAAACAGTTGACAGTATTTTGATAACTGGTAATGTGGCATTTAGAGTCAACAGTGACTTGGAAATGTATGTAACAGTTAGGCATATGATGTGATGAATCGTGAGATCTGCCCTATATGTAGTATGACATTTGTGATATTAAATTCATCAATGATATAGTGTGACTTGACTGTTGAATCGACTCATAGACATGACAAACTGACTTAACTTGACAGGCATTGACACATAAGCTCGGCATACAAACTTTACCTATAGATTTGGACTGTAGTAACACTTTGAAAAATATAATGACCTAGGAATTTGCCTTAGGTGTCATATAGTGATGACCTTGTGGGTTGATTGTCTTACTAACATAATTGTAACCGTACTGGGCAGGTCTCACTTTGTTCTACAGTCTATTGATTTGATAAAGATGGATAGCAGTGTATGACTATTGATCAACAGCAATAAGAAGACATATTTTGGTAGCTCTCCATGGAAAGAGTTTGAGAGCATTGGTCGCAGGTCATAGGGATGACCTGAGGAATCTTGGAGTATGCCATTATTAGATATTTGGGGTCAACATTTTTTGCAGTACAGGCAGTTTGGGTTAGTGATGTGGTTGCCTGCATATGAGCTTTGATGCTTATTCATTCATGAGCAGTGTAGTGCAGTGACGTGCAGTTGGTAGTTAGTTTGTGAGCCCATGTATGCTCATATATTCATGTGAAATTGAGCAATGACAATGATTTGCAGTTAAGTAGTGGCAATGATCAGTGATAGAAAGTTTCGCAGTGGTGAGCTTGTGCAGTGGTTCCTTGACTTGGCAGTGTTAGTAGTGAGGCTTTAATGAGCAACTTTGTTCAATGATCAATTTGGACAGTATTGTGCAGTGTGGCTAGTGGCTACCAGGATTTGACAGGTTATAGAAATATATTATTTACAACATTCTTCTATTAATTCGGAGAAAAGGGGGATCCATTCTGAAAATTGTGAAACGTGGTCTGTCGGCTCTTCAGGGTGGTAGGGTTTTGAAAGGCAGGTGATTGAAGACGCCTTCAGGTTATGGCCTGAAAATTCTTCGGGGTGGCAAGGCAGTGCTAGGGCAGGTCATGGCTTGCACAAGGCATTGTGGTGTCCTTTCTGTAGTGGTTGATAAAATACAGGGCAGTGAGGCATCATCTGACAACAACTGGTAAACAGAGTGTTGGGGCACTCATCAGGTTGTGGCCTGACTCACAGGTCATTGGGGTGTCCTTCTTGTTGCATCAGTTATTAGGGAGTAGTAGTGTCCTATTAGGGGGTTGACGCGTCCCTTAGTTGTAGTTGAAATCTTGATGTAATTAATTTTTATTTTGAAGAGAGAAGAAGACAATTACTAAGAAGTGTTCGATGTTTTTTGACCTAGAGGGGGTTTTCCACCTAAAAATTTGTGTCTATTATTTTGTCTTCTGCATTGTTGTTTGGTGTTGTCTACTATTGTTATATGTTTATGATTATCTGAAGAAAAAAATAATAATAATAACTAAAGATTAACAAATGCTCTGAAAAGGATTAAAAAATTTTATTGCTAAGAAATACTAATTCACCCCCCCCCCTCAGAATTTCCAACAGGATCCATTTTAACCTCACCCAGTATAGGGGAGATGTGTAGGTGTTTGATGCTAAACATTAGATGTTAGATATAAACAATTTTAATATCCCCCCTATACCACTTTTATAATCTAACATCTAAGCGTCAAGAGGGATCAAATCTCTCGATAGAAGTTTTAACATCTCCCCTAAAACTATGTCAACTTTATGAATCTATTCGTAATTGACTACATTATTATTATTCACATTTTCTATCATTCAACAATGTTACATTGTCACTTTGCATTCAAAAATATTATTTCATCATTTTTTAACATTCAAGTTATTAAGTCTCTATCAACTGAACAAACTGAGGTAACTGAGCAAATTTAAAATTAAAATGACCATATTAATCTTAAACATATCTAGCATATTCAAAATGATCAGAATAATTAGATATTCAACAAAGTTTCCATGGCCGCACACGACCTAAACAAACCTAGATCCATTTTAACCCTCGATCTATCAAGCATCGAGAGGGATCAAATATCTCGATGTGCAAACATCCCCTCATGTTTTGCGCTCAAAAAAGAGGTTTGCACCTCAAGAGATTTGATCACTCTCGGTGCTTGATAGATTCAGTGTTAAAATGGAATAGGTTGGTATTTAACTAAGTCAAGTAATTTATTTTTATTTCGCAACAATATATTTGTTTAATGTAATTGTAGGAAGAAAGGTAAGGTTTCTAACAAAAACCTATAACTGTCTAAATAGTGGGAATACCTATCATAACAACAATGGCACATCCATCACTGGTTGTTATCCGCAAATGCAGGCTGACTCATCACTTTTATTCAAGGAAAAGCATGCCACCTAGAATTACCCATTGGTGGTTCGTAAGGGATAAAGGTTTCACTCCTGCTAGATGCCTCTAGGATTTGGGTCGTTAACATGTTTCCTTACATCCGAAAAATACGAACTCTTAGCCAAACAAAAGCAGTTTTAGGGAATACTTGAATCCCAACAAACAAAACCTATAGTTGATTTTAACATCAACTATCGAATTTTATAACCTAGTTTTATAAAATAAAACTTTGAATTCCTAACGTGGACTATTATACCTATGTCATAGGGCCCTACATGGTCAATTTTCTAGCTTCATAAGAATACCTACCACTGGATATTCCATCGTGAGGATTTCCACATTGAAATGAAATTATTTCAATGGGGCAGTAGAGTTGAAGGGTCGACCAGTGGCAAAAGTCTATCCAGAGGTAGGCACCAACAGCGGGTTATCAGATGGGATAGACAATCCGGGGATGTGGAAGCAAGCAGCTAATACATATTGATTCGCTTTTAAATAAAATGGGGATGAGTAGAGAAAATTTTAAGGATGGAAATTTATCTTAAAGTTCAAAAAATTGAGTGAATTTAGTATTTAATATGCAAATTATAAAATTTTGAGTGAATTATTTTGAAAGAAAAGAAAAAAAAATGACCAACTTACAATATTAGCCCCTAAAATTTGCCTCATTGTAACTAATTAAAAGAAAGTCCAATACTACAATTTCATCTAGCTCTGTTGATACATATTGATACATAAATGAATAAACGAACCTGATTCGTATAGAAAGGAGCGAACTTCAGCTGCAAAACATCTTTAGGTAAAGAGTAAGAATTTGTCTCCTTAAGACTAGACTTGTTAAATACAAAATTAAAGTTGATCCTTGGCTATCAGTTCTGCGTTAAGACCGCAAGGAATATTTGGTGGCTTGATCACAAGCTATCAGCACCTAGTTAAAACCACAGAAGATATTTGGTGGCCCGCTTATGAATGATGAGCATTGATAGATTTTCCACAGCTTGAGATGGCACTTATCTGAATAGCAATACCTATTTTTTGAGATTTGAATTGCATGCATGATCTGAGTCAGAGTTCACTTCCATTGCTTTAAGACATGCCAACTTGCATTCGAAGAATGGCCAAGATGAGTTGACCACGACTATCAAGAAATCATCTGGGCAATGTGTGCTCATCAATCGACCAGGTGATGCCCGTCAAACGAGCCACTAAGCAGTGATTGAATGGGCCAAGTGGCATTCACAAAGTGCCACTTGCACACATAAAATTTGTAGTCTAAAAAACCCACAGAATAACCCAAAAATTCCGGTAAGATTTTGAAAATTTCTGGCAAAGATTTATCAGAATCTTGTTTACAGTTGTTAAACTTCAGTATTTTGGGTGCCTTAGAGGTTTTTGATAGTGTTGAATCCATTTCCACAATCAAAAATGCAATTCAAACACTCCAACAATCTGATTTTTTGAATTTTTTTTTACAGAATTCCGACAAAAAACTGTCGTCCGGGCTATTTTGTTGCATCGGTAGACAACTCCCATAAAACAAGCCAATTGGTGGCAAAGGGAATCAAGTGGATGTCACATATATGGAAAATCGAGATCGAGAGGTGTACCACTTGGACATCCACATGGCCACCAAAGATTGACATGTTGACAATGCCACGTGTTGCATAAAAGGGGTGTCACATGCCCAACCAAAAAGAAAAAAATATGTGAGTTACGGTTCAAAATTGAAGTCATCATTGCCCTGCCCATCAAAGAGTTTTTAGTCTAGATGTCATAGAAGGGTTTAAAATTATTTCATGTGCAAATGAAATTAAATTAAAACAAAAAATTATTTATCAAAAGTGAAATAAATATTGTTTCTAATTTGTTTTTAATTGTAAGGGTAAGAAAAGTTTTCATAATATTTTTTAATTGTAGTTATAAAACTTGTCATTATTTTTATAGGTGTTTTTTTTATCATCATTTTTTTTTGTATACTTGCCTAAATCCATCTAACTCAAGATATATCATGCAAAGAAAGGCATCAAATCCATGTGGTGCAAATTTTCTTTTTGAAGTGTAGAATATTATTAAATAATTAATAATATATTATAATCAATAAATAAATTGAATTATTTATAACAGTTTATAAATTATTTACAATATTATTATTAAATCAATATTTATTTTAATTAATTGAAGTGTAAAATATTATTAATTAATTAATAGTATATTATAATCAACAAATAATAAATTGAATTATTTATAACAATTTATAATTATTTATAATATCATTATTAAATTAATATTTATTTTAATTAAATATGATCAATTAATTGATATTTAATAATAATCAATTTTATTAATCACTGGCATTAATAACATTAATAATTATTACTTAAAGGAAAATCAGGGTAGATCAACCCTGAAGAGATCACATCCCACCAACCAAACTAGCAGAGCCTAACATTTTCTTAATTAATGTTATTAATAATAATAACATTAATAATTCCCCCAATTAGGGTGACAATCGAGCGAAGTGTGTGAGAGGAGGGAAGGTTTGGCCTACATTATCACCCCGCTTCACTGAGTGGCCAGGAGGTCCTAGCTTGCCCTCCATCGGTTATCAAACTTCAATGTATTAACTCATGGTACTCTCTTCAATTATTACACCTCCCAAGGCTCCATCGGTTATCAAACTTCAATGTATTAACTCATGGTACTCTCTTCAATTATTACACCTCCCAAGGCACTCTAGAACTGCCTCAATTTGGTAATTCCTTCATATTATCAATGGTGGTGAGGTTTGTTTACAGTGGTGAGTGATAACATTAACATTTTCTTAATTAATGTTATTAATAATAATAACATTAATAATTCCCTCGATTAGGGTGACAATCAAGCGAAGTGTGTGAGAGGAGGGGAGGTTTGGCACCCTGCTTCACTAAGTGGCCAAGAGGTGCTAGCTTGCCCTCCATCGATTATCAAACTTCAATGTATTAACTCATGGTACTCTCTTCAATTATTACACCTCCCAAGGCACTCTAGAACTGCCTCAATTTGGTAATTCCTTCATATTGTCAATGGTGGTGAGGTCTGTTAACAGTGGTGAGTGATAACATTAAGCGACAACTTGCCACCTTGCTCACTACTCTGACATTGGCTATTGTAGTTCCATCTTCATGAAAGGGTAAGGTCTAGGTCCTCTTGACCTGGACTCCCCTGAAATTGTTATTGTCGCCCAACTTCTCATAGAGAATCCAATTTCAAGAATTGTAGCAGTGAGGACACTCCGGATGGCACTCGAAATTTGCTTTGTTAATGCTTGGAAAGGCAGACTTAGTATTCCACTATGTTCTCGGCACTATTTCATACCCAATACCCACCTCTCATCTACTCAAGTGCCCTCTTATACTGGTAATCTCAAGTCCTTTCTGAAGTGCATCAATCTAGCATTTAAATACAGGGATTCCTTGTTTTTGTCGTTATTTTTCGAAGCTTTGGTTTAGTCTCTCATTATATATTTCATGGCATCTCTTTCCAGTTGATTCCAATCACAATTCAAGTCTACCTATGGAGGTGTTTTGTTGCAATGTTTGGCCTACCTCGAGCCTCCCTCAAAGCACATCTTTTATTACCTGTATGCTCTCTTTACACTCTCTTGGAACCTGTCCTTGTTTTTCCCTCCTCTCATCACTAGATCATAGCTGGTATTTGTTGCTCCTTTCTTCAACCCTCACAGAGCCTATGATTTTCCCTTTTCCTTCTGTTCTCACTCTGTAGCACACATTGTGACTCTACTCCGATATAATTCCATCATGCCCCTCAACGCATGAGATGTCGACATAGATCTGCTAGACATGGTGAAAGTAGCTCTCGATACTGCTCATGGGATAAAATTGAAACACGCAACTACATCAAGGCTACACCTGAGCACGTGCAAAATTGAATTAACCAAGCACTTGTTGAATCTATGAATGAGTGCAAAGCTCACACTGATGATGATATCCTTTCTCGAGTTGATTAGATTCCTTATCCTGGCCACATTTGTGGTTGATAGAACCAGTACTTATGTACAATAGAGATTTATTGGCACATCAAGGCTCTTATTGGCAAGGCACTTGAAGACAAGGAAGATAATAAATGAAAATTTTCCCTTTAACTTAGCATCCTCCAAGAAAATGTCGGAACACAGACACATGCAATGAGGCTTGCAAAACTTGAAGCCTTGCTTAACAAGGGGAAAGGTACAGCCTATCCATGAGGCTTGCAAAACTTGAAGCCTTGCTTAACAAGGGGAAAGGTACATCCTATCCAGGCACTCTTGATGCACCTATCGATGTATCTACCTCAACCTAGTCATCACTCCTGCTCTTGTCACAACAGTTGGAGGTGTTTCTTTATGGTTGGCATTCCCATAGTCACTATTGGCCAAAGATAGAGTTCTAGTCATTTTGTTTCAATTAGAAGAGCATATGTTTTTGTTATAATTGTATCTCGTGATGATACTCTCTCGTGCATGTTTTTGCACTATGTTTGTACTCTTTTGGACTCAGGATTTACTTTTGTCGCTAGTATGGGTAGATCGCGATGAAAAACAACTTATGTATGATTTGTTTTGATAATCAAAAGAAATTTTAATTTATAAAATTTAAAAAAAAAAAACAAAACAAAACAAAAACATTAATTATTATAAATTATAATGATAATGTTATTTGATCAATAATAACATGATTGAAGGATCATATTCATCCTAAGATCCATAATAACTACGGAGATTAAATACTAGTGAAAGATTAAAATATAAATAACTTGATTTTAAAGAATTAAAATCATGTAAATTTCAAATGGTTAATAATGGAAAATAAATAAGTAAAAATTAAATAGTAAATTTAAATTTTATTTTCATAATAGAATCAATAAATCTTTATTTCAAATAGTAAATAATTCATTTTGGTAGTCGATGCTTTCTTATTAACTAAATATATATTTTTTTCTAATGACATATGTCAACGCCACGTTGGACATGGACGAAATCAACCATCGACCTCATATTGGGATGTAGAAATATATATTTTTTTCTAATGACATATGTCAACGCCACGTTGGACATGGACGAAATCAACCATCGACCTCATATTGGGATGTAGAATGCACCTATCGACGCAACCATGGCAATTAATAAAAAAAGAATGTGACCATTTTTCTCATATCATAATAGTTTAAGAAAGAAAAAAAATCACTAAATCTTTATTTCAAATGTAGCCGATGTTTTCTTATTAACCAAATATTTATTTATTTTTAATTTTATAATTACATGTGTCAACTCCACATCGAACACGGAAGAAACCACACATTCATATTGGGATGTAGAATGCACCTCTTGTCACAACCATGACAATTTATAATTAAAAAAAAATGGGACCAATTTTTCTCATATCATGATAGTTTATATATATATATATATAGAACTCATGCATACATGTATTGCCTATTTATTAGAATTGCATCCTAGTAGTAGGCATTAAGATCTAAAACTTTGCTTGTGGTGAATTTTTTTGCTACTCATAAAGGAGAAACAATTCCAATTAAAAGCAACTTTATAATTAAAAAAAAAATGGGACCAATTTTTCTCATATCATGATAGTTTATATATATATATATATATAGAACTCATGCATACATGTATTGCCTATTTATTAGAATTGCATCCTAGTAGTAGGCATTAAGATCTAAAACTTTGCTTGTGGTGAATTTTTTTGCTACTCATAAAGGAGAAACAATTCCAATTAAAAGCAACTCCCCATCACGTTGCTACTTGGATTTACAAATAGTACCTACCCATCTTTAATGGCTCCAGCTACATATCTTCTTATTTCCTACTTTATTTGTTTGTATTTGCCACCTACTCTACCTGTTAGTTTCTCTACTTCTTCCAATTATGAATATTCCCTACATGTCCCCTTTATGCACTACATACCAAAATTGGTTCAATGCAAGTATGAGAAATTCAATGCTAAATAGATAACATCTAGTTTTAGCATTCATTTTTGTTGACAAAAAATAATCTTATTCTGTGTTCTTTTATAGATGGTGCTCCGCATCATAATACACGTCCACTAAGCATTAGGCCTATAATTCTTATGGCATAGTCTTGTTAAGTTATATTTCTTTTATGGAAAATTGTGTCATTGTAAGTTTAATAGTAATATTTTATTTTAGTTTTTTGGAGATTGCTATAATATCCATAAAGAATAATTTGATTGCTTTTGAAAAATTCATTACCATATTACCCTTGGATCAATTTCCCTATAAGAAAGAAGAACAATTTCATTATATTTAAGGAATAGCCTCCATAAAATGAAAAAATAAATGGTCCTCTTCAATTTCTTCCATATAATTCCTACATAAATTATAAGTAATGGTCCAATTGAATTCCCTCCATGTGATTTATATATAGTGTAAGTAATTGGTCCTATTAAATTCTCTATATAAGAATTATATGTATTGTCATATTGGTGATTCGGTATCATCTACGTATGTTCATTAAGTGCACCTAGAGTTTTGGTCTGTAGATAAGATTCAATGATTGAGGTTTGACGTCTACACAACTTGAAATGGTGGAAAGTGTGATGTGTGAGGTATACATGGAATTTAAAATTATTTTTCATTTTCATATGAAAAAAATAATTCATTTTGACTTTGATCTAATATTTCCAAATCCATCACATTAATATTTTTAGTCCCCATATGCCACATTTCAAGAAGGTTGGTGTGCCACTTGGCCATAGCATCCAATTTTAACATTCATTTTTTTTACAAAAAGTAATGTTATTTCGTTCTTTTACATATGGTGATGCATGTGTTTTGCATCAGGGCTAAAATTCTTATGGCAAAATATTTTTGTTAAGTTATATTTCTTTTATGGAAAATTGTGTTGTTGTAAGTTTAAAAGTAATATTTTATTTTATTTTTTGGAGATTTGAGTAATATCCATAAAGAATATTTTGATTGCTTTTTAAAAAAATCATTACCCTATTATCCTTGGATCAATTACCCTATAAGAAAGAAAGAAAAAAAATATATATCATTATATTTAAAGAATAGCCTCCATAAAATGAGAAAGTAAATGGTCCTATTCAATTTCCTCCATATAATTCCTATATAGATTATAAGTAGTAGTCCAATTGAATTCCCTCCATGTGAATTATATTTAGTGCAAGTAATTGGTCCTATTAAATTCTCTATGTAAGAATTATACATATTGTCATATTGGTGAACATGTATCATCTAAGTATGCTCATTAAGTGTGTCTAGATTTTTGGTCTATAGATCAGATTCAATGATTGAGGTTTGAGGTCTACACAACTTGAAATAGTGGAATGTGTGATGTGTGAGGTATTCATGAAATTTAAAATTATTTTTCATTTTCATATGAAAATAATAGTTCATTTTAACTTTGATCTAATATTTTCAGATCCATCAGATTAATATTTTTGGTCCCTATATGCCACATTTTGAGAAGGTTGGTGTGCCACTTGGCCAGTCAACATTGATGCCACATGTCAAGCATAAGGGTCTAACACTTGGCAAGCTAATAAGTTTTCCACTTGGCAAGGGGAAATTGTGACATCCCCTATGTTGACTATTGTTTTTGAGAACATTTTATGTGATTATGACTCCAGCGTGGAAAACCATGGTTGATTTAAATGTTGCTTAAGCGATTGTTAATTATTAATTTAATTTTAATTACACTCGCTAAAGAAAGGGAAAACCAATGAGTCGGAGTTCTAAGGGACCTCGCTTATTTTGGCTTGCATGCCTTGAATAACCATACTCTATCATATTTAACGTTGGAACCAACCACAACTAAGAAAAGTCGCTCCCTGGAAAATTTTAATGAGACGCGATTGGAGCCAAACTGGAGTTGGTGGCATTTTTTTATTTATTTATGAAGAGAAAAAAATCAAAATGGAGGGGTCATCCTCATTCCTCCCCATCACAGATCAAGGAGTCATCCATGGAGGAAAAGGCACCAAGGAGCCAAGGCAGTGCACTCTCTTTGCTATGTGAAGGGACGCAGACAAATATATATATATATATATATATATATATATATATATATCAGCAATGAAATTGGGGTTGCCTCGTTGGAATTGGTTCGAGGGTGTGTTTGGTTGCGTTAACTATGATGACTGTGATTTGAAGCCACTAAAATCTTTGTGTGAGGCTGTGATGCTTGTAGGTTGCTTGAAGGATTAAATTTCAACCAAAAAGTGCTTGCCTCGGGTTGACAAACCACTTTGCGCTTGTATTATGGTTGACAGGCCACTTAGTGTTTTCCTCTCATTGATGAACCACTAAGTGCTTACCCAACAGTTAATTATAACACATGGAGCTTGCAGTTAAACTGACAAACCACTTAGGGTTGCTAAGTGCTTGCTGACTTACTAATGAACTGCCCTCATAGTGGATTCAATCCTCAAAAGCTAAGCAACAAACCTTTACCCTGCATTTGGGTATTACCCTGTGTTTACATCTCAAAGTAAGTGAGTCACTATGGTGTTTACTATCAAAGAGTAGTTAACAAACCACCCAAATTGTGGACTCCATCTCTTGAGTTTTTGACCCATCCATTGGCGTAAACTTATGCCAGTGCAAGCATCCCTCAAACTCTAAAGTTGACTCGGGGGTGGTCGGCAAGAAAGACTACAATGCCACTAGTCTACAGTTGGGTGGAGAGTGGAAGCCCCTTCTCCAATTGCTAGCAAATTAACATACTCAGATAAGTATCATGATATATGTATATATTTTTTGTGAACGATCCCTTATGTAAGTTGTGATAGTTGATATATGCTTATGTATAATTCATGAATGAGTGTCTCAGTGCATTGTAAATTTGTGGTTGAATTTGCTTTACATATTTATTGTTACATGAATATTTTGTATTGTTAATTATGTTATAGAGTTTTGAAAAACTACATACTATTCATATATTGTGGTTTCACTGAAGGTCTAGTTAATGCTAAGAATTATTATTTCTATGAATTGTTGAGATGATTGTGAATCATCATGCTTACTTACACATATTGTTGTATGCTCTATGATTTACTATTCAATTGGGTCTATAATGCTCTTAATTAAGCAAGAAAAATAGTTTTTCATCTTGATAGGATTTTGGAATATCTATTCCAATGTAGAAATTGTCCAAATCACAATAGACAGTCATGTAAGAATGTTTGTATTGGAGTAGTCTTAGCTTTAGGAGCCAATTCTTTCCAATACTCAGAATTTATGGTAATTTGAAAATTTATTAGTGTCGTAGACTCAACACAACAAAGTATCTCTGATGGTTTGAATACAAGACGTGGCCATTGCCTCAGGGACTTAGTGCTTTTCGCAGAAGCATTGGTTCCCTGGGAAGTTTTGGTAAAAACTCTCTTAAGATTTATGTTCTGCAGTTTAGCAGAGATCCAATGTTGATCCGGTCCGTGTTGATCCAGGACCGGATATCTTTTTTGGTGGTTTATGTATTTGGGTCGAATACTAGTTCGTCACTCAAGTACAGATGTATCTAGGGTCATTCAAAACTAAATGTCCCCCTCAAACCTGTCTTGTACCCAAATATTGAAGGAGGGGATGAATTGTTAATTTTGAGTTGGACGCCTCTAAAAATACGAGCATCTGAATGGACAAGGCGTATCCACTTTGGAAAATTACTCGAACTGGTATTGGATAGAATTGATATTTCATTGTTAGAAATCTAGGGTGGGGCCCCATCGATGGTTCATATGCGTGGGGTCAGATACATATTTCCTTGAGAAATTTAAGTCCATATGGACATCCGAGAGTCCAGGGCACGTCCATAGTGGACATTGGCGTGAACCCTCAGATTCCCTTGGATCCAAATATAACTAAAAGTTGTCGCACCGCATGATAGGGTTGAGCTTGGTGAGACCCGCTAGCTTGGTATGATGTGTCAAGTGCCACAAAGGCCTGGTAATGCTCATATGGGCCACGTTGGAATTACACGTGGATACCACATGGAGGCCACTTGCTGATGTGGCGCAATTTAATTAGTCAAATTTAAAATGAGCATAACTTTAAATCCATGAGTCAGATTGATATAGGATTTATATTGTCGAAAAGATCTCAAAAATTTGGGCACGATGGTGGTATCAGAAAGTTAATCCGCAAACTTTGAAAAAGAAGTATTTGTGTAACCCCATCTTCATAAAAAACATTAGAGGTCAGGTTAGAATTCTAACACCTTCCACAGCCCAAGATAGCACAAGGGGGTGGGAGGGAGTGTTACAGAAACAGGGGTGCCACTTGGTAAGTCAACAACGACGACACAATCAAGTGGACAAGTGGTGCCACATGTCTAACAAGTTGGGGTGCCACTTGGTTGTCCAATTGGCGCAACAGGGGGGCACCGATGCCACTTGACGTCGTTGCGACAAGAGTGCCACTTGGCCCTACCAACAAGGGTCCCCACATGTCGAGCAACAAGGCATCACTTGACAAGCTTGGAAGGTAGAAAATTTCCCAACTTGGAAAGGGGAACATGGGTGCAACTTGGCAAGCCAACAACGGTAGCAGAGTAAGTTGAAAAGTGGTGTCACATGTCATACAAAATAGGATGCCACTTGGTTGTCCAATGGGTGCCAAATGTTAGGTGACACCAATGCCACTTGGCCAGCCAACACCGATGCAACATGTCCAACACCAAGAGAGACACTTGGCATACCGACAAGGCCACCACATGTTGAGCAGCAGGGTGCCACTTTACAGGCTTATAAGGATGCTATTTGGCAAGTCGTCAGACATGCCACAAGGGATGCCACATGTCAGGAGACATGAATGTCACATGGTAGGCAGCATGGGTGCCACTTGGTGGGTTGACATGGATGACAATGTGTAGGTTTACAATGATGCCACATTTACACAGAAGGTGTGTCACATGTCAGGACAAGATGCCACATGTTGAGCAGCATTGATGCCTCTTGGCAAGTTGACATGGATGCCATGTGTCACACAGACAAGGGTGCCACGTGATGCCATGTCGCATAAAACGGTGTGCCACATGATGGGAAAACAAGTGTGCGACTTGTTCGGAGAACAAGGATGTCACATGTCGAGCAAATAGGTATGCTACATGCCGAGCAATCCATTGTGCCACATGTTGAGAGGATAGGGATGCTACATGTTGGGAGTATAGGGATCCATGCATCCAACAGATTTTTTTTCCACTTGTCTAAAGGATGGGAATGCCACATCAAGAAGGCAGGGATGCCACACATCAAGTAGAAGGTGTGCCACTTGTCGATAAGCAAGGATTTTACATGCCAGGGCAGAAGGTATGCCACTTGTCGACCAGTAGGGATTTTAATGTCGTGCAAATAAGTGTGCCACTTGATTGGCTAGGTGGCACATGTTGGGCAGACAAGTCTACCACTTGATTGGCTAGGTGGCACATGTTAGGCAGACAGGTATGCCACTTGTTGGAAGAATAGGGATGTGACATGTAAGGCAGAGACGTGTGCCACTTGACCACTAGGTGCTACATGTTTGGTAGATAAATGTGCCACTTGACCACTAGATGCCACATGTTGGGCAAACAGGTGGGTTGAATATATATTTGGCGTCGAACATCGAGGACCAAATGTTGTTGATCAATTGGAACAAGCAAGATCAGGTTACGTAAGACCAATTCATCAGGCTTCTTTGCACTATTCCTCCCTCCCCCAATCGTGGCAAGCCCAAGCCCACTACTCATGAAAAATAACATGTGGGTCATGTCGAAACGCCCTCCAACCAAAAGCATCATAAGAGGACAAGTAGCATCTATTTATGTGAATCGTTAATTCACCTTTGGATGAAAATAAACAAATGGAAAGAAAACCTTGAATCATTGAATTCGTGATGGGCGTAGCAACAATCCTCCCACCTAGCCCCTTGCAACTCAACGAAAGTAATTGGATTGCTTGCTTACCAATCCCCAGATAACATTTTCTTCTCCAAAAATCATATCCAAGACCAACAAACCTTTTCATCACTATGCCACTTGGCATGCAGACACGTGTGCCACTTGAATTTGTGATGGGCATAGCAACAATCCTCCCACCTAGCCCCTTGCAACTCAACGAAATTAATTGGATTGCTTGCTTACCAATCCCCAGATAACATTTTCTTCTCCAAAAATCATATCCGGGACCAACAAACTTTTTTATCACTATGCCACTTGGCATGCAGACACGTGCGCCACTTGGAAGGTGGACATGGGTACCACTTGGCAAGGAAGAAAACATATGACTTGGCAAGCAGATAGAGGTGCCAATTGGTGGGGTGAGAGGTCTGGGACTTGGCACGCCCACAAGGATGCTAATTGGTGAGGCAAGAGGTATGCTACTTGGCACACCAACAAGGTGCCACTTGGCAAAGCGAGAATGGTGGCACATATTGGGCGATTAACAATGCCACATGTCAAGTAAGTAGGGGTGGCACTAAGCAGGCCGAGAGGTATGCCACTTCGCAGGTGAAACTTTGCCACTTGGAAAGCACATGGGAGTACAGTTGACAATAGCAGCACATGTTGAGAAGAAGCAGAGCCACTTGGCCGACCAACAAGGAATCCACATGTTGGGTAGCCAAGAGTGCCACATTGCAAGCCAATGGGGTGCCATATGTTAGGTAGCAAGAGGGATAATTTCCAAGTCGAGAGGGGTGCCACTTCACAAACCGACATAAATGCCACTTGGCAGGCCAACATGGATGCCACTTCACAGGCCAACACGGACCACTTGGTGGGTCGACACATATGCCACTTGGCAAGCTAGCACAGATGCCACCATCTGAGTCAGCATAGATGACACTTAGTGGTTCGGCATGCCACTCAAAAAGTGGTGACACATGTTGGGTAGAAGGGGTACCACTTTGTCAGCAAAGTTGTGCCACATGTCAGGGAAAGTGGTGCCACATTGTCAAGTAGGCACTATGCCACTTATCGGGAGGACAAAAATGCCACATTTCAGGTGCACTAGAGTGCCTTTTGGCAAAAGTCGATAATGATGCCACATGCCAGCTAGTGAAGTCTGTCACTTGGTTTCCAAGTTCTACATGTTGGGAAAACGTGTACCACTTGGCAAGCATAATGGTGGGGCCAAGGTATTCTTGGCAGGCCGACAACGCTAACGCGTGTTGAGAATATAGTGGTGCCATATGTCAGCGAAATGTGAGTGTCGCTTAGTTGGCTAAAGGGGTGCTACATGGTGGGTGAGTTGTGCCACTTAGCAAGCCAACAGGGGTTCCACTTAGTGAGCCTGTGACAATGCAACATATCAAACGAAGGGTGCCAATTACCGAGCCCGTGATAGTGCCACATGTCAGACGATAAGCGTGATAGTTGGTGAGCCCACAATGGTGCCACATGTCAGAGGAGTGGGGTGCCACTTGGCAACCCCACAATGATACCACGTGTCAAACGATGCAAATGACAAATAACGAGTAGGAAAAAGTGCAACTTGGTCACCCGATAGGGATGCCACATGATGAGTAGGTACAAATGCAACTTGGTTCGCTAATAGGGATACCAAATGATGAGTAGGCAAAAATGCAACTTGGTTGATTGATATGAATGTCATATGATGAGTAAGTATAAATGCAACTTGGCCAATCGATAGGGATGCCATACGTTTAGCAAGGAAAAGTGCAACTTGGTCAATTAATAGGGATAGAGGTGCCACTTGGCGAAAAAATGTCGGGCAGGAAAGTGTGCCACTTGGCATGCCAACCTCAACTTGCCAAGTGCTCAACATGCAACACGCCAAATCCACACACCAAATATCCAACATGCAACATGCCAAATCTGCACACCAAGTGTTCAACATGCAATGTGCCAATTCCATACACCAAGTGTCTGACATTCAATGGAATAAGTAGCACCCATCAAAGGACCAAGTGTCACACATAAAGGCGCCAAGTGGCACCTGTCCAACAAGCCAAGTGCCACACATCAATGTGCCAATTGGTGCTCGTCCAAGGCATCAAGTGTCACACATCAAGGTGCCACTTGGCACATGTGCAACAATCTAAGTGCCACCCATCGATGGACCAAATGTCGTCGTCCAATGAGCCAAATGTCGCCTGTCAAAGGGGCCACTTTGCACCCATCAATGGACTAAGTGATGCCATCCAACGGGCCAAGTGTTGCCAACCAACGAGCCATGTGTTGCACATGTAAGGGCCACTTAGCGCCCAATCAAGAAGCCAAGTGTCGCAAATGCAAGGGCCACTTGATGCCTAGCTAAAGGGGCAATTGTCTCACATCTAACGATCCACTTGGCGCTCATTAAGAGGTTGAGTGTCACCCATCCAAAGGCCACTTGGCAAGGCCAGAATGGTGGCACATATTGGGCGATCAGCAGTGCCACATGTCGAGCAAGTAGGGGTGGCACTTAGCAGGTCGAGAGGGATGCCACTTTGCGGGTGCAACTTTTCCACTTGGCAAGCACATGGGAGTACAACAACACATGTCCCACAATTAATCGTGGCACATGCTGAGAAGCAATAAAGCCACTTGGCCAACCAACAAGGGATCCACATGTTGGATAGCAAGGGTGCCACATTGTAGGCCAATGGGGTGCCATATGTCAGGCAACAAGAGTGTTACTTTCCAAGTCGAGAGGGGTACCACATGGTGAACCAATGTAAATGCCACTTGGCGGGGCCAACATGGATGACACTTTGCAGGCCAACATGCACCACTTGGTGAGTTGATGTGGATGCCACTTGGTGGGCCGACACAAATGCCACTTAGTGGGTCGGCATGCCACTCAAAAAGTGGTGCCACATGTCAAGCAGAAGTGGTGCCACAAGTCGGGCAAAAGAGGCGCCACAAGTCGGGCAAAAGAGGCGCCACTTGGTTGGCCAAAGTGGTGCCACATTGTCAGGTAAGCATGTGTGCCACTTATCAGGAGGACAAGGATGCCACATTGTTAGGTAAGCATGTGTGCCACTTATCGAGAGGACAAGGATGCCACATTTCGATTGGATCGGTGTGCCCCTTGGCGGGTCGACAGTGGTGCCACATGCCAGGCAATCACATGTGCCACTTGGCCTCCCAGTGCTACATGTCGGGCAGACGTGTACCACTTGGCAGACATAATGGCAAGGACAAGGTATGCTTGGCGGCCGACAGCAATAGCGCATGTCAAGCATATAGTGGTGCCACATGTCAACTGCATGTTAATTTCGCTTCGTTGGTTGAAGGAGTGCTGCATGGTGGGTGAGGTGTGCCACTTGGCAGGCCAATAGGGGTGTCACTCAGTTATCCCATGACAATGCCACATATCAAACAAAAGGTGCCAATTAGCAAGCCCACGTTAGTGCCACATGTCAAACGATAAGGGTGCTAGTTGGCAAGCACACAATAGTGCCACATGTCAAACGACAAGGGTGCTAGTCGACAAGCCCATGATGATGCCACATGTCAAACAAGAGGGGCGCCACTTGGAAATCCCACAATAGTGCCACATGTCAAATGATGCGAATGACACAGGACAAGTAGGCAAAAGTGAAACTTGGTCAACCGATAGGGATGCCACATGACGAGTAGGTAGAAATGCAATTAGTTCACTAATAGGGATGCCACATGACAAGTAGGAAGAAATGCAACTCGATCAATCAATATGGATGCCATATGACAAGTAGGCAGAAATGCAACATGGTCCACTGATTGATAAGGATGCCACAAGTCTAGCAAGGAAAAGTGCAACTTGGTCAATCAATAGGTATAGAGGTGACACTTGGCGAAAACATGTTGGGCAGGCAAGTGTGCCACTTGGCATGCCAACCTCAACTTGCCAAGTCTCCAACATGCAACACGCCAAATCCACACAACAAATATCCAACATGCAACATGCCAAATCCACACACCAAATGTTCGACATGCAATGTGCCATGTCCATATGCCAAGTGTCATACATTCAATGGGCTAAGTGGTGCCCATCAAAGGACCAAGTGTCACACATCAAGGTGCCAATTGGTGCTCGTCCAGGGCATCAAGTGTCACACATCAAGGTGCCAATTGGCACCTGGGCAACAATCCAAGTGCCACCCATCGATGGACCAAGTGTCGCCATCCAACAAACCACTTTACACCCATCCATCGAGCCAAGTGTCACCCATCAAAGGGACCACTTTGCACCCATCGATGGACCAAGTGACGCCATCCAACGGGCCACTTGATGCCCATCTAATAAGCCATGTGTCGCACATGTAAGGGCCACTTGGTGCCTAGTCAACAAGCCAAGTGTCGCAAATGCAAGGGCCACTTGATGCCCAACCAAAGGGTCAATTGTCTCACATCCAACAATCCACTTGGCTCCCATTATGAGGTCGAGTGTGACCCATCCAATGGCCACTTGGCACCCATCAAAAGGCCAAGTGTCACCCATCCAACGGTCACTTGGTGCCCATCCAGAGATGCAAAATTTTGAATACTCATGGGCCACTTAGCACTCTCAACACACCATGTGTCACACATCAAGGGGCCACTTTCCACTCCAACACACCACGCGTCACACATAAAGGGGCCACTTGCTACTCCAACACATGTCACACATCAAGAGGCCACTTGCCACTCATCAACTAGCGAAGTGGCACCCATTCAAAAAGCCACTTGTTGTGATCAACGAGCCAACTGTCGCTTGTGCAATAGTCATGTGTCACATTTGATATAATATAAATGTGGCTCACATATGATGCACCACATGCAGACCAATTATTGGGACACCTCGTGGTGCCTATTAATGTACCACATGCAAGCAAGCAACGTGGTACACATTAACAATTCACATGGCAGTGAGATGACCCATGTGCCATCAAAAGCGATGTGTGGTCATTGTCCTTATCAGGCTCCAAGAAGTAATTGTGTCTTTCAATGGTTTGGAACAAGCACCCTTTTCTTATATATTGCAAGTTAGGTTTAGAAGCACCACCCTGATGGGCAGAGAAGAACTTGCAATTATAAATGAGGTGTCATTGAAGCGTGTGATTTTTATGGGGCAAGTATAAGACAGTCATGGGAAACCGATGTTGGTAGAGTCTAATGAGCACCAATCAAGAAAATGATGTTATAAAAAGTGGTTCACAAAAGTGTATCTCATCCATGTGGGAGAAATCATATCTTTTATGGGTGAGTTACTGATGGAAATTGATATAGGGTCATTGCCACCAAGACCTCTATACTCATCTATGAATAACAAAGGTTGTTTGGTCAGGGAAACTTCGATCGGACATAAACCCCCTTCAGTAGGACCAGCTTAAGATGAAAGCCTATAACCATAAACAAGGAAGCAAGAAAACCCATAGCCATATAAGCCCACCCAATTATCTACCCCCATCAAAGCCAAAAGTTTGATCCATCAATAGTACTAAAGGCGGGTTTTCTATAGTCGATAATGGGAATTTTTTGTCTTTTTATGGGGGTAGATTGCAGAAAAAACAAGTGTCTCTCAATTGTGGTCCAACAACTATGTGTGGGGTTGAATCCCCACAAGTCCCGGGGTCCATTTTCGGGAGAAACTATGTACGCATGTCAATTTACTCCAAGCACGAATTTCCCAATCGGCCAAATATTCCAACTCTTTAAGGTTGTAGAACAAAGTGATTAAGTGTGCAAGTGAGGTGGAAAAATATATTGAAGTTTGGGATGAGGACAAAAAAATAATGTAGCATTTTTATGGAATACTAACTTCTACTTTGAGCACACTTTGAGATATCTAATATATTGACAGCAGACTTAATGGAACCTAAGCAAAGGATCATTAAAAATTACAATTTAGAATTTAAAGAAAGACTAAATGGAGAGATGGTTTCCATTGCCAAAAGTTTTAGGACATGTTGACAAGTACTATCTATTTCATCCTAAAAGTTCATAGTAAGGCTCTTCAAATGGCTATGCAGAAGGATGATGAGAATTAGCTATCATTCACTGAAACCAAAACTTATGCAGAAAGATGATAAGAATTAGCCATCGTTAATTGAAACCAAAACTTATCGGTTGAGTCTTGTTCCTAAATAGGGTAGGTTGGTTTCCAAGTATTTAAACTACTGGGAAATGTTTCTTAAAGTATCTACAGGAAATGTTTCTCGGGAATGAAATGTATCCCTGGCAGTTCCTAGAATAATTGATATAAAAATGGTGTTTCCCTTTCAATACCTTTTTAACCAGACATATAAGCTCAATATTAGAAACAATCAGTAAACTAACCATACATCTATCTGGCATTGCATATAAATAATTTGCTTCCTACTCATCCATCTAGATAGAGATATGCCTTTACCAGTTTCATAAACTTCAGAAAGTACCACATCTGAAACTTGCCATTGCTTCCCTGCTCCACGTGCCATAACTATAGATGAGCCAGAGAAGAATGTGAACTTTATTCTAGTAAAAAGGCACTATACCTGGAAAAGTGAACAAATGATCCTTAATAAATAAAATTCTCTTTGAAAGAAAATTTATAAGAGTGGAAAGATGAATCCCATTGCATGTACCCATCCCCACCAAAATTCATGGTGTTTTCTTCGTCTCGGCAATCCAAGTACTTTGGAACTCGTCCGAAATTCCTCCAATTTACTAGGGACTCCATTAGGGACTTGGGGACTTCCAGGTTGTCCCTCAAACAATTGGGGACTTTTCGAGGGACTTTAGGACGTCCCCTGATGTCATACACATTTGTTACTTACGAAATAAACATTACAATGGCTAACTCATCTTTAACGCTTAATATGTTAAATAGACGGGATGGTAATACTCTTTGTGTTCTATAAATAATAGTGATTCTGAATGACTACGGTATACATTACACTGATGATAGGTCCCGCAAGGTTCTTAATTTCTAGACTCTTAATTTGGGATTTATAATCAAATTTTACATTTCAATTACATTTTAATTTTAGTTTTTAAAGTTTAGCTGCTACTTAAATTTTGAAATGATTCATCATGCATCATAGAACGATTATGTGGACAGTAGTAGATTGTAGATTGTAGATTGTAGCAAACCAATAGTACTTCTTAAGTTTGTAGATTGTAGCAGACTAATAGTACTTCTTAAGTTATTGACAATAGGCAATGATGACGAGATGACGAGATTTGTTTTTGTGATGCACCATAATGATTAGATAGTATTAGACTCTAGTGTTCTATTTTGTAATTTGAATTTCAAAGTTAGTAATAGTTCTATTTTTATATTTTAATTTGTCATTCATGTTTATGCTGAATTACTAAATTTTATTTTTAAGTTTAACTTTTTAATAAATATAAAAATTAGTTGTCACACTTGTTGTCCCCACCCTATCGTCACCTGAAAACTTGGGGGTGCGTTCAAGCTGTCCCAGAAGCTCGTCCCCCTGTTCCCACAGCCAGTGCAACAAAGGTTTTGTCGGAAAAAAAAGGGCAATGCAGTATTTTGAAATGGCTATGCAGAGAGGAAGGGAGGAGTATCCATTACTCTATATAATCCAGATAAGAACGCCTCTCAATGAAGGAAAATAAAAAATAATTAAGAGAATACAGGTTTCTGCAGTTGGGATTCATTGTTGTAAATATTTTGATAAACCTATGTAAATATATATTAATCTTGTGCAATTTTATCTGATATATTTATAACACAAAATTAATAAATAGTATAGATTTATCTTAACCCTGGATCTATTAAACATTGAGAAATTAAAATATGAAATGGCAACATATAGGCATCAAAATGTGAGATGACAATATCAGTATGATTAAATAATCTTTGAGGATACCCATTTAGAGTTTTTTTTTATTTATCTTGATGCTTAATAAATTTGCAATGGGATTAAGACTACTCTCTGCTACATGTTCAGGCATATGGATATAACACTAGTAGTTTATCAGTGTCTATACATTCATCTGGGGTAGTATTTTTCTATATCTCTTTGTTATGTGCATGCACTTAGGTTAGTGTGAGCAATGGGTTGGATCTCTGCTGATAGTATTCGTTCGTCTGTAAATGAGTTTGTGGGGGTGGAGCCAGATGGTTATCCACCGTATTCTTCTGTGAATGGGTTTCAATCGAAGGTTGATTGTCTGTAAATGAGTTTGAGGGGGTGGACTCAGATGTTTGCCACTGTATTCTTCTGTGAATGGGTTTCAATCGAAGGTTGGTTACGGTTAAGTAATATAGATTATTTTGGGCTGCTCCATTTCTTACAGTTATCATCCAGCACACCCTGTCTTCTGGCTGAGATTCTATTTTAGAATAGAAACTCCTTTCTTGCAGCTTTTGCCTCTTTAAAATTAATTCGTTGAATCTTCTTTAAATTGATCTTGAATCTGATTTTGCTATTCATGTAAGAGAGTGAGGGCTAGGAATTTTAAATCATTGTACTAGTTTTTAAATAGGTCAACTCCGACTAAACGTTAAATTATTTAGTGCTCATCATTGGAAAGGATGTCAGCGTATGGAAAAGTGATGGGATGAAAGCTGCAGCTGAAAGGCAAAACTCTCGATGTAAAAGCTGTTGGCATTAAGAAGAAAAAGAAAGAAAAGAAACATTATGAGCAAGATTTCGCAATGGTAGAAACACCAAAATCCGATTCAGAAACTGATCTAAACTGACTAACTAGTGAGGCTGAAAATGGAGACGCTGAAGCAGAGCAATCTGTTTCTGAAGACCATCACACGGCAGCTGAGAAGAAATATGAGAAACAAAGAGACCAGTTAGATATAAGGAGGCTGGCGAGGTTGGTTACCAAATCACACTGAACGAATTGAAGATATCAACCAATATTTCGCAGATCTCAGTGAAGCATTATGACATTCCAAAAGTTGGTCCAGGATAAATTATTAACAACACTTAAGTCTGTGTCTAAGCCTTCATTTGATCTTTACTTTCGGTTTAACGTATGATAACTCGCATGGACAGTTTTAAATATCACGACAAGCAGGGCAACATTATATCTGTTATAGCTGTGATCTGGGTCTGTCATAGCTCTGGAAGAAATACAAATTGTGATTTCAGCTATAGTATTGTTTATTGCAATGCAATGTTCAGTTGTGACTCATCGCATTTCTTTTCCCTATCATTTTAAGTCCTTATTCGACTCTAACTGCAGTTTGTGTTAATCAGTGAAATACGGTAGTCATGTTTGTCTTATTTTGATGTGTGAATTTTCATCTCTATTACTTGTCATTTAAGCTGCTGGTGAAAATGCAGTTGCATTATGGTTGCATTAGAATCAGTGAATCCGATGCTTCGTATAAATAGTTATTAATTATACATCTCAAAGGATACATGCGAACAATATAACTACAATATCTGGATTACTATTGGTGGAACTTCATATTTGGGCCCATGACATGAAAGCGAAATAATGGTGCAAGTGTTTTTCAAGACCTCGTTGGACTTGATTCATTGGCGTATTGTTGAATGGTGTAGTGAGTTTGACTTTTTTATTGACCTAATCCATTGGGATATGGTTGAATGTTGAGTGATTTTAACTTACGTGATGACTTAGTCCACTAGCTTATGGTTGAATAAGTACGAGGGGGCACGCGTATGAGGGGCTGCATAGGATGAGATTTCTTATAGGAAGGGGAAGGAACCAATATCTGAGGCTGAGCAGAAAAATAGAAATGGGTAGATCGGGAATTTAACAGAATGAGAAAGAGCTCAGGAGCAAGGGGCTGGAGGTAAGCAGTGTGGCTTGAAACTATCAAAGATTGCTATAAATCACAGGGAAACTACAGAAAAAACACAAGAGCTCAAGTAACTTACCAATAGAGGCGCCAAGGGTAGAGACTTGCATCGATCTCAGACCTTTTGAACTCACGTAACCATAAATTTGAAGTGACTGCCATTCTGACTGCTGAACAGAGACAACCAAAGTCACAATAATGTTTGTGCATGGAGTTGATCTTCAAAAAAGACGAAGGTGGTGGAACCATGGAGATGGGGATGCTGGAAACACTGAGAGGGGGGTGAATCAGAATTTCCTATCTTTTACACAATTAATTTATTACTTCAAATATTCAGGAATTAAGAAAAGCATAAAACATCACATCAATGAACAGTACACAGAAATTTCGTCGCAACCAAATGCTGTGTTATGTATGATGTACATACAAATTTACCAGATAAATCTGGAAGGAAGTACAAGACTCCCCAAGGGTTTTACCAGCAAGCTGGAAGGATGCAAATGCTCCTTGAATGGTTTGGGCTCCTAGTACCAAGTATAATGGCCCAACTACAATCAAGCTGCAGCCTCTGCTGCTGCACTTCACTGCAACTGTTGTCCATTGTTGGCACTGCTATCATTGTTACTTGCCAATGTTGCTACTTCTGCCACTGCTGCTCACTGCTATCACTGCTGCCACTCACAGTCACTGTTGTCCAATTGTCCCTTGTTGTCACTGTTGCATCTATAGTTGCTCTCATGCTGCAACTGAAAACATCCTCAACACTCTCACTGTTCAAACATGATTGTCAAAGAGACTGTCACAAACATCTGTAATCATCACTGTCACAATCATTATTGTTGTCAAGTCACAATCATCATAGCTGTCAAGTCACATCATCATCACTATCTCAATCATCATAGCTGTCAAATCACAACATACTGCCAAGTCACAACATCATTACTGTCAGAAGTACAAGCATCACTGTCAAGTGTCACTGTTTCTAAATAAGGTCATTGTCATCAAGTAAGGGTTACTAGATCATTGTCTTACTACTATCAAGATCACATATAGAAATGCAAACAATGAAGGCCATAGATGTTACTACCATCAAGGTTGTTGTCACCATTGTCCATTCTTTGCTACTGCTACTGCACTTCAACCAAAACACTGTCTCATAGCACTGTCAGTCTGCAAACTTCAACCTTTTCTTATTTGGCCATCAAACCCACATATTTTCTGCTAAAAACCCTAGCTCATCAAACAAATTCTGGAAGCATATCAACACAATCCAATACCTATCACTGCCACCTGAATATTTCTCAAGGTCATTGTCATTCACTGATACTGTCATCAATGCATCTAGGTCACATCAAATCTTCAAGGCAAAAGGATAACTTCTTATCATAAACAAGTCACCAGCAATATGTAGTATCACTGTCATCAAGTCCTTGTCATCATGTTTCATGAACAAGTCATTGTCATAGATATAAGGTTACAGTCACACGCAAGATCACTGATGTCATATCAAGATCAAAGACACTGAAGGTGCACTGCTAGTGGACTTGATCATTAGTTTGCAAATCCTTGAGATAGTGTAGGCAAGAGACTCTAGTGGTCAATTCTCATGCTCAGAAAATTCAGTCAATTTCATTGTACACAGTCATATTCTTAGAAATTCAGGGTTATGACTCTCATTGATCACTGCTCCAAGATTTTGTCACACTTATAAAGACCACTGCTTGTATTGTTCAAACATGCAGCCCTACCCAATCACTGACATACAACAATAATAACAAATGTTACTTGTCAGCATATATCAGTCATCCAAGTCACATAACACGAGGACACGGGACACGGAGGACACATAAATACAAGTATTCGACACGAGACACAGCGACCTCGTAAACAGGACACGAGGGACATTATATATATATATATATATATATATATATATATATATATATATATATATATATATATATATATATATATATAGTGCCTAGATGCATATTTTTTAGAAATTAGAACATCTACAGATATGAATCATGATGATATCTATTTACTAATTTAGTATTTACAATTTTAGAACTAGTTAGTTTATTAATTTACTACATCAATTATGTACACAATTCAATGTTCATTGTCCATGTGATTAACAATTGTTCATGCACATAAGAAACTAGAAATTTAGAAATATCATGATTGATAAAATAAAACTAGAAATTTAGAAGTAGAACTTATATAATAAAACCATAAATTGCAGATTTTTCATTAAGTCATGAAAATCAAAATGTATTACATAGATACCGAGGGAATTCCAGTGGAAAATACAAAATAGAGTAGATGCAAAATAGTTAGGAATATCATAGCTCATCAATGGTACTGGTCATGACTCACTAGTCACAACTCTATCAATAGTCCAGGTACTCCATGTCATAATCACCATCACTATCACTGCCATCTGACTCTGCTCCATCCTCCTTGTTAAATTTAGATAACCATGGTGTGTTCCATGCTTAATGCAAATTTACTTCAATCTTTCTTAGGCCCGATTCAAAATAGCAATCACATAAACATGAAAGTAAAATGCTGATAGAACACAACCATAGATCAACAAAAGACAAGCCAATAATATAGATCAGATTTTACAATTCTTCTTGTCCGGCAAAGATATAGGATGGTGTGCGTTACAGCAGTGAACAGGATGCTTCAGCCAGCAAAGTCTTTCTTAGATCAGCCAACCCTCCAAGTGTCACACCCACAGCCCTCAAAGACAGCTAATCAAAAGTCAATGCTGGTCAACCAAACGTCAACGCAGAAAAGTCAACGTTGCAGATTAGGGCTTTAGTCAAACAGCTCATTTTCCCTCGATTTTTGTGCCCAGCACTACGGCCTCCAAAAACCAGGATTTCAGCAAGAGTTTGAGGTCAAACAGACAAAGGTTGACCATGGTCAACGCTGGTCAACATTTCAGCAAATCAGCCCTAAACAGATCCGCAGAAAACAGCAACTCCAGCTCCGCACGTGTGAGGGGAAGAGGCCTCCAAAGGCTATCGAACCAATCAGATCACAATGAGAGATGTATGATGAGTTGATGATACAAATGACCTCCAAGTCTCTCCAATTTATATCCATCAGTGAGGGTGTGTGACATATCTATTAGGCATGTGAGCCTACATTACAAATCTGGCCGACCTTGCACATGTGTGGAAAATAAATTCAAAATATATGTTCTGCTCATCCAAACAAGATGATCTTTAGATCAATCTTGCACCTCTCCGAAACAGGAATCCAACAAAAATATGACCATCATCATATGAGCAGTGCAACATGGAGTTTGGACCTAGTTGCCCAAAATTAACACTCCCTCTCAACTAGGGAGAACTCCATCTGTCCACAAGTGCCATCCATCAGTACCATCGTGTACTTTCATCTAGCATCGTGCATCATCCTGCTGTAACTTGCTTTGCTGGCTCTTCTTCTCGAATAGAACAAAAAGGTGAGTCACAAAGACATCACACTCTACTGACCCGAAGTCAGCTTAGAGGTTAAAACCTCTCTTGGACTCAAAAACAATCTCATACTAACCCGAAGTCAGTTTGGAGGTAAGAACCTCATCAGAGTTGATCCCAGATCAAGGTGTTGGACACGTGCCATCCTAGACATAGAGAGTACGGCAATCTTCGATGCGTCGATCGGTCTTGCTATTGGTCTCTATCCACATTTCCCAGCTCATTGGCCAAATGACAGGTACTTCCCATGAGTCCAAAACTCCATGGGTAGGATGTGTGTGGGGCATAGATCAAAGAGAGGTGAACCAACTCAATATCATAACGGTGGGGCAGAAGCACAACAAGGTTCGGCAAGCCTAGCCCCACGTGTGCTTATAACTCCAAGAAGTTATCCCCAAGCACCCTGGAGCTCAGAGCTCATAGTCCAACTCAAGCAAGACACTCAAAATAGGGTCTTTCCACGATTCCAAGCTTCTCACAGAAGGTTAGGAACTTGACCTTCCACAGGGGCTTCGTGAGAATATCTGCAACCTGCTCATTAGTTCCTATATGATCGAGCCTTACGGCGCCTCGATGTACCATATCTCGGATAAAGTGGTACCTGATATTAATATGCTTGGATCGATCGTGGAACACGAGATTCTCAGAAAGATGAATCCCACTCTGGTTATCACAAAGGATAACGACGATATCTAGCACATGCCCAAACAGCTCACTGAAGAGCTTTTGCAACCAAACAGCTTCACAACAGGCCATACTCGTTGTAATGTATTCGGCCTCAGCGGTGCTAAGAGCCACCAACTTCTGCTTCCTGCTCATCCAAGATATCGAAGCAAAACTCAAGGTGAAGCAACATCCAGATGTGCTCTTGCGATCCACCACACTGCCAGCCCAATCGGCATTAGTATATCCATGGAGTCTTAAACTCCCAACAATGTATCTCAGCCCATGGTTGATTGTGCCTGAAGATATCTCAATTGATTCTTGGCACCAATCCAGTGAATGTGATGAGGCTCAACCATATGTTGACTCAAAGTGTTCACTGCAAAACATACGTCTGGACAGAAGTTCACTAAGAACATCAGAGGGCCCCCACGAGTTGTCGATACTCGTGGGATTTGCCCTGGCCCAACAGCGTTTCCACACAACTTCTTAAAGTTGAGTTCCATCGGTGTCGACACATGCTTACAATGCACCATACCAAATCTCTCCAGCAGCTTCACGACATATTTTCCTTGAGAAAGGAAAATCGCGCCTAGCCTCTGCCAGACCTCCAAGCCTAGGAAGTAATGCATCAATCCTAGGTCTTTCATCTCAAACTCGGAAGCTAGCTCCCTCTTACACTGATGAATGAGAGGGTCAGCACCTGTCAGGAAGAGATCATCCACATAGAGAGCCAGAATGAGAGGCCTTTCTCTATCAACCTTAAAATAAAGGTTTGGATCAACATTACTTCGAGTGAAGCCCAGCTTCATCAAGTAGCTATCTATCCTCTTGTACCAAGCCCTGGGGGCTTGCTTCAACCCATAGAGGGCTTTCTTCAACTTGCATACATAGGTGTCTCTATCTCGGACTTCGAACCCCAAAGGTTGCTCCACATACACCTCTTCCTTTATAGAATTATGCAGAAAAGTGGTCTTCACATCAATCTGATGGAGACTCCATCCTTGCATTGCAACAAGGGCAATGATAGATCGAATGGTGGTATAGCGGGCCACAGGTGCAAATACATCATCATAATCTATGCCTTCTTTTTGAGATAAGCCTCCGGCAACAAATCTTGCCTTGTACTTTTCAGTACTACCATCAAATCCATCCTTGATCTTATAGAGCCATTTCGAGGTGACAACAGATTTGTCCTCCAGTCTCGAGACCACTTCCTAGACATCATTTTTCATAATGGACTCATATTCTTTGTGCATAGCATCCTTCCAAACTTGATGCTTTACGGCTTCTTCAAATGATCCAGGCTCAAATTGTACAATTGTACTCATGGCTGCTAGATACCCTTGGTCTCTATTTGGCTTCTTGCTTTCACGAAATGTCCCCCTTGGGGCAATATGTCTCTCGGCATCTACAAGAGTATCCCTGAGCCATGAGGGTCTTCTCTTATTCGAAGGAGGTGGATCAATAGGATCCATAGGTCTTTCAACATCAGGCATCAGTTCATCCTTCGGCTCTTCATGCTTCCCTACTTCTTCATCTTCTTTGTCTTCCTTGGAGCTAGGAAGATTTCTCACTTTCTTGAGGGCAGCATCTTCATCAAAGGTGACATCGTGGCAGATCTCCACTCCTCTTTGACCAAGCACATAGATTCTATATGCCTTCGAAGTTTCACTGTAGCCCACAAACATTCCCTTCTTTCCAGAAGCATCCAGCTTGCTTCTGTTTTCTTTCGGCACATGAAAGTAAACAGGACAACCAAAAACTCTAAAATGAGAAACATTAGGTTTCTTACTAGAGAAGACTCCTTCGGGAGTTTTGGAGTCCAGAGAGGAATGTGGGCATCTATTTTGAACGTACACAGCAGTGTTCGCAACTTCTCCCCATAGAAACTTCGGAAGACCTTGGTCACATAGCATGGCATAGGCAACTCCCACAATGGTCCTATTCTTTCTTTCAACAACACCATTTTGCTCAGGAGTACACACAGTTGTGGTCTCCCTCTTAATGTCAGCTTCTCTGCAAAAATCATTGATTTCATTTGACTCATACTCGATCCCATTGTTGGTCCTCAAAACTTTGATTCTCTTCACGGTTTGATTTTCCACCAAGGCCTTGAAGGTACAAAACCATTTGAATGCTTCATCCTTCTTCTTCAAGAAATATATCCAAGTCTTGTGGCAGAAGTCATCTATAAAAGTCATGTAATAGGAACATCCTCCCAAGGATGTCACAGGCAGCATACCAGATAAATCAGAATGTATCAACTACAAGATATCAATTTTCTTTGAGACACTTGAGGGGAATTGTCCCCTTGTATGCTTCCCTTCAGCACAACCCTGACATATACCTTCATGATCATCTTTAAATTCATGCATCCCTATCACCACCTTCCTTGCTTCGAGAAGGGCTTTGTAATGAAGGTGTGCAAACATTCGGTGCCATAACTCTGTTTGACGAGTTGTATTACATGACATAGCCCCCAATGGACTTCCTCCAACCTGGTAAAGTGTATCAACTCTAAAACCAATAGTAAGAGCTTCCTTGAAGTTCTTCTTCCAGATACTTACCTTTCCATCAACGAATGCCACCTTGAACCCTTTGTCTTCCATTGCCAAAATAGACACAAGGTTCTTCTTCAAATCAAGTACGTACAACACATCTTGTAAACGGAGGACTTGACCTTGAGATAGATGAAGGGTCACAGTCCCTGTCCCTTTCATGGGATAGGTGGCATTATCTCCAAAGATAATTTCCAGATTAGTATCCTTCTCAATCAAATCAGAGGGGGCTTCTTGATAACCAGTGAGGTGCCTTGAAGCACCACTATCAATCAACCAGACATCCAGAGTGTCGAGAGGAGATGCAGCAAAGAGAGCAGATACAAGAATAAATTCATTTCTCTTATTATCAACAATATTAGACTCATCGTACCTGGAATTTCTTGACCTCTTGAAAGGCTGCCCATTTCCACTATGATCAGAGGGGGCCTTCCTTTTTCCTTTGAACCTGTTGTTCTTTTGATTGCCATTCCCCCCTGGAATTGTTGTTGTCATCACCCTTGGGAGAGTCCCTTCTATTAGGGCACTCTCTTGCATAGTGATCAAACTTGTTACAAGTGTAACATCTTCCCTTCCTTCCTTTGGGCCCCGCTCGTCCATGGTTTTGATTTCTCGAACCACCATTGTTTTTCTTCTTTGCATGAGCTGCAAAGGCAGTATGGTCACCTCCATTTCCATTTGAGGGATAATCTCTCTCCATCATTCTTGTCTCCAGTTGAGTATATCTCGCCAATATTTCATCAAAATCAGGAATCACATTATTATTAAGAATAGTAGTATTGAATCCATACCAATCATGGGGGATAACCATCTCTCGATCAGCTATTGCTTCCCCAATAGCTAGGAGGTTATTCCTGATTTCAGTGAGCCTCATAAAATAAGATTGAATGGATTCATCTTTTCCCTTTTTTATATTCTCCAATTGATTCTTGAAGAAAAGTATTTGATTAGCATTGTTAGCCCTGAACATGCTAACCAGCTTATCATACATCTCTTTAGATGTGCTCAGCTCATAAATGTAAGCACCAAGTGCTTATGAATAGAATCTCGGATAATCATCTTTGCTTTGATTTCCCCTTTTCTATACTTCGTCTTTGTGGCAGCAGCTGCATTTGATGGAGGCTCTTGAATCTTCCCCTGCACATAGTCCATAACATCTTGATCTTCTAATGCCAAATCCAAGGACATCTTCCATGCATGATAATCGGACTTATCAGTCAATTTATCATCAGCCTTGAAACCCTTGTAGGTTGACAACACTATTTGTCTTTGATAGGATTCCTTCGTCAGTGATTACTTCTAACACTAGCTTGGACTTTGTCTTCACCACAGCTCTAATACCATGTTAAATTTAGATAACCATGGTGTGTTCCATGCTTAATGCAAATTTACTTCAATCTTTCTTAGGCCCAATTCAAAATAGCAATCACATAAACATGAAAGTAAAACGCTAATAGAACACAACAATAGATCAACAGAAGACAAGCCAATAATATAGATTAGATTTTACAATTCTTCTTGTTCGGCAAAGATATACGATGGTGTGCATTACGGCAGTCAACAGGATGCTTCAGCTAGCAAAGTCTTTCTTAGATCAGCCAACCCTCCAAGTGTCACACCCACAGCCCTCAAAGACAGCTAATCAAAAGTCAACGTTGGTCAACCAAAAGTCAACACAAAAAAGATAACGCTGGACAACAACGAAAAGTCAACGCTACAGATTAGGGCTTCGGTCAAACAACTCCTTTTCCCTCAATTTTTGTTTCCAGTTGTACGACCTCTAAAAATCAGAATTTCAGCAAGAGTTTGAGGTCAAACAGTTAACACTTCGGCAAAACAGCGCTAAATAGATCTGTAGAAAACAGCAGCTCCAGCTTCGCACGTGTGAGGGGAAGAGGCCTCCAAAGGCTATCAAACCAATCAGATCACAGTTGGAGATGTGTGATGAGTTGATGATACAAATGACCTCCAAGTCTCTCCAATTTATATCCATCAGTGAAGGTGTGTGTGACACATCTATTAGGCATGTGAGCCTACATTAGAAATCTGACCGACCTTGCACATGTGTGGAAAATAAATTCAAAATATATGTTCTACTCATCCAAACATGATGATCTTTAAATCAATCTTGCACCTCTCTGAAAGAGGAATCCAACAAAAATATGACCATCATCATATGAGCAGCGCAACATGGAGTTTGGACCTGGTTGCCCAAAATCAACACTCTATGCCCAATCCAAGATCTCCTGCTACATTTGTTGGTGTGGAGGATGACCCCTCAAGAGACTCATCACTAAAAGTGATTGGCTCTAGCACTAGGCCATTAAGATCCATGTTGGCTAATGCCTCACGAACGAACACGAAATTGACAGAAGAGATTTTTTAAAAAAAATCAAGACGTGACGCCCTTTACTTTGGGGTTTTAGTGGGACACGTGTCCTAAAATCAAGACATGTTAGGGCATACGTCCGACACGACCCAAACATGTGTCCTAATTTTAGAACACGTTGAAAAACGTGTCAGACACTTTTTATGGGTTGTGTCGTGTCTGACATATGAAATACAAGACACGGGACCCCTAAGGATGTGTCTTGTGACTTAGTCAGTCATGTATACAATCCATGAATGGATCTATTCAACATAACCTCCTACAGTCAATAAATAAGTTGAGCAAGAATGATACTCCTACGATGCATCATCATCACAACAATGCTTCTAATAAGACCCTATCTCTTTGTCCACGGGAAAAAAAATAATAAAAATACTTCTCACATATTCTAAGAAGTACAAAACTATAGATACGTATGTAATACAACTGCCAAAAGTGTCTGACAAAAATGCTTCAATTCAAGCCATAACACACAAAGATGCAAGTGTGTATTGATTTCAACCAGTGAATTGTGTTTCGTTGCCAAGGAGGAGGCCATGAGTGTCAAAAAACATATATGAGTGTGAAGAACGTGTCAGACACTTTTTATGGGTTGTGTTGTGTCTGACATATGAAATACAGGACACAGGACCCCTAAGGATGTGTCTTTTGACTTAGTCAATGATGTATACAATCCATGAATGGATCTATTCAACATAACCTCCTACAGTCAATAAATAAGTTGAGCAAGAATGATACTCCTACAATGCATCATCATCACAACAATGCTTCTAATAAGTCCCTATCTCTTTGTCCACGGGAAAAAAATAATAAAAATACTTCTCACATATTGTAAGAAGTACAAAACTATAGATAAGTATGTAATACACTTCCAAAATTGTCTCACTGGACAAAAATGCTTCAATTCAAACCATAACACACAGAGATGCAAGTGTGTGTTGATTTCAACCAGTGAATTGTGTTTCGTTGCCAAGGAGGAGGCCATGAGTGTCAAAAAACATATATCTAATTCTCCCTTTTAGCTTCAAATCACTCAATTGAATGCAAGGGTTTGGTTTTGCTAGACATGGACTCTCCAAGCGATTTTTGCACACAAAAAAATGGATCAGAACTTCTTCAAATGCCCCAACGAATCCCATAGAAACAGATCAAATATCTCCAGAAACCTCTATTCAAAGCCTCAAGTACAAGGTTGCTAGCCTTAGCTCTAGACGTGAACCATGCTTCAATATATATATGTGAGTGTATGTGTGTGTGTGTGTATGTGTGTATGTATGCTCATAATTCTACGCTGGTGAGTTCAGAGGCCATACTTCAAGGTTACAAATCATATCAAAGGTTTTTCAAAGAAATAAGTCTTTGTAAACTTTGCATCAACGAAGATCATGGTGATCTATAAAGCTTGTTTGCATCAACAGAGATTAGTCTCCTATCATCAATCCATAAGAACAAACTTTATAGGTAATCCAAATTGCATCCCTTAGCCCCTCACTTTAGTGCCACAGAAAATTTGTTCTAATCCTCATAACACACTAAGTGCCAGCGAAGCATCAAAGCAAGACATTCGAGCTTCATTGGACGAGACAACCTGCAATATTTGAACAAGATAACCCAGCAAAGCACCAAAAGGGGTAATAATGACCTACAAAATATATTCAAAGCAATTGAATCCCTTTTCCAAAACAATCCAGAAACCCTGCAATAAAACGAATCCAAAATGATATGCCAAACACCCACAGAACTTCGATCTCTTCCAAGAATATGTTGGTCGCAGAGATAATTCACCTCAAAGAAATTGGATAACTCTTGATACACATAGAGGGCAAGTGTGCATATTTTTATAGGGGTCGAGTTCCCCTTTTGAATAGGCAGGGAGACTTTAAATTTGGAGGGAATTTAAAACTCAAACTTCAAATTCTTTAGAGCCAAAATGCTCCCTCCAACTTGAATTTTAAATTCAAATTCAAAACACTTACTAATTATTAATTTCAAAATAAATGTTAAAATTGTCCACAACAATAGACTGCTACATCATCATTTTGCTAGGGCCGCTAATCCTACTATGCCACGTCAATTTGCTTCATTTCCCAGAGACAAACGAATGTTGCCACATCAACAACCCTTTGGGGTACTTGGTGTACCAACTTTGACTAAATGTATCTCTCCAACTGTGAGGCCTCTCAATACGCTCCACATACCACTGGAATCAACTCCATGAGGAGAATCTAATGGCGAGGATCTCCATTGTCCAAGGAAACCAAACCCTACAGCTAGGGTTTCATCAAGTTGCATCATCCTGTGGGCATATCAAGCTGCATCATCATCACTTGTTTCATTATGTGAGCGTCATCACATCAATGACCTCCAACTATACTCGCTTTGACGTCAATGACAACATACTCAACAAGGGATCCTCACTTAGGGTGTTTTGGTTATTCACCCCTTGGGTGAAAAAAATTATATTTAAATTATTTATTAATATATATGAATAATATAATTTTCAGGTGAATAGTCAAGCATTGCTTCTGGCAATAACAAACTTGCAACAGCCCTTCAAAGTGGAGACAGATGCGAATGATTATGCTATGGAAGCGATCTTGATGCGAGGAAGGCCTATATGCTACCATTCTGGAGTATTTTCTGGGTTGGTTCTCAACTACCCTACCTATGACAAAGAGCTTTTTGTCGTGGTGCAAGCTATGAAGAAGTGGAAACACTATTTGATGGGAAAGGAGACAAAAATCCACATAGATCGCTAGCCATTGCAATACCTACAAATGCAAAGTAAGCTACAGCAAACCAAGGATTACAAGTGGATGGGGCTTTTACAGTAGTTTCATTTAGTGTTAAATACAAGAAAGGCAGCACAAACAAGTTGGAGGACATGCTTCCAATGCCACCCACATAAAAGATCACAGCGTTGCGAACTGTTATGCACACGGAGCCTTTCATGCATGATGCATACATAGAGGCCTACAAGAGGTTGAGGACTTCAAGGAGGAGTTTCAGCAATTGCAACGCCAGATAAAAGTACACGATGGTGACAGCGCAATTGACGACCATCTCCAGGATGGGTTACTCTACAGGTTAGATAAGTAATGTGTTCCTGAAGGTGAGCAAGCAGCTAATCAAAGAGCCTCATAACTCCAAGGTAGTAGGGCATTTTGATGTAGGGAAGACAGTGGCCAACTTGTAGAAGTATGTGTATTGGTTCGAGATGCAAGAAGAGGTAGCTAGGTTCATAAGAGGATGCATGCTTTGTTCTACTAGCAAGCTTACTAATAGGACACAGGGTCTATACCATCCCTTACCCATACCCACTCGTCCTTGGGAAAGCATTTCCATGGACTTTATGAGAGGTTTACCAACAACCAAGAAGGGACATGACTACTTGTTCATGGTGGTTGACAGGTTTAGCAAGATGTATGTTCTAATGCCCTACAAAAATACCATCCGCAGGCCAGAAGCAACAAACTTGTTCTTTGAATAGGTTTGGGTGCACTTTGGGATAATAAGAAAGATCGTTTCAGACGAGGACACAAGATTTCTCTGCGCATTTTGGCCTACATTGTGGGAGAAGATGGACATGAAGTTGAAGAGGTGTACAGCATTCCACCCACTCACAAATACGCAAACAATAGTAGTCAACAGGAGACTTTGATGCAACTTTTGAGGTGTTACAATCAGAAGCATTTGAAGACTTGGGATGACAATTTAGTATATATACAACACTCTTATAACAGAGAAATCCACACTTGTATTGGTAAATCCCCATTTGAAATTTGTTTTGGATATTTGCCACCGTCACCTTTAGATATTGCATATGGGAAGCAAGGAGGGGTGAGGGAGGATCTCATTGGGAATGCCTTAAGAGCAGAAACATGTGTTGAGAAAATCAAGCAAATCCATCTAGAAGTACAGCAGATGCTACAGAAGTCATGGGAAAAATACAAGGCCAAGAATGAGCAGCATAGAACAAAGAAGTCATTTAGTGTGGAAGATAAAGCATGGTTACAATTGAACAAGGAAAGGCTACAGAGTCCTGGTAAGAAAATCAAGTCTCTACAATACTAAAGAAAGTGGGAGATAACATCTATAGACTCAGTCTATTCCCATACGTGCACATTTACTCAATGGTGAATGTAGAAAAGTTGAAACTCTATGAGCTTTCCATGCTAGATCAAGGAGAAGAACAAGTCATAACCTTTGCGGAGGATTTGGCACCTAATGCCCAGTTAAAGTTCACAGAGGAGAAAGTTTTGTAGAAGAGATCCAAAACTACTAGACAATGGCAGCATGGCCTTTCATAGATTGGGTTGAAAGGAAAACTTCCAAGCAAGGCTAAATGGTACTCTAGGGAGAACGTAAGGGAAAATTTTCCTCACCTCATTCAGTGAAAGCTTTTGGGGACCAAAAGCTTCCCAAAATGAGGATGTATGTTCCAAATTGGATCAATATATTATTTTTATTCCATCTCAATGCTTTGAGTGGAAAATTTGGAGGGAATCCGCTTGCAAGGCCATTTTTACCAGTGATCCCATTTTGGAACAGTTCAATTGAAACTTTAGGTGCCATTTTGATACCTTAAATGACCACTTTTGTTGTCTTGGCCTTATTATGGCCCTAAATTCCATAATCTACACATCAATACCTTTCAAATGGTGTAAGAACCGCCTCAGTTGAAGCTCATATGAGAAATTTGTGCCTCCCAAAAGTTGACCTATCGAAATTCACCACCATAATTCAAAGGGATGCCATGTCAGCCCCAGTTACTCATGGAAAAGGGACTAGCCACATGGTCACTATGAAGAAGACTCTAGAAGGATTGAGTTGTAACTCATATCAAGGGTTAAATGGGTGAAATTTAACACTTAGTTGGCCATCAATCTATGTTATAACCAGCCCACTAGGAGAAAAGGGGGTTTATTACCATGATAGTAAAGGTTATAAGTTTTATTATAATACAACATAATTGCTATAACACTAAAACTCATGTAACTATGGACAATCAAAAGTGCTCGACTTAACGCAAGATGTTTCCTATTGGCCACATGACCATTACCCTAACAAGATGACTTCAAACCAACTGTGTCACAAGATGGCATACAACACATCCTAGAACCATATAAGAAAGCATGCATGCCTAATTAGTTGCACCCATAATGCAAAAAAAATATAAAATGTGAATTTACTGTTGGAATGAAGAAAAGGAATTTGCTTGATTGTTTGAAAACTCAAATTACAAAAAGCAATAAACAACAGTGAACAATGAACATTTTGAGTCAAATCTTGTATATGAAGCAACAATAAGAAGTAACATATTGAGCCAAAGCTTTGATATGAAGCAACAAAAAAAAGTAACATTTTGAGCAAAAGATTGGATATGAAGAAACAACAAAAAGTATATTTGTCCTGGGCATGAAGAAAAGTATCCCACTCCTTACTCTAAAAGCACAAATTAAAAAAAATGGACCAAAGAAATGCCAAAAAAATAAGGAATAGAAAACAGCAATTAGTGCAATAGAGAAAGACTTGTCCACTATTCAAAACACTCCTATTTATGGATGTGACATGGGTGAATGAGCTTAGTTTCAAAAAGACATGGTTGACATTGACAACCATGCTATCATGACATACTCCTCCCTAACAATCGTTCATATGACTAAAATATTTACTATTGGGGATCAACGTTGTAGGCAATGTGCAAAAGCTTTATCAAATGAAATCTTGCCACCTTATAATGCACATAACAATATTACAAAGAACAAAACATTTTTTATCACAAGGGATTTGACTTCCTTGGAAAGAAGAGAGACTTGTTTCCTTACATACTACGTTCGCACATATTAGAGAACTTGGCCATAAGAGATCTCATTTTGGTGTTGACATGCACAATTGTTGATGTCCTTAGTATTGTGAGTTGTGTTCAATGTGCATTGTGCATTGTGTTGGAAACGTAACTAGGTTCGATCTTCATAATTGTCATTATACTTATATCAAAATGCATTTTGTAAAAGCAAAAAGAAAAAGAATTATTATCATTTCTAGTCAAAGCATGTTCTCATGCGCATAGGGTCTATTGAGTCAAATATTTGTAATTGCGTCAAAGTTCTATTTGGACTCCTTGTAAGAAAAAGGGAAAAATATTTTATCTTGCATCAAAAAGTCAATTTATCCTCCACAAGTCCAAGTCGGCCCTCTTAATGGGCAAGTCAGCTTGCCCAGAGGATCCCTTCACATAGAAAAACAACTATATATCGACACATGTTCTCCTCCTAAGTCACCTGACATGGGGACACGGGACACGATGGACATGCGGATTCGAGTGTCGGACACGGACACGGTAACCCCCCGGAACAGGGCACGTCTGGACACGTTATATATTATTTTATTAAAAAAAAATATATATATATATATATATTAAAAAATAGATATTTCTTACACAAATTCATAGTTATCAAAACCGGCCGGTTCATTACCGTTCAAACCGACCGGTCAGCTCAACCTCCGGTCAAAACCGCTCAGGCAACCGGGTTTAGAGGAGGGTCTCACCTGATTTGGCCAGTTAACCAGACCTAACCGGCCGGTTAGGTGTCCCTTAAGGTCAAACATTATTGCAACATTATACCGAAAACCTTAAGGTCAACATTATTGCAGTGACAATGTTTTGTATAATGGAGGCTATACTTTGTATCATATTATTTATTTCCTGCTAGTATAATGTTTATCCTGCCAATTTCATGGATGGGTGGAGTTTAGAAGCTGTAAAGTTTTATTAGAGATTGGTTATTGAAAAACATTCAAATTTGTGACATAACAATACATCATAATTGTTTTATGACAGGTAAGTTTTTGTTGTGAATGTTTGATGTATTGGAATGCTTGTGACATACATTTATCTGTGAATCTGTATGCCTGTCCTGATGCCTAGTTGAGGAAATTCTAAAATAAAATTGTAGTCCAGCTCTCAAACAGGAGAAACTAACCAAAAAGAAAAAAATTGTTTCTGCTAGAGTTAAGGATCTCATAGACATGAGTTCTATAGGAAATTAGACCACTTAAGGTACTAACTTTAAATGGGATGGTCAACTAACATATGGAGCCTGATGTGAATTGTAAATTACATCATAATATCATGACTTGATATTTAAAATAAGGGACGTATTGTCAGAAAAAAAAATGACACAAGAGTAGGCATTAAATGCAAGCCGCTATAATAAGAAAGAGACATACTTTATAGATTCATCAATATGGTGGATGACAATACATATAAGGGAAACAATCTTTCACACAAAAGTCTGCAGAAACACCTTCGCTTGAGGCGGAACCAACTGATGAGCAAAACACCTGATCTAGATCCCATTGTGTTGGATGATATTGATCCAACATCAGAATGGGTGGAGGAGACTAAGGGAAACAATCTTTCACACAAAAGTCTGCAGAAACACCTTCGCTTGAGGCGGAACCAACTGATGAGCAAAACACCTGATCTAGATCCCATTGTGTTGGATGATATTGATCCAACATCAGAATGGGTGGAGGAGACTGAAGATCCAGTGTTTGAGGTTGATATTGATTTTGATGCAGCAATAGCGGGGGGTGAATTTTGATTTTGCATATTTTGTCTCTATTGGCTTGGAATCATGGTTGCAAATCTTAAAAATAGTGTTTTTTATTAAAAAATAATTATTTAATGTATTTTTTTTAAAACCGATTCATTGAGATCTGACTGCTACCAGTTAGACCGGTTCCAGTGCAAAACCCGGTTCATTAGGTCCACCGGTCCGGTCACCAGTTCCGGTTTTAATAACTATGCACAAATTCATTGATTCAAACATAGATCTTCATCTAGATGTAAGTTTTAGAAAGATACATCATACATCATACAATCATACAAAGTAATAGACATATTCATCAATGAAATAGGAGAAAGTTAAGATACTGTAGTTTTCTCATTAAGTCATCAAAATCAAAATGTGTTACATAAGTACTAGGTAGTACACCAATGGCAAATAGAAAAAGCAAATACAAAACAACTACAAGTCTACAAGACTACAAGCCTCAAGGCAGTGCTGCAGTAGGTACCTCATAACTCACGAGTCATCAAGAAAATAAGAAACAAAAAACTCAAAACAAAATTGTTTCTTCAGAAGGAAAAGTCCATATTATTCCAGCTTTACCAGAAGTGTCTCGACTGGTTTTCAGGGCGCCTAGATTATCCATACATATTCCTAGAGCAGAGTTAAACTTGGACTCTGAAGATAACAGTAGCAGAGTTAGTAGCAGCAGAAGCTCTCGTCTCCTAATTCCAGAAGAAAAACCATTTATGCAAAAGTCTTTCAGATTTAAAGGAATAACATTTCAAGAACCAAAAAGAGAAATATCTTTTCCTAAAGGATATAGAACAGTAGATGGTTCTTGTCTGCAGAAAGCCTTTAGAGGAACATCTTCATCTATCCCACAGGTAGAAGAATGGCAGTTCCAAAACAAAAGATTTCACAAAGGAGGAAAATGGCCACCTAAAACAAAGTATTGCACAACCAGTGCTTCAAATACACAGCAGCCATGAACAAGAGCCCACTGTGCTCCATTAATAGAACAAGACTCTAAATCTCCAAAAGATTTAGAAGAAATTTATCAAATTGGGAATCATCTATCAAATTGGTGCAATCATGCACAATTATCCATAGATGATCTGGGTTGTCAAGCAAGTCAGATTCTTGAAAATCTGAAGCTAATCCAAGATACTCAGTCATTAGAGAGAATGGCCAAACAAGAAAGACATAGAAAAAGGGAAGATAAAAAGAAAAAGAAAATAGAAAGAACCAGATTAGAAAATCTTGGTTCATGGCAAAACTTTTTATGACATGATTCAGAGACAGAAAAGGCTTCAAGTTCACACACAAAACCTGAAAAGAAAAAATCAGATTTGTTTTCTTTTTCAGAGGGACAAGGATTAAGTGTAAAACAAAAAAGTATACCAAACTTCAAAAAAAGAGACATTAAAATAGATGAAGCAACAAAACTATTTCCAAGTTTTATCCGACCAAGCTTGAATAAAGCTCACACTTTCCATTCAGTCCCAAAATATCCAAAGGTAGAAGAAGATCTTATGCCTTCTAGCAGTAATGGATATATTTTAGATCTAGACCACACTAATAATGCAGAAGATTCAATAAGGGTCTGGATAGGAGCACTATGTCAAATGCAAATAACAGCTAAATTGGATAATAGTGCTATATTCAATTTAGCAGAGAAAAGAATGACTGGAATAGTTTACAATTGGTGGATAACTCCACCTCAAAATGAAAGAGAAGAAGTAATCAAAGCAGGGTTAGCAGTTTTTGAGCAACTATTAAGAACACAGTTTTGTATAGAGCCAGAGGATACAAAGAAAGAAGCTATGGTTGATCTAGCTAGAATGCAACTCAAGGATGCAAAACAACTAGAAGAATTTTCTAGAGAATATTTCAAATTGGTAATAAAAACAGAGTTATCCAATGATATTATGACTAAGGTCACTTTAATATCCAAATTACCTCATAACATAGGCGATCTAGTCATGAAAGATCTAGAAGAAAAAGGGAAAAAGCTAGAAGCTATATACTGGATAGATCTAATACATCATTGCAAGCAAAAATTGAAATATTTATGCTGGCAGAAAAATGCTCAAGAAAATACTACTAAACCCTCTTAAGAATGCTGCAAAGTACTACTTCCATGGACACCTTTAAAACAAAGAAACAGAAAGAAGAGATATGGAAGGTATAGAATCAAAAGGGTGTCAAATCCAAGAAAACCATTTCCAAAATATAAGTATTTAAACTAAAGAAACGTTCCAGTAAAAAAAGGATGTTGTTTTATTTGTAAAAAACAAGGACACTTTGCTGCTAAATGTCCTAAAAACACATCTTCTAAACTGAAAAAATGTATGGAAATGGATGATTTCATCGAAGATTGGTCTGTACTAGATAGTGATGAAGAATGCTCAGATGTATATATTCTCTCAGAAAATGATAGTGAAAATAATGAAGCCGAAATATGCCAAAAAATGAATAGATTTGATTCAGAATGCTTTGACTGTGACATTGAAATAGAATCAGAAAGCTTAAGTGATTTTCCGATAACAGAAGATGAAACAAAGGAAGAAAGATTCAGAGGAGTACTCAAAAGAAGAAATAGAACGAAAAGGCAAAAAGATAAGTACAGATATATATTCTAAAGCTCCACTCTAGAATATTATACATTCTGAAACTATAGGAGGAAATGTACAACTAACTCACTATGTAGATGACATTCCAATGAAAGTGGGGGGGGGGAGTATTATTTAAATTTCAGCAATCCATTATCATGATCCCTCTAGTAGTCTGATACTAGGGATGCCATTTATAAAGTCAGTACTCCCAATGACTATAGCTGAAGATAAAATAATCTGCAATATCAAGAAAAAGGCAATCTGTGTAAATAGACTTTCCTTAGCAGATTCAAATGTCAAAAATAAAAAATTAAACAAAAAGCAGAAAATGAAAAAACCAAAAAATGACAGCAATGATTGGCAACAGGTACTTAAAGCTTATGATGATAGAGAGAAACTACATCATCTGAATAAAGCAGCTAGAGAAGAAAATTGTTCCGCAAAACAAAAGGATATTCAAGAAAAATTACTTGAGTTTTGCTCAAGTGATCCTCAAGTTCTGGGATAAATCCAGTCCAGTACAGGAAATAGAAACACTCCATGATAATGGGGTACAAGGCAGACTAATTCCCTGTACACCTCAAGATGAACAAGAGATAAAGGCTCAGGTTAAAGAACTGCTGAATCTAAAGCTGATTGAAAATCAGAATCTCAATATTCTTGTTCAGCCTTTATTGTAAGAAATCATGCAAAAGTAGTTAGAGGTAAGGCAAAAAATGGTCATCAACTATAAGCCACTTAATGCAATCACTAAAGATTTCAAATATCCGTTACCAAGACAAGAGGTCATTATGCAAAAGATCCAAAATTCCAAAATATTTTCAAAGTTTGATATGAAGAGCGGATATTATCAAATACAAATCAGACCAGAAGATCGACATAAAATAGCATTCAGGTGTCCAGCCGGATTTTTTCAATGGAATGTTGTACCTTTTGGTCTAAAAAATGCACCTGCTTTCTTTCAAAGAAGAATGGACAGTATTTTTGGCAGGTATGATTTTATCATCATATATATAGATGATATATTAATACACAGTGAAACTATGGAAAAACATATAATGCATCTATATATATTCATCAAAGAAGTAGAAGCGCATGGAATAGTTCTATCAGACAAAAAGATAGAATTGTTTAAAGAAAGCATAGAATTTCTGGGCATAATAATAGAAAATGGTCAAATTCAAATGCAGCGACATATAGTCCAAAAAATAACAGATTTTCCAGATGAATTACAAGATAAAAATCAAGTTCAAAGGTTTTTGGGAATTCTGAATTATGTACATAAATATATTCCAAAGTTGTCTGTAAAAACAGAACCTATCAGAAAGCATCTAAATGGTGGATGGAGTAGCTTTGCAACTTCTGCAGTGCAAAAATTAAAAGAAGAAGCACAACACTTGCCAAAATTAAAACCACCAGGTGATGGACAGTTAATACTACAAACAGACGAATTTTGGGGAGCTGTTCTACTCGAGAAAAACGAAAAAGGAGAAGAACAAATTTGTGCATACAAATCAGGTGAATTCTCTCCTCACCAGAAAAACTACTTCACAGTTGAAAAAGAGACATTGGCCATATTCAATGGTATTCAGAAATTTCAGTTATATTTGGCTCCTGTAAAGTTTGTAATTAGAACAGACTGTAAAAAATTTCAGTTCTTTTTAAATGCTAAGATTGATAGGCAAATGGCTCGAGGAAGATTACTTTCATGGCAAATTTGGTTTCAGCAGTATGAATTTGAAATTCAATGGATACCAAGGAATTCAAATTGGCTAGCAGATGTTCTAACAAGGGAAATGAACAAAATGTTCAGATTTCAATCACCTCCTTCTATATTTGCTATACAGGGAAGAAAAGATAACCAGCAAACACTAGCAGAAAGACTCCATCGACTAGAATACCAAGTTCCAGAAATTGCAGAAGAAATCAAAAAATTGGTATCATTCAAACTTAAAAGAAATGAATGGATAAACAAAATCAGATGATATAAAACAAAGAACATCAGCGTTGTTCTAGGGCTGAATGAAAAGCTATGCAGAGTATACCCTTGTGAAGGAATGAAGGTAAAAATTTTGTTTAGAACATTATTTGATTTATGGTCTTTTGCATGGACATATGAAATGATTAAAGTTTTGAAAACTTTAAACGTGGGGTGCATAGACTTTGGAATAGGAATTTTTAATACAGCAAAATTTTGCAACATGGATCATATTCCTATCCAAGCTGATACAGCCAGATGGATCAGATCTATGAGGATACCAAATATTTGGGAAGACCTTAATAGAGCATTCTCTTAGAATCCCGATAGTAATTATGAAGCTGATGATACATTTCCCATGTATAATATTATTGAATCACATGCAGATTGGATCATTAAAGATGGTTTCTGTCAAAAGAAACGTGAGGTAAGAATATCTCATAATATTGACAGATCTTTAAGATATCCGAGACTGGAATCTACGCCATGGTAAACCATTGGTATGACAGAAAAATTAATGTTTAATCCCTTTGATCAAATTTGGGAAAAATCAGGGACCAACACAACCATTTTCAAATTGGTTCTATTGACCACTGGAGTGGCACTTGATGATAATGAGAAGACTCCATGCCCAAGGATGAACCAGAAGACATTTGTACCATCAGATATCATCAGTTAAACAGAGTTTTTAAACTCTACTTCTACTTCTTATCATTTTCTCTTGTACCCAGATTCCACGCCCTATGGGGAATTGTAATAAGTGATGCTAGTAATGACGAGTTTTGAGTCAGTATTGAGTTTGTAATAGGCCTAGGTAGCCTGGGACCTTGCCAACAAGTGAGTATTACTCTAGGAGGTTTTCTTAGTTGGTTAATTATCATCTCCCTACTAGGAGTTAATAATTAATTGAGTTTTTTCCTTCAATTTTACTCCAAAGCCGGAGTACGGCTTGATGGTAAGGCCTTAGGTGACTCCTAGTGTCTAGAGTCAATGTATGCTACCATACTAGATCACACAAAAAATTTCATGGAATTTGGTTAGGTCTAGGTAGTGATTTTTTAATTTTTTAGATTTCTCGCAAGTTGAAAATTGCAATAAAAATTGTAATTGAATTGTAATAAGTGTTGTTTAGAGAAGTTGTATGGAGTATGAGTAATCAAAATTACACCTCTCACGCTCAACTTTCTACTATGACACACTTAGAGGGGTTAAAAATGTGTTTTGAACCCTCAAAACCCACTTTTCCTAAGTTTAGTGAGAAATCTGGCAATTAATTAAGCCAGAAATTAAATAAATGGGGAAAAATAAATATCCACACATGCTAAATGAGGTGGAAATGAGGTGGAAAATTATGGAGTTAAAGTGAAGTCCGAAGGTGATATGGACTCCTAAAATCAAAGAAAAGACATGTGTTCAAATAAAATTGAATTTCCGACATTAAATGAGAGTTGCTTACTTGGAAATTCGAATTTGTGAAGTTAGTGCATATTTGGAAGGCTTTAGGAGAATATTTGGTGGAGATTTTTGTGGGAAATTGTCCCCACATGGGTTACCAACCATATACACATGTCATTCCATCATAAAATTCGAATTTGGCACATACGGGAAGAAGAAAATGATGTCCACTTGCCAGAATTCGAATTTTACACTTGGCATTGGAGCTCCACTTACCAAATTCGAATTTTCCTTAAGATCTCCTCCCTCTCACCACTTGGCATATGGTTCTTCATTGGGATTTGCTCCCAACTTTCTATATAATGGAGCCATGGGCTCTCATATTGTAATCATTGTTTACTAGCTATTGTGCTTGAGGAAGCGCTGCTGCCTTGTACACTTTCAGAAATATCAATAAAGACTTTAGAGTTTCATTCATGAGGTGTTCTTCCTTTTGGAGTGTGATGAATTGTTGATCATTGGTATAACTCTTTTTACTCATGCTTTGATCTAATTTGTTTCCATATGTTCTTGTAGATTTGTTAATGTAGAGTTATCTTACATTGACATTTGATTTAGGAGTATGCTCTAGGTATAAAATGCTCTAGTTGGTTTCAAATAAATCTCTAGAGTTTCTTATCATTGTTTATTGCTAGATCTATATGGAACTAATTCTTGATTGAAGATTTGTAGAGGGAACATCTTGTTGGGATCAAAGAATCAAGTGTTGGGGGAAGTCTTTGGAGAGACCAACCCACTCTTGATACATTCTCAAAGGAGCTCTCATTTGTTCTTTGAACCTTCACAGTCTTATCTTACAAAGTGGTTTTGCAAGGGTTTTGAAACATAGCTTGTATACAAGCGGAATATTTTTAAATTTGAATATCTTTTAAAACATTATACTTCATTGCTTTCATTTTCTATCTAAGAGCTTGAAGATGACTAAGCAAAGAGGAGAGTTTACTCGAACTCTTTGGCTTAGCCCTTTGTAAATTGTTGTGCAATATTTTGTAATTTTATCTATCTAATATTTGATTGGTTTTGTAGACCTCTTTCGAATTTTTTCTTGTGACAGCTTGAGTGGACAACTACAAGAAATTACTAACAAGTTGTTGCAGAACCTTTGGGTTGAATTTCAAATGAGGAAGGTAACCCTCTCTTCTTTGGTTGTGGGCATAAAAGAGACTTAGCTTCTCTTCTCCTATAGTAAAGTCTGAACTTATTTTGAATTCTTAGAAATTCTCACCGAGGAAAAGTCTATGGTCTCAATTTTTATTTGTAAAGACTTTCCTTGGTTTAGAAAAGGCCTCATGGTCATTTCATTCTTGTAAAATTAATAAAAAATTATGTTTTTGTTGTGGGAGCGTGGATTTTACCCATTGGCATCCCTATCTCTCCATTTCAAAGGAGAGAATTTGTAGATGGATTGACTTAGTGGTTTTGACATTTCCGTTTTCTTTCACATCACATATGCATGCTCTAATTGGAAAGTAAGACAAATCGCATAGTCCTTTAATTTCTTAATTTGCATTCTCATTTGCCATCACTTACTTATGTTTTTGTGATCTATTTCTCATTTGGATAAGTTTCACAATATACTAAAAGTAAAGAAGCATAACACTTTCAATTTATGGCAACTTGAGTTATTGTTCTAACTATGAAGCATATTTAATTGAATCATCTTCATCTTTTACATAGCACTTGCAAACTCACTTTCATATCATTTAGGCATTTCACTTTTCATACAAGACTTGCATCTCTAAAATTTACCTCCAACTTAAGTTGGTTGAATAGACGTTTTAGGGACACTCTACCTCTATGGACTCCTCACTGTGAAATCCAAATATTTGGGCAAGGGTAAGGTCTGAGAATTAGAGTTCAATTGTAACATTACTTTAGAACTAATTAATAAAATAAACCAAGAGCACTATCTCATCGCATTTACTTGCAAAGTTCCCAAATTTTTTGCTATCTTGACTATTTAAAAATTCACATGCAAATATTATCTCAAGAAGCACTTTGGATCCAAGCATTTTAATTCCTTAAAATTTGCAACAAGTTTAATTCTATGGTACTTGGAAATTTGCTTCTACATGCAACTTCATTGCATGTTATCATTTTAATGATCATTATGCTTATGGATGATTGATATGTCTCGTGTCATTGGCAAATACACTTATTTGGTGTTGCAAATATAATTGCATATTTTGATCTTGGTCTAACACTTCCTTTGTGGGATTATTGTCATTATATCTTGAATTTGATTTTTTGAGCAAGCATTTGTCATTTACTTTAAAGCATTGGTCTATATTTTGAACACATCATTAAATATTGCTCATATACTTATATGTTTGTTTACATATTGGAATCGAGTCATCTTTGATAAGTAATTCCTTCTAATCAATTCTCCTAGAAATCTCACATCTTTAACTTAGTTTTCCTTTAAGGACCACCCCCCTTAGCTAACCTAGGAGATAGCTTAAACAGAGAGAGTTGAGAATAGGTGACAGCCCCTTCTCTGAGTTCCTTGCCACCAACCACACCTGTGGGGTTGAAGGCTTTTCCCACTAAGGATTTTTTGAGCAAGCATTTGTCATTTACTTTAAAGCATTGGTCTATATTTTGAACACATCATTGAATATTGCTCATATACTTATATGTTTGTTTACATATTGGAATCGAGTCATCTTTGATAAGTAATTCCTTCTAATCAATTCTCCTAGAAATCTCACATCTTTAACTTAGTTTTCCTTTAGGGACCACCCTCCTTAGCTAACCTAGGAGATAGCTTAAACAGAGAGAGTTGAGAATAGGTGACAGCCCCTTCTCTGAGTTCCTTGCCACCAACCACACCTGTGGGGTTGAAGGCTTTTCCCACTAACTGTAGGTAGGTGTAGGCGGCAAGCGATAACAAGTTCAAAACAAAAAATCAATACAAGAATTTTCAGAATGGTTTAAATATTTTCCAGAGAAAAATGTGGTCCACAAAAAAGCCATAATCTATGAAGCAAAAAAAATTATTGGAAAAGATAGAGCCCTTAAAATAATTATTAATGTAAAATTGCTCATTACTTCAGTTATCTGTTCGGGAAACTGGACTGATGATGTTTTGTGTATGGTAACCTTGATTTTTGCATCAGGTTCTTGTAGTAATGTTTAGTTCAACTTTCAATGGCTTCAAGGGGAATAAATCAACATTCTTTGCATGCAATGGATCAAAAATTCCATTGACAAAGAAATAGATTTTTATGATCTAACAGGCATAGAACTTGCAGTAAATCATGTCAGACATCGGAATGTAGATAAAAGTTGAATACAAACTTATGAAGTTGGCAGCCTTGCACATGCAAATGCTCTATGTAAAGGTGAAAGATATAAAAGGATAGCAGAATCTAAAAATTGGGAGGAAGGACAAACGTCAAGATCTTCAAAATCGGAATCTCAAGCAAAATCTGATAACAATTGGTACGAAGATTCGCAGCCAGACCCTATTCTAGGACCATCTACTCAAGAGGCACAGATATTACTTGAACAACTTGGGTACGATCTCAAAGATGTCGAACCTATTGAACAAGCTTTTAAACTACAAAAATTTATTGATGAAGACATGACATGTGTAGAATGTAACATGGACCCATGTGTCTGTGATGATAGAGAATAAAAGTATTGAATAGACACTGCCAGGATAATGATTCCCGGTAAGACCCAAAATTATTGTACAAACGAATATTTCTTTTGTAAAAGAAAGATTGAGTAGACACTACACAGGTACAATCCCCGGCAAGACCCTCAATCATTCTTAGATATTTTATATTCTTAGGTTTAGTTTAGAATCCGGATTTGAAATTCGAAGAGACAAAGAAAGTTTATAAATAATTGTATTTCAGAGGAGTTAGACATCGTGGACTTAGTACTTACTTGAGAACTAGAAGGACGAACGTTGGAACCAAAATTTCTCAGACCAGGAACGCGAGCGAAACACGAACTCTCCTTTGGTCTTCAATACGCAATCGCCTTACAACCCAAGGTTCTTTTGAAATTAACAGAACTGTCCTCAGACAGGCAGCCCAACAGGCTTCTATATTAACTCAAATAAAACAGTACATACCATGAGATGCTTCAAAGTATGAGAGCTCGACTAACTCCTTTGAAATACAATTATATATAGACTTTCTTTGTCTCTTCGGATTTCAAATCCAGATTCTAAACTAAACCTAAGAATATAAAATATCTAGGTATGATTGAGGGTCTTGCCGGGAATCGTACCCGTGTAGTGTTTACTCAATCTTTCTTTTACAAAAGAAATATTCGTTTGTACAAAAATTGAGAGTCTTACCATGAATCATTATCCTGGCAGTGTCTACTCAATATTTTTATTCTCTATCATCACAGACACATGGGTCCATGTTACATTCTACACATGTCATGTCTTCATCAATAAATTTTTGTAGTTTAAAAGCTTGTTCAATAGCTTCGGCATCTTTGAGATCGTACCCAAGTTGTTCAAGTAATATTTGTGCCTCTTAAGTAGATGGTCCTAGAATAGGGTCTGGCTGCAAATACCAATTGTTATCAGATTTTGCTTGAGATTCCGATTTTGAAGATCTTGACGTTTGTCCTTCCTCCCCATTTTTAGATTTTGCAATCCTTTTATATCTTTCACCTTTACATAGACCATTTGCATGTGCAAGGCTATCAACTTCATAAGTTTGTATCCAACTTTTATCTACATTCCGATGTCTGACATGATTTACTGCAAGTTCTATCCCTGTTAGATCATAAAAATCTATTTCTTTGTCAATGGAATTTTTGATCCATTACATGCAAAGAAAGTTGATTTCTTCCCCTTGAAGCCATTGAAATTCGAACTGAACATTACTACAAAAACCTAATGCTAAAATCAAGGTTACCATACAGAAAACATCATCAGTCCAGTTTGTTGAACAGATAACTAAAGTAATGAGCAATTTTACATTAATAATTATTTTAATGGCTCTATCTTTTCCAATAATTTTTTATGCTTCATAGATTATGGCTTTTTTGTGGACCACATTTTTCTCTGGAAAATACTTAAACCATTCTGAAAATTCTTGTATCATTTTTTTGTTTTGAACCAATTTGAAAATGGTTGTGTTGGTCCCTAATTTTTCCCACATTTGATCGAAGGGATTAAACATTAATTCTTCTGTCATACCAATGGTTTCCCATGGCGTAGATTCCAGTCTCAAATATCATAAAGATCTGTCAATATTCTGAGATATTCTTACCTCACGTTTCTTTTGACAGAAACCATCTTTAATGATCCAATCTGCATGTGATTCAATAATATTATACATGGGAAATATGTCATCAGCGTCATAATTACTATCGGTATTCTGAGAGAATGCTCTATTAAATTCTTCCCATATATTTGGTATCCTCATAGATCTGATCCATCTGGCTATATCGGCTTGGATAGGAATATGATCCATGTTGCAAAATTTTGCTATATTAAAAATTCCTATTCCAAAGTCTATGCACCCCACAGCTGATAAAAGTTTAAAGTTTTCAAAACTTTAATCATTTCATATGTCCATGTAACAGACCATAAATCAGATAATGTTCTAAGCAAAATTTTTACCTTCATTCCTTCACAAGGGTATACTTTGCATAGCTCTTCATTCAGCCCTAGAACAACGCTGATGTTCTTTGTTTTATATCCTCTGATTTTGTTTATCCATTCATTTCTTTTAAGTTTGAATGATACCAATTTTTTGATTTCTTTTGCAATTTCTGGAACCTGGTATTCTAGTCGATGGAGTCTTTCTGCTAGTGTTTGTTGGTTATCTTTTCTTCCCTGTATAGCAAATATAGATGGAGGTGATTGAAATCTAAACATTTTGTTTGTTTCCCTTGTTAGCACATCTACTAGCCAATTTGAATTCCTTGGTATCCACTGAATTTCAAGTTGATACTGCTCAAACCAAATTTGCCATGAAAGCAATCTTCCTCGAGCGATTTGCCTACCAATCTTAGCATTTAAAAAGAACTAAAAATTTTTACAATCTATTCTAATTACAAACTTTACAGGGGCCAAATATAACTAAAATTTCTGAATACCATTGAATATGGCCAATGTCCCTTTTTCAGCTGTGAAGTAGTTCTTCTGGTGAGGAGAGAATTCACCTTATTTGTATGCATAAATTTGTTCTTCTCCTTTTTCATTTTTCTCAAGTAGAACAGCTCCCCAAAATTCACCTGAAGCGTCTGTTTGTAGTATTAACTGTCCATCGCCTGGTGGTTTTAAATTTGGCAAGTGTTGTGCTTCTTCTTTTAATTTTTGCACTGCAGAAGTTTCAAAGCTACTCCATCCACCATTTAGATGCTTTCTGATAGGTTCTGTTTTTACAGACAACTTTGGAATATATTTATGTACATAATTCAGAATTCCCAAAAAACTTTGAACTTGATTTTTATCTTGTAATTCATCTGGAAAATCTGTTATTTTCTGGACTATATGTGGTTGCATTTGAATTTGACCATTTTCTATTATTATGCACAGAAATTCTATGCTTTCTTTAAACAATTCTATCTTTTTGTCTGATAGAACTATTCCATGCGCTTCTACTTCTTTGATGAATATATATAGATGCATTATATGTTCTTCCACAGTTTCACTGTGTATTAATATATCATCTATATATATGATGATAAAAACATACCTACCAAAAATACTGTCCATTCTTCTCTGAAAGAAAGCAGGTGCATTTTTTAGACCAAAAGGTACATCATTCCATTGAAAAAATCCGGCTAGACACATGAATGTTGTATTATGTCGATCTTCTGGTCTGATCTATATTTGATAATATCCGCTCTTCATATCAAACTTTCAAAAGATCTTGGAATTTTGAATCTTTGGCATAATGACCTCTTGTCTTGGTAACGGATATTTGAAATCTTTAGTGATTGCATTAAGGAGCTTATAATTCATGACCATTCTTGCCTTACCTCTGACTACTTCTGCATGATTTCTTACAATAAAGGCTGAACAAGAATATTGAGATTATGATTTTTCAATCAGCTTTAGATTCAGCAGTTCTTTAACCTGAGCCTTTATCTCTTGTTCATCTTGAGGTGTACAAGGAATTAGTCTGCCTTGTACCCCATTATCATGGACTGTTTCTATTTCCTATACTGGACTCGATTTATCCCAGAACTCTTGAGGATCACTTGAGCAAAACTCAAGTAATTTTTCTTGAATATCCTTTCGTTCTACGGACCAGTTTTCTTCTCTAGCTGCTTTATTCAGATGATGTAGTTTCTCTCTATCATCATAAACTCTAAGCACCTATTGCCAATCATTGCTGTCATTTTTGGGTTTTTTTCATTCGTTTTTGACATTTGAATCTACTAAGGAAAGTCTATTTACACAGATTGCCTTTTTCTTGATATTGCAGTTTATTTTATCTTCAGCTATAGTCATTGGGAGAACTGACTTTATAAATGGCATCCCTAGTATCAGACTACTAGAGGGATCATGATAATGGATTGCTGAAATTTAAATAATACTCCCCACCCCCCCACTTTCATTGGAATGTCATCTACATAGTGAGTTAGTTGTACATTTCCTCCTATAGTTTCAGAATGTATAATATTCTAGAGTGGTTTCCAACTGTTTTTAAACAAACTAGGTCTGCCCAAATTATTGGAACCACCAGAATCTATAAAAGCATCAACTTCTATCCAGTCTTTACCAACCTGTATTTCTACTGGAATATACAAAAGTTCATGTGACCTTATGATTTTCTTCATCAGATTAGCTTCTGCTGCTGGATCATATTGAATATTTTTTATTTGTGTAGAACAACCAATATTTTTTGGTACTGGGCAAAAACCTGGAGCTTTAGAATACATATCTGTACTTATCTTTTTGCCTTTTTGTTCTATTTGTTCTTCTGAGTACTCCTCTGAATCTTCTGATGTTTCTTCCTTTGTTTCATCTTCTGCTATCGGAAAATCACTTAAGCTTTCTGATTCTATTTCAATGTCACAATCAGAGCATTCTGAATCAAATCTATTCATTTTTTGGCATATTTCGGCTTCATTATTTTCACTATCATTTTCTGAGAGAATATATACATCTGAGCATTCTTCATCACTATCTAGTACAGAACAATCTTCGATGAAATCATCCATTTCCATACATTTTTTCAGTTTAGAAGATGTGTTTTTAGGAAATTTAGCAGCAAAGTGTCCATGTTTTTTACAAATAAAACAACATCCTTTCTTTACTGGAACGTTTTTTTTCTTTAAATACTTATATTTTGGAAATGGTTTTCTTGGATTTGACACCCTTTTGATTCTATACCTTCCATATCTCTTCTTTCTGTTTCTTTGTTTTAAAGGTGTCCATGGAAGTACTTCTTTGCAGCATTCTTGAGAGGGTTTAGTAGTATTTTCTTGAGCATTTTTCTGCCAGCATAAATATTTCAATTTTTGCTTGCAATGATGTATTAGATCTATCCAATATATAGCTTCTAGCTTTTTCCCTTTTTCTTCTAGATCTTTCATGACTAGATCGCCTATGTTATGAGGTAATTTGGATAAAAAAGTGACCTTAGTCATAATATCATTGGATAACTCTGTTTTTATTACCAATTTGAAATATTCTCTAGAAAATTCTTCTAGTTGTTTTGCATCCTTGAGTTGCATTCTACCCAGATCAACCATAGCTTCTTTCTTTGTATCTTCTGGCTCTATACAGAACTGTGTTCTTAATAGCTGCTCAAAAACTGCTAACCCTGCTTTGATTACTTCTTCTCTTTCATTTTGAGGTGGAGTTATCCACCAATTGTAAACTATTCCAGTCATTCTTTTCTCTGCTAAATTGAATATAGCACTATTATCCAGTTTAGTTGTTATTTGCATTTTCCATAGTGCTCCTATCCAGACCCTTTTTTAATCTTCTGCATTATTAGTGTGGTCTAGATCTAAAATATATCCATTACTACTAGAAGGCATAAGATCTTCTACCTTTGGATATTTTGGGACTGAATGTAAAATGTGAGCTTTATTCAAGCTTGGTCGGATAAAACTTGGAAATAGTTTTGTTGCTTCATCTATTTTAATGTCTCTTTTTTTGAAGTTTGGTATACTTTTTTGTTTTACACCTAATCCTTCTCCCTCTGAAAAAAAAAACAAATCTGATTTTTATTTATCAGGATTTGTGTGTGAACTTGAAGCCTCTTCTGTCTCTGAATCATGTCCTGAAAAGTTTGGCCATGAACCAAGATTTTCTAATCTGGTTCTTTCTATTTTCTTTTTCTTTTTATCTTCCCTTTTTCTATGTCTTTCTTGGTTGGCCATTCTCTCTAATGACCGAGTATCTTGGATTAGCTTCAGATTTTCAAGAATCTGAATTGCTTGACAACCCAGATCATCTATGGCTAATTTTGCATGATTGCACCAATTTGATAGATGATTCCCAATTTGATAAATTTCTTCTAAATCTTTTGGAGATTTAGAGTCTTGTTCTATTAATGGAGCACAGTCGGCTCTTGTTGATGGTTGTTGTGTATTTGAAGCACTGGTTGTGCAATACTTTGTTTTAGGTGGCCATTTTCCTCCTTTGTGAAATCTTTTGTTTTGGAACTGCCATTCTTCTACCTGTGGGATAGATGAAGATGTTCCTCTAAAGGCTTTCCGCAGATAAGAACCATCTATTGTTCTATATCCTTTAGGCAAAGATATTTCTCTTTTTGGTTCTTGAAATGTTATTCCTTTAGATCAGAAAGACTTTTGCATAAAGGGTTTTTCTTCTGGAATTAGGAGACGAGAGCTTCTACTGCTACTAGCTCCGCTACTGTTATCTTCAGAGTTTAAGTTTAACTCTGCTCTAGGAATATTTATGGATAATCTAGGCGCCCTGGAAACCAGTCAAGACACTTCTGGTAAAGCTGGAATAATATGGACTCTTCCTTCTGAAGAAACAATTTTGTTTTGAGTTTTTTGTTTCTTATTTTCTTGATTTATAGCTTGATATTGAAAATACCAATCAGATGGCAATCCTACCTCTTCATAAGAAACTCCTCGAATTTCTGTTGTTGATAAACCAGCTGTAACACAGTCTCTTAATACTGGTTGTTTTAATTGTGGATGTACTGTGTTGGTGAGCTGAAAGGATGCCTGAACTATTACATATACATATTCAGACTCAGGTATCATTGCTAAGCCTTGAATTCCAATCATTGGCTTTAAAACATCCCCTAGATGTTTATCAGATAAGCTTAGAGAGTAGTTTGGATATATAGTACCATATTGGCAACCTGATATAAGGTTACCAGTTATAGAACCTACCCTAGCATGTTCATAACTTATATGACGAGAGTCGAATAATTCGACAATTGTTGGAGTATTTATTCCTCCTCTAAACAGAGGGGCTAACCCAATTCTTATACCTCTAAAATGGATATAGGATTATTTCTTATCTACGGCATACTTTTTAAATTTAGCCACATATTCTTTTGTGAATACATTCAAACCAACTATTTGGGTGGCATCACTGTCCTCATCATGATCATCATGCTCACCATTGCTCTTCTCTGTTGCATCCTCCTCCTCTGTATCCAATCCCATCTCTGCATCTGTTGGTGTGGAGGGTGACCCCTCTATTGTATCGCCATCATCAAATGTGACAGGGTCTAGCACTGGCTCATTGAGATCCGAGTTGGCCAATGCCAACTCAACACTGCGGTCCAAACCCATATCATCAGGAAAGACATCCCACATCTTTGTCTTTCCCTTCAACCAATCCTCCCTCTTCCTATAAATAAGACGAAGGTTGGTGTGCACATCCACCATTGTCTCCGCCCTGGACTGCTCAAGCATGCTCTTCTTCGCACTATACAAATTCCCATATGTGCTCCAATTCCTCTTGCAACAAGAGCATGAAATCACCTGAGAGAGGAGCCTCATGGCTAACTGCTGTAGAGGAGGGCTTGTTGCCCCATGAGATGCCCACCAAGAATAGGGCTTCTTAGCCCCCTATCTCTAATCACATCATAGCCTACAAATCGCCCAGTGCTAGTGGAAAACTCTGCAAAGGCATCTTCCACCTCATCAAGGGATGCCCTATCTTGAAAAATCCTCCTGAATGCATCTTTCCTCCCCTGTGAGATTTCACCATCCATGTGAGGAGGGAATCGGTGGGAAGGTCCATCATTCAGCCAATCATGGTTGTAGTATTTTGGGTTCAAGGAGTGAGCCAAACAATGTGAAGGTGTGCAATTATTGTCCCACCTACTGACAAGAATATCCTGTATGTTGGTGAAGAAGGCCTCTGGTGATGTCTCGTACACGGGGCACTGACTATGTAAAATAATGTTCCTCACAGACTCAACCATGGAATCCCATCCCTCATAAACCTCTCCTAGGATGGGTTGGTCTGTATTTGCAAATCGAATCAAGGAAATGATAAGGTCCATAATCTGAATAAGTAGATCTACCCTCTCCCACCAGACATCATCCAACACTATGTCCTTCACTCTTTTTGATTCTGCTTGATATGTCTTTCTCCAAAAAGACCAAAACTCTGAAATAACCATGGCCCCAAGAGCGGTCTTGACCTCCCTCAACCCCTTCAACATGATGAATGAAGAGGCAAACCATGTATCTACAATCTTCAACAATGATAGATTGGTGTACTCCTTGTAGATAGTGAGGGCATTTGTACGGTTTTGTACAAAGTTGCACATATGTCGTGCATCCTCAATAATGCTTCCAATCCAAAGCACATCAAAGGCAATAGATTTCAATGCCAAGTTTAATGAATGGAAAATGCAAGGTGTCCAAAATATTTGTGGATATTTAGCTTCCACAATCATGCTAGCAGCCTTGCAAACAGGTGCACTATGTGTAATGATTTGCACACAAGAATAGACACCTACATTTTCAATAACTTTAATAAATAACTCACCCATATATTGTGCATCCTTGTATTGTCCAAGTGCATCCACTGATTTCAAGAAAACTGGACCATTCAAGGAAGACACCATGAAGTTGATGAGTGGGTGTCGTGCTGGATCTGTCCATCCATCATAAACAATGCTAACCCCAGATGTTGGCCATGTTGATTTAATAAGCTCAAGCATTTTGTCCACCTCTTTCTTTGCCTTCGTCAACAATGTGGTTCTGAGTTTCTCTGACCCAGGAGGCACATACCCTGCTGGATCTGTTTCAGTTAGAGCTCGGCACATCTCAATAAATAGAGGTGAGCATGCAACATTGAAGGATATATAGTTTTGATAGAAAAAAAATGCAATGGTGAGATCAAGTTCTTCCCTCTTCTCTTTCTAGAAAATCTTGTCCATTGGACCAAGTGCAGTTGCATTTCTTTTTGCTACTTGTCCCCCACTAGAACTCTCAAATAGGAACTTGTTGCTGCTTTTCCTCAAAAATGGAAGGGCGTCATCATTCTTGTTTTGTTTTGTTTTTTATGCCACATTTGTTGCACCAACAAATGCCTCTCTCTCCATTTCCTTCCTCTTTGCTAATGGTACATGTGTACAAGCTGAAATGCCACAACTTGGCAAAGCCAACAAATGAGCTTTCACACGGTAATATGTGTTCATGAAATGGCTATGGCAAAAATTGCATTTCCAAGCAACATTGCCTCCTCCCCTCACCTTGTTGTCTAGCCCTGGCTCTCTTGTCACATATTTCCACAATGGATATTTGGGGTCTTGTCCTTGAGTTTGTTTTCCCTGAACATTTGAAGTTGTTGTTGCAACCCCACTTCCAATAGATGGAATACTTGCAGGCCCTGATGAAATAGGGACAAGAGGGGCATCTCCAATGGTGACATTCTTCCCCTTTCTTTGCCCCTGCCTTGTTGCCCTTGATTGGGCCATGAATGCTGTAAAAAATAAACAAAAATGACCAAATTTGTAAAACATATGCACATGCAAACCAAATGCAAAAAAATAGAGAGACAATGCACTTATCGGTTGCTTGAATCTCCTAGAAAACGCTCCCTTGCTCCTTGTTACCCTTGCTTCTTGCTCAACTCACACAATAACAATTGTGACAAACAAAGGAGAAAAAACGGCAATTAAAACCCCTCGAACTCTTTTTCGCACAGTTCAAATCCGGCAGATTGGGATACGATGGTGTTCGTACAGAACACGATCGAGACTCGTCGTGTCCTGTACGGACATGATCGAATCCAAGGAGGTGGACTCGAATCCCCACGAATCATGTCTGATTCGCCGGATTCAGGACACGATGGGGGCTATGTACGAATCCGGTTTCAGAGTTCTCTTCCAATTGGCAAGCAAGTTCGTGGAATTTTTGTGGCAAGTTCGTTGAAGGTCTGTGGCAAGGCATGCAAAATTTCAATGGCGAGATTTGTAAATTTTCCATGGTACAAGAATCTGAAAAGGTTGTGAGTTTCCTATGACATATGATATGAAAAGAATGAAAGCTCCTAAGGATGGTTTTCTGAAAAAATAATGTGAGCTAAAGTAGTTATTTATGAAATGGTATGTGAGCCAAGGGACTGTAATGTCTGTGATATGAAATCTACTAGAAGTATATATGGTCTATAAATTATGAGCTACAGGATGGATGACTATCTCTGTTGGATATGGCATTTAAAGGACAAGTTTAAGACAGATTGAGTTGACCTATTTGAAGGAAAAACTTGACAGAAAATGGAAGGTTGACTTGAGGTTGTTGTGGAGGTATTAGTCTTGGTCTTGGGTCTTGGATGTCTCACTTTGATTTGATTCTATAAGATGATAATTTTTTTCTAGGTTTTCCCCCTTATGGGGTTTTGGCTGTGGGTTGGAGAGCGTATATCCTTGTATTAATCTCTTGTGATCTTCATGTTTTTATATTTTTGGTAATTGGTTGATGAAAGGAGAAAAACATAATAATAAAGAAGCCAACAATTTCCCAAGTAATTAATAATAAAGAAGCCAACAAATTCACAAGTAACTATCATGTAAATAGAAATCAACCCTAATTGTATAAACACCTTGATTTCTCAACATGGTATCAGAGCTAAGGTTTATGGTATCAGTCTGAAGACCACGTCTTGTTGGCTTGTGCAAGTTTCCTGAGAAGATATGACTGGGAAAATCATGCAATTTCTGCTCCTTGGTATCTATGGGAGCCATCTGAAGTTTTGATCCCTTAGTAATCTGTGAAAGTCAACTATGGAAGGTCAAAGTTTGCTATAGCTATTACAAGTCTCTTGTTGTTGGAAGATGGATCTTGATAAGAGAGATGGGAATCTGAGACCCTAGTCTATGGTTCATATTTAGAATTAAGATAAAATCTGAGATCTGGAGCACCTATCCAAAGTACGAAAAGAAGAATAGATCTCTAAAAGTAATAATGTGCAAAAAGATTTTGTGGTAACCCTAGTCAACAGATATGAATTTGCGGTTCTCTTTTGATGAAGTCTGAGCTTTCCTCCTGTAATTTTGAAGCAGTTCTAATTACCCCACTGTGACCTGAATCATAACAGTGATGCAAAGTCTGTGATTTGAAGATCTGATAGAACAATTATATGAGTGACTTACTCTTGGACTATGATGCAAGATGCCTCTCCTTCTAGAAAATGATATGAGACATTTATACGATGTTTACAATACAAGTTCTCTACAATGATATGGGTTCCTTTCTCTGGGAGTTATCTTCTTTAATATAATAGTTACAACAATGTTATGTGTTAATCTCCTTCAAAGTTTGGCAGTAATACAAATTCTTTCTGAGGTATGTTATGACAGTGATACAAAGCAATGCAAGATGAGAGGCAAGCATTTGAATCTCACTAAGATCTTTCGTGGCACTATATACAAATTTTGAAGCAACCGAAAGTGATATACATGGCAACTACTCCATTGTAGACGTGACTCATGATGACGAAAATTTTGTGGCAATAAGCATATGAGGATATGAGAAATAGTATAAAGTCTTCATTGTATAATCCAAGAAAAAATTTGATGCGAAGTCCTGAGCTACATTGAAGTGGAACAAAAGGAGTTTGCTCATGAATGACCTGGGAAATAAAGATCTATGAGGAAATCATTGTCATATCATTGAAAAATATGTTTGGGACATATATAAAGGCTTGATGCACCATAAAAGACCCAAAAACAACCTTGCAATAGATAAAGGACCTATGATACATCTGAAGTTCGAGACTGAAAGAACTGTATGCATAGCAACCCTGAGACATCCTTACTATTCATATTAGAGGGATGAATTCCACCTTGAAGCCACCAATTTGATTATGAGGTGTGAAAGATAAAAAGACCACCCCTTTGAAGTCCGATAGCTAAAAGTTCAAGGCATCTTTGATGAAGAAAAATAAGACATGACAATTTATCTTTGCATGGACCAGGTAAGGCCTAAAGAGGCACGCATCATTCTTAATTGTTTTACTAGTTATTATGCATTGATAAGTCTACTAGATCACGATTATTGATCTTATGCTCTTTTGAAATTTTGTATAAGCGAGATATGTTGAAGTCTTGAAGACTATCATAGTATTTGAAGCATTCTCCTGAAAATTAGAACAAGGTTCTGTAAGGAAATCTCTGTTATAAAAGGCTTTTCAATAAAGATTCTAGTGTTACATAGAATTTGCAATTCCTAATGTGACAAATCTTGAAGACCTTAAAAATCTAGGGTTTTGCAACTAACTCTCTTGTGTGGTTGTAGAACCTTACTGTTTGTAAGTAACAGTTCTTTGCATCTAGGGTTTGTAAACCCTAGCAAAGTATGGAATAAAAGGAGAAACCCTATAAATAGAAACATTAAGTGATTGTTTCAGCTATGAAAGAAAAAGGAACTTAGTTCTTAAGAATGACAGGTATTATATCATGTTGATGTGAAGACAAGATTTAATGAAAAAAGGGTCCACGATTAAGAGGGAGTCAACCTTCCTCAAGAGATAAGCATTTAACATCTTCTTGATTATTACTAATGCTACCGTCTTTATAATTTGTCTCCCTATTCTTTTATATGTCTTCTAACCAAGGTTGCAGGTCAAGCCAAGTTATATCTAAAGTTTGACTAAGCAGATGAAAGATTTAAAGGAACATGGCATAGCATGAAGACTATGAAGGAAGCAGCGGATTGATGTATGCATCAAATAAAACTGTTAGATGGAAAAAAGTTCACTAACCTTGGATACAAAGGGGGAGCTATAAAGGCGCTGATGGATACGATACTGAAGCTTGTTGATTGGTTCATTCACATTGATTGATGATTGAAAGCTAAAGAGCATGAAATAGAACTATGTTGCAATATGAAGATAGATCATGCAAAGGAATGTTGACCTCACAGGGAGCAAGCAGCAAGAATTGACATGAAGAATTCCACACCTTGACTAGAGGATATTGTAATTTGACAATTTTAATAATGATGGGATATGGTTTGGCTCCCTGAAAGAATATATTGCAGAAGCACATGCAAAGGCTATAAAAGATAACAGTTGAGATTTGTTGAATAATATTAATGTACCTACAATTGTTTGGTTTGATCAAGGAACACATGGATTGTGTGGACAGCACTATTAATGGCTTGGAAGAGCATGAACTGATATTTGGAAAGTTTATATGTCAAAACTTTGTTATGAAGAATAGAAGGCATGTGCTAGCTGTAAAGAAGTCTGGCTCCTTGAAGATGATAGATAAACCATTTGATGACAAAGTTGCATGAAGATTGTTAAGATCTGTAATATCCCTTTTTCAGGGATATTGCCAAGCTGCTCAATAGGAATGTTGTATAGGGAAATATGGCTCAAAAGCTCTGATACCACTGTAATATCCCGAAAGGGAAATACACAGCAATACAAGCATACGACAATATAGAAAATGCCAGAAATAGAACATAAAGCAAATACTCATAAAAATGTCGGGAATGCTAAGCTATTTTATTGATCTGAGAATATAAGGAAATACAATAGATGATCGGAATGATAGCGCCTATTCTTGCTCAAGGCAAGTGGAGAACTCTCTCAGAAAGACAAAAAATGGTTGCTCTAAGAAACTGCGTCCCAGCTATTGGAAATCTGTCGTGGAACTGCTGCTGCTAGAATAGACTGAAAATGAGCTGAAAAATCTGCAAACCACCTGTACTCACCAACCCGGACAAAACCCAGAAACCATATCAAAAATGGTCAGCCTCCGAAAATCACCAGAAAGTCCCTCCTCAAGGAATTACGATGCCCTCCAAGGCTTAGCGCAGATGCCAAATGATAATAGCTGAAACAGTGCCACAAACTCCTCGGGAAACCTCCTACTGGCAAAGACTGATCCTCCACTCCGGATATCAACTGAAACTCCTGCAGAAACCCCGCAATGGAACACCTCCAAGTAGAACTGCGTCCTCTCTCCCAGGGACTACGCAGTCACAAGAGAAGCCCAGCTCCTCAGCAAAACAACCAACCAAACCTCCCGCTAAAAACTGAAGAAATGACCTTACCCAAGCAGGCACTCGAAGTCCCCCGAGGCTAAGGGTGAGATCTCCAACCGGAGACACTCAACGCACTAAACAGTTCTGCAGACAGGCTAAACAGCCAGCGTGCTCCAGAAGACAAAAGTCTAGCTCAAATATCATCAACAACAAGAATGCCCAAATGAGAAGGCTCTCCCACCTTTTATAACGTTGGCCTCTCTCCAAAACCCTAACGTGGTCTCCCTCTCCTCCACGTGCTCCTCCTCAACCTGCGCAGAAGCTCCTAGAGGCTACGTGGGCCCCCTCCTCTACGTGGTGTTGGACCCCCATGGCTCCCCATAAGTTATAACGTTGTGCTACTAGGGAGGTACTTTATTTTACTTAAGTGAGTTAGACCCCTCTTCTCACTTTTATTTATTAATAAACTATAGTCGGCAAAACTATACAAAAATAAAATATTCCAATTAGCCATTGCTAATTAGGAATATTACAAGATCCAACAAGGTTGAAGTTTGATATGATGTGATGTTGTTAGGAGCCGAGAAACCCTGTCATGAAAAAAAGAGTGAAAGAATTTAAATTTGTAAAATGTTTGACATCCAAAAAGGTCAAAAGTCTAGGTATGATGTAATGCGAGAAAGGAGCCCTGCAGCTACAACTAGAGCTCCACAAAAGAATAAGTAGTTGATGAATGAAGCTTATGGTTGTCTCTCATTGGTCGAGAGGGAGCAAGAATCTACTCCGTGTTTGAGAGGGAATGAGGATTACCTCCTTGATTGAGAGGGAGTGATGACGGACACATTATTCTCCATGTGTCATGCACTAGACCAAGACTAACAGACGTAAGTCTAGTGAAGGCACTCGTATGGAGAATGGAGGATTAGATAAGCATTTGGGATCGATACTCCTTAAGAACTTGGAATCCAAGATAGATAGTAGTCCCGTGGACCCATACTCTTTGAGGATAGGACAGGGTGTCCAAGATAAGAGTAGTCAAAGAGGATTGGGAATCCAAGATAAGAATAGTCATGTATGGACATACTTGTGAACATTTGTATGGGGTATGTTCCTTGAGAGGTTGTTGTGATGGTGTCCAAATGTATGCCTCCTACCATTGTGCTCTAATATAGTGGAGAGTTAGAGCAAGTTAGTCAAGGCCTTGCTATATTGCAATCTAACAATGTTGGTTATGATATTGATGCTCAATGATGGCTTACTTATGAGAATATTTCAATTTGATAGTATACTTGAACCAGTGGTGTAATTATGAATACCTCCCTAGTTAAGAGGGAGTGTTGGAAATGTAACTAGGTTCGGTCTTCATAATTGTCATTATACTTATATCAAAATGTATTTTGTAAAAGCAAAAAAAAGAATTGTTATCATTTCTAGTCAAAGCATGTTCTCATGCCCATAGGGTCTATTGAGTCAAAGTCCTATTAGGACAGTAAGAAAAAGAGAAAAAATATTCTTATCTTGTATCACAAAGTCAATTTATCCTCCACAAATCCAAGTCGGCTTGCCCAAGGGATGTGACCCTTTACATAGACAAACAAGCATATATTGGCATTTGTTCTCATCCAGTTTGGCAAGCAAGTTTATCGAGTTTTCTGTGGCAAGTTCATTGAAGGTTTGTGGCAAGACGTGCAAAATTTTTGTGGCAAGGTTTGCGAATTTTCTGTGATACAAGAATATGAAAAGGCTGCAAGTTTCCTGTGACATATGATATGAAAAGAATGCAAGCTCCTGAGGATGGTTTTCTGAGAAAATAATGCGAGGAACTGTAGCTATTTCTGAAATGGTATGTGAACGAAAGAAGGATTGTAATGTCAGCGATATGCAATCTACTAGAAGACTAACGTCAGTAAATTATGAGCTACAGGATGGATGAGTATCTTTGTGGGGTATCGCATTTAAAGGACAAGTTTGAGACAAATTGAGTTGACTTATTTGAAGGAAAAACTTGACAGAAAAGGGAGAGTTGACATGGGGCTAATTTGGAGATAGTGGTCTTGTTACTGAGTCTTAGATGTCTCACTTTGATCTTGTTACCCACCATTTTGTGGGTGATATCCCTAGGAGAAAAAATTTCTCCATGATGGCCCTCAACCGGCAGCCCCGTGTATCCACCAACTAGCTCATTGTGTCATTTCTCCGCCACCTGAGCCAGCCATGTTGTCCCTCACCCATCTGTCATGATTGTATGTTTGAAGATGGGCCTCCCAAACCTATTACATGGGAAACCCTGATTTTGGTTGTGTGGTCCCACTCCCTCATCCACCTATATCACTCCCCTTCCACTCATTATAACGGTTAACCCCATTCATCATTCCTCCCACTAGGGTCCACGTTGCTCCCACTAGGTCCACAAAGGTTTAGCCTTCCCCTCCCCTTTTCCAACACCCTGGGTCGGGCCTGGAACGATGCCCAGAGGTTAATGCAGATAAAAGAAAAGGAAAAAGAGTAATTGGCCTCATTCAACAAGAAAATGTACCACAAAATGCAAAAGATGGTGGGGACAAACACATTTAGCATGTAGGAATAAGCCAGTGCATGAGCTCTACCCCATTTCCATGGCCATCACCCTGGTTCCTATAGGCCCTGTTAACTCTCTATTTTATTTAATTCTAGCCTAATTAAATGCCACAATTTCCACTAAACTTTGGAAATATGAGTTTTGAGGGTCCATAACTCATTATTAACCCCTCAAAGTGCATCATAGTAGAAATTTGAGGGTGAGAGGTGTAATTTTGATTACTCATACCCCATACAACTTCTCTAGACAACACTTATTACAATCCAATTACAAATTTAATTGAAGTTTTTGACCTACGGGAAAGCTAAAAAATTAAAAAATCATTACCTAGACCTAACCAAATTCCACGAAATTTTTTGTGTGATATAGTATGGTAATATAAATTGACTCTAGACTCTAAGATGCGTCAGGGGCTCAACCTTCAAGCCGTCACCCCGGCTTTGGGGCAATTCAATGAGTGAAAAAACCTAGAAAATTATTCACCGCTAAAAAGAAGGAAGAATTAACCAAGTAAAAAAAACACTCCAAGATGTACTCTCTTGTTGATCAAGTCCCAACATCCTAGGCCTGTTACAAACTCAACACTGACTCAAATTCATCATTACTAGCATCACTTATTACAATTCCCCGTAGGGTGTGAAATTTGTGCATCAGAGAAAGATGATAAGAAATAGAAGTAGAGTTCAAAAAACTCTGTTGAATTGATGATATCCGATGGTATAAATGTCTTCTGGTTCATCCTTGGGCATGGAGTCTTCTCATTATCATCAGGTGCCACTCCAATGGTCAACATGTGGCTCCATATGGGGATGCATGCTATATATGAAGTGATAGTATGCAAGGACCTGGAATCTGCATCCACCAACCAAAGATATATATTAGCAGTATCCATTCAAAATATCATCGAATAAAATCAAGTACAGAAATGGAAATTTTATTCTAAGAGCATAAAATATCATTTTATTCATGAAATAAATCTATTTAAACAAAATTGACAAGGGATAGGGTTAGGAATATGATACACAGGATGCCCCATGGCATCAAATGTCTTCGGTGAAATCCATCTTGAGAACCTGCCTACTCACAAGCAAATCCATAGGCTCTTTCTTTGATGTGCCTTGTCCAATTCTGACTATCTTGGGACTATGACTTGCCCCAATGTTAACCTATTTGTGGCCATCAGATATACCAAACCTCTTCATTTTCCTTTTTCGACTTTTGATGCGTTGAGGCTTGATCTTGCTCAAAACTAGTGGTTCATTTTTTATATCCTTTTTCTTTTTTCGTTTTTTTCTTTTCTTCCTGGTTAGTTGCGAAGGCAATGATAATGCAATTACTATCAATGCTACAGCTCTGTCTTGAAAATGCCCTGATGGAAGATTTGAAGTACCCCCGCTTTTTGAGCTATGCCTAATCTCTTCGTTTTGAATCTGTTCTGTTAAGGGGGAGAGAAAATTTGTCAACGCAACATTACTTCATGTCTGGCGTGATCTATAGATAATCTCATTGTTGGGTTTCCTTGGATCCTCAACATGATATATTTTCTCTAGCTCCTGATCAACTCTGACAAAGTTATTATCTGGCATGGGGAGGGTGGCATATGACAAGTCCATTTGAAGGCTACCACCTAAATTTGATGCTCATTTTCTTGATAGGAGCACTCCCCATGAATCAGGAACATCTATCACAACAATATCCATAGTCATTATTCTGTCTGGGTATGCAGCGAGGAAAACCTATAAATCTTTAATTATCCCACACACTTCAATTCTTTTAGAATCCATTGAACATATGTTGAGATAGGGCCTAGATACCCTGAAATTCAGTTGCTCCATGACTTTCTTGGTCATGATATTTGATGAAGCCCCTGTATCAAGCATGCGGTTGTGTAAAAGACGATCATTCACTATCAAAGAAACATAAAATGGCAGATGATCTTCATTCCCCACATAACAGTTCACACTTTTCAATACAATTTCTTCATCTACTGGTTCATTATTAGGCTTTTCTTCCCTTTGAGTAACTTCAATTGCACTTAGTAACTTGGCCCTTTGAGATGGTATCTTTAAAAGCCTAGTCACTGGGATAGAAACCTTTGCATTATTTACCCAATTGCCCAAGTCAAAATTTAATTATGAACTAGGAGGAGAAAAATTTATGTGATTATTCTAGTCTTGAATATCCCTTCTCTAATAAGTCATCCCTTTATGTTTTGCCATAGCAAGAATTTGTCCAAATGTAGGCTTTTCCCCAAAAATCTTAGTGACTTTGTCAAGATTTGCAATCATATTGTCGGCCCCAAGATTATTAGGACTATGGTCAATCTCTTGATTTCTTTCAATGGTGTATATTTGATCTTCCATCGAAAACTTATTGATTTGACCACTAGTTCCTACATATTCATCTCCCAACATGCAACCTTCCATAATTCTCTTTACATGGCCTCCAAAAGGGGGAATTTGATCTACCATGTTGGTGGATTCCAATGGATTTGGAAGCCTAAAATCTTATTGAGGGCCTTTATTCTTTTTCCATCCATTATTTGGCCTAGGTTGGAATCTTTGCACTTGCGATCTTTCCATGGCCACCAACCTACTTTGCATGGCTTGCATTTCTTGAGTGTGGTTTGCTTTCATGCTCTTGATGAGTTGAGTTAATTCCTTAATAGAATCATGTGTAGTGTCTTCCTTGGCCTTGCCTTTGGAATCATTCGATTTTGATGGCCCTCTAGTGAAACCAGGAACCTCAGATTTTCCTGATTGCTTTCTAGCCCTCTCCATTTTCAAGGCTTCTATTTGAGCTATACCCAAAGTTGTAGGTTCCTTCCTCCTCAATTCATAAGCGATATCGACACCAAAAGCATCTAAATATAAGCATAAGAGAAATTCATCCGGAGGTTTAACAGTTGTAGGCATGCTTTTAACCAATTCATTGAATCTTTTGTTAAACTCCTCATGGTTTCATTCTCATTTTCTTTATGGTGCTAATGGCATTGATCAGATGACTATTTTCTCTTCTCTCTCCATACTTTCCCATGAAAGCATTAACAATCGCTTGTAAAGAATCATACGAATTAGCAAGTTCCTCAGTGAACCAATCAAGAGCATCCTCTTCCAAAGAGAGAACGAAAAGCCTCATCTTTACATCCTCATAGTTAGCAACGTTACACCACTTAAAGATGCAAACATTAAAGTTCTTCAGATGTGATGCAGCGCTAATGGCATTGTTACCTTGAAAAGAAGGCAACCTTTCAATAGCCTTGTCAGGGATATTGTGAGGATAGCCATTAATGTTAGTAAAGTTACAAGGAGCAAAAATATCATTCATGATGTTAGGCTCAACTTGTTCTTGAAATAGCAAATGAATGTCAGAAATAGCCTCTTGTCCAAGACTAGCAAGAGCTCTACGATAAGAAAGTCTATTTAACCTCTCTTTGAAAACCCTTTCAGGATCAGGGGAGGGGCTAACTAGACCACTTGAATTTCTCCTAGTAAAGACTTACAAAATTATGATTGAGTGGAGTCACCACTTGAGCAAGAATCTAAATCTAAAATTCAAATATGCCAAAACTTAAAGTTAGTCATTATCCCAGGCACAAGAAGAATTGTCCCCGGCAACGGCGCCAAAAATGTTAACTCTCCTTGCCGCCTACACCTACCTACAAGTTAGTGGAAAAACCCTTCAACCCCACAAGGTGTGGTTGGTGGCAAGGAATTCATAGAAGGCGTTGTCACGTACTCCCGATTCTCTTCGTTTAAGCTAACTCCTAAGTTAGCTATGGGGGGTGGTCCCCAATAGAAAGTTAAAAATTTTGAGTTTTTTAGGAGAAATGTTAGAGTGAAATTGGATTACATTTAAAGATTTATGAGCATTTTATGAGCAGCTTTGAAATAATGCTCAAAGAGTAATCCTGAAACGGAAACAAAAGCTGTCAGCACAAAATATTTGCAAGATAAAAATAATTACAGGATAACCAAATCACAACATTTAAACATAACTTGTCACAGTTAGAAACAACCAAAAATTTAAATGTTGAAGATGAAATTAAACTTTGCAAATATAGAAAGTAAGCATCACATTACTTGCATGAGATCAACAACCATAAAAAGGGAAATGTGATGAAGAGTGCTATTGGTTCATTTTAGTTAAGCTTACTCTACAGCGAATATTTCAAATCAACTCTTCAATCCCAAGACCTCACCCTCGCCCAAATTATGTGGGGATCTCACAATGAGGAGTCAATAGAGGAGTAGAAGGTCCCTAGAGGTCTATACAACCAACTTATGTTGCAGGTAAGTTTTAATGAGTTGCTTGTGTGAAATGAATATTGATTAATCTCATTTAAATGATACATGCAAATTTTCCACGAGATGGTGCTTACTTGCAACAATAAACCAAACTTTGAGAGAAACGATAGACTTTTGTGTTGTAGCATTTAATGGCAAGTGGAATGAGATAAGTTATGTAAAAAATGTGCTTCAATGGTTCCTCAACATGCATGAAGCATAAATATTAAATCAATGAAATTTTGCCAACCATGCAAATTGCTCACACATAAAAAGAGATTTTGCTCAAGTATGTAGCATTGGGGCTAATGCATGTAAGTTTAATTTAACCAAAATTTAGTTAGATGGATGTAGAGTGCATTAATTGTTAATTCATTAGCATGCATAAAACGAAAATTAGAAAATGAATCAATCCACCCAAGAAATTTCTTCCTCTTCAAACAAGAAAGGGGGATACCATGGGAAAAAAATCCCAAGCTCCCTCAAGCAACAAAACTTATTTATTATTGATTACAAGTGAGGAAAATAGCCTTTAAGAAGGTTGCCCAAAAGGAGGTTCTACGAATAAAGAGCTTGGAAAAAGGCTTAATTCCCTCCTCAAAAATTGACAACACAACTTATGGAGAAAACCTTCAAAATATGAATTTTTCAAGGCTCCAAGGCCCACGGCAAAGATCAAGTTTGTTGTTGTCCCAAAAGTGCTTATGGCCCCCCTAAAACTCAATTATGAAGCAATGGAAGTCTTCGTATGCAAGGAGGATCAATTGCCTTTTGCCATCTTTTCCTCAAGCTCCTCACTTTTCACGCTGAAGCTCGCTGGCTGCAAAAAAAAATCAAAAGTTAGGCTAAAATAAAATAGGATCTAAAGTACAACTTAATATACAAAGGCACTATCCTAAGGAATAGGAGCGAACCTCCATTCTTGCCTACTTTAGAAAAACGCTCTTTAAGTAGCAAATATGACTTTAAGATGCTCTACAAATGAAAATTTTTAGATTTTAGAATTGGAAATAAATGATCAAGTAACTAGAAAACGAGAAACTCCCTCTTTGTCTTCCTTTGATGCAAAACTTGGGGTTGAAAGTAGCTAAGTCTTGGATCACTTTGAATCCAGGAGTGAGTTGATCTATTTGAGACTTCTCCAATGCCCGGATGGATTTCCTGCACACAATACGAATAGATTTTCCCTACACACTTAAACAAATATCAATCATCATTGATTTAGAGTATTATTCTAGAAATTAGTTTGCCAAGTCATTTTCGGAGGAATGTTTGGTTTATCTATTTCATTATGATGCTCTACTATTTTGCAGACTGATATTTGTTTAAGTGTGTACAGAAGATCTATTCGTATTGTGTGCAAGAAATCCATTCGGGCGTGGGAGAAGTCTCAAATAGATCAACTCACTCCTAAATTCAAAGCGATCCAAGACTCAGCTACTTTCAACCCTAAGTTTTGCATCAAAGGAAGACAAAGAGGGAGTTTCTCGTTCTCTAACTACTTGATCATCTATTTCCAATTCTAAAATTTAAAAATTTTCATTTGTAGAGTGTCTTAAAGTCATATTTACTACTTCAAGAGCGTTTTTCTAGACTAGACAAGAATGGAGGTTCGCTCCCATTCATTGGGATAGTACCTATGTATATTAAGTTGTACTTTAGATCATTTTTTATTTCAGCCTAACGTTTGATTTTTTTTCGCAGCCCACAAGCTTGAGCATGAAAAGTGAGGAGCTTGAAGAAAAGATGGCAAAAGGCAATTGATCCTCCTTGCATGCAAAGTCTTCCATTACTTCAAAATTGAGTTTTACGGAGGCCATAAGCACCTTTGGGACAGTAACAAACTTATCTTTGTCGTGAGCCTTGGAGCCTTGAAAAATTCATATTTTGAAGGTTTTCTCCATAAGTTGTGTTGTCAATTTTTTAAGAAGGTATTAAGCCTTTTTCCAAACTCTTTATTCGTAGAAGAACCTCCTTTTGGGCAGCCTTCTTAAAGGTTGTTTCCTCACTTGTAATCAATAATAAAATGACTTTTGTTGCTTAAGGAAGCTTGCGATTTTTTTCCCATGGTATCTCCCTTCCTTGGTTGAAGAGGAAAAAATTTATTGGGTGGATTGATTCATTTTCTAATTTTTTTTTTATGCATGCTAATGAATTAACAACTGATGCACTCTACATCCATTTAACTAAATTTCGGTTAAATTAAACTTACATGCATGAGCCCCAACGCTACAAATTTGAGCAAAATCTCTTTTTATGTGTGAGCAATTCGCATGGTTGGCAAAATTCCATTGATTTAATGTTTATGCTTCATGCATGTTGAAGAATCATTGAAGCACTTTTTTTACAAGAACTTATCTCATTCCACTTGCCTTAAATGCTACAACACACATAAGTCTATTGTTTCTCTCAAAGTTTGGATTATTATTGCAAGTAAGCACCATCTCTTGTGGAAAATTTGCATGTATCATTTAAATGAGATTAATCAACATTTATTTCACACCAACAAAGCATTAACACTTACCTCCAACATAAGTTGGTTGTATAGACCTCTAGGGACCCTCGACTTCCCTATTGACTCCTCACTGTGAGATCCACATAATTTGGGCAAGGGTGAGGTCTGGGGATTGAAGAGTTGATTTGAAATATTTGTTGTAGAGTAAGTTTAACTAAAATGAACCAAGAGCACTCTTCATCACATTTCCCTTTTTATGGTTGTTGATCTCATGCAAGTAGTGTGATGTTTACTTTCTATATTTACTAAGTTTAATTTCTTCTTCAGCGTCTAAATTTTTTGTTGTTTCTAACTGTGACAAGATATTTTTAAATGTTGTGATTTGGTTATCCTGTAATTATTTTTTTCCTGCAAATATCTTGTACTGACATCTTTTGTTTTCATTTCAGGATTATTGTGTTCTCATCTCTTTGAGCATTATTCTTGAGCACATTATTTAAGGCACTAGTTGAATGGTTTGATATTATTATTTCAAGTTGCTCATAAATCTTTAAAAGTAATCCAATTTCACTCTAACAATTCTCCAAAAAAACTCAAAATCTTTAACTACCTATTAGGGACCACCCCCCATAGCTAACTTAAGAGATAGCTTAAACGAAGAGAGTCGAGAGTACGTGATGGCCCCTTCTCTGAATTCTTTGCCACCAACCACACCTTGTGGGGTTGAAGGCTTTTTCCACTAACTTGGAGGTAGGTGTAGGCAGCAAGGAGAGTTAACAGGCCTAGATGAGCCTCCTCTATAATTTAGGAACCCATGATTGTCCCAACCCCTAGTGGGCAATGAACCACCCCACCTTAAAGGGTGTATCCATTGCTATACTTTACACAGTATGCTCTCATTCCTTGAGCCCTGAGGAGTTAACCAAAGAAAAATCATAAAAGGCAAAAGGCATATGAAGAATGGTGGAAAAATCAAGGTCACAGCAGCTCATGTACCACGATTGCTCCCTCCTATACATTATTTACCCAAGTGTGGGATTCCCTCTATTAGTTGTAAAATTTCAATCCCCACTTCAATTATCAGTTCTCTCTTATCACTCCATTCATTTAATATAAATTCCAAGCATGATAAAAACACTAAAATCTGTAAATGAAATTTGTTTTTGAAAATACAAATTTGGAGATTTTACTACTGCTGGAAATACTGGAAATAAATGCACATAAAATTATAACAGGCACAGAAAATAACACAATGATTTTTGTCAACGTGACCCTGGAAAAACCCCTACAACTCTTCAGGAAAACCAGTTTTGAGAGCTCTTCTTTTTTTATGAAAACCGTTAAAGAGAAAACGAAATACACAAAAAAATTCTAGGATTTACAAAAACTGACTTATCTCAATTTTCATGCCAAAACTCCACCTCGAAAGTCATGCCACAATTCGGACATAAAACAGTAATAAATGTTGTGCGGACAGCCTTGGGAAATGTGTCTAGATTGCAGCGTACAGCCTGTATGAAAATGTACATCAGAATTTTCTCCTCGAAAATCATGCCCAACTGCCTTAGTTTTCATACTTTAAATCTGCTAATATTTCTCCTTGAAATTTGTGTTGTACGCTCCTTGGAATGTGTTCCAAACTTCAGTTGTACGGTTGTGTTGTCTTGGGATGCGTGCCAACATCCTGTTGTGCAGTTCTGCTGTAAATGCCTCCTTAGGATGTGTGCCAAGGCTCTGTTGCTCTCCTTCACTTCCTCCCTACTCGGAAATTTCTCCTTTGCTCTCTCTTGCTTTCTCTCAAATGCTCATGAAAGAATAATGTGATATTTTCTTCTTCTCTCCTTTTACCCTAACCTAAGTGACTTTTGAGTGATCCCTAGATCCAATGGCTGAGATAGCTTTAGATCAAGGGTTGAAAATAAATGCACATTATTTTCACTTTTTCTATTTAATCACTCACCCACTTAAATAAAGACCCACTTTCTAATTCTTCATTGACTTTAATAAAGTCACTTTTAAATTAGAACGTAACTTTATCACTTATAAAGTCACTTTTAAATTAGACAGCCTTACCACTTATAAAGTCACTTTTAGAAGAAGAGGTACAATAGAGTGGACATTTTTCCCTAGGCAAAAGATCAAAGCCATGGGGAACCACTTGTCCTTGGTACCCAAAATTTAACACTCCCTCTTACCAAGGAAGGTGTTCCTCACCACTCCCATCTTGTCTTTGAAGTAGACATGTTTGCCCCATGGTAAGGCTTTGGTGAAGATGTTCGCTCCCTGCTCATTTGTGGAGATGTACTCAAGCTTGATTGCTCCCTTTTGGACATAGTCTCGAATGAAGTGATACTTGATCCCAGTATGTTTTGACCTGTCATGGAAAATTGGATTCTCTATGATTCTTATGCAACTCTGATTATCGCAGTGAATCACAGAAGGTCTCAACGCCTGAACAAATAAACCAAACAACATCTTGCGAAGCCATATGGCCTCACAGCGAGCCAAACTGGCAGCCATATACTCTGCCTCAGCTGAGCTCAATGCAATTGACTGTTGTTTTCGGCTGAACCACGACACAACTGCCGAACCCAACCCAAAACAGCACCCTGAAGTACTCTTCCTATCTGAAGCACATCCTGCCCAATCTGAATCTATGTATCCTGCCAGTCTCACTCCATCACCCTGTCTATAGTCCAGACCATAATCCACAGTACCCTGCAAGTAATGAAGAACGTGTTTTGCAGCCACCCAGTGCACTCTCCTGGGGTCACACATGAACTGACTCATAGTGTTAACAGCAAAACATATATCTGGTCGAGTGTTGACCAAATACATCAATGATCCAATTAGCTGCCTATATAGTGTAGGATCCACCAACTCGAAATCGAAAGCGTGAAGCTTCTTCCATTTAGTGATCATAGGTGTAGACATGGGTTTACAGTTCTCCATGTGAATTCTGCTAAGAATATCCACTATGTACTTCCCTTGTCCCAAGAAGATATGCCCCTCCTCCTGCCACACCTCCAATCCTAGAAAATAATGCATCAAGCCGATATCTTTCATCTCAAACTTTGAAGCAAGATCTCTCTTGCAGCCTTTTAATGATTCTCTCTGCTCCTGTGATGACCAAGTCATCAATATACAACACCAAAATGAGAGGCTCCTCGCCTACCACAATGAAGTATAGGTTCGGATCAGCCTCACTCTTAATGAAACCCAACTACTGCAAGTAAGTATCAATCCTCGAATACCAAGCTCTCGGAGCTGGCTTCAGGCCATAAAGTGCCTTTTCCAATCTGCATACATGGGTCTCCTACCCATGCACGTCAAAGCCTTGCAGCTGCTCAATATAAACTTCTTCCTAAATGAAGCCATTGAGGAAGCCGGTCATCACATCCATCTGGTGGATCTTACAACCCATCTCTACTACAGTTGATATAATGGATAAAATAGATGTATACCGAGTTACGGGAGCGAAGGTCTCCTCATAGTCAACTCCCTCTAATTGTGAGAACCCTCTAGCCACAAATCGAGCCTTGAACTTCTCTATGTTGCCATCTGCAACATGCTTTATCTTGTAGAGCCATCTGGAAGTAACAACTAATTTACCTTCAAGCCTAGGCACTACCTCCCAAACATCGTTCTTCATAATAGAAGAATACTCCTCCATCATGGCCTCTCTCCAAACTTGTTGGCTTGTTGCCTCCTCATAACTAGAAGGCTCAGTATCAACAATGCTTATTACCAATGCCATCTAACTACAAAATCGCTCAGGTGATCTACTCTCTCTGACCTGTCTCTTTGGACCATCAATTGATGTGGCCTCGCGTTGGGTATCTAGAAGCCACTTGGGCTTCCTCTTCCCTGAAACTACTTCTTCCACCGGAGTGAAAGAATCATCATCATCATCAGAAGCCTGAACTCCTGAAGGCCTGCCAACTAACCCTATACCTGTACATGTGCCTGTAGAACCTAATGTACCATGCGAGTTGTCCATCAGTGAAAAAAAATGTGAACTGTTCTGCGGACTGCCCTGTAAGCTGCCCGAAGATCCACTCACCTGACTCTGAGTGCCACTGCTCACTGATGGACCTGAAACTGTAATAAATGTATTCCCTGATCCCTGACCTCCTACACTGGATCCCTGTGACTGACTCAGCTGCTACTGAGTGTCTGGTGACTATATAACGCAACTCCCGTGACCTCCTGAAAGCTCTCTCCTCGAACTTTACATCCCTCCTGACAACCACTTTCCACTTTGCAGGAATGTAAATCCGGTAGGATTTCGAGGTCTCGTTATAAATCACAAAGATGCCCTTGTCTGCAATAGGTTCTAGCTTGGTCCTGCTCTCCTTAGGGACATAAGAGTATGTAAGGCACCCAAAGATACAAAAGTGCGCAACATTGGGCTTCTTCACAGAGAAAGCCTCCTCAGGAGTCACATTCCCCAAGGCACGATATGGACTCCTGTTTTGTAAGTAAACAGCAGTGTTGCAGGCCTCTACCCACAAAAATAAAGGTAACCCCTGATCGTGAAGTGTGGCTTTGGCAGCCCCTACAATGGATCTGTTCTTCCTCTCTGACACCCCATTCTGCTGGGGGTTGTAAGGAACAGTGAATTGCCTCTTAATGCCTGCCTCGGCACAAAAATCCACAAACTCACCAAGAGTATACTCACCTCCATTGTCTGACCTTAGCACCTTGATCTTTCTGCATGTCTGGGTTTCCACGAGAGCTTTGAACTCTCGAAACCGCTTGAAGACCTCGCTCTTAGTCTTCAAGAAATAGATCCAGGTCTTCCTGGAGTGGTCATCAATGAATAAGACATAATACTCAAAGCCACTCAACGACACATGAGACATACGACCACTCACATCGGAATGAATCAAGTCAAGGATCCCTGTCGTCCTGCTGTCATTGATGGGAAAAGGAGATTTTGCAAACTTCCGCATAGCACATCCTCTGCATACATCAAGGTGATCATAACTGAAATCTGGCGCACCAATGGTGATCTCTCGCAATGTCCTCAAGGCCCCATGATACATGTGATCCATCCTGCGATGCCAAATCTCACACAACTCTGAACCGCTAGAACTATTGTCGGTCCTATCCCTGGTACTGCTACTCAATGCCGTCAGTGGCTGGAATGAGAACTTGTACACCTTAGCATGGCGCACTCCAATCACTCTAGCTGAAGCAGTTGGAGTTCCTTTAAGATATATGAGCACCTGTCCATTCCTAAACAACACCTCATACCCTCTGTCCTCAAGTGTTGAGACGGATATCAAGTTCTTCTTCATTCTAGGCACATATAGAACATCTGACACTTTCAATGGAGGTTTGAGTTCCCTATCAAATGTTAATGTTCTAACACCGACTGCTCTAACAATGTTGTCATCACCAAGTACTACCTCAATATTTGTATCACTCTTTGATAGCTCTGAGAAGTACTCCCTTACTCTTGTCATATGGCGAGAAGCGCCACTGTCAACATACCAAACACTAGAAGATGCTCTGCTAGTAGAGGTGCGTGCACACTCCCTCTCCTTTAGGACCATCTTATGGCAGGTGATACTGCATTGGAGGTCTCACAAGCTATAATCCAAACTCTCGATCAAAGCTCTCTGAGAAGTCCTCTATCTCTGCCAAAGCTGCCATGGTTGTCTATTTCCCTTTCTTGTTTTTCTTCTATGGACACAAAAGAGCATAGTGTCCTATCTTTTGATAATTCCAATATTTGACTTTGGAATAGTCCTTTTCTTTGCTCTGTTGTTTTCTTTTACCTTTTCCTTTGCCTCCACTGGTGGAAGCTCCCTTCTTTGATTTGCCTTTCTTGCCTCTTGCCAACAAGGCCACATTGTCATCCTCCCCCTGTTTGGTTGCCCCTAGATGGTTCTTCCTAATATCATTCTGAATGCAATTGTCCCACAACCTTTCCCATCCGGGAAGGTTCTCTCATGCGACAATACCATCTACAAAACTCTTCCAAGTCTTGGGAAGACCATGCAAAGCTATCCTCACCAACTTAGTGGGTGCAATGGTCTCTCCTGCGGCTGCCAACTCATCTCTCACCGAAGTGATCTTGGTGAGGTATGTTGTAGCACTATCAGTCTTAGCCATTCTTATAGCCTTCAGTTTCTCCTTTAGGACCATCTTACGGTTCTCATTTGAGCTCTAGTAAAGCCCGATCACGGCAATCCACATTTCATGTGTGTAAGTCTTTCCTCCCACATGAGGAATGAAATGATCTTTGACTCCATCCAAAATCAGTCTTTTGACCTTAGCATTCTTTTTAGTGAACTCTGCTAACTGTGTTGGATCCGAAAGAACTGCTACTGGGTGTTGGGTGGTATGTACCATAATGCCCCAGACCTCTGCTTCCTCAAAGATACTTTTGATTCTCTCTCTCCGTGCACTATAGTTACTCTGCCCATCCAACCTATCTTCAACCCTCAATCCCAAAGACATGATTCATTGTCCTATAAAACTAAAATTTCAAATATGGGTAAAAATTTTATGTTTTTTGTGTAAAAATCAGACTACTGTAATTTACAAACTGTTGTTCCAAATAACAATTTCCAGCCAACTTTGCTCTGATACCATGTAAAATTTCTGTCCCTACTTCGATTATCAGTTTTCCCTTATCACTCCATTCATTTAATGTTAAATCCAAGCATGATAAAAACACTAAAATCTGGAAATGAAATTTGTTTCTAAAAATACAAATTTGGAGATTTTACTACTACTGGAAATACTGGAAATAAATGCACATAAAATTATAACAGCCTTTTGGTCAATGTGACCATGGAAAAACCCCCTACAACTCTTGGGGTAAACCAGTTTTGAGAGCTCTTATTTATTTCTGAGAACTATTATAGAGAAAATGAAATACACAGGAAAATTCCAGCATTTACAAAAATTGGTTTATCTCAAAAATCGTGCCAAAACTCCACCTCGAAAATCATGCCACAATTCAGACAGAAAACAGCAATAAATGTTATATGGACAGCCTTGGGAAATGTGCTCAGATTGCATCGTATGGCCTATACGAATTGTACAAAAATGTATAGCAAAATTTTCTCCTCGAAAATCATGCCCAACTGCCTCGATTTTCGTGCTTTCAATCTGTTGATATTTCTCCTCGAAATTTGTGTTGCACCATCCTCGAAATGCGTGCCAAGCTTCAATTGTACGAATCTGTTGTCTCAGAATGTGTGCCAACCTCTTGTTGTACGATTCTGATGTAAGTGCCTCCTTGGGATGTGTGCCAAGGCTATGCTACTCTCCTTCACTTCCTCCCTGCTCAAAAATTTCTCCTTTGCTCTCTCTTGCTTTCTCTCAAATGCTCATGAAAGAATAACGTGATCTTTTCTTCTTCTTCTCTCCTTTTACCCTAACCTAAGTGACTTTTGAGTGATCCCTAGATCCAATGGTTGTGATAGCTTTAGATCAAGAGCTGAAAATAAAAGCACATTATTTTCACTTTTTCTATTTAATCACTCACCCACTTAGCCTTTTATTTCCATAGTCACTTTTTCACTTTCTAATTCTTCATTGTCTTTAATAAAGTCACTTTTAAATTAGAACGTAACTTTATCACTTATAAAGTCACTTTTAAATTAAATTGACTTTACCACTTATAAAGTCACTTTTAAAAGAAGAGGTACAATAGAGTGGACACTTTTCCCTATGCAAAAGATCAAAGACATGGGGAACCACTTGTCCTCGGTACCCAAAATTTAACATTAGCTAACCTTGTACCCTGGCATGTGACCTAGAATTGCCCCTTTCAATCCCTACATCGATTCATCACTTTATCACATGCCACCACCATTTGAAGGATGTACCATGGACATACCATCCCCTCTAGAAGTAGAAACCACCTAATAAGGTGCTTGGTTAACCCCCTTTGGAGCTTGGAGACATTCGGACATTTTAAAGCCCACTATGGAAGGGCATGCCATTATGAAGTGCCTACCTGTTGTCCATGGTTTGTAAACTCCTTTACTTAATTTCTCTAATGACTTGGTGTACTGGAAGGCAGGGAGACGCATTGGATCTTATGCAGGATTGCAAATGGTCTCCATTTTGGGTTTGGTCTCCCTATATGGGGTCCTAACCCTCCAGAGGGCTACATTGGGCACATGTAGGGTGTGTGTAGAGAGCCATGGGCCTCTACAGCAACAGACTGCATTCTATGGATCTCCAAAGTCATTCAGAGATTGCTCATGGTTCACCTAATGGACGAGGAAGATGCACCTAGTTCACCAGACCTAATCAGCCCACAATTACATCATGCACTTTGCAGATGACCCATGACCTGTATGATGATGTGGCATCACTTATACTAGCATTCGAACCCTTGCAAAGGTCTACAGACATCTTCAATTTGTTTGGAGACCCATGAGGACACTTGTGTGCCCCCAAACCCATTTGGGAGCACCACAGGTTTATTACTTGGGAGTCATATTCATTAGACAAATTCTACATTATGGCACTCATGGACTTCATTAGGCCCCCCTCTGAGGCCCAACAACATGTATTATTGATCATTCTACCCCTTGGGAGGCTTACTCTTTTGATTTTGAGCTAGTTTGGTGGGCTTGTCCCCAAAAGATTGTTATTTTGTACATTATTTTATTTGAGGGCTTCAATTAGGCCTCGTTAGGCAAATTGAATTCATTTGGACATGTATAATGAAGCGAACAAAGTTCCTTCTCAAGTTAAACACCCCACAAGACTTGAAATATCAGAATATCCATTGAGGAAACAAATATGATATTAAAATGTGTGTAAGAATTGATGATTGAATGTTACAAATGAGGCCTGCTTATATACCTAGGGAGGTGCCTCTTCACGGAAAGTCATGTCCCATTAGACATGCCTCTTCAACCTAATTACTAATTAACTAATTAATCATTATTTACATTATTTTATTCATTACATTGCCTTCCTCCTCAAAAAGCTTTGTCGTCAAAGCTTGTTGATGAAAAGGCTTGATCTCTTTTTTGCTACGCATGTCTTCTCGTCTCGAGGTAATCATCCTTGTCGATACAAGTTAGTATGATCCCCTAAGTGACAAACAAAATTGTCGCACTGAGAATGGATGGGACCATCCTAAATCAATCTTCTGCAGAATCTTACGGCGACTTGAAACTTGTGATGACTTATCACTTGAGTGGATTGCACTAGCATTAGTATTCTTCAAAACATCAACTGCTTGTTTCTGTTCTAAATACATAGCTTGGTTGAATTGTCTGCTTCTGTGAATGGATGTCGATAGGGAAGTTTTTTGGTTTGACTTTACCTTATTAAGTGAGTGGTAATTTTTTTATTTTCTTCTAGCGAGGATGTTGTTGATTTGGTTATAGAACCTTCACGTGGGATGTTCATCGTCTGAACTACAACATCTAAGTTTGTATTTTCTGCAACTTGCTTGTCTTCTTCTTGGGTTGTGACATTTACTGGATCAATGTTCGCTTCTTCTTCAACTTGAATTTCTACATTTGAAGGTTTCGACGATTCCTTTTCGACAAGCTGTCGCACCTTGTTTTCTAATGACTTCTTGTCCTTCTTCAGCTTCTTAATTTGCGTTAGTAATTTTTCGTTGTGGTCCTTGAGGCGGGCAACTTCTTCATTCTTGTTAGTGGTGATTTTGTCAATTTCTTTTTGCATATTTTGTATCACCTTTTTACCTTCTTGAAATATTACTTTTGAAATTTCTTGTACGTCTTCAGGCGTCACTGAATTTGGCTTCACAGTAACATCCTGTAGCATTATTTTTTTCTTTTTGTGAGAGAATGTCAAAAACTTCTTTTTCCTATTTAGGATAAAGGATCCTAGAGTTTCCATCCAGGGTGAACCCAACACAATGTCACTATCATTAAAAAATAAGGATTTCACGGTAAATTGCGAGATAAAAGTATAATCCCCAATACTTAGTTGTAGATTATTTATGTCGTATTGTTTGTCACTTGTGTCAACAAAGTTTGTTTCAATTATATTCGATTCAGGAATCACTAATTGGTTAGCACATTTAGGACTAACATAATTACTCCCTTTAGTAGGATTGATAGAGATTATAATATCTCTTCTTGTGAGTGATCCTTTAATTTTAAATAGTGTATCAACACATTTACTAAAAGTTTTAGGAAATCTTTCGTTATTGGTCTCCATGAGCCTGAGGGTTTTTAAAAATATTTCTCCTTTATACTTTCAACAATATCCCTTATAACCTTATAAATATAATAAGTGTTTCCTTGATTTCAAAAAATTATTCAATACATTTGTTTTACTTCCCTTTTACTACCTTTTCTTTTATTTATTTATTTATTTTAACTAAATTAATTAATTGATTAATTATAGAGTTGTATAACTATATTTTATAATTGTATAATTATAAAATATAACTATATAATTAAAATTGTATATAGTTTAAAGTTTATATAGTTAAATTTCTGATTTAAACTTATTAAGTGGGGAGCTTAATGGAAAGATGGCAACGATTGTTGATTCGCGTTGGTTGATTGAAATAATGTGGTTTGGTGACTGGATAGACAAGCACCGAAAGACAGAGATGGGAATTGGCTGGTTGTTGGGACTGGATCAGCGATGGAGGTAGCACTCGCTAAGGAGGCAGTTGTTGTCGTTGATGTCGCTGATGGAATGGACTGGGATATACCGATCTGGGGGCAACAGACGGTGGCACGGACTGGTGGCAAAGTCGCATCGGGGAGTAAAGGTTGCGTTGTGAGATAAAGCCATTGAGGGTGGAGTAGCATCTCTATGACAGGTTGTAGCGGGTCAGCAACCACGGGCGTCTGTCAGCTAGCAATTAGTGGTAGGCTTGGTACGAGACAAGGACGGGATGCACAGGATTTTGGTAGCAGCAAATGGCACCGAGTTAATGTTGTAGGCTATCGAAAAAAAGCCTAAGGCATTGTTTGATGATGGTGGTCGTTGTCGACCAACGACTGTCTTTACTCGATAATTTTTTTTTTTGGTTGTATTTTTCTTTATTTAATTTCCTTTCTTTCTATATTTATTTCCAATTTTTTTTTAAGGTTTTATCTTGAATTTTTTTTTTAATTATCTTGACTTTTTCCTTGATATTGCCATTTTTTTCTTTTTTTCTTTCTTTTTCTTTTCTTTTTTTTCTTTTTTTTTTTTTATTAGGGCCAAAGGCCTATTGGCAAGCTGGAGAAACTCCAAATTCTAGTAGTGAAACGCTTCAACGGCAACAACGTTGACGAATTTTATGGTCAAAGACCTGGATCGAATAGCGTGGCTATGTGCAGCGGTTAAGCAGCCGAAGGCTCAAACTGCGCTGCTACCAAATGAAGCAAACAAAGTTCCTTCTCAAGTTAAATACTCCAGAAGACATGGAATATCAAAATATCCATTGAGGATACAAATATTATATTAAAATGGGTGTAAAAATTGATGACTGGACGTTACAAATGAGGCCTGCTTATATACCTAGGCAAGTGCCTCTTCACGAAAAGTCATGTGCCATTAGACATGCCTCTTCAACCTAATTACTAATTAACTAAATAATCATTATTTACATTATTTTATTCATTACATATAAATACAAGTGAGGTGATTTCATTTCATCATCATCACTTGGATTGGATCATATCTTCTTGTGAGATTTTCGCTATCTTTTGAGGATGAGATTTTTGGGATGAAGGATGAATTTCGATGTTTGGATAATATTCTTTGTCTTGGAGCTTCTTTGATTGGCATATCTTGGTGATTGGTTATATTCTTCTTACATGTAAGTAATGTTTTAATGTTATTCTTGTTATTTATCTTGTTGCATTCATGATGTTGGGATTTTTGCTATTCTAGGGTCAATTTGTTGCTCTTCTTGGAATGAAATTGTGTAAATTGCATCTTTAAATAGTGTTGTATCATGTATGGGCCACTGTTTGAATGAATGAATGTTCCTAGAGACTTCCTCATTGAATTTGTCTTGAAAAGTCACCAAATATTACTAAACGAAATATAAATGACCTTGAAGTTGCTTCCATTAAGCCCTAGAGCTTAGCGAAGTTATTTTTTTAGGCCTCCTTCACAAGTGGAGATCAATTTGAACCTTGAATCTTCCATGACTCCATCTCTCCTAAAGGGCAAAGCACTGGTCCTCCTATGGTGATCACTTTAAAGTATATATTTCTCTTCATCTTCCTTCTTTTCTAGGTCTAACTCCATAGGGTCCCTTGAGGCATCAATTTTCTTGCAAGCCAGCCATCAAAAAAATTCGATCTCTTGGCTCCTACCTACATTCATGTGTCTCCTAGGTGCCCTCCAATTTTGAAGAAATTCCAATGGTGGGATTTTGAGATATCTCAAGCCCTAGCCTCGAGATTGAATCTTGCCCTTGGTTCCCTTAGGCTAGAAACCTCATTGGGATCATTGCATTACCTTTCATTGAAAATTCCTTCCTTTATCCCCTTCTCATCCTTGATTAGGTCAAGCATATCATTGGTTGCTCAACCCCATTCCCTTGACCTAACATCGGGTCCACTTGGTCCCGTGTGGTCCCACAACTTATTGAAGCCAATTTCACAAAGACCACTTGGAAGCCAAGTTTCCACAAGGATTTTAGGAGCTAAGAATCTTCTTGAAAAAGTCGTATACTCAAACCCGAACTCTTAGAATTCCCCCTACGCCCTTCCTAGAGAGCCTTTCATCTTGCTTTCAAAGCAAGCAAGCCATATATCTAAGCCTCTCTTGTGAATAGGGTTTTAGGATCACCTCTCATCCTATCATTGATCCATTCATTTTCGTGATCCTTATTATAACGAGTCTCCTTCCATCAGTGAAAGTCCATAAAGAGTAGAGAGCCTTAGTCGAGGTGACAATGGGTTATTGCTCCATTGTTGCCCTTGACCTAGTAGTAGCCCCACAAGGATCCCCTTTTAGGACCCCTGCTAGTTTGAGCGATAACAGACCTGATTCTACAAGAGAAAAAAAAAAATTGGGTTTTACCCCTTGTGGTGTTTTGGCCCTGGCTTGGAGAGCCTATATCCTTATATTCTTTGTCTCTTGTGATCTTCATGTTTTTATATTTTTGGTAATTGCTTGATGAAAGGAGAAAAACATAATAATAAAGAAGCCAGCAAATTCACAAGTAATTATCATGTAAAGAGAAATCAACCCTAATTGTATAAGCATCTTGATTTCTCAACACGTTGACCCAAGATTACAATAATTCCATGACAATTGTTGTATTGTTAAAAATAAAATTAGCATATGAAAATGCATACTTGTCATGTTGCATCAAAGAAATGGATGTGATGCTTGTGCTTTATGACTTATGCAAGACACCATCATATAGACATGAACGCATTGTCATTGATCAACATTGGGAGATTATCTTCCAAAACATTGCCATAAATGAAGCTAACACTGCAATTGCTCCTAAACTCATTGACATCATTGCAAATAATTGTTATGTATCAAATACCTAAAATACCATAAAAATAGAAAGAAGAAATGCCTTAGGAATCAAGGACAATGAGTAAATAAAAAACAACTCCAAGGGGGAAGCCTCCTTTAAATATATAACTAATGCATAAGATGGGATCATTTCTAGAATTAGATATCCTTGCCATATATAGGAGGAAAAGGGTACAATTACAATTAAGGAGCCTAGCTAACCATTAAAGGGCCTTGCTAACCAATAATGACAACACCAATATAATGATAGAAATATGATGTCTCTGTTGAAAAGTGTAACTAGGTTGGTTTTCATGTTGCCTATGTAATTATGAAAAGAAGATGTCAAAGATTAATAAAATGTATTCTTGGTGTACTTGCTTCATGGGTTTCATGAGCAAGATTTTATTATTATGTAGATAGACTTCTTCTTGATGTCTACTAGGCTTGAGTATAGAATATAGTTATAAGCGTCATGGATGTATATGAAGGAACCAGTCATCAGATCCTGTCAAGAACCTTGTCTCACCTCCAAGAATTTATGGAAGGAATGCCTACAGACAAACCTCTCTCCAACGCTGGAAGAACAAGCTATTATAAAGTGTTATAGTCGGCCCAGATTCACATGAGAAGTCGGCCTACAAGTATAATAACAGGTCAGCCTAAAAGTTGAATAATCATATGTATATATACTTCTATTCCTGCAGATCAAAGACAGACAACACAATACGGATTCTCTCTGAAATGACACAGCATAACAATGCGGTCAAATGTTAAACCGTAATCTCAGCAATAAGTAATGCAGTCAAATATTAAACGATAACCTCAGCAATAAGAAGTGCGGTCAAATGTTACACGGTGACCTCAGCAATAAGAAGTGCGGTCAAAATGTTAAATGGTGATCTCAGCAAGAAGAAGTGTGGATGGAAAACAATATACAGTGCAGATGATAAACATTGCAGATCTCTTGAATTGTTAGAGAAAAGGGAAAATTGTGGATCTCTCGAAAATCTACAGCAAAAAGAAATGTGGTTCAAGGACAGACTATAATGCGGATATATTTGAGGTAAGGAAAAATGTGATGAAGTCTGCAGAAACAAGATAGGGTTTAAAGAACCAGTTCTCTCTGTGTTTGAAGCGGGCTTAGGACAGAAATATATGCGGACTTAAGACAGAGAACCAGTACAAGAATATTTGAGATATAACAACATGGTGTAACCTGGATTTAGTGCGAAGTTAAGGCAGTAATGAACTATGAAAATATGCATTCAATATGAAGTAAAATGTGGATCTAGTAAAGTGAAATGCACTTGTAAGTACAAGTATGAAAGGAAGGTAAATAGATGATTTACCTTTCTATCCTCAGTAAACAAAAGAAATGTATGTCAAGTGAAAATGAAGCAAGAAGAAATGTTTTTGGTGAACAAAAACAAAATCAAGAAAGAGACTAAGTTTGTGTCTTGTTTTTTCTGATAATTGACTTGATGAAAGACTAAACAAGATAATGAAGAGAAGCAATAAGTAACTCAAGTAAGCTCACAAGTAATTATCAAGAAGAGAATTTGTATTAATCATCAACCCTCCAAATTCTCAACATGGTATGAGAGCTTTGGTTACAAGAAAGGGCTATGAGTGATACAAATCCACTTCAGTTTGGAGGTTACAATCTCAGCTTGGTTACATTGCAGCGCTTATAGCACAAATATTACAAAACATGTCACCTACATCACAGGTTCGATGATACTTCAATTCGGCATACATGTATATGAGTTTGAAAAAGGAAGCAGAACTTGGATAGCACAGTTTCAGCCTTGGAAGAATACAGTCTGAAAGTTCAGCTACACGAACAGCCTAAGAAGAAGACCATTCAAGGAAGACCAAGGTGAAGATCTCCTCTTCACTTGCCAAGTAAGTATCTTTCATTGTCATTTTAATTTTGGTTAAATGACTTCGATTTGCAAAGAGATGCATAAGGTGGTTGTACTACCAAAGATCTTTGCATGAAACAAGGAGGATAGTCATGGTCCTCATAGATAACTGAAGTCATAGATAAGAGTCTCCTTTGAATTCATGGAAAGGAACTCTGAAGGTTCTCTCACATGAACAATATTGGAGACACAAAAGAAGTTGGAAGAAGAATTATGAACAGTACAAGAAAGTTCATGTCACCGAAAAGGATGGAAAGAGGGAGTAAGAGATCATTAAGAATAGTCTCTCATAATAAGTCTCTTTATGGCTCCTAGATCCTGCTTAAGATTTTATGTGATGTGACATCATGGAAGTATAAGAAACAAGAACTCATATGATCATGAGGGTAACAAAATCATGGGATAAGCAAGTTACCTCACTCATCAACCTAGGGTTTCTATGGAAGAAGACAAGTTGAAGGCAATAGTTTTGCAGAACTCAAACATTTGAAGAAAAGGAAGAACCTGATTCAAAGAAAATCTAAGAAAGAAGAAGCAAGGGATCTACACTACGATTGAGATCATCTTCTTCTTTAAGTGATTTATGTTGCTTATATGATAGGAAGCAATGTAGCATCCTGATGAAAGCATGGTAGGAGCTCCTGGTGAATCAGCTCTGGGAAAACCTTTCTGATAACATTACTAATGGAAAACAGTCATCATGGAAACAAATTTCTGGGATATTGATGGAGCAGGCCAAGAGAATGAAGCTCTTCATTCTTGAGAAATTGCTACAAGATGACTCAAGGGAAAAGGGTATGAGGTATGTATATATTTATATGCTAACATTGGATGTTGTGAAGTCATGTCATATGGTTGCAGGTAATGGACTTCTGTATTTAGAAATATGATCTATGGAGGAGTATCTCTCAGTGCACGGACAGATGAAATCAACATAATATATCCTCATGGAATATGAGGTGGTTGTATATGAACAAGAAACTAAAAAGGTTGTAAGTTCCTGGGAATGGAAAATGTGCAGAAGTAAGAGATCATGAAATGCAACCATGTCAAGAGGCAGTTATCATCCGAAAGCCCAGAAGATGTGACTTGGAGATCTCCTGGGAAGATAGGTAGACTCTGACAAGAGTCTGGTAAATAAGAAGATCCTTGGCAAAACATATCATTACGAGATGTGTCAATCTGTATGAAGGATGTCAATGCCTATCATGGTGAAAGATCAGCACTAAGGTGACTTTTGTTCTAAAAGTTCATATGTATATGTTTATCTGGATGAATTTACGCAAGGCTGCTAATCATAAGAAAGGATTTATGATCCTTGGGGATGATTTGAAGGAAAGCAGCATGGCGTAACAGTGAACCAGATGAGGAACACTGATGAATCACTTTCTGATAGTGGACATGACTCGTGACTGAAAGTGATGGATGATATGTGCCCTATGAAACCAAAAGTTGAAGATTCCTCAATATCGAAATCCATGACATCGAGGAGAGGAACTCTTCATGAGTAGTTGGATTGCTGCTGCAGGACCCTGGTTGATGAGGAGCCTGGTGGTAAGTTTCTTGCTTGGAAGAAACTTGAAATATGTCCTTCTTGTGTTAAGAGGGAGTGACGTATGTGATTCTCTATTACATGTGTCATGCACTAGACCAAGACTAACAGCCGCAAGTCTAATGAAGGCCATGTGAAGAGAATGGATAGACACATCATTCTAGTCTTCTCCTGGAAGACAGAATGGAGGATAGGGTAATCATCTGGCATTCAATAAGAGTAGTCGTGGACCGATATTCTTTAAGGGTTGGCTACCCAAGAGAAGAATAGTCCAAGAAGGTCATACTCTGGGAACACCTAGGTGGGGTATGTACTTTGGAGAGACAATGACTATGGTGTCTATTAGTCATGTGTCTCGCCAGCATTGTAGCCCATTGTCTCGTTGAGAGATGGGGTTGTTAGTCAAGGCCTTGCACTAGGACAATGCTGGTTGATATGATGCTATACAGATGCGATTACCAATCAGATTCTTCTTATGAGATTCTTCGGTTTGAAAGCAACCATGTACCTGTATGAATACCTCCCTAGTTAAGAGGGAGTGTTGAAAAGTGTAACTAGGTCGGTTTTCATGTTGCCTATGTAATTATGAAAAGAAGATGTCAAAGATAATAAAATGTATTCTTGGTGTACATGCTTCATGGGTTTCATGAGCAAGATTTTATTATTATGTAGATAGACTTTGATGTCTACTAGGCTTGAATATAGAATATAGTTATAAGTGTCATGGATGTATATGAAGGAACCTGTCATCAGATCCTGTCAAGAACCTTGTCTCACCTCCAAGAATCTATAGAAGGAATGCCTACAGACAGACCTCTCTCCAACGCTGGAAGAACAAGCTATTATAAAGTGTTATAGTCGGCCTAGATTCAGATGAGAAGTCGACTTACAAGTATAATAACAGGTCGGCCTAAAAGTTGAATAATCATATGTATATATACTTCTGTTCCTGCGGATCAAAGACAGACAACACAATATGGATTCTCTCTGAAATGACACAGCATAACAATGCGGTCAAATGTTAAACAGTGACCTCAGCAATAAGTAATGCAGTCAAATATTAAACGATGACCTCAGCAATAAGAAGTGTGGTCAAATGTTAAATGGTGACCTCAGCAATAAGAAGTGCAATCAAAATGTTAAACGGTGATCTCAGCAAGAAGTGTGGATGGAAAACAATATACAGTGCAGATGATAAACATTGTGGATCTCTTGAATTGTTAGAGAAAAGGGAAAATTGTGGATCTCTCGAAAATCTACAGCAAAAAGAAATGCGGTTCAAGGACAGACTATAATGCGGATATATCTGAGGTAAGGAAAAACGTGATGAAGTCTGCGGAAACAAGATAGGGTTTAAAGAACTAGTTCTATCTGTGTTTGAAGCGAGTTTAGGACAGAAATATATGCGGACTTAAGACAGAGAACCAGTACAAGAATATTTGAGATATAACAACATGGTGTAACCTGGATTTAGTGCGAAGTTAAGGCAGTAATGAACTATGAAAATATGCATTCAATATGAAGTAAGATGTGGATCTAGTAAAGTGATATGCACTTGTAAGTACAAGTATGAAAGGAAGGTAAATCGATGATTTACCTTTCTATTCTCAGTAAACAAAAGAAATGTATGTCAAGTGAAAATGAAGCAAGAAGAAATGTTTTTGGTGAACAAAAACAAAATCAAGAAATAGACTAAGTTTGTGTCTTGTTTTTTCTGATAATTGACTTGATGAAAGACTAAACAAGATAACAAAGAGAAGAATTAAGTAACTCAAGTAAGCTCACAAGTAATTATCAAGAAGAGAATTTGTATTAATCATCAGCCCTCCAAATTCTCAACAGTGTCAATATCTTAACCTTCTAGGTCTTTACATGCCCTGCCCATTCAAACAAGCATTTTACTCAACACTTGATTATCTATGGACGTTTATGCATGAAGAACTCACCTTCCCATATCGTATCTTCTGTTGGAAATTTCTTCCACTTTATGAGGTACTTAGTAATTGATTGATTCCATAGTTTCTTGATCCATGTTCCAAGGATTGTTTCATGTTCTAATATGATTTTCCCTTCTTTATCAATCTCTACATAATATTCTAAATGAGGATCTTGTCACAAATTACCTTCTTTCAATAAAAAACATGGAAGAGTAGATGAATGTGTGACGATGAAGGCTACTCTAGTCTCTAGTTTGTAAGCGATACTACTAATCCTCTACAATAACTTATAAGGACCATAGTACTTGGGTGTTAATTTATCATCCTTCTTTTGTTATTTGAGGTAACTATCTTATCTTAATATCGTTGCATCCTCAAAAATACCTAATCACTATGGTATTGGAAGAAAATAGAAATATCTTATTCTTGGGGATTGTGATAAGCCTCAAATAATCAGGTTGAGTTTTAAAGTCTTCTTCAAGGATTAATCCTGGCCAAAACCCTTTTTGCTAGGTCGCTGACATTGTGGGAGAGGTCTAACAATATTATCATAAACCTCAATCTTGGCTCGACTCTAGCTAAAACTAAACTAGATTTAATATATCAAAGAGACATGAATTATATGTCTACCTTTCAAAACACTCAAGCTAACATTTACTTAGAGATCTCAACTCTCAAGTGAACTCACAAGCCACGCCTGTAATTCTCTTGGCCCCTAGAACCCTGATAGTGAATGGAACTATGAAAGAGGCACAAATCCCCTAAATTGGATTTATGTTTAAAATTAAAATCATGCCCTCCCATGCAATTCAAAATACAAGAGCATTCCCCGTGCCTTTGAATGTGGGCGTGATCACAAACCACCTCAAGTCTCACTCAAATCTTACATAATCCACCCTCACACAATAAGACACTCCTATTTATCTATCGATGAGAATTAAGGTGATTGTCCATGTGTTTTCTGTGCGACGGGTTTGATCCATGGCTTCAACATCAACCCAACATCCCTGCAGCACCAAAGGATGGTGACCACAATGTAAGGGGGTCGTGCTCACTCATTACGTCGCAGGGTAATTATAGTTCGACGGTTATTCCCAATAAGTTTAGTGTTCAATGTCCGACGTTCCTCAAAATTCATAGAAGGAATTGTTCACCTCCCAGCCTCCATATCTCCTCTACTGATAAAGTTCACTCTTGTGTGCTTTGTTTTAGAGCCTGGTTGCTTTGCTCCAGCATGAAATTTCTTAGGGTCCTAGCTGAAGAAAGGATGGCGTACAAGTGAGGCCAAGATAGGCCCTCTAGCAAGCATATTGAATTCAAAGAATCCTCTAACACAACAGAATTAGCTTCCCTTGATGTCAAAATAGGCAGTTTGTCTACTCGGTTGGATGCAAAGTCGAATATTTTGTCAGAACAGAAGAGTCAGATTCATGGTTTGCACGAGGAAATTCTCTGGTTTAATTCCCAACATGGCTTCTACAGTGAATTTAGCACAACCAGTGGCACCTGTTGTTCAAGACTTGAACCAGATAGCACCAGCCAAAGATATCATAGTTCTAGATGATTGGTTGTATCTTTAGCTTTCAATTTTTTGTCAATGCCAATTTATTGAACAATGATTGAAACTTATGCAGCAAGCAAAATCATTCAGTAGAATCAATCAACAGCACAATGGAACATACCTCTGGGAAGAGTGTTTCCAAGAATTACAATTATCCCAAATTTCTGCCAAAATGTGAAACCAATCAATGTTTTCAACAATACAAAAAAATTTACATCGAGCAAAAACAATCAATACCACATTGTAACATAGCTCTGGATGCGGGTGATTTATGAGGGTTCTAAGGTGATGGGCTGCTGGGTTGGCACGTGGCATGGCCACATGGCCACCCACAAGCTACACTGGCGAGCATTTAAGTGCTCTAGCCGTCACCCTGATCAACATTCAATTCACTGCAGAAGTCGAGGCTGCTACCCCTCCGCCTCAAAATGACGACCCTTTCTCTCCCGCCTGGTTATGCTCTTCGACCTCCTGGTTCTATGCCTACCCTATCTCATCCTCTGCGAAGATACTGTCCCCCTAAAGTCGCGAAGCCGAGCTCCCGCACGCCAACAAGGACTTGCAGGCCACCGACGCCGACGAATACAGGTGTCTCATTGTAGAAGAGACTCCTCCTACGCCTCATGACACCTAGGCTCCCAGGTTTTTTCCGGTTTATTGCTTTTAGTATCAAGGTCCTGTTAAATGTTGTTCTCTATGTTTGGCATAGTAAATTTTGTTTGTATAACGTTGGTTTCCTCACGCGAGGCAGCGAACCAAACTATCTATGGGTTGGTTTCCCCTGCGTGGGCAGCTCCATTTTGTTGTTTTTCTGCGAATTATGTCGTTGATTCAGGCTTGAACTGTAGAGGCCTGTGCCTCCATGTACATTATGTTTCACTAATAGAATTTAATCTTACTTAGAAAAAAAAAACATACCTCTAGCAAGCATGTTTCATTGATGAATCATTTCTCTACAGCAATTAAATAAAACAATCTAATGAATGAACAAAATACCTGAATAATATATGAAAATATAATAACAAAGCAACAAAAATACATACAACTCATCATGTTTACTAATTTGTAATTCTAGAATAGTTGGAATCAGTCATACCCAAAATAGATCAAATTACAAAAGCCGAAAATATAACTCATAAAGCATTCCAGAAAGGCAACAGCAGATCTCAGCCACTCGTTTGAAGTACAAATGGAGCCATAAAAAATATGGATACAAAACATGACAAGAAGAACAATACATGTTGATTTTTGGCGTAGCATCGAATGTGCTCTAGCTCCGAAACTTTGTGGAGGGACTAGAACACATGAGATCTCCAAGACTCAGAAATCGTTTGGAGAAATTCCACCTGGAGCGTAAGTTATTCAAATAATTAATTATTTTAAAGTCTAACTTAGGGAAATTAAATAATTAAAGTGAATTGATTTAGACATGTGGGTGAGAATGTTCTAAGTGACGAGGATCAAGTCTTTTCTAATCTTAGCCATAGATTAGAGATTAGATCACGGTCATTGATTGTTCAATGAGAAAAGTATTAAAGGAAGGCTTAGGGTCAGTTGGAGAACACACACATAGCAATAGCACTTGAGCTAAGTCGAAATACTAGGGCGCAGTTTGCTGAGAATTTTCGAGTGAGCTTGCAATGCAACGAGGGGTAGATCGACAGAGGGATTTCATATCTGAGGCCGAGAATACATTGGCAAAGAGGCAGATCTGTACCAGAGGAGCAGCACAAGCCCAGGAGGGGTGACGCAGAGGCAGCGTAAGCCCAGCAAGGGTGACGCAAAGGCAGCGTAAGCCCAGCAGGGGTGACGCAGAGCCAAAAGGGCTCACGCAGAGGGACGTAGAGCTGAAAAAGGTTGATGCAATCACTTAGAGAGTTGCGTTGGGTTTCAATGGGCCAAATAGGGCTCGTATTTAGCAGATCCAAAAAGGGTGAAACAACCACAATGAAGGGTGACACAGTGACTGTGTAGGCACCTGTGGGGTTCTTCATCTCAGCTGAATCAGCGATATTATTTGTCTCTGGAGATAGAGGTACTTATGTCAGTCTATTGCGTAAACCACTACTAGTACCCTAGATTGTATTCAAAATTCTACATAATAATAGAACCATCAAGTGTTGTTGCACTAGTTTTCCTGCATTGGGTTTTTCTAGGGACATTTGTCCGAAAAATATTGTGTGTCCTTTGGCGAATGTGCTTAATTCTTCAGTACTAGATCTTATGTATGTGTAGGCTGCAATGTGTTTACTTCAATGTTTTCTGAATATTTTTGAAAATAACTTGTTAAATTAAAAACACAATTAGGAGAAGTAAACCAGATTTCTGCAGTAGGATTTTTGTAAGGACTCGAAAATTTTCACATGGTATCAGAGATATTGCAGATCATGGAGAGTTGAAGCCATCAGCGAAGTGACAAAGTTTCTACTGCAAGAAGAAGGTTATCCCGAGTGACATTGCAGCTCCGGAAGAGGCAGCGTACCACAGGGACAGCCCAAGCCCTAGAGAGGTGACATAGAACCAGCCTAGCTCACGCAGAGCTGACGCAGAGGCTCACGCAGTTTGAGAAGGTTGACGCAGAGGCTCATACAGGCCCTGGAGGATGACGTAGTCCAAGAGGAGGTGACACAGAGCTAGTTGTCGTGACTGGAAGTGCAGTTTGGTTCTTCAGAAGTTGTCGGTGGGGCATTGTTTCTGTCAGTGCAGAACAGTCTCTAGCTGGGTTAACAAAGTAGGGGAAACAGTTCCTCAACTTTCTAGCCAAGAAGTCTAAGATCTGAGAGTGATTGGAGAGAGTTGATTCAGTAGAATTAGTGGAGGATTTCCAGAAGAGAAATCACTTGTCAGAGAGAGCATATTCTCTAGAGGGTTTCTATCGCCAAGAAACCCATATCAGAGACTCTTGTTAAGAGCAGCAACAGAATAAGGGAGAAGAGTATTTGTTTTGACATCGTTGAGCAGAGATGGTCTCTCATGGATTGAGGGATCAGGGCAAGTTAGATGGAGCATCTAACTTCGTCATCAGGAAGGCCAAGGCCAAAATCATGTTTGTCCTTGACGAATATCACATCAAAATCATGCCGAGAAGGTTGTAGTTGTTCCTGTTGACGTTGATCCGTTGAAGAAGTATGAGGAAAATCACGCTAGAGCCAAGCGCTTGATTATGGACGGGTTGAAGGATCATGTGGTCCCGCACATTGCCGAGAAGAATACGACAAATGAGATGTGGACGACATTGACCAAGTTGTATCAAAGTACCTCTGTCCAGAGGAAGATGATCTAGAGAATCAGTTGCGACTATTTCAGATGCATAAGGGAGAGGAAATCGACCCCTTCCTCATTAGATTGAAGGCAATCTGAGATCCACTAGTTGTTATGGGGGCCACTCCTAATGATGGTCTTATGGTAAGGACTGCCCTGAATGCAGTGTTTGAAGAGTGGTAGACTTTTGTCCAAGGCATCTTGGGCAGAGCAACACTTCCAAATTGGGAAGACAAGTGGGCGGCTCTTCGGCAAGAAGAGATCAAGAGATTACCAAGATGGGCAGTAGCAGCGGAGGAGCCAAGATCAAGGAGGAAGAGGAAGATGCAACTCTCGCATCTAAGGGACAGCAAGGGCAGTGAGGGAAGAATAAGAGATACCTTTCAAAGGTCTAGTGCTTTAGATGTGGTGAATTGGGACATTTCGCCACTACTTGTCCTCAAAAGAAGAAGGGCAAGGAAGATTCAGATTCTAAGGCTGAAGCAGCAAAGGGCGATGATGGGATTGATGATGATGTGGCTATGAGTGCTCATATGCCTCGAGAGAAGAGGTGGGGCGACATAGATATGTAGTTCTCTTGAACTTCAGATGTGGGGCAGGAACCTTGAGGTGCCCAAACTCTTCGATCACATACGGGCAACGAGAGCCCTTAATGATAGTAGCAGGATGACTGGAGTCAGTTGGTGTAGAGGATCATGGAGGCACATTGGCAGTGTTGGGACGCTGAAGACTAGAGCAGCGCAGAGGCAGCAGTAGCGTAGAAGCAGCAGTGTAGAGGCAGCCGCAGCATAGAAGCAACAGCGCAGAGGCTGATGGGATTTCAACAGCGCAGAGCAACAGCATCGCAGAGGCACCAAAGGAGTAGCGTAGAGGCATCGAAGTGATAGTGTCGATTAACACAAGAGGGTGTTTCAGATCGAGATGCAACCAAACTGACTTGTCTGTCAGGATTTTTGGGTGATGTCCTTCAGTTGCTTAACTCTCAGCAACTGAGTTGCAATGCAGCAGTTAGCAGTGGTGGTGCTATCGGCAGCATTTGAGAGGGAGTTGCAATACATATGAGGCAGTGGCAATGACATGGGCAGCAGTACAGAAGGCCCTGGCGCAGTGAATGAGGAGCAACAGTCGAGCATCAACAACGCAAGGGACCGATGTCGTGGTTCAGGGTGATGCTTCAGGATGAAGTATTGCTAGAGCACATTCCTCGCTAAGAGGGAGTGTTGATTTTTAGGGTAGCATCGAATGTGCTCTAGCTCCAAAACTTTGTTGGGGGGGTGGGGGGCTAGAACACATGAGATCCCCAAGACCCAGAAATCGTTTGGAGAAATTCCACCCAGAGCTTAAGTTATTCAAATAATTAATTATTAATTATTTTAATGGAAACCCTAAGTCTAACTTAGGGAAATTAAATAATCAAAGTGAATTAATTTAGACATGTGGGTGAGAATGTTCTAAGTGACGAGGATCAAGTCTTTTCTAAACTTAGCTGTTGAAGATAGATTAGATCACAATCGTTAATTGTTCAACGATAAAAGTATTAAAGGAAGGCTTGGGGTCAGTTGGAGAACACACATAGCGGTAGCACTTGAGCTAAGTCGAAATTTTGGGGCACGATTTGCGGAGAATTTTTGAGTGAGCTTGCAGTGCAGCGTGAGGCAGATCAGTAGAGGGATTTCAGATCCGAGGCAGAGAATACATTTGCAGAGGGGCAGATCCATACCAGAGGAGCAGCACAGGCCCAGGAGGACTGACGCAGAGGCAGCGTAAGCCCAGCAAGGGTGACGCAAAGCCAGAATGGCTCACGCAGAGGGACGCAGAGCCTGAAAAGGCTGACGCAGGCACTCAAAGAGCTGCGTTGGGGTTTCAGTGGGCAAAATAGAGCTCATATTCAGCAGATCCAGAAGGGGTGACACAGCCACATTGAAGGGTGACGCAGTGACTGTGTAGGCACCTATGGGCTTCTTCATCATCAGCTGAATCAGCCATATTATCAGTCTCCGGAGATGGAGGTAATTCTATCGGGATTTTCTCCGTTGGGTAAACCACGATTGTATTCAGAATTCTGCATAATAACAAAACCGCCAAGAGATGTTGCACCGGTTTTCCCGCATTGGGTTTTTCCGGGAACATTTGTCGGAAAAATATTGTGTCCTTTGTCGAATGTACTTAATTCTTCAGTACTAGATCTGTAAGTAAGTGTAGGCTGCAGTGGGTTTTCTTCAATGTTTTTTGAATATTTCTGAAAATAACTTGTTAAATTAAAAACACAAGTAGGAGAAGTAAACCAGATTTCTGCCATAGGATTTCTGTATTGATTCAGAAATTTTCACAATACACACAATAACCAAGACAGATCTATGCTTCTGAGCTTTATTGGGAATTTTAACAGAAATGCTTAAACAAGTAACAAAAAAAGCATGTATAATAAAAAGAAAAAATATCAGAAACCATAGAATGTTTTACTAATATACTTGAATAGTTTGTTTTGCTCCACATACAGTTTTCTTTTGACAACTCAACTACCCAAGCAAATAGGTCAAATAGCAGGTAAAGGTGCTCATAGTTAATGGATCAGAACACAACAAACTTCCAAACACTTGTACAGTTTAAAATCAATGTCAAAAGACTCAAAACTCATTATAAAGAAGAAGTAAAATGGTTTGGCCGAGTGAAATTCAAATGTTGCAAGGAATAACAAAAATAGTGTGCCTCTAAAACATATTGGCAGGAAAAACACATAGAGAAAAAATTATTTATAGGATAAAAAACGTATCCAATGAAAGTGCACCATATTAATCAACTAACAAATAAATTCGCCAAATCCTCAAATCAAAGTTTCACTTTTATTACAACTTCCAAAATGATGGAAGTAAATACTAAATAGACCTATCTAATGAATGCTAGTGGCTCAGAAAATCCCTTGAAACAATCACCATCATACAGACTATAAATTTTCGTATTGCCCATTACCTAAAGGCTCAACCATGCCTGAAAAGTCGATCAAATGCATCTTGCACTTAAAGGCACTTAACAATGTGTTACAAATATAATACGATTTCAATGTTTTAATGCATACATGTTCAGCAAACAAGTCATGACATTGACAACCATACATCTAGATGTAATAAAAATTTAGGCAACTCTTATCGCTTGTCCCAAAGTTTTCAAGACAAAAAGTATGCAAAGTGTAAAAAAGATCCTATTAGCCTCTGCATTGTCTCACCTAGCAAATCTGGAGATTTTTGGGACTTGATTAACATTTCAGTAGAGATACTTCTGGCTCAGAAAATACCCTTAGCAGTCAGCATCATCCTGCTACCTACTGATAGAAACCAGAGCAGCCGTAAGACCGGCCTTTGCTATCATCATTGCCAGTGATACTGATAAACGAATGTAGGAAAAACCCTAATCCCTTGTCACTAAGTTTTCAAGACAAAAAGTTTCCAAAGTGCAAGAAAGATCTCCTTAGCCTCTCCACTCTCGCTCCTAGCAAATTTCTGGAGGATAACCATTTCAATAGATAATTCTGGCTCAGAAAAATACCCTTAGCAGTAAGCATCATCCTGCTACCTACTGATGGGAATCAGAGCAGCTGTAAGACCGGCCTTTGTTATCATCATTGCCAGTGATATCGATTAATGAATGTAGGCAACTCTAATCCCTTGTCACTAAGTTTTCAAGACGGAGAGCTTTCAAAGTTGTAGAAAGATCCCATATTATCTCACCTAGCAATTTATGGAGGATTTTGGGATTCATTAACATTTCAATAGATACTTCTGGCTCAGAAAATACCCTTAGCACCAAGCATCATCCTGCTACCTACTGATAGGAACCAGAGCAGCTGTAAGACCGGCCTTTGCTATCATCATTGCCAGTAATACTGATAAACAAATGTAAGCAACTCTATTCCCTTGTCACTATGTTTTCAAAACAAAAAGGTTGCAAAGTGGAAGAAAGATCACATTAGCCTTTGCATTCTCTCACCTAACGAATTTCTGGAGGATTTTGGGAATTCATTAACATTTCAATAGATACTTCGGGTTCAGAAAATACTCTTAGCACTAAGAGTCATCCTGCTACCTACCAATAGGAACCAGAGCAGCTGTAATACCAGCCTTTGCTATCACCGTTGCCAGTGATCCTGATAAATGAATGTAGCCAACTCTAAACCCTTGTCACTGGGTTTTCAAGACAAAATGTTTGAAAAGTGAAAGGAAGATCCCATTAGCCCTTACATACTCTCACCTAGCAAATTTCTCGAGGATATTGGGAATTCATAAACATTTCAGTAGATACTTCTGGCTCAAAAAAGTCCCTTAGCAGTAAGTATCGTCCCACTACCTACTGATAGGAACCAGAGTAGCTGTAAGACCAGCCTTTGCTATCATCGTTGCCAGCGATACTGATAACCAAATTTTCACATAAGGAACGAAAATTGCAGATAATTCCAATTCCTAGGAGGGATTCTAAAATGTGTCTAATAATTACAATTCGAAGGCATTGCTGTTTTAGACTTTAGTGATAGACAAGTTAGAAGTAGGTGAAGCAGAGTGACAAATAATAAGACCTTAAAATACTGCATTTCAAACAGTTGGCATTATTCCTCATACAAAATTCCATAAATTATTATCAGTTATGTCAAAAATCACTGGGACCATGATTTAAAAAATCCTAGGAGTTTCACTTTCAGATAACAAAAGTGCAAAATGTATCCAATAGGAAAGAATCATTCCAATAATAACTACTTTTAACGTTTTCACTGAGAAATCTGACTTACACACAACACAAATAATACAAAACCAAAGTGTGATGCTAAAGACAATGTCAATCTTTAACGTTTTCACTGAGAAAACTGACTTACACACAACACAAATAATACAAACCAAAGTGTGATGGTAAAGACAATGGCAATCAACTAATCAATAAAGGATTGAACAAACACGAGGTTTCTTTCAGTCTGCAACATCATGTTTCTTTCAACATGTTCCCACCTTAGCAAGCCCTTAAATTTTTGCAATTATGTCTCCAGCCAAGTCAAGAACTTGAAGAAGATAAATGCAACATTGACAATTTCTCCAAAAAGGGAATTAGCCAAAATTGCCCCATAAAGATATTTCTGAATCAAGATATTCCAGACTTTTATGAGACTAATATGCATGACTAATTGCACTATTCCTTACTCCGTTGCATATCTCTATGCACAGATGTGAAACACTCAAAAAAAAAATTCTTCATCGAATAGGACTTGATAAAATCCAAATATGTGATATCATCCTGGGCCAAAATGTGATCATGAACAAATATCAATAATTACAATTCGAAGGCATTGCTGTTTTAGACTTTAGTGATAGACAAGTTAGAAGTAGGTGAAGCAGAGTGACAAATAATTAGACCTTAAAATAGTGCATCACAAAGGCCCAGGATGATATCACATATTTGTTTAATCCCTTTCTTTTCAATATTAAACAAATATTGAAAAGAAAGGGATACACACAAGAAAAAACAATGGAAAACAACTTTACTAAAGTGAATCTTCGAAATTGAACATGAAAACAAAGGAGTATTGGTCAACAAATCTACCTAGTTCTAATCCCACATACTGCAGAATATATAAGGAAATAGCCAAGAAATATTCATGATGTTATTCTAAAAAGTCTCACATAGATGGTGCCTGTTACACGCCAAAAGTGTGTGATCCCTAGGAGAAACTTTTCTCCTATTCATCTCTTCCAGCCAGCAGCCAGCAGCCAGCAGCCCCTGACAGCCACCTTGTAGCCAATGTGATGTCACATTCATATCTCTACCCCCTGCATCAGTCATATGTCTCCTCGCCCATTTGCCAAGAAAATATGTTGAAAGGTGGGCTTCTAATCAAAAGGTACTTTAATCATTTTGCAGTCGGGTGATTATGCTTGTTTGTAATTGGGCATTTTGGCATGGATTATTGGGTAACTTCGAAGAAAGAAGGGCCTTGACCGTGATCTTGTTCCCTCACCTTAGATGGGGGGTTAATTTTCAATCCTAGTCAAGTGGAACCCCCCCAATGGCCCAATGGGTATAGGAGGGGCACTGCTTGGGAAGCCATGGTTGAGATAGCATAGCCCCATCTCTCCATAACCACATAACATCTTACATTACGGCTCCCTATTCCACCTCCCTTATTCAGTTTCAACTAACCATTGGTTCTTTAGGATTTGGCACCCACGCACCCTCAAACTTGGGTAGGGCCTAGAAATGCACCCTAGGAGGTTGATGCAGCTAAAAGAAACAGAAAGAGCATATGATTGCCACAAGAAAAACAAAAGAAAAATCAAAATGCAAAAGATGGTCAGGACTACAAATTATCACATGGGCAAAATCCAATCATGAACTCTACCTCCTCCATATGGCCATCACCAAGTTCCTGGGCTAAAGTTGCGCTATCTCATAGAAGACAAGGAACCTTTGCATGTCCCAACCCCTTATGGCTGATGAACTGCCCCATCCTTCAGGGGTTAATAATTGCTATACATTATACAAAGCAAGTTCTCATTCCTTGAGCTATGAGCATTAATACAAAGAAGAATCAAGAAAAAGTAAAAGGAAATTTAGAGGGGTGGAAAAAACAAAGGTCAAGGTAACTCATGCATCCACGATTACTCCCTCCTCACATCTATACACCTGGATGAGTTACTCCATCATAGCCAGTCCCTTTTGACCATGGCACTTGGCCATGAAATCTTTCCCCCTCCATTCCATCATTATTCACATGGCACATATCGATTGAAGGGTGGACCAAGGACATGTCACTTCCCCTTGGGGGTTGAGAACACCTGATAAAATTGCCTATTAACGACTCCTACCTAGGGAGGTAACACCACTACATGACTAAGGCCCCAATTTTGGGAGTGAAGCCTTATATGAAGTGTTAATTTGCCCATTTCTTTCAAACTTTGTTCACTTAGATGCATTAATGATTAATGTACCTAATAATGAAAGTTGCAGCACTGGATATTATGTGTAATTGCCAAGTGGTTCCATCTGTAGGTCTGGGCAACTTAACTGGGATCCGAGTCCTCAAGAGGGACATATTGACACCCACAGGTGATGCATTGAGAGCCATGGGACTCTAGACAGTTGTAGAGCATCAATCATATCCATGGGCATTTTCAGCACTCACAGAGGTCTTTCGTTTTTCCCCATATCATTTATGGGATGATGCACCTAGTAGGCTAGTATGCCCTCGACTGGCTTAGCAGTACTACAGGGTCAACCAATTGATCCAGGGCCCAAATGAGGTTTGTCTCGTGCCTTGAGACATGGGAGGGCTAGCACCATCTTCAGGAGCAAAATCAAGCTTATTTACCACCTGGAGACCCATGAGACTCGTGTTTGTGCCCCAAGCCCAAAATTGGGGCCAACAAAGGATTTTGCTAGAGATGTAGGGGCCAACCCCTAGAGCATGATCTTAGAGGGCCTCTACGCTTGTCATGTCATTCAAGGCCCCCAACGCAAGCCTTAGAAGGGAAATATTCTAGAATGACATCAACAATTACAAATGTGGAGATATTTATGTTTTTATGAGAGATACAAGGTCAACTCGTGACCCTGCTTATAGTTTGCCCATTATTCTATTGTTTGAAGGGATTGTAGGCTAAAATAGGCCATAGTAGAACACATAAATTAGAGATCATGTCATCGTGATCTCTCATCATTATACATTGGAATTTCAACCTCCTTAGAGTTACTCGCACTTGTTCTCCTATGGAAGACTTGGATATCTTGGATGCATTTTGATGTTTGGAGCTAATTTTGGATATTCTTTGGAGCTATTTTTTTGTCTAATGGATGGATTTCTTGCATGTTATCTTGTAAGTGTTCTTAATTGTTGAAAATCTATTTTCTATGTCTAATGTATGGAATTATTGATTCTAGTTTATGCTAAATTGTGCCCTAATTTGTTGAAGATTACTTAAATGCTAGCTAGATGAATGTTGTATGCATTACTCATACATGACATGTAATGAATTGTTCTAGTGGTGAACTCCTAGTAGCTCTCCCATAAAATTCCATTTTTCCATGGAGTGGGTAAATGCTTGAAATTTGTTTGCTAGGGCATCAAATTTCGACCTCCTTAGGAACAATTTTAGCTAATCTTTTACATCCTTGACTACATATTCCCAAGGGACAAGGCACTAGTCCAATCAATTGGTGATCATTCTCAAATTTTATCCATATTTTCTCTCTCTCAATTCAGCCCTTTCAAGGCCAAGTTAGGAAACTATGGGCTTGTTGTGAATCCCTAAGCAAGAGGAATTTTGGTGGTTGGAGAGCCTAACATCAAGAGGATAGTATTTGCCACACAATCTATCCTTGTGGAGGGCATCCACTTCAATTTTATCCATAAGTTTCCTTGCCCTAGTTGTTTTCCTAAGGGGGAAACCCTACTTCTCCTACCTTCAACCTAAGGGCTTCCTTGAAGGTTTCATGAACCTTGTCTTAGTTGGTACACATCATGAGAAACCTTTTCTCTTCACCTTGACCTTTGATGTTTGGATACTCCAACACTCGCATAATTTATCAAAACCTAGGTCTTGTCCCTTCCTTTCTCGGTCTCAACATAGAAAGTGAATTGTTTCCTTGTGAAGCCTTGGACCCAAGTTGTGTCTTTCTTGAAGAGCTCCTAGCGAGATCATTTCATACATTAACCATAGAATATCTATCATAAGTAATCTCTCTCCTACAAGACTCCTCCCATTGGTGAAAATCCGTCAAGTGCAAGGGGTTTTAGCTGTGGTAATAGTGGGCCACTACCCCATTGTTTCTTTTTGGTCTACCTTATGCTTTATAGGGTTTCCCTCTCTAAAGCCTGCTAGATCCAAGTTGTGTCTTTCTTGAAGAGCTCCTAGCGAGATCATTTCATACATTAACCATAGAATATCTATCATAAGTAATCTCTCTCCTACAAGACTCCTCCCATTAGTGAAAATCCGTCAAGAACAAGGGGTTTTAGCTGTGGTAATAGTGGGCCACTACCCCATTGTTTCTTTTTGGTCTACCTTATGCTTTATAGGGTTTCCCTCTCTAAGGCCTGCTAGATTTTGTGGCAATAGTGCCTATGCACTGTAGAGGATTTCCCCTCCCCAACATGTTCCAACTAGTCTTGTTTCATCCTAATTTCTCATGAAACACCTACTCCATCTAATAAACAACTAATCTATGATGAAATCTTAGCAGGTCAGTCAACTTATACTAGTAGTTGAGCCCTAAAACCCCATGCTTCATGTCCTACTGGATTGAAATTTTCTCCTATTACTCCCTAGAGCTCTAGGGGAACTGCAGTATATTGTCCTTGTAGATGTAGTCCTCAAACCATATCTTATATGGTGTCTAGATTGCATAATTCTTTGCCATGTAGAAATATAAAGACAACAAAATCAAGTCCCACTAGAGATATAAACCTCCAAGACACTACTAAAATAGGTAACTAAAGAAAGGTGCTTACATATATAGGAAGAAAAAAAGTGTAGTGGAAACCAACTAGAAAGAAACATGTCCCTTAGCTACATATATAGATAAGAAACACAGATTGTCAATTGGGTTTATCTCGGGTGGTTGGAAGGAATGATTGTGCTATCCTCACCACCCAGATTCAATCCCCACAAGTAACATGTTGAGCTCATAAAGAGTATATTGTTATAATGGCTTTGAACCTTGTTATTGACTGGCCTTGTGCCCTGAAAATTTTACGGTTTACCCTGCGTGCCATCCTCAAAATGAGGGGAAGTACATGGGAGGTTTCGCCATGCAGCTTTATAACCTAGAAAAAAATATAGATAAGAAACATCAATACCAATTAGTAAAATATACATAAGGTTTAGATAATGACAAAAGATTGGTACAAGCAATACAAAGCCAAATCTAAAATCAAATGCTAATCAAGCAGATATATTTTATTGCAAGTAATACACGACATTTCAAGGATATCAATAATCCATCATTTCAAGTTGTATCTTCAAGTAGAAGTTGCTCTACCCTGGACAACAATGTTGTCTTCATTAAATCTAAGCCATGAATGAGAGAATATACTTCATTATTTATAAATATCTCAAAAGAATGAAGCTCCAACAAACACAAAAAACAATGTACAATGAGAATCGTCAATGTTATACCAATTCTCTATCTCAAGAGATGTTTGCACAATACCATTCAAATTCAATTTTTTATCGTTGATTTCTTGTCAAGCTATCACTTTAGAGATATCGGAGAAGAGGATTCAAATCTAGTCGATAAAAGTGTGGTATTACCTCCTAAATAGTGCCAAGTTCTGAAATATTAAAGGACCAATCTACATTTCTGGAGACTATATAGTAGAAGAGATGATATCTACTACAAAGGTGGTTAGCATGACATCTTTCTTCCCTGATTACGTGACTGGAGCTAAGAATCAAATTTTAACCAAGGCCTCTAAGGAAGAGGTTTAGGTAGCCCTTCACGACTTTTATAAATTGGGCATCTATGATACTATTGAGGGGGATTTTATAAGGGTCATTGAGGATTCTAGAGAAAATGGCAGCGTTGGTGACCATTAATGCTATCTTCATTGCTCTAATCCCGAAGACTGATAGCCCCTCTTCCTTAAAGAATTCAAACCCATATCTCTTTGTAATTGCATTTACAAAATTGTTGCAAAGATTATTACCAAGAGGATTAAAAGGCTAATCAATCTATTTTGATGACCAATTTGGCTTTTAGGATAGAAGGCATATTCATGAGGCATTTGAGGTAGCCCAAGAAGGATTAGATTCTATTAAAAATAGTAGTCTTAAAACAATAGCAGTCAAGATTGATCTCTCTAAAATCTATGATAGGGTTTGTTGGTTCTACTTGAGGTTGATGCTGAAACATCTTGGTTTTATGTTCCTTTGGTCACCTATGTGATTGGTTGTGTATCTTCTATTTCTTTTTTGACACTAATCAATGCAGCAGCCTTTGCTTCCTTCAATCCTACTAGAAATTTAAGAAAGTGTTGTCCTCTATCTCCTCTTCTTTTCCTTATTTTTGTTGAAGGCCTCAATAGGGCCTTAATTGATGCTATGACGACTATATCGTTTAGAGCAAAAATTGGGGGATCCTTTTACTTGTCTCATCTAGTGTTTGTTGATGGTATATTAATAATTTTTGATGGGTCAAGAAGGGAAGTGGAGAAACTCAAGAGATTTTGAAGTTGAAATGTGTTGCTACAAGGATGTTGTTTAAGGTTGGAAAGTCTACCATCTCTTTTGTAGGGATCAATGCTACAAAATTGGATTATATTGCTACCCTTTTCCCTTGTAATTAGGGCAACTTGGATGGGGAGATGAAATATTTAGGTTGCTTTAAAACATGATAATTATCCGAAACAAGATTGGAATTGGTTGACAACCAAGTTTGAGAAGACAATATCGATTATGTTATAGACGATTATTTAGAGGTGGTTGCCTTGTACTGGTTAAGGCAATTCTAGAGGCAATTCCATTTTACTAGATGTCACTCTCCTAGATTCCAAACAGGACTTTGAAGCAGTTGGGGAGAATAAGCTTTAGGTTCTTTGGTCAAGGTGTCGGCAAAAGAGGGGTATCGTTTGGGTAAATTGGCTAAAATTATCCATTCCAAAACCTGTATGTGCTTGGGGACTCAAATATTCTTCTCTTTTCCAACGTTGTACCAGCCAAAAGTGTTTGCAAGCTTATTTAAGAAAAGGTCTATGGTGTCAAGTTGTTTATCAAAAATATATTTTCCCATAATTTGTTGAGGATTGGGATTAGAAAGCCTCAAAAATGCTTACAAAATGCTTGTGTTATTTGGAAAGCAATTGTGTTGGTTGTCCCATTAATTGAAGATGGTTTTGTGCAAAAGGTGGAGAACGAGGGTAGCGTTCGGTTGGGGGAGGATCCATGGGTTGGGAGTGGTATGGACTTTGTGCTTCCAGATCATATGATTCCTTTGTTGAGGAACAAAGGATATTTTAAGCTTTATCATATTGCAATTCCTAATCAATCTTCTATTTGGAGGTCAAAGGTGGGTTTCATTAGATTTTAGAGGTGACAAAGCTCATGCCTAGGGTGTTTTTATGGCAAGAGTCAATTCTAGCCATGTTAGATTGAATAAGAAAATACACAAACTCATATGGTTAAAGAACCCCTCTAGGTTACACCCCAAAAGCTAGATATCTTGCTATTAGTTTAGATGGGGAGAAGAGGAATCATGTGTGGTAGAGGAGGAGAGTTTGAATATTTAAATATCCCCCAAAGGCTTGAATTTTATGTGGTCTTCACTAAACAAAATAACTTGACTTGGTATAATCTTCCATGTGTGGTAGAGGAGGAGAGTTTGAATATTTAAATATCCCCCAAAGGCTTCAATTTTATGTGGTCTTCACTAAACAAAATAACTTGACTTGGTATAATCTTCCGAGAAGGAATAGAGAAAGACCAGATAGGTACAATTTATGCACGATATGTGAAAAGACCAATAAACATCATGGACTATAACTACACTACGCAAGTTTAGAGGGAGATTGAACATTTGACTAGGTTAAAAAATGTTTGATTGATGGCATAGTTGAAAATGGTCTACGAGGTTGGTGTCATAACTCTTCAGTGAAGGATTAAAAAGCATTTCCTTTGATCCTAACTTGGGTATTTGGCTAGTAAGGAATGTCAACTTATTTAAGGATGGGAGAATTCTTCCTATTTGATGTTCTTTTATGAATTGATGTGCCTCTAAGGGTCTTAGTACTTTAAAGAGTTTTTCTAGACGACGCTACCTAAGCCTCCTAGGCAAATTGTTGTAGAAGAAGTGGGTTAAGGATGGTGCATGGGCATATTTTGATGGTGACCCTTAGTTCTATGGAGTAGAGAGAAGTGCTTTATACAGTGAATCTCATAACATCAACTTTAGAGTGGGGCATTGAACCAATTATCATGTTGAGCTAATGTTGCCTTGCATAATGTATTTGAAAAGGAAACATTGATGAGGAGAGTTCAAATTGGATCTCTATACAATCTATTGGAAAGCACTATTAACGAGGGTGTAATAGTTTTATTGTTCCTAAGGGTGGCAATTAATAAGACATGAACCATATTGTCCCTCAAGAGAAGACAATGTTAAGACATCAAAGACTGGGACATATTGGAGAAGAGCCTTCAAACATTACATGGTAAAGGTATGGTTGAATGTATGCCTAATTGCTCATTAGAATTTGATTTCAATGTACATGGTATATATGGTAAACAAAATCGTGTAAGAAATCTTGGAGTTGATACACAATGATGTGTTTGGACTTGTCCTTGTTCCATTAGTAGGTAAATATGTGTACTATGTTCCATTCATTGATGACTTCCAAAAGAACACATGGACCTACTTCTACCAAAAGAAATTTATGGTTTTTCAATAAATTTAAAGAGTTTAAGGCTCTTGTGTAAAACCAAACAGAGGAAAATAAATATGTTGTACACAATAATAGTGGAGAGTTTTGTGGAAATGAGTTTGAGGAATTTTGTAAGTAGTGCAAAATAACAAGGCAAAAGGCCACTAGTGGAAAAGGCAAGAAGTATGCTCAATGGTCCAAGGTTATCACGCTAACTCGAGGAAAAAGCAATGGATATTGCATATTACGTGGTAAATTAATCACCTACAACGATGTTGGTTAACAAAACTCTACATAAGGCATGGACTCATAGAAAACCCTCTCCTAAGCATCTCAATTTTGGTTGTGATGCTTATGTGCTAAAAGGTTATCAAATTTGAAACCTAGTAACAAGCATGATTGTTTACAATCGAGATGTAGTGTTTAAACAAGTTTAAACTATCCCTAAATAGGAAGTCCAACCAATACAAGAAAAACCAGAGACTGTAGGTTTGAGTTGGTGGGTTTAGGATCTTATTCAAAAAAAAGAAAACAAACAAAAAGAGGAAGAACCTTAACCTCTAACATTGAGGAGATCGTCTTAGAAAAGAAAGCAATCAAAAAGGTATACCCCACCTTATTTTCATTCTAGTTTTGTTTTATGTATCACTGATGATGCTCCTAGAACTATTAGTGAGGCAGTGGATTTAGAGGGAAATAAACTCTGGCAAAAGGACATGGTTGAAGATATGGATGCCTTGGATAAAATTGAGACTTGGGATCTACTTGAGTTGTTGGCTAGAAGAAAACCTATTAGTACCAAATGGGTGTTTAAGAAGAAGTTCAATGTCGAATCCAAGGTAGAGAAGTACAAAGCTCATGCAAAGGAACATTACCACATTGAGGGAATTGATTTTCATGGGATTTCTTTTGTTATTTTTAAATTAACTTCTATTAGATTTTTTTGTGTACTTTTGTTTCTTTTGACCTTGAATTACAACAAATGAATGAGAAGACGACAATCCTACATGGAGATCATAAAGAATAAATGTACATGGAAAAAACGAAATGTTTTGAAAAGAACGGAAAAAAGAAGTCATTTTGCAAGTTCAAGAAGTTTGTGTATGGATTAAAACAATCTCCAAGAATGTGGCATTAGAAGTTCGATAATTATATATTGGAACTTGGTTTCTTTTGAAGCAACTAATCACTGTGCATATTCAAAGCATGTTGATGATACTTTTATTCATGTGGTCTTGTATGTTGATGGTATCTTGTTGATTGGACCATAGTTCTAAAAACCGGTCGGTCTGGCTCAGAATCGGTCGAGCTAACTGAGTTGACCCTGTGCTCGGACCGGCTCAATAGAGAAATCAGTCTAAGGGCCGATTTGTGACCAAATCAGTCAAGTCAGTCGAGTCCGTTTTTGAGGCGTGACTGACACAGCCGTTTTGGTCACAAACAGGTCGTCTCGGCCGAGCCAGGCAAAGCCGGCCGCAGACCCCACTTTGCCTCAAAAACAAACTCCAAACTACAATTTTCTTTGTTGTTAGGGTTTTGCTCAGCCCTCTAACCCCTCCCTATCCTATTAAAGCTACCCAACCCCTCTCATATCCTCACATCTATCTCATTGCATTTGAGTGAGCATTTGTGAGGAATTTGTAAAGAGTTGTGGAGTTGGTTTTTGGAGCAGCTTTGAGGAGTCTTTTGGGCAAGCTTTGGAGCAGCATTGAGGAGCTTATTGGGCAAGCTTTGGAGCAACATTGAGGAGTTGGTTTGTTGGAGCAACATTGAGGAGGCTAGAGCCTAGAGGTATTTTTTTTTCCCTTCTAAAATCTGTCTTTGCTTTTTTTTTTTTGCAAATCTGAAAATGGAAAACATAGATTTTTGTGAAAGAAATGAACATAGAATGAGTAGTTTTTTTTTTTCATTTTCGGATTTAAACCTTTTGTTTCCAAGTTAAAAACTCAGTCCAAAATGGCCCCTAGAATGAAAGACATTGCTTGGGCATATGCTGAAATGGTTGATGATCAAATGCATTGCAAATTTTGTAAGAGAAAAATTAAGAGGGGTGGAGGGGGCATTCATAGACTAAAACTACACTTGGCTAGTCTTAGAGGCCAAATTACTCCATGTGAAGCACCAATAGAAGAAATTGGGGAAATTAGGAAGGAGTTGAGAGATCAATTTCAAAAGTTTGAGGAAGACAAAGCTAGGCAAAAAGAAATAGAGGTTGAAAGAGAAATATAAAACACATTATGGCTGCCAACCCAAATTTTGATTATGAGGGTTCTTCATCTATTCCTTGCATTGATGCATTAAACCCCTTTCGTTATGTTCCTCCCTCTTTGGAGTCTATTCAAGAAAAGGGTAAGGGTGCAACGAGAAATAAGGGTACTATCAAAAGTTTTTTCACACCCTCTTCTCCCTCTGATAGTGCACATGGTCCTAGTCCTACAAGTAGAGGTCAAGTGCAGCGCACTTTAGATCAGCATTGGAAGAAAGAATTGAGAGAAACTGCTTGTGATTACATTGCTAGATGGTGGTATGATTTTGATATTCCCTTCAATGCTTCTCGTTCACCATATTATCAACCTATGTTTGATGCCACATATGTTGTTGGAAAGGGCTTCAAAGGCCTACTATGCATGAGTTAAGAGGATCTCTTTTGCAAAAAGAGATTATGTCCATTGATGAATATTTGAAAGAATTCAAAAACTCATGGGCACATACAGGATGTACCATCATGTCAGATGGATGGACTGATCAAAGGAACCGTACCATCATAAACTTTCTTGTCTTTTGCCCACGGGGAACCATGTTTCTAAGATCAATTGATGCATCTGATAGGGTGAAAGATGGACACTGGTTTCAGCTTTTGGATGAGGTTGTTGAAGAGGTGGGGGTGGCAAATGTGGTTAAAATCATCACAGATAATGCCTCTAACTATGTTCTTGTTGGTAAATTGTTAGAGGAAAAACACCCAACCATCTTTGGACCCCATGTGCTGCACATTGCATAGACCTCATGCTTGAGGATATTGGTAAAATAGATTGGATCAAGAACACTATAGAGCATGGCAAAAGCATCACAAAATATATTTACAATCACTCATGAATTCTGAACCTGATGAGGAAACATACAGGGGGCAGGGAAATTATTAGGCCTGCCATCACTAGATTTGCAACACATTTTTTGACATTGCAATCTATGCTTTCCCAACATAGAAACTTGCAAAAGTTGTTTTCCAGTGATGAATGGAATGAATGTCAGTGGGCTCGCAAACAGGATGGCAAAGATTTGAAAAAGAAAGTTAATGAAGAAATATTTTGGAAAAAGGCAGCAGAGATTGGGAAGGTTGTTGAACCACTGGTTAAGGTGTTACGGTTGGGGGATGGGGAAAGATTGGCTATGGGCTTCATTTATAAGGCTATGGATCAAGCAAAGGAGCAAATAAGGGCAGCATACAAGGACAGAGTGGGTAAGTATGGGCCCATTTGGGAAATCATTGATCAAAGATGGAACAATCAACTCCATTGCCCTATACATGCAATTGGGTATTTTTTGAACCCAAGGTATCATTATAAAGCTCAGGAAGCAAGAGCTTTGACTAGGGAGGTTAGAGATGGATTGATTGACTGCATTGATCACATGATCCCCACGGAAAGTGACCAATTGCTGATACACAATCAAATCACTGTGTTCAGCAAAACCACATGTACCTTTAGCAAGAACCTTGCAAGGATTCCAAGGGAATCAAATGAGCCAGGTAAACAAAGAATTTCAATTTTCAAATTCATATTTTATTATTTTGCATAATTGTTTATAATTTCAAAGTTGGATATAATTTGTTGAGCTAATTGAAACTCATTACACAACTATGTTTTTTGCAGCACAATGGTGGGAGCCATTTGGTAGCCATTGTCCTGAATTGCAGAGGTTTGCAATCCGCATTTTGAGTCAAACTTGCAGTGCTTCTAGGTGTGAGCACAATTGCTTTGTCTTTGAGAGGATTCACACAAAAGAGAAACCATTTGGAGCAAAAACAGTTAAATGATCTAGTGTATGTCCAGTACAACCTCCAACTAAGACGCAACCAATTGCTGAACAAAAGCCCTGATTCAGATCCCATTGTGTTGGAAGATATTGATCCAACATCAGATTGGGTAGTGGAGACTTGTCCACCAGAGTTTGACTTTGATGAGGATATTGGTGTGGGGATGGACTTTGATACACAGGTAGAGGCTCAGCTCAATGCAGATCCACTAGTAGCAGGCCCAGGCCCAAGTCCTCCAGTTGCAGCCGCAGGCACTTCCTCTAGTCAACCACGATGGAAGCACATAACTCATCTATCTCAGGCTCAACGTGCTACAGTTCTAGTTGAGGATGTTGATGAGGAGGAGGAGCGAGTGGTTTCCCCCTCTGGTTCAGAGTTTGAGCCAAAGGATATTGCCTTGTCAGATGTCTAGCAGTAGTGACTATTCATGTTTTGTTGTAGAGGCCATTTAGAGCCTCCTTGGTTATGTTTTTTGTTATGATCTCTATATCATCATCATGTATGTACTTACTTGTTACTACTATGTATTGGACAGTGCACTGGGTGCAACTTTGATATCATGAATATATTCATGAGCCTACTTTGATCATATGTTGCCTTTTGTCTATATTGTGATGCTTTGTGTTTGAAAACATGAATGAAAATCTTTAAAATTATGTTTTTTTATAAACAAATTAATATTTAATGTATTTTTTACAAAGACCGAGTCATTGAAACTGAACTGATTGAGTCGATACCGAGTCGGAGTCGAAGTCAAAGTCGACCCTTGGTCGGTTTCGAACCCGAGTTGGAGTTTTAAAACACTGGATTGGACACAAGGAAATCATCAACGATGTTGAAGCTCAGTTTCTTCTAAATTTTGATATGAAAGATCTTGTTGCTAGAAATTTTATTTTGGGCAAGAAAATTAAAAGATCAAGCAAACAAGAAAGTTTGGTTGAATTACAAATGTAAACCGATGAAGGTTCCTATTCCTGTAGACATAAAGTTATCACAAATCAATGTTGCCAAACAAGTGTTATTAATGCACGTTATGGTTTGTACTAGACTAGACAATTTGAGTTCCCTGTGCAAGTATTATTAGAAGTCTGATGCATGCTATGGTTTGTACTAGACTAGACATTGCCCATACAATGGGAGATTTAAGCAAGTATATGTCAAAACTAGAGAAGGACCATTAGAAAATTGTAAAGAGGGTCTTCAAATATCAATATGGCACTTTAGATTACGCAATATGCTACCAAGGAAGACCTGGACCTCCAAGAGAGAGATATATATAGGGCTTTGTTGACATAAACTGGGTTAGAGATCTTGACCACAAAAGATCTACAAGTGATTTATGTTTTTAACGCACCTCATTGAGCAATCATTTGGATGAGCAAGAGGCAAGTCGTAGTTGCATTATCAACTACAGAAGTTGAGTGCATGGCAGGCACTCATTAGAGTAAGAAAGTTGTATGGTTGCAAATATTGTGTTTAGGTATGGGTTTTGTTCGAAGAGCAACAATGATAAGTTGTGACAACTCAAGTGCAATTTTTCAACAAAGAATCCTATTTACCGTTCACAAACAAAGCATCTTGATGTATAATATCATGTTGTTAGAGACATGGTTGAACACAATTAAGTGTTGTTGGAGAAGGCTGATAGCTTTTAAGAATGTTTCAAACTCATTGACAAAGTTTGTCAATACTAAAAGTTATCTTGGTGTAGAGAATCAATGGGCATAGTTTCCCTAGGCAATTGATTATAGGAATGCCTTCCAACCAACCCCATTTTTTCAAAGAAAACAACATGCAATATTAATTGCCTCTACCTAGAATTCATATGATAACACTGCAATCAACACCACTTAGCATGCTTCTTGCATTTTCCATCAATGTCATGTTCATTCTTTCTACAACTCCATCCAATTGAGGTGTGTATTGAGTAGTCTTTTGCCTTGCTATTCAACACTTATAAAATTCCCCAAATTCATTTCCATAGAACTCTCCCCCATTATATATCCTCAACACCTTTATTTTCTTCTCTATCTGGTTCTCTACAAGAACCATTTTTGCAAAGAAAACAACATGCAATATTAATTGCCTCTACCTAGAATTTATAGGATAACACTATAGTCAACCACTTAGCATACTTCTTGCATTTTCCATCATTGTCATGTTCATTCTTTGTGCAAATCCATCCAAGGTGTGTATCGAGTAGTCTTTTGCCTTGTTATTCAACACTTCTTATAGAATTCCCCAAACTCATTTCCATAGAACTATCTACCATTATCTATCCTCAACACCTTTATTTTCTTCTCTATTTCATTCTTTACAAGAACCTTAAACTCTTTAAATTTACTAAAAACCTTAGATTTCTTTCAAAGGAAATAGATCCATGTGTTCCTCTAGAAACCATTTGTGAATGAAATATAGTACAAAAACTTCCCTTGCGATAGAAGAAGCACAAGGCCAAACACATCACTATGTATCAACACTAAGATTCCTTTTACTCTTACAACGCAAATGGGAATCTTATTTGATCTTGTTTACCATACAGACAATGTTCATATAAATTAAAATCTAATGAGCAATCACACGTATCTTTAGCAAAGTCTTTTCTATGTAACGCTCAAAAGCCCTTCTCTCCAATATGTCCTAGCCTTTGATGGCATAGCATTATCTTCTCTCCTAGCATGGTAGGGGTCCCATTTGCTTCATTGCTACCCTCAAAAACAATTAAACCATTACAACAATCATTGATAGTGCTTCCCAACGGCTTGTATATAGTTCCAAACCATACTCCCCCCTAATTAACACCATTGTTCCTTTAACCATTTTAAATGTTTGCTTTTTCATATACAACATGCACACCATCATCAGTCATCTTACTTACAAACATCAGGTATCTAGCCAAATAGTGAATAAGCAAAACCCTAGGGAGAGTTCTAATCCTTCCATCTTTAACCAACAACTTGACCCTTTCACGTCTTATGATTTTGATTTTCAAGTCATCTCTTAGGAATCAAATGAAATGAAACACCCAAGTTGATCAACTATATATCCTAATCTCAATGTGTACTTGTAGGTGCCAAGTAACATCACCTCCTTTTGTGGAAGTTTTCATTTCAATGCAAGGGGCATCATCAAATCTCTTTTAGCAATATTCTTAGATCTACATTCTTTTTTATAATGCCCGTATTTACCACATTTACAACATTTCCTGGTAGGAAGTCCTAAAAACTTAGATATACCTCTAAATTTAGACTTGCCCCACAAAGACATATTTTCCTCACTTAAGGACGACCTCTAAAAGATAAAACATCCTTCGCCACAACCTCCATTGATTTTCTCTTCATTTCCTTTGATAAGGATGTAACTACATCCTCAAAATTTCATATGGATTTGAGTAAAACTACCAATTGTTACAACCAGATTATCCCAAGAGTCTAGCAAAGGTTATAAACTTATCTTCTTCCTCCATCTTAAAATCAACAAAAACAAGGGGACTTACCAAAGCAATTAAAGGAATTTGGATGCTATGTCATGGATTCGCCATCATCCATCCTTGAATAATCAATATAGATTCTTTTAAAGAAAGAACATATTTACAAGGGACTTTAGCTGGTACAAATTCCCTAACTTATCTCATAGCTTCTTTGCATTATCTTATACATAGACATTCAACACCAAATCTAAGAGGTAGAGTCAAATCGTAGTTCTCACCTTTTTCTCTAGCTTTTCCCGATCTTCTTTCAACATCCATTGAAAGCCATTGTTCTCTATCTACAAAAATATATTCCATCTTCAACTTCTATAACCCAAAGCTCTAACCATTAAACTTCTTTATTTCTACTCTTAAAGTGCTTGCTAATTTATTTACAACATTCACTATGCAAAACTCCCACACAAGAATAGATTTTTTACAATGCCAAGATACATTTGCTCTTCACAAAATGAGCCAAACCTTAGCAACAAAAACATCCCCCCTCAAGCCAATAACCTCACTTTGATTCCAAATGAACAGTTTGATAAACCTATGCAATAAAAGCAATACTAATAAAATCTAAAACATAAGAATAACACTGTCACATTCTCATAGTATACACGATATTTACTATGGAAATCCTTAATAGAGAAAACCAACCTATCTCATTGTACTAGCTTCATCACTCACAATACAATATTTAGGTATTCTGTACAATCCAAGACCATCCAAATTAGGGTTGTAATACAATCTAAGTTAACAAATTAACGGTTTTGGATGTTGCGGAAAACCGAAATATTGTATTGTGAACAATGAAGTTAATACAACAAAATAGAGAGAGGTGCAACCTTCAATTAGGTTAGTTTCCCGGTTAAGGTTCTCCACGATAAATCTTTTGTATATTGAGTGAATGTGCCATTGTTATTCTTACGTTTTAGTTTTTTTTACCATTGTATTTCTTGCACGAGTTTATCAAACTCTTAACTTGGCATCCGAGTGAGATTACTAGCTTCAAAGTGACATTTTTGTAGCCAAGCTTCAAAGGGTCTGCTTCAAAGGGTCTGTTGTTGGAAAGCTCCCTATTCTCAATGAGATTTAGGTCATTTTGTGAAAAGCGAGGGTATTTTAAGTCTACAATAAACCTGATCTTTAGTAAGAGCTTTGTGCAATGAATCTTGTGTAAAGAAAAATGGAAAGCAATTCAAGAATAGAATAGCTTCAAGTTATGCGAGCTAATTATGGCATATCTTCACGTAGATGGAGAAACCTATTAGAATGTCGAAACAAGAATGGGGAAAGCTAGAAAGAAAAGGAAAGAAGTACAACACCTCTACCTCTGAAATTCAATGTTGTATTTGCACACATGTTTCTTTCCATAGATACCATGCATGGTGTATGTGTAGTATTGCATGTGTTATCCTTAAATTTAAGAAGAAGACTATGAAATGCAATTCTTCATGTGTAAGTATTAAAGAAAGTTTAGATCTAAAAATAAGATACTTTGCTAACATTTTTTACAACATTCATTAACCTTTAATATCATAAGAAAAAAAAGTATATAGTAACCAACCTCTCCCACCTTATCTATCCTTTTTCACAAGTCTACAATAATCTACGAAGGCATTGACATAAGAATACAGGCAGACCAGACCAAGAAAAAGGTATCCAAGCACACCATTGACAATCTAAAGCAGTCTACTCATCATCTATCTTAGAAACCTCAAATATGATTTTCATTTGAGCTGAACCAGATGCCCATTTTGCATTTGTAACAATAACTTTTACAAATGCAGATGTCAAAGTTGTATCTTATTAATCAAGATATTCAGGGGTGTGTGAACCTATACTGGAGACATACAATTACATCACTACAGAGATACAGATATTAGTTCTGCGAAGAAGAAATTTCATAAATAAGAATGTTTGCTTTTCTTTGAATAAACTATACATGCTTTACTCTCATTATCTAGATTCTTAAAGTGATCCTACAACTGTTGAATACATCTTTCGTATTGTGGATATGGCTAAAATATCAACCATCTCCCCACAGAATTTACATCTAATACCTTAAGGATATGAGTTCTGATGAAAATATCAGCAATCTTTGTGCTAGAAGCACGACATATAAATGCAAAGCATCATTAACAAGCTATGGGAAATACTTTCATTCAAAGAATCGCATCTCTGATGAAAAATATAAACATACATAATGCCATTGCAACTAGATTTAAACTCAAGACGCTCTCCTCTTGTACTAGTGAATTTCGACAAGTTGTATTTTGTAAGTTAATGATGAGCCCAGCGATGTTAAGAAAAGTGAAGATGTTATTCTGACATCATATGACACTTCACCCCACCTTCCAATGAATAAGCTGCAATAGTATTGATAATGTTAAACCAATAAAAGATTGTACGAACATGGCATATGATCATATCTGGTTGTTAATTTGGGGCCAGGGCCAAAATCTATCATAAAATTCTTGAATGTGACATGCCAAACGTGAAGACAAAAATGCTATCGATTAATATGAATTGATATATGGTTCCTATCACAAAATTTCCACAACAATGTATACATAGCTGAAAAATGAAAAAACCAACGTCTTAGCTATAAAGTGTATTATTTCATGTGAAGTGTATTCACAACCTAGAAGCTGATCAATGGGGAAAAAGCCATCACTCTGAAAGTTGGGGAATTAGGGAAAAGTAAGGGAAAGTCATTTCATTTTATCCCCTAATGCCTTTAAGGCATAGCAGGACACAATGAACACACATTTAATCTCGCATGAATTCTCTCCGTGCATATCAAACACCTTGCATTGGAATAGGACTTGCAAGGACTGTTCCTCAGCACTCCAGCATGCAAGCTCTTTCATCTGCTCTATCTATTGAATGTGGTCTCAAGGATTTCCGTAAATGGAGCAGTCAGGTTTGGGATTCTATGGCACCTGTGCTTTGCTAGCCAAGCCGGCATTCAACCTATAGGGAAGACAGTTCTCAGTTGTGGAGACGCTTGTCTGGAATTCATATTATATTGCTCCAAATTTGAGAGGTAACTTTTGCCCTGGTTTCTGTATGTGGGTTTCTGTATCCTGGTCCTGACTCCTAGCATCAGAGTCTTGGATTTGACATCTTGGTTTCATCGTCTCAGTCAGTAATTTTGTATTTAGTTCAATGGAAGGTGCTCTTTAGCCTTTGGATTGCTTGTTTCCAGCGGTGTATTTGCCAGGTGTTTTCCCTTTGTGTGTGCATTTTCTGGAATTCCCCTTGTTTAGCATTCTGGAGGGATTTCTGGGTTGACAGATTCAATGCAGGAATTAAGCCCCAGAGGGCATGCAAGATACCTGTAACATCCTTCTCCTCTCTATTGGGTAGAGACACTTATTTGGGCTCGCCTTTCCAATTCTGATCTAGTTTTCAAGGAATTGTGAATTGGAACCAACAATTATGGATAACATCGATATTTTGGATCTTCGAAGAACCTTGAGAAAACACTAGTACATTCAATCAAATAGAAGCTCCCTGTTCTCAGTGACATCCAAAGTGCGTGAGAATAAGCATCATTGCGTTTCTCAGAATGCGACCATTATGAATTTATCAATTCAGAAGAGACAAAGGATAGGCATTTTGGATGCAGCGTGTTGGAACTTGGCACAAGTAGAATTCAAGGAAGAGGAGATAGTTCACCAACTGAAGGAACCCATGGACATCGAGTTCCAGAACTCAACCCCGTCAAATGTGGGTCAGAAAGAAGCTAATAGCCAACATATATTTCGTTACCTGTTATTTAAAGTTATTAGACTTTTGGCCTCTTTATAAAGAAGGCTACTTGCAAGCAAACATGGAATGTAATAACTAAATCTGTATCAAACTAGTGTTGCTTGAGAGTTTCTCATTTTGTCTTAGATTCTCTGGAACAGTCTTTTCAGAACAGTCCTTATGTAAGCTTGCTGTTAGATTGGCTACAGCACCCTGTTAACATAATAATATGCAGATTAGAGCATAAGAACAGTAGATATACACCTCCGAATGCTGACTAATAATAAATGCTCTGAAGTTGGTCTTAGCTGTCTGACAAGGAAAATCACCGTAATATGAGAATAAGAAATTCCATTATGAACATAAATGTTCTCCTGATAAGGTTTTCATATTTACCACCAATTTATATGGCTAGAAATGGCATATCTCTAACATACGCAAAAAAAGTTATCACCGAAGATTTCATATAAAGCAAAAACAAACAAAAAATACGTTATCACTGAAGATTTCATATAGCGCTATGCTTAGTTAGTGTTTTTAACACAAAATATGTGACTTTTGCTGGAAAACTAAGAAGAAATGGTCCCTAGGAATGGTAAAGTCGGACGCCAAGACTAGCAGCAGCTTTGTCACGCCCCCAACCTTCTCTTCAACTACATCACACCTTGTGAAACAAAACATTGGTTGTTACACGAACTGTCTAATGGAATGCTTTTTCTTCCAACTACCAATTGATCAAAAGAGACAGCATGGCAGCAATCTGGCCTAGAAAATCACTACGTACGTCTCCTTCAGCCCAAGCAACACTCTATGTTCTATGTGCAAGAGGTATTGGCGATTATAATTGCTAAATACATTGTGAACACGATCAAATCCAACAAAGAGAATGTACAGGTAGCTGTTAAAATCCAGATCAAAGAATGAAGGAGTCGATATCCCCTCCCACTGAATTGGGCGCTATGGAATCCGGATTCCTACAATCAACTACCTATATAATGAGATGCATTACCAGGCATTGATCCCTGGAATATAACCATAATGAGGGCAGCATTGGGACTAGCTGAAAACATATTAAAGGGCGAATTCATAACGGCTGTTTATATAGATTTGCTTCCAATAACAGAGCAGGTAATCATTTGAAATCACAAAACAAAAATGCCACCTAAACCAACCGCTAAAAACTTAGCAACTCTTCCTAACCTACTTCTGCACTTCGCAAAGACCCTGTTCTCGGCAAGACAGGGAGTTTAAACCGTGACCAGAAGTGCAGAAATTCTTAGAAAAATTTAAGCTTTAAAACCAGTAAAGATAAAATAGATAAGAAGATCAACCTAAAGAGGCAAAACCAAATAGATAAGAAGATCAACTTAAAGAGGCAGTTCCATACCTTGTTAGTAGCACCTCAGCATTTTCCTGTGCATATAACTGTCACTGCGTGATTTAAGCTTCGTGTAAGGTTTCTCTGAGTTATACTAACGTAGGTAGGGTTTTCAGTGTGCCTTAAACCCTGGGCCGTCATATTTCTAGGTATTAACACCTCGATTCGCTGAGCTGAAGGTAACCTTTTAACCTTCAAGTCTAGATTAAAAAGAAGCACCATGTCCCATCTGTCCATATAGGAAGGCAACATGACAGTTACATAAACTAAAAGTTAATGGGAATGGGACTATTATAAATAGAGGGTAAAGGGGACAAATAAAAAAATATATATATTTATAAATAAAATATTTTGTATTTGTGTTACTTTTATCAATTTCTATAAAATTCATAAGTATAAAAAATAATTGATTACTAAATTTTTTTTAAAGTATTTTTTTTAATTCTATAATTAATAAAATATTTATAGAACTCAAATTTGTGAAGGGTAATTTTATCTTTTAAAGTTTTATTCAATTTTATATTATAATTTTTTATATACTTTAATCATGTTTAAAAAAGAAATTAGAATCTTTCTTTTGGGGTGAGATTAGTTGAGATGAGAGAAAAACCCAAGGTAACCATTTAGCAAAATCTTGGTTAGTAGTGTCAAACTGTGAAAGACGAGCATATGGAAGGTTAGTGGAGGGGTAGGCATTAAAATATGATGGAAGGCAGTTGTTGTTTGGCATCCTAATGTCAACACTTGGAAGCACTTTATGAGGCCTCGGGAATGGTGAGTTTGTCGAGCTTTCTCCTCCTCTTTCAACGGGTTTCATTCTTCCGATGATAGTTTTACTCTCTGCCAAAAGGCTAGTCTTCCTATCGGGTGGAGGAGTTAACAAGAAGGAGGTGCATTGGAGGAGTTAACACGAAGGAGGTGTAATAACATCACGTTTTCAGCGAGTGGTTACGATTACCTATTCTCCTGGGTTATTCTGGTTACTATGATAATTGTTTTACTAGGCTTGGTGATTACTGGGGAGGTTACGGTCACGGGTCTGTTGTTGGAACGTTTTTTATTGTGCTTTGACGGTATCACCAGGTTGGCGTTTAATAGTTGGGTCTCAAGGTCAGCAAGATGGTTAAACAAAGCGATTTTGTCGACTTGGAACCGAAAGCGGAGGATATTTTGTTAGTTTGGGGGGTGGAGCCAACAAAGCAGAATCTGGTGAAGGCGGCTCTTCTACCTAGGTCTCATGCTAGCAGGGGGAGTGTCGATAAGCTGAGGTGGAGTCTGGTGGAGGGTTTTAGTCCGTCGAACGATGCTGAATTGATCGTGCCCATAAAATGTCCTTGGTCCTGACATAAAACGGATGGAGGGTCAACATGAAGCGCTTTTGTTAGAAGCTAGAACAATCAATTTCTCTCAATGTCCTCAAGTAAGTTTAATTTCTTTGTCAAACTCGGTTATTCTTGTTTTCCTTCTAGGGGCTTGGAGGATATTGTGTATGGCATTGGTTTAGGCTCAAAGGAGGGTTTAAAATCTTGCTTCACTTCTGGGGTCAATACTGAGGTTCTGGGGAAGTCTGGTCTGGGAGCTTGGTTGGGGGGTTTTGAAAAAATGTTTCAGAGTATTAGGCTTGGGTCTGTTCCACTCTCAGTGGTTCTAGAGCGGGCTGGTGAAGGGGTTAAGGGGGTCAGTTGGGGGACTCGGGAGGGTTTCAATAGCATTATATATGGAGAGACGTCATGGTTTATTGTCAGACAACTAGAGGTATCAAGGGGTTTTCTGGGGGGAAATAGTGAAAAGCAAGTGACAGAGAAGTGGGTTAATCTCTCGGAGCAATATGAAGGGGCACAAGCATGTCCTCTGCCTCTTTGTGGCGGCATAGTAGCAGGTTTGGAGCTAGGGAGAGGGGTTTCAAGTCCAAAAGAAACAGAGGAAGCATCCAATGAAGCGGTTCACACCACAAATATATCGATGGAATCGGGAGGTCATGCGAGGACTAAGCGCAAGAAATGGAAGGTGATAAAGGAAAGTCCTGAATGATCAGGGGGAGGATGTGACTATACAGTAGGAGGAGGGGCCATTGTCAGTGGAAGGTAGGGAGGCTCTTATACAATAGCAGGAGCCCATCCCTAAGGGTGACATAAATCAAGTGCAGGATGTGCAAGCTCCTACTGATCCCGCATCGGATTTGGCGGGTACTGCTCCATGCCTCTCAACTTCTATTGTAAATTCTCTTGATCATTTATTATATGCTATGAAGATGCCTGGTCCTTCCAAGAAAAATGTAAATGAGTCTATATGCATTAGTAACCTCTCACTGCCATGGATAGTATTATAACTACAATTCAAAACTCACTATTGACACTATCCCATACAACCTGAGACCCATCCCATGGAAAAAAGAATTGATGGCGGTTGAGACCTATGGTGGTTTGGGGATAAATCATACCCTGGATAAATCGAAGCGGATTAGGGGTTGTAAAACACATATTTCCAAATCTCAACTTAGGGCCATGCTTGATATTGCAGATGGAAAGAAACTTTCCCTAAAAGGGGCGCGTAGAGCAGCACAATCCCCTGACATTTTGACTAAATGATTGTGTTGTCTTTTAATTGCAGAGGTTTAGCTAATGCCCCCTAAAAAACTAGCTTTAAAAGCTCTTCTCCTTAAATATAGACCTGATGTGTTATTGCTTCAAGAGACCCTAGGGCAGGGTGACTTGGTTTTGGATACCCTTCTGAAAATTCTCCTGGGCTGGACTTTTGTGACTGTTGATGTTAGAGGAAGATCGAGTGGGTTGTCGATTGGTTTAAAAAATAGTGCCATAAAGCTTAATAATTCATGGACCTCTGAGATGCTTATTGGCGTAGAAGTATTTTCCATGGAGTTAGGCACTGGAATCACCATTGCGAACATACATGGGCCTTGCTTGGAGCGGGTGCATTTCTGGAATAACCTTCTAACAAAATCATTTATGCAAGATCCAAATTTGGTGGTTGGTGGTTGTTGTAGCCTAATTTGACTCAGCTAAAATTCAAGAGAGGTTCTGCGCAGTTCAAGGTTATTGAGGAACAATTGTTAAAATTTCAAAAAAGACTTGTAATATGCTCGAAAGGATGACCACAATCTCAATGACTATTCAGCATTACAGGTGCACCAGAACCAAAATCAAGGAAGCAGCAGCATTGGAGGTGTAATCTAAGCCATAGGAGCAGCAAAGAGAAAAGTGTGTAGGAGGGGTCAAGTCGGGCTCATTCACATGCAGAACAGTTCAGGAGCTGGACCGATGGCCGTGTTCAGAACATTGCACGTCGAATAGGGTCGAGTTGGGCTCATTCACAAGCTCAGGAGGGATTAGCGCGACAGGAAACCAGATAAGCTCAGGAGGGTTACACCGTGGAGCAAACAAACTAATTTCCCAAAGGCAGAGAAAGGGCGCATTTCCCTTGAACACTTAAGAGAGTTGGAGGAGGCGCAAAGGGAAAAACGGACGGTCGAGATCAAAGCACAAAACTGGAGCGGAGAGATAGATGACGGAGATCAAATCGCAAGTTTTAAAGAATAAGTGCGAAGGTAAATGTTGAATGTGACAAAGTGCAATATGCGATGTGGTGGGGCCCAATCTTAATTCGCTAATTGCAAGTTTTAAAGAATAACTGCGGAGGTAAATATTAAATGCGTCGAAGTGTGATATCCGATGGATGCGATGCGGTTTCAAAGGTGAATTCCAAAGGTTTTCAGATCTGGAAGTAAGTCATTTTCGTGTGTTAAACCGTGTCGGAGGAAGAAAAGAGCGTTATAACATAAATTTGGTGAAACACCTTGATAACAGAAGAAGGTTTGAACGCGGCCAGAGAGGATCGGGTAAGTGGCCCGATGCAGAGCAAAGGAGAAGAGAAGACTGGACACAGCAGGCACGCGTAGAAGAGGAAGAGTCGTGTATCAAGTGACATGATGACAGCGTTCGAAACACAAAATCATGGGCAGAATTGGGTGGAGATGCGTTTATACAGACTATTGGGGCATCACAACTGAAACGCATAAAGGCATAGGTAGAGTCAGGCAGAAGAGCAGATGGTGGCACTGTTGGAAGCACGACAGCTGGGGCAAGTTGGGTACAGGGTCGTTGTTGCATAATTGTGCAACTATCGCATCATAACGAGAAAGGACATCTCAGCACTTCGAAGGGACACATCAGCAATAAATCAGAATCAACAAAAGGATTATTCCAAGTGTGTTGTGGAGGTAAATCCCCTCTGCGGACAGAGGCGATCCCTACTAGCCCAGACTGGGTCTAGCAACAATCATTCACGCTATAGTGCAAGTTCCTAATTGCAAATAAACCAACTAGCGATGAAGGCTTACCTGGAATCCAACGCTGTCGCTTGTAGAGAAAGTAGCGCTCCCGTTCCCTAGCTCTGGCGGATCACAATCCTCACGATCTCCATGATCGGACACCTGCACACGTGAGAAACAAAACAAACGCAAGCGTAAAATCCAGTAGATGCAACTATATGTCAGTCAGAAAGGACATAACTCATCATCATAAACAATAACAAGAGTGGAACCATAACCAATAGTCGCTTATTATTAATCAATCAAAGGAAAATTACAACCAAGTTCTGACGTTGAATTCTCCTTCAGAGGGTCACCAGCAGAACATGTCTCGAAAATCCTGTCAAGAATGGGACAAACCTCTCTCTTCGGATCTTGACAATAGTCTCCTTGCTTGGATTTTACCTTAAGGGAATTATGGAGGCTCTTGCAGCATAAGGCTCTTGTGAATTTTGGAACTTGAAGACCAGCTTGCAATGAAGATGGGCAAGCTTTTATAGATGGAGGAAGGGGAGTTGGGATCCCTATAATCATGGGATTGGCCCTATCCTTAAGGAAGTTTCCATGAGAGGTGGCAAACCACTTCCTCTACATGGAGATCCGGAGCCAAACCTCCCAACTCAAGATAGATAGCATTTCATGAATTGGTTAGGATGAAACTTCCGCCATTTATTTTTTAAAAACACTCCTTAAATTGGCTGGTGCGAGTGCGACTCTGGGACAGAGCGCCAATTGGCGCGACCTCTTTGAAGGATTTTCCCCATTGGCGCGGGTAATGAACTGGCTACCCGCGCCAATGCAAAAAGGGGTGTTTTTAGGGTTTTTCACAAGGAGTTGTCTTCAGGGCAGTGAGAGTACATGTTCAGGGGAATTCCATGAAAGTGTTTTCAAGTTATGTCACTGCTCACAGGTCACGGAATGAGCCCTCCAATTGTGCGGGATGGGGAATTGTAGGGACGGTGACAAATTGCTGTGTAACAGATGCCCCCTAAAGCATGAGGCCCGAGAGAGAGAGAGGGGTGAAATGCTTTACGAGAATGTGTCCAACTGAAAACACCATCGTCGAAAAACCTGCGTAGAGAAGTACAACTGATATCTCAAATACATGATATATGAGGTATGGGCACAACCATCCATAACATAGTATACAATAATCCGGATCCAAGGCATGGACGCAACCATCCAGTGAGGATCGATAAATAGACTCAGGTATGGTCGCAGCCATCCAATCAGTGAGTCATGTAACTAATCATGATAATCCACGAAATCGCAGCCTGGATCGTAACAAACAGGAATCCAGGGTCTTGTGCTCCATCTCGACCCGAACAAAGTACAAGTTCAAGCATGCGAATATGTGAGCTGAAGTCGAACATGCAAGAACATCGCTTGATTACCAGCCAATGATGAAAGTTGTTAACAGACGCGAGAGGTACCACCATTAATGCCAATGGTCCTTAAGGTACTACAGGTACAATATACGACATGTTAACAATGAGCTGACGTCGAACAGCCGTAGAATCACTCGAACGGAGGCCAATGATGAAAACCTCGCGTCGAATGCGAAGAGCCTGCCATTGAGGCATGCAGGCTCCAAGGTACCAGAAGGAAGTCTCTAGATCAGCTTCCTGGATAATGAGCTGAAGTCGACAGGAAGTGACCTCGATCGAAGGTGGGCCATAGTGTTTCCCACATCATCGACGCGAGCCAGAGGAACATAATGTTTTTGTGAATCACGATCAGATGAGAATCAGAGGAAGGTTGAAACTTGCAGAGGTCAACTTCTCTTGAACATATAAATGACACGACAGTGAGTTTGGCAGCATTTGACATCAACGGATCAAAGGTCATGGTGACGAGGCAAAGAGCATATGAGAGGTCAAAAGGATTACCCAAACCCATGGAGGCAAGTGAAAAAACGAGATGAGATGTCCCCAACCCGACACGAACGCAGACAAGTGCCATGTTCAAGAGCGACATACTGCCGACACGACATTGATGCTGGTTCCATTTGTCCCCACCATTTCTGGCGAGTACCTCTTTGTTTTTACACAAGCTTGAAGAGGATACCATATGCTTGTCATATAAATCCGTCCTTCGGACGAATCCATCCTAGTACATTTACCGAGCCCTAGGAAGGAGAAACTCGAATAACGTCATGATTGACAATTTCCGATGTCATTTGGGTTTAACGAGTCTGACAAAGGAAGAACTCGGCGTCTTTTCATGTTTAGAGAGTTTGAAAAGACTGCTGAAAAGTAAACTCCAATGGTCCCTTTTCGTAAATAGTTCCTCAGGCCCGAAAAGGTAGAAAACTATGTCTGAGAAAACCTCCTAGTCGCGATAGGCTAGGGTATTCCTTTTTCGTAAATAATCTATCCTAGCCCGAAAAAGGGGTAAACGTATATTGGGTAGATGTCGTTTCTTGTCCACTTTAACGAGATCGAACCGATAAGGGACTCAGCAATCTTTTCATGTTTAGAGAGTCAAAAAAGAGCTAAAAGATGACTCCTCCTGGAGGAACGAGTGGTATAAAGGGTAGCAACTGGTTCTGGTGATGGTGGAACTGCTCAGAACAAGTAAAGGTCAAGAGGCTAGCTAACAAGACCACTCATCACAGCGGTTCCTAAGGAACGGGTAAAAAAACCAAGTGAAGGCATATGATCGGCCAAGCAGATAGTGACGATGGAGTGAGAAAACCAAGGCTCATCTGGCAAAAACAAGCTGATAAAATGGCAATCACAAGAGGTAAAATGGGAATGGTTTCATTTTTACACAAGCTTGAAATAAAAAAAAACTCTGCTTGAAGTCGGTTTCATTTTTACACAAGCTTGAAACAAAGATAAACTATGCTTGAAACCGGTTTCATTTTTACACAAGCTTGAAACGGAAACAAACTATGCTTGAAAAAAGTAAGCATGCCCCCAGCATAGTGACTCAATTCGAGGTACATGCCCCCCAAGCTTCAGTCCATATGAAAGGCAAATGGAGTGAAGGTTCAAGTTACGAGATCAAGAGAAAGACTCGACTGGGATTTTACGAGATCTAAACAAAGACTCGAATTGAACATGAACGTGTTTCATTATTTTAACGAAGTTGACACATTAAAAGAACTATCCTCAGGACACCTTTGTTTCTTTTTTTAAGGAGCTTGACACAAGACAAGGAATTCTGCTCCGACAACCTTGTTTCATTTTTTAAGGAGCTTGACACAAGACAAGGAACTGTGCTCCGACAACCTTGTTTCATTTTTTAAGGAGCTTGACACAAGGAAGCAAACTTTGCTCCGACCAACTTGTTTCATTCTTTAAGGAGCTTGACACAAGGGAAATAACTATGCTCTGAAAAACCTCATCATAATGAACAAGAAGTCATCGCTTCCAAGAGTTCCACTCTCGATGGAAGGAAAACATCCTGGAAGTCAGGACCCAATGCCCTCAGCACTTGATGCACAACGGCACTATCACTGAGTATAGGAACGGGGTAGGTAGCCACATAGTTGACCTGCGGTGGGGCAGATACAACGAGTGGATAAAAGCCAGGAAGGGATGATGGCGGGCCAGTTGCCACATCAGGACCAAAGAATGAAATCTGATCAATGGTCACGATCCGTCCTTCATGCGGAAAACAGACCACACGGAAAAGGGAGGAGACAAGCGCTCCCATGGCATAGGTGTAATCGCGCCCCAAGAGAAGATTGAAATCCAAGGGGCCTGGAACAACCATCACGTCCATATGGATGGTTTTACCTCCCAAAGTAACAGGCAAACTCGGAAGGATCCCTAATGGTTGACTCGTTCTTCTGTTAAATGCCAACAGATTCTGCGTAACAGGCGCAAGCGGCGGCGAGCCGAAAGCGTGCCAAGTAGTTGAGGATAAAATACTAACAAACGCACCTTCGTCTATAATGGTGTTGGGTACAACAGACCAAAAGCCTGTACTGTTATCTCGAAAGGCACATAAGATGGAAGGCGGTATCCCGCAAATTGACTCCAATCAAAGGAAGCGACCAAACTACTCGGAGGGGCTACCATCGAATCGAGATGGTCTTCCCCTGGTGTTACGGTAGAAGAATGAGCATCCTCCATGACCTCCATCTCGAAGGTGGGAGGAGTATCCTCCGGGACCTCCATCACGGGAGGCGGAGGAGCAGCTTCTTGAGATATAGGGGCAGAAGAATCTTTCTCCAAGTCCGAAGAATCTGATGAAACAAGAAGAACCTGAGGGAGGTGAGGTCCACTCTCAACGGAAAAGACCTGGTGCACCGTAGAATGGAACAGCTCAACCGATCCCACAACCAATGGTTGGTCAGGGATGGATTCCTGAATCTGAATTTTCGGGGGAGTGGGATTGACCAAGGATGATTCTTGACCAATCGTAGGATCAACTGGTGGAGGACTCGAAGAAAGTTGTTTATAACCAGCCGGGAGGCATGGTGTAGAAACAATGGAGTTGTCCAAAACTCTCTTGGCTTCATCCATATATGGACAAAGGTGAATGGCATGATGCCCTTCACACAACTTACAGGGATTGGTAATATTACCCTGCTTCTTAGGAGCCTTACCAGTACCAGTTGAATACATGCCCCCAACTTGACTCCCAGAAGCCAAAGGCAACGGTGGAAGACCGTTGGACCATACTTCGAGCACCTTGGGAATGCCAGGGCAATCTCGAAGAAGATGGTCTCCCGTGCACAACATGCAAGGGTATTTGACTTTCCGCGGAGGGTTGGAAGTTTTATCAATGCAAGGCTTCTTAGGCGCAATAGCCGCAGAGCTAGCCTCTCCTTTATCGGACTTCTTCTTCTTTGTCTTCTTCTTCTTCTTCTTAGCCACCTGGTTACTCGAATCCAGACTTTCGCCAAGCGAAGTAGAAGAGGAGGACGCAGAAACAGGTGAAGAAGGCGAGAGGTCCACCTTGGAATCAACATGATGTTGTTTAGGTGGAGGAACTGATTGAACAGTGGCCGAGACATTCGGGACCACAGAGGTTGAAAACAACCAAACAGGCAACCCAACAGTTAATCCAGGAAGGGACAACGTTGCCATATAAAGAGCACCAACATTTCCAAAAGGAGGAAAAGGACCCGGATTCCCATCGGAGGGGATTCCTTGGTTGGTGAACTCCGGGAAAGTTGTCATCAGAAACGATCTTCAGAACAACACCCTAAGGAAACTAAATTTAACCAGGAATATTTCGTGGGCAGTTAATTTTTTAAAAAACTGAAACAAAACTCTACCGTTTCATCTTTTAAGAGTCGAGAAATAGGAAAAAGGTGACTCTATCACTTTCAGATTGGAAACAAGCGTGAAAGGACAAGCGCTTGATGACCTTTTTCCTTTTATAAGAGCGAAAAGATCGAAATTACTACCGTGAACGAGAAAAGGTGTACGACATCTGTGAACCTATTGCACACCTTTGTTTCGAAAATGAAAGAGAACAACCAAGGACTTGACGTACGTGCAACTCATCGTTGTGTTCGTGTATCACGTACAGAAGTACAGCATCCTGCCCATGGATAAAGGACAGAAACTTGTTGGGGTTCCTTTTTACATACGTGACGTGCACGGGAGCACAAGTCCATACTCGTGCTGTCTAAAGCCAAGAGGAAAACGACAGCTACTAGGTTTAAAGACGCCGGAACACGTCTCTATCCTAGACCACTAAATGTTGCGTTAATGTTTCAATGCTGCCTTAGTGTAAATTGAATAAGTTTTAATGTTGATCTTCAATTACGTCAGCTTGTGCCCCACCGAATGTCACCCGACAATCTCCTATATGCAGCTATATGAGAAAAGAAAAATTTCAATTCGATGAATGCTATCTAGTTAAGGGAAGAGCTTCAAACAACGATGCAACATAAAACAACACCGCAAACGAAATCTTTTCCAAACTAGATGACTTTCACTATCCAAAAGTAATTTCAAACATTCAACGATGCGAATAATGCAATGTAATCTATGCAAAATCCTCTTTTTCGAAAACTATGCAATTGTAATCTATGCACAATTTCCTTTTTCCTTTTCAAATTATAAGAATGCACTCAATGAATTTTTCGATGAAATGAGAATCTACTTAATGCATGCTTTTAACGAAAGAGAATGCAACCAAAGCGACTTTTAGCTTTCAATCATTAAACAATGTGATCTAAGTTCAACGATAAATCTCAAAAATAATTTTCAATGCAATTTGATCTAATGCATTTTAACGAAAAGAAAACTATGAGACGAAAACTGAAAGGACGCAAATCTCCTTAATGAAGGATGAATGCAAAAGAGATGTAAACAAACACTAAGAATGCAATCGTTGTTTCAAACACTTTGTAACAAAATCCCTCAAAAGGTGACAAGACATATGAGGTCAAACACAAAGAGGACTTCCAAAGCAAGAGATCAAAACAAGGCATTCATTCCCTTTTATATCAAACAATCATGGAAAGAAGACATTTCAAACAATTAGCAATGTAATCTATGCTCATACAGTGAAAAGACCGGAAGGGAAAGACACACTGGTGAAGGATTTAGGGAAAAAGTCTCAATTTTCACACACCCTAAAATTGGCCCGACTTTGTCATTGACAACTAGTGCCAACTGGCGCGACTTGCTCATTGACAACTAGCACCAATGCCCAATTGGTGCTGGTTGCTATCTGACAACAAGCACCAACGCCTGAAAATGAAAAAACAAAGAATTTCTCCCAACCAAGACCAAACTCACCACTTCAAGCAGAATCTAAAACAAACCCAGAAGCAAAGTATTGACCAAAAGAAACTTTTGAACAAGGGAAAACCCTAGCACCTACAGGAGATGGCGCGATTGTCTGACTGTAATCCGCGCCAGACAGGGGATGGCGCGAGTGATGAACTGGAAACCTGCGCCAATTGGCGCGACTATCAGGCTGAAAACCGCGCCAATCAAGCCAACCATGAAAAGATGAAAATTCGAAAAAACAAAGGTCATATCTGATCCTCTGGGGCTGAACCAAAAGCCAAACAAAAAAAGAGCCAGCCAAAAGAGCCGATCAAGCAAGCAGAATCGAGAAACAACTGAAAAGACAAGACAATACTCCAAGTGTTCAGTTCATAAACCAAACCGGAGATTGACTGAAGCAGCTTTGATCTACTTCACAATTGCAGAGCAAGAGCATTTCGAGGCTATCTGGCTAACTTCAAGCTCCGTCTATAGTTTATAAAACAAAAAAAAACAAGCTAGCTCCCCAGCGGAGTCGCCAATTTGTTGTGGAGGTAAATCCCATCTGCGGACAGAGGCAATCCCTACTAGCCTAGACCGGGTCTAGCAACAATCATTCATGCTATAGTGCAGGTTCCTATTTGCAAATAAACCAACTAGCGATGAAGGCTTACCCGGAATCCAACGTTGTCGCTTGTAGAGAAAGTAGCGATCTCGTTCCTTAGCTCTGGTAGATCACAATCCTCACGATCTCCGTGATCGGACACCTGCACATGCGAGAAACAAAACAAACGCAAGCGTAAAATCCAGTAGATGCAACTATATGTCAGTCAGAAAGGACATAACTCATCATCATAAACAACAACAAGAGTGGAACCATAACCAATAGTCGCTTATTATTAATCAATCAAAGGAAGAATACAACCATAGTTCTGACGCTAAATTCTCCTTCGGCGGGTAGCCAGCAAAACACGTCTCAGAAAGCCTGTCAAGAATGGGACAAACCTCTCTCTTCGGATCTTGACAATAGTCTCCTTGCTTGGATTTTGCCCTAAGGGAATTATGGAGGCTCTTGCAGCATAAGGCTCTTGGGAATTTGGGAACTTGAAGACCATCTTGCAATGAAGATGGGCAAGCTTTTATAGATGGAGGAAGGGGAGTTGGGATCCCTATACTCATGGGATTGGCCCTATCCTTAAGGAAGCTTCCATGAGAGGTGGCAAACCACTTCCTCTACATGGAGATCCGGAGCCAAACCTCCCAACTCAAGATAGATAGCAGTTCATGAATTGGTTAGGATGAAACTTCCGCCATTTATTTTTTAAAAACACTCCTTAAATTGGCTGGCGCGAGTGCGACTCTGGGACAGAGTGCCAATTGGCGCGACCTCTTTGAAGGATTTTCCCCATTGGCGCGGGTAATGAACTGGCTACCCGCGCCAATGCAAAAAGGGGTGTTTTTAGGGTTTTTCACAAGGAGTTGTCTTCAGGGCAGTGAGAGTACATGTTCAAGGAATGCCATGAAAGTATTTTCAAGTTATGTCACTGCTCACAGGTCACAGAATGAGCCTTCCAATTGTGCGGGATGGGGAATTGTAGGGACGGTGACAAATTGATGTGTAACAAAGTGTATTATGTTTTCTTTGTTAAGATCAAAGCCACAATGGTGTCCTCGATTACAATATAATCGGTAGGTTAACAGTTTAGGCAGTTTAGGAATTTCAAGAAGCTCGAGCAGTTACAAACTGTTTTTTTTTGTATTTAAGCAAGGGAGAAAGAGTGAAGGGGGGTCCAAGTTCTGGACCTCTTGGGGATTACATTTTGTACTTCTTTTTCTTATTGGTAAATGAAAGTAGCAGTAAGTTTCCTGCAACTGTTGATAGTGATTCGTATTTCTTGTGCCATTTTGTATCCCTTCCTCTTTGAATGAAGTGAAGTAATGTAGCAACCGGTCTCTTAATTACATCTGTGTAAGAGTTAGATAACCTTAATTTGCGCTCCTTCACCCCAACTTTTCTCTCTTCACCAATTCTATCTGAAACTTTAAAGTGGTAGATTCTGCTCCTCAGCATATCATTTTGAGTGATGAAACTTTAAAGTAATAGATTTTGTGTTTACAACATATTATTTCGAAGTTTCCACTCTCTCCATGAATTTCCTCTGAAACTTTAAAGTGGTAGATTCTGCTCCTCAACATATCATTTTGAGTTTCCCCTGCAGTTCTTCTTTCCATTCAGATATCAAAGAACTAATAATGAATTGATGTAGGAGTTTGAGTGTTTATTCGACTACAACCTTACAAGCGGAGCCCTCTCAAAAACTACAGGAAACACAAACTTGCACCCAAGTTTTATGGCTCTTATCAAATTTGTCAAAATATTGGTCAAGTTGCCTGTGCCCTTGATATTCCAAATAGGGGAAAATTGCATGATGTTTTTCATGTTTCTTGTTTGAAGAAAAAATTGGGCCCTACAATTCATATACAAACATAATTATTCATTTTAAGTGAGGAAGGAAAGTTAGTATTAATTCCTAAAGACATCTTAGCAGTCCAAACTAAGGCCCTTCATTCAACATATGTCAATGAATATCTTATGAAATGAAAGAATCTTCATGAAAATGAAGCTACATGGGATAATAAGGAATTTAGATCCAAGCACAATTTTTTACCCATGCTTTGTGGTTCAAGCCTTTTAGGAAGGGATGACTAGTAATGACTCTAAAATTAATTAATTAATTGTTTATTAGCCACATCATCTTTTATTGTTTGTTTGTAGAGTTGTGACCCCTTCATTCTATTGTGTGTGTGTGTGTGTGTGTATTGTAATTCTCTTTTATAATATGATCATCGAAGAACATGTAAAATATATTATTTATTTGTAACAATTGTCTTCCAACATGGTCCACCATGAACTAGAAAGTGCTTAATTGGTCACCTTTGATAGCAATTCAACCAACCAATGCTTGAGTTGCTCATATGGTATACTCTTATTTTTTCTCATCTACCTTAAATATGTGTATACAATATTCACATAAAGTTACAAGGTGTGGTAAAGAACATTTATAACTAGTCTTTTATCAAGTGGAAATTTTCAATGGCAAACACTTTATGCCATTGATTGGACAATAGAGGTGGTGAGAAAATAAACCTTTGGATGGAAAAACAGAGGGGTGTGTCGCTCTTTTTTCTGAAAGAAAAATCTAACTTTTTATTAAGAGGATAAAAAGTTACAAAAGTAGATGCAATTAAGCATTCATGATCAAAACTAATATTCCACAATAACACATATAGAGAAACCAATCAATTGTGAAAGAAAGTGGAATAAACATCACTTCCTCAAAAACATAAGTCACAATAGATCAAATTCCACCCACCGGGCCTCTCCAATATTTACAGGAGAAAACAACCCATTTAGCATAGAAAAATAAAACTTTTAAAACGTTGTTTTAGAAAAAAAGAAAATTTCCCTTGTTATGTATACAATTGTTTATTCATAAATATACCTGTGGGTAAATAAGAGCAATTAGGAGCAACAACAACCCGTTGAATACCCTCAACCTGTGATGAAGCATAAAACATAAGTGCCCAAAAATACAAAAAAACAAGAATTGTATGATGTGCATTAAACCAAGTTTGGCGGAATATCAGTCTCAAAAAGTTGTCCATCCACTAATTCCACTATGAGCCAACTGCCCATATCCTATTGTATACCTTTCCTAGAAAATAATTCCACTTCAACATTCTGCTCCCTGTAGATATGACAGATAGTGAAATCAACAAAACTAGATTTAAAGAAAATAATTTCTTCTAAGATAGGAATCAAAATAAAATTTTGACATCTCTGCACATTGTTTGTCCAATTTATAACATTCAAGGAATCACCAAAAATATGGATAGAGGATATCTTCAACTGTCTCAACCAACACATGATAATTTTCAGAGTTTATAGTTCAACATAATTATTAGATCATGTACCAATGTTCACAAAAGCTTTAAGGACCTTGTTTTTGTTTAAATGGATAGTAATTCCAACACCACATATATCTTGTGTATTTGAAGCACCATCAAAATATGCCCAAGGAACATTTTCCCTGATTTGTTCCTCTTTTATGATCCTAGTATTTAGGTTGTGGGAGGATTGAGGAATCAATGCATAGACAGAGGCACATTCAACTGCAATAGTATATATAACTGAAGCATGATCTTGAAACACCCCTTTATTCTGAGCTACCAAATACCCCAAGATATAATCAAGGGTAAGTTCCTATATTGTTCATCATTTGTTGAGAACCACTAGTTTTTCCAAGCTTCCACAATGGAAGCACCATTCCAATTTAGTCTAATTCCCAGCATATTCAAGACGACTTCCCAAGTATTAATGGTGAAGGGACAACTAACAAACAAGTGTTGTATATATTCTTCAGATTCCTTGCAGAGTGTGCACTAGCCTGGACCATGTTTGTTTCTTTTCTAATGATTATCCCAAGTAGGCACCCTGTTCTTAAGGATACACCAGAAAAAGAGTCTAGACTTTGCAAATATTTTTAGTTTCTAGAGCAACTTGTGCCACCATGATTGATCTCCTCTTTCCTAACTAACCATTTGCATAATAAAGCCAATTTTTGGAGCATAAAGTCCACTGGGGTCATGAACCCACCAGAGCTCATTCGTTCTATCCCTGATCCTAACGTTTGTTCACTGCAATTCCTGGATATAAGCATGCCAGACTTCACCATAGTAGGGTTCAAGGATTAGGTCCTCCGCTGATTTCCAACCTTGGTTCTAGAACGTTGTGCCTTCAACATTTGCAATTTGATTGAGAGTGTAGACCCCCTGTGAGATTAGATATAGACCTCGTTGCATCCTACCCATGGATCCACACCAACTTTGAGCCTCCTACCATCCCCAACATGCCATGACAAACCATCTGCAATGAGATCAAAACTTTCTATCGTGGCCTTCCAAATTACTAAACACTTTTTGGGATTTTTATCTGGAACCTGTAACTAGTCATCCATGGGAATCAGGTCTATATAATTTCTGTTGATCACTGATGTCCAAATATTATCCATTGTTAATAGCCACCAACCTAATTTTGATGCCAGTTATTTAGTGAAAACTGGGAGATCATTAATGCCCCATCCACCCCAATCCTTTGGCCGTGCAGTTTTCTCCCATTCCACCCATAGCATAACATCTTCCTCGTTTGATCCCACCCACAAGAATCAACACCTACGATTCCTTTCGGTGCCCTGGTAAGTGCAGCCCAGTAGACATGAATAACCATTAAGACAAACTTTATAAGAACCAGCCTTCTCACTTTCGAGATCCACTTGTATCTCCAGTGTTTAACCCACTTCTCAATTTTAGGTACTAGCCATTTCCAGTCAATTTTTTTGTATGCATCAGGCTTAAGAGAAAATCCCAAATTTTTAAAACTCTCCGACATGTTTTTAAACTCATAAGGAAAAACTTCTTTTATACTAACAATCTCCCCTCCCGAGAGACCATTAAAAAAATCAAGGATTTTTGGTCATTTATGAGCATACCCATGGCTTTCAAAAATAGGTCTAAGACCGATTTCAATTGGAATAAATCACCCCTTGTTCCATCACAAAAAAAAGTATGTCATCCACAAAAAGGAGGAGGGTTATGAATAGATTTACCGCTACTTCAATTCCTTTTAAGGCCCCCCTTCTGGAAGCTGCATGAATAAGTTGAATTAACCCTTCAACAACAATGAGAAAAAGAAGCAGAGACAAAGGGCATCCTTGTCTTAACCCACACTGATTGTGGAAAAAGGAAGAAGAAACTCCATTGAAGAGGACTGCAAAGCTTAAATTTGTGATACATCCCATTATCTAGTTTACGAATCCAATATCAAAACCAAAATGACTAAAAAAAAGGCAAAGGTACATCTAGCTAATCTTGTCATATGCCTTTGATAGTCAATTTTGACGATCATTCCCTTCTTCTTCAATTTTTTTATATTATGCAGGGATTCTTGAGCCACCCCGATGGCTTCATGTATCTGGAGACCATCAAGAAACCCAAACTGCTCCTTACATATGTTCCTAGAAAGGATTGGTTTGAGGCGAGTAGCAATGATTTTGGTAATAACCTTGTAAGTACAATTGCATAGAGATATTGGCCTAAAATCATCAAAACTTTGGGGGTCATCATATCTTGGGATTAGAGCCAAGAAAGTCGATTTTAGGGGCTCATGGAAAAAACCCTTGATTCGAGATTCCTCTACCACCCCTATCATGTCGTCCCCTAGAAGCTCAAAATTTTTTTGAACAAATTCCATTGACCATCCATCAGGCCCCAGGCTCTTTTATTTTTGCACTGACTTGAGAATCCTTTCCACTTCCCCTTTTGAAATAATGGCCATGAGAGTGTCATTATCCTCCTCCTCAACATATCTAGGGAAAACCTGAGCTAAATAGATGACTTGAGCAATAGATGCTTTCTCCAGAGCCTTAAACAAAGATTTAAAGTGTGAGCATCCTAAAGATGTCAGTTCTTTAAAAGATTTTGCCACTCCAACATCTTTCTTTTTAATTTCCCAAATTGTATTAGAGTTTTTCCTGCTCTTTGCATAATTTTGGAAAAATTTTGAGTTTTCATCGCCCACCTCCAACCATATAGCCCTACTCTTTAGCCTCCATTGATCTTCGGCATCCTTTAAAAAAATTCTCCTTTCCGCTTCCATTCGAATTAGCTTCTCTTTTTTTTCCAAAGACTCATATCCATCCCCCTCCAAAATTTCCATAGTTTCCAGATCTGTTTCTATATGTTTTAAAACAACTTCCTTCCTTTTCTTCTTTTCCTTTTCCCATAACATCATTATCTGTTTCAATCTTTTTAAGTTATCCATAAAATACTGGGTTAGTGATAACCCTTGGGATTTCCCTTAAGGCCTCCACACCTCTTTTACTAGGTTATTGAAGGATGAATCTCTGAGCCAGGAGGAGTTGAATTTAAAGGGTGAACCTAGCTTCCTGCTGGCCCCTTTTAATCCCATAAATATAGAAAAACGATCAAATTCCCCCCCAATATTGATCCATTGCCTAAAGAAATGGATTTGGGTTGCAAGGTCCTCCTTTATCAAGAATATATCCAAACGCTTTGCCACCCTTGCCTCATCCACTCTTCGATTCCTCCATGTCGGCTTGACTTTTATCAGATCGACATCAATGAGACAACCCATCCTGATTTTATTGAGAAATAAATCAGCCAAAGGATCAACCTAAGCCAAAGGACCTCAAGACTCTGACAAGCCAATTGAAAATTTTATATCCCCTCCCAATACCAAATTTGGGTTATTAAACAAAGTTTTGGCCAATAAGTTATTCCAAAATATGATTGTTTCATGCAAGGACCATGCACATTAAGAAGGGTAAGATTTATACAGAGTTCAGATGAGTAAACTTCAGCCCCAATAACCAATTCTGAACCCCATGAATTTATGATATTATTCTTACTGTCCCATAAGGTCATCATTAACCCTCCAGATATTCCTTTTGCATCGACAGATACAAATGACCAACCAGGTATCAACTTTTTCAAAAAATTGTCATTGAGTCTCCAATACCAAGAGTTTCTTGGATCATAATGACGTTTATATGAACATAATTGAAAATATTTTTTAAAGCCAACTTCTTTCGGGTGATAGATAAACCCCTACAGTTAAAGGACATAACAATAATTTTGACACCTCCACTGTGGCCTGTGTTTCTCCAAGCGCCCCTTTTAGTGATAGTTGTTTCCCATCAGCTATGTCTAATTTAGCTCTTAATTGGGCTTTTGAGAAATTTGATTTAAGACCCATATTATTTGGAGGAAAAAAGAGATCCTGAATGATCCCAATACCTCCCACATTATCAACAATTAACTCTTTCTTTTCTTTGGGTTAGAGGTTATAATGAGGCTTCTCAGAGGTCAACACAGAAGAGAAAGGCCAAACCATACTAGCAGAGGGAAGGTCTGGAAGGGATAGTTTAGGGATTGAGGTAATTAAACTTTCTAATGCTAAAGAGACATTACAATTAAGAGGAGAATCCACCAAAAAAATACTGGAGGGAACAGGCCTGAGCATATCATCCAACATTAAATTTAACTAATTAGAATGAGGGGAAGGCGATAAAGGGAAAGTACCCGCATCTTGAGGTGCGAGACCCATAAGCTCCACCTCTTCCTATTCTTCCCAAGCAAGATCAAGCATTGGTTCATTATGATTCCCAATGCCACCTGTTGAAACAATCTAAGCATCCATATGAACTGATACTTCAGGACCTTCATTATGGACCTCCATCTATATCTCCATATGAACTGGAATCTCTACCTGTTGATGCCCTCCATCCATCGGATAATCCATCATTTCCACTTCTTCCCGAGCCCGACTGCCATTAACCCCTTCTCCCCTTTATTTCCTCTATATTATGAAACCCATAGGGCAGTCCTGAGCAAGGTGACCATGTTGATGGCATCAATGACACCTAAATGGCAGCTACTCACAATCAATAACTTGAGACAAAGTATACCCCTGAACCTGGATCTGCATAATGTCCGCCAAACCCTCCCTTAGATCCAATATAATTAAAATGAGAGCAACCTCCCTTTCCTTTGTCAACTGGAAGGACACATCAGCTTCCAGAAAGGTTCCCAATTTATTCTCAATAACTCTTAATACATATAGCGACCAAAGTTGTGGAACCAAAGCCTGGAGGCGCACCCACACTGAGATTTATTTGAGTCTCTTTCTTTGTGCATCAAACATATGAGTCCATCTTTTGAACAACTCAATGTATTTCTAAAACCCCAATTACGGTCTAAAACCCAATCCACCACTTCCCCATTTGTGAACCGTACCATAAACTAGCCTCTGGTTAGAACAATAACTTCAGTTTGAGTATTTGGGCCTTCTCCCCAAGCCTTTTCGGCCCATTACTTAATGAAGTTAGCAGAATATTTCCTGCCTTTAGTCCTCCCCACCATAATTCATTCTTAGGCCTCCAATGCCTCATCCATATGAATGTCTACACTAAGGATAAAACTGGGTCTTTCAAGTTTTTTCCTTCTTCCTCTTCAATCCAGAGGACTGGCCATTCTCGGAATGTATTAATTTCGGATTCCCCTCACCTTCATTGGTTTCAACCACTGGATTTTTCCCTATAAACTCATCCTGCACTCGATTATTTTGCAAAATATCCCCAAAAGCAGATGACTTCCCAAAAAATACATAGTTGATATGATGAAACCTCTCCCCGACCCTAGAGGGTCAAACCCCAAAAGCATGCTCTACCCCCTGTGATGAGGCAGAAGGGAATCCAAATCCTTCCCTTCCCAAATCTACTAAAATATTTAGTTCCTCTACATCTGTAAAGATGGTAACCCTTTTAAGACAGACTCCCCAAGCCTCTCTTCTTGTTTCAGTACAGGGAAAGTTTCTAGGAATTTGAGTGCCCTTAGAGCTACTGTAATTTTGCATGGGTGAGTGTGGTTCAATATTTTTCCTGAACTAGGATCTTCTGACTCTAGAACCTCCATAAAAAATAAAAAAAATTGATACACTTGTCTCTACCTATACCATTGTACTTAACAGTATCCTCTAAACTCCCATATAAGAAACCAGAGACAAGAGTGGCAGGAGGGGTTTTTGGACTTACCAATTTATCCACCAACGACTCTTCTGTTTGACCTACTAGTGGCACCACATTAACCTCGTGATCCAGTAAATCGGTAGCAAGAAACTAGGAAACCCCCTTTGGTGGAAAATAATTTTCCTCTTTCAGTAGCCCCAAAACACCTTTGGTGTTCCAGTCCACTCCCACACCACTTATTTTGCTAGGTGGAGACCTAGTTGGCAATTTTTCCTTCTCCAGATTCAGTAAGGTAGGATCTAAGCCCCAAACTAACAAAATCTCTTTGGGTTTTGGCTCTAAATCCACATAATATTTCGAATTAACCATCATTACTAAATGTTAAGATCATGACTGGTGATGTAACCACTTCCAACGAAAAATCCAGAGACAGCACATGCAACAGTTATGTGCAATAAAGACGACAGACAAATACTTTGTTGGTGGAGAAAAACAAAACCAAAATAAGCACCCTCCTAATTTGGTCGAGCGAGGTAATACAGAAGTCATTGTTCACGTTCCCTCGTGCATTAATGACCCTACCCCAAACTTTCCGCTTGTTGTCCTGGTTTTGCCGCGAATAGCCATTTGGGCTACTGGACCTGCCACACCTCCTTCCATTCATTCTTCCCAAAGCAGTTTTTTCGAAACCCTAGGCACCTTCGTTTCTCTCGTAGTGCCTTCATCCTCCCCTCACCGAAGCCCCTGAAGTGGGTGTGTCGTTCTACTCTACACGAAAAATGCATTCATGTCCTTCTCCATGTAGAAGACAAATATGCAATCAAATCACAAAACTAAAATTTAATGGCACATGGACATTGCCCTCGAATATTTTGAACTTGAACGTAGATTTACATTGTGGACAAGGTAATGAAATTGCAAACATGGACCTACTCGAGAGACTTATTTATTTATTTTTAACTCAAATTTTGTTTTTTGCAATATATAAGTGCAAATTATTATTACATAAAACTCTCTTCAAACATCTACTCAAACATGGAGCAGATAAGTGAAAAAAAGAGAGCATGAGCTTGGGGTGCATGTGAGGCCTCCATTAGTATATTGTAATAGGTTGGTCTCATTTCCTAATCTAAACTTGAGAATGAGAGTATATGTTGTTAAATACAATAATGTTGAATTTTGCAACAAGAAACAATGAAATTGGAATCCATAAACAACATGACAACACCTACACTAGTATGGGACCACAAGTCGTGTAGTGATGGGTCCAAGTGATACATTAGTGTGTAATTCAATTTATTTGATAAATTGGATGCGTGTCAAATTTAATTATCCCTTAATTAAATTCGACAATAAAATGTAATCTTATCTCATGATCACTTGTAATAGTTAACTGAGTGTGATAAACTCAGTTAGTTCATGTATTTCGAGTTGAGGGTGGTTGGTGAGGCATGTAAAGTAGTTTTATTAGTTATGGAGTTCGAATTGCAATTAGCACATTAGTTTAATGCATGTGTAATCAGATTACTCAGTTAAGTGAGTTAGAGTCAGTTGAAGTAGTTGTAACTGTTTGTTGCACTAGTGAGAGGTCAAGTGAATTAAATATTATTTAATTCACAATCAGTGATCTGCCATGCAACTGATGATTTACTATTAATAGCTACATGCATGTGAGTTCCAGTGGAGACCCAGTTGAGACAAAGGTGAAAGGGAGGTTAAATATCAGTTGTGTGATTATTAGATTTCTTGCATGCAACCAAACATCCATTGGAGTGTCCATGATCCTAGTGCAATTGAGGAAGGCTAAAATTCCTAAAGAATAGGGATTGCATTCATCCGGAATTGCGCAAGCAAGGTAGGCTTTTTAGAGGCTGAGAATTGGCTAAGTGTTGGGGAGTTTTGTCCAGGACAGTGTGAGACAATTAGCAGATTGTAGAAGACTCTTGTGAGAAGAGTGCATTGTAACTATTTCATGATTCCTTGTGGAATATACAATATATGATAGAGAGGTTTTGAGCAGTAAGCTTTCCCTGGGAAAATATTTGTGTTGTGGTCTGATTTTCTTCTTTCTTTACTTGTTTGTGATTGTCGATTGTGTTTGATTTCTACAATTTATTTGTAGAAGCGATTCAGTATCTAGCTTTATTACATTGTTAGATCAGATTGAATCCATTGATATACATATGTTTGTATAATTTCTAAATGGTATCAGAGCACAGGAAATCACTATAGTGGAGGAGAAGTTGAGTTTGTGACTGAATAGAATTTGAATTTGTAGAAGACATTCTTGGTGCTATAGGCGATTTAGGATCGAAATGGATTTCAATGGCCTGAGATTGGAGTATGCACTCGAGGGCAGCTCTAAATATATTTCTTGGAAAGACAGGATGGAGGAATTACTGGAGGACAATGGGTTAAAAGAATTCATCGACAATGATGTTCCCAAACCCGCTGTAACAGATGCTACAAATATTGATGCTTGGCAAAAGAAGGTTGCAAAGGCGAGGATGATATTATTGGAGGGTGTACGAGACCACATTGTCTCAAGTATCCATGGAAAAGTGACACCATATGCAATGTGGAAAGCTTTGACAGATCTATTTCAGAGCAGCAGTGATCATAGAAAATTGGCACTGAAGGATAAACTCAGTAAGATCAAAATGGAGAAAGGTGAAACCATGCCAAAATATTTAACAAAGTTTGTCCAATGTCGGGATGAGCTTGGGAGCGTTGGAATTACTGTCGCCGATGATGGCTTGGTGAGCCTAGCTCTTCTATGACTTCCCAAGAGTTGGCATAATTATCAGGACTCTGTCAATGGAAGGGAAAAGCTGCCAGATTAGGAACGATTGTGGTCGAATTTGGTGCAAGAAGAATTCAGGCGGAATACCAGGAATGGTTGTTCATCTAAGAATGATGATGAAGAAGATTATGCTTTGGCTGCCAAGGCGACGAAGGGGTAAGGAAAGGAATTCCATTCCAAATCTGAGTCTGGTAAATATGGAAAGAAGCGCAACATGTCCAGAGCGAAGTGTTTTCACTGTCATGAGCATGGACATTATGCCACTAATTGTCCACAAAAGAAGAAGAACAAGAAGGCTTCAGGATCTGCAGCTGGTGAGGCTTTGGCCTCGCAATTTGAGCTTGAATTCTCGCTCATTGCATGCATGGTGTCAAGTACAATGGGATCGGTGTGGTACTTGGATAGTGTTGCATCCTTTCAAATGACGGGAGACAAATAAATTTTCTGTAGCTTGAAGGAGAGGGACCTCCAGATGCATATCGAAATGGGTGACGACGGGCGGTACAGTGCTACTGGAATCGGTACCATTACCTTTGAAAGATAGTCAGGTAAACCCTTTCAATTAAAATATGTAATGCATGTACCAGGCTTGAAGAAAAATTTAGTCTCAGTTGCAATTTTGGAGGATAGAGGCTATGATGTTGTTTTTTGTGAAGGAAAAGCTTTCCTTCGACACAAAGCCACATGACAAGCCAAGAATATTTGGATTCGTGTGAAGAATCTCTATAAACTTGATGTAGATGGTTGCACAACATTGATGGGTAAGGTAGACAAAGTGGTGAGCCGGGATGAGGATGAGTTATGGAACAAGAGATTGGGCCATCTACACCACAAATCTTTGAAGGTCATGCAATAGATTTCTAAGGGTCTTCCAAAGGGTACTCTTGCACAGATAGATGCATGCAAGGGATGTACCATGGGGAAGTGTGAGAAAGCCATGCAATTGTCCCTTGAGAGGGAGCTAGATTTGCAAGCATATGAGGAACTCTTGGTTCCAAAGAATGAACCTCAAGATGTGGAGCAACCACATGTGGATGATTATGGAGTGGAAGAAACCACTCAAGCAAAGAAATTTCGAGCCAGATGGGCAGAGGGAGTACATGCAACTATACCTCTAGGTGCGAGGTGGGGCGATGTGCAAAATTAATCCCAAGAAGAAATTTGGGAAGGGTTCATTGAGATGGTGTGTCTCATGGATCGAACCTGGCTACAAGGAGCCCACAGTACAACAATAGCAGGATCAGTTAGATTGATGCAGTCATATGTCAGGAAGATATAAATCAGAGTGACAGGTGTCGAATATTGGAGCGCAAATCAGAGTTGGAAACAATGTAGAGTGCATGGATGTAGATGTCAGCAACGCTGAGAGTCCAGTAGACAGGTGCAGTAACTAGCAATAGTCAGAAGACTCTGATGATAGATGCATTATACTGATTCAACTGTTTGGAGGCTATTCAGTTTCAGAATTGTTGCATGCAAAAGTTGCATGTGCGAGAAACACTAGAGAAGTGTTGCATGCAAGAGTTGCATGTGCGAGAAACACTAGAGAAGTGTTGCATGCAAGAGTTGCATGTTGCATGTAAGAGTTTCATGTCGCATGCAAGAGGTGCATGTGCGCATGCAAGGACATTCCTTTCTTGTTGAGAGGAAGTGTTGAAGTTTGCAATAAGAAACAGTGAAATTGGCATCCAGAAACAACATGACAACACCTACACTAGTATGAGACCACAGGTCGTGTAGTGTTGGGTCCTAGTGATACATTAGTGTGTAATTCAATTTATTTAATAAATTGGATGTGTGTCAAATTTAATTATCCCTTAATTAAATTGGACAATAAAATGTAATCTTATCTCATGATCAATTGTAATAGTTAATTGAGTGTGATAAAATCAGTTATCTCATGTATTTCGAGTTGAGGGTGGTTGGTGAGGCATGCAGAGTAATTCTATTAGTTATGGAGTTCGAATTGCAGTTGGCGCATTAGTTTATTGCATGTGTAATTAGTTAACTCAATTAAGTGAGTTAGAGTCAGTTGAACTAGTTGTAAATGTTTGTTGCACTAGTGAGAGATCAAGTGAATTAAATATTATTTAATTCACAATCAGTGATCTGCCATGCAACTGATGATTTACTATTAATAGCTACATGCATGTGAGTTCCAGTGGAGACCCAGTTGAGACAAAGGTGAAAGGGAGGTTAACTATCAGTTGTGTGATTAGTAGACTGCTTGCATGAAACCAGGCATCCATTTGAGTGTCCATGATCCTAGCGCAGTTGAGGAAGGCTGAAATTCCTAAAGAATAGGGATTGCATTCATCAAGAATTGCGCAAGCAAGGCAGGCTATTTAGAGGCTTAGAATTGGCTAAGTGTTGAGGATTTTTGTCCAGGACAGTGTGAGACAGTTAGCAGATTGCAGAAGACTCTTGTGAGAAGAGTGCATTGTAATTGTTTCATGATTCCTTGTGGAATATACAATATATGATATAGGGGTTTTGAGTAGTAAGCTTTCCCCGGGAAAATATATGTGTTGTGGTTTGATTTGCTTCTTTCTTTACTTATTGTGATTGGCAATTGTGTTTAATTTCTGCAATTGATTTGTAGAAGTGATTCGGTATCTAGCTTTAGTGAATCGTTAGATCGGATTGAATTTATTGATATACATATGCTTGTATAATTTCTACACATGGTAGTTGTAGGGTGTGTCCCCATAACCCTATGATTAGATATTATGTTGCCTACATCACAACCACTAATGGAAACACAACTTATGATTTGATTTGCATGCAAATTTCTTTATGTGTTTGACCGTCCAATACCAAAGTACAACATAACATACTAAGATATTATATAGATTCTAAAATTCTTGTCAATAATTTTTTATTATAAGTGTTGTAATGGATATTGAGTGTAGATATGCAAGTTTCAAGTTCATATGAAACAATCTAAGTTTCGTAACCAATTGTCATCTATGTATTTAAAGGTTGGGTACCTTTGGATACTACATTATATATCTTTAGTAACCTCAAAGAAGACCAAATGGGATGCTTTGTGCTTAGTTGATATGTGCACTCATATGCTAAACAAAGTGGGATGCAATCACTATTTCCATCCCATGGGCTTTTCGACACTGCACCAAGAGAATGCACGCCATTTTCATTGTATATGTGATGACCATGCCCAATGGTTTATTTATAACCTCAATCTCACCACGTCAAATCTGCTGGGTGGTTTTGGCATTTCAGGGTTCCCCCAACATCCAATTTGCAGTGACAAGGATGAAGGCCTCAATTGATGGAAATAGAACCCTAAAGGATAAAAATTGTGATAGAATATGTATTAACAAAAAATTTAAGGGCAACTCTTGAAAAAAAATTGAACAAGACATTCTACAAAAATGATACCTTATCATGGCATCATATAAATGCTTCACTTGATTCTTAAATGTAGCTTCCATGTGAGAAGCACAAAATCGTAACCTAGTTTACTCCTTTCAAGTCTACAGAATCATGAGCCAAGAGTACTATGAACATGCATCCTCTGTGAATAATATCTTATACTCAAGCATCTAATAAAGCTACCAAGTCTTGTTTGAGATAGGTGCGATGGGCATCAACTATAGCATTGTTATATATGTAGACATGCCTACCGTTCCAAGCAATATGAACCTGAAATTGAAGTCAATTAGTTTACCATCTTCATTAATAAAAACTTTACCAATGAGTTCAATGTTTATGGCATATAAAATATGCTACCATGTATATAAAATAAAAAGCTACCTATTGTGTGGATTAAATAGGTATTCAACAGTCTGACATTTGTCGGGAAACAAATTTTGATGTTTATATTAGATATGCTTCACTACTCAACTCTCGAAGGTGTGTGTTGTTGATTTGTCATATTCGATGGTTACTATTTGGTCACCCATCTTTGCAATGTAAATTTTTTTACTTTATGTCATTTTGATAAAATCCTTTCCTCCAACATAGGCTCTACTAATTTTAATGTTCTCTTGTGCAATATTGAAATATTTTTATTGTGATCAATTGGGAGATAATATGAAATATTTCAAATCATATGGATGTATGATTAACATAAATAATTATTGAATTAAAATACAAAACATGTAAGATAGTGGAAGTTTGAGCATGGTTGGAGTCTCTAAGGCCGATATTCATATGAAACGGTTTCTCCATCTCCATTCTCTTAGACCTCACAAACCTTGCAACAAAATTATAATTCCAAGTTTTTATTACAACCTAAACATTCGATGAGTTTTAATGTGAAATTTTGCAATAATGGAAAACAATCAAAATTGAAACTTGTAACATCAATACTTACTAGTTTGTGTCTTTCAATTAGTCTAGAAAAGACATTTTTGATATTTTCTAGAAATTTGTCGAGTTTATAACTCCATGCTTGATCAAAAGTTGCGAGTCTTCCCATGTTCGTTCAACTTAAAAATAATTAAATAAGAGGTTGCATTCAAAATATCTCATGTACTATAACAACCCCATGTTAAAAATTCATGTAATCAAGTTAATAAAGGAAAAATAAGACCAAGGTCATGGGACACGTATTCCAAGTTGAATGTTGGGAAAAATATCCTAGTGGGTATCCCTTGTTGTTTATTATGGCCAAGGGGAATTTGGAAAAGTCAATGGAAAAGGATTTGAAAAGGAAAAAAGGTATTTATTTATGGTAATAAAGGAAATTGGGAGAAAAGGAAGGTGAAAGGTCATAGGTTGCATGTGAGGAGGAAATAGAGGGAAAATAGAGGAAAAATGGAGAAATTAGAGGCATCAATAATAAAAAAGACATTGGAGCATAAATTCAGGGCCTTTTGTCATTTCAGTTTCAGAATTAGTTTTAGAGAGGAGAAGAGCGCCAAGATGAGAAAGCAAGCAAGGAAAGAAAAGGAAGGACAAGGAAGGAAAAGGAAAACAAATATCAAGCAAGGGAAGGTTGGATCAAGTGATTTCAATGAGAATACTTGCAAGTAACAAGTTGCATGTATGATTTCCTAGCTGGTTTTGACATGCATGGTATGTGCATGTTGGTATTTGGTTCTTTTGTTGTCATTGGCATGGATGTTGTCGGGTTTTGACAGTGGATTTTAGCCTTGCCTAGTCATTTCTGGATAGCCATGGTGTGATGGGATTCATTCTTGGTTGAGCTTTGGATTGCTGGAAGGTTTTGGATCTGGCTAAGGTGGTCTTAGGAAAATACCAAGTGTTGGGGGTGGAGATGGTTTCCTCCAGGAAGCCCTCAATAGGTGGGTGGAGACAAGAAAATTCCTCAAGGGATGGTAAAGGAATTCTGAGGCATCCATGCTCAGTTTGGTTTTGTGATCTTGGAACCAGTTTAGGTGAGATCATAGTGGTGTGAGGGTGGAGGTGGTTTAACCTCTATATTATCTTGGTTTTTATGGATTGGCTTATCCCATGAGATCCCACATTCATGCTTGTAGTATGGCACAAGGGTGATTGGCTGAAAGAAAGAATTGATTCAACCCAATCTATGGTCAGATGGTACGTGGAAGTCCCTGTCTTGGTTGGATTTTGCATATGGTTAATAAGAGATAAGTTACTCTTATCTTTGATGAGTAATTATAATTGTTAATATGTGGTTTTAATGATTGTTCTATCATTGTTATCGATATGGTTATATGTTGGTTATAGGCATGGTTTTATGACAGATCTTAGTCATGAATCTCATCATGTTTTGATTAGTAAATGAAAGAATAATGAATGCATGACCTAATTGTTGTTATGATAACTATTTTGAGGGGGCATTAGTCAATCTTGTTAAACCTTAGATAAGTTTCAGATTCCTATGTTCAAATATGCATTCATGACCTGTAGGTTGCATGTTCATCATGTATTTGATGGAGTGCAAGTCCTAGTTGGGAGGGGTTTGATCAAGTCTTGGTTAAAGTTTTGTTTTGGAAGTTTTGTTTCTATGTTATTGATCATTTCTATAAGTCTCATTGAGGTTTAGGCAGGGGCTAGAGTTCTAACCTTGAAAAAGTGGCTCGGAATTTGGGGTTGCAGGCATAAAACTGACTAGAAAAGTCCACAATCATTGGTAAGAAGGCTTATGAGTGCTATTAGAGGGCTACAATTGCATGTAGGCCTTGGAAAGGGAGCGACTGAGACTCTAGATCAGTGAAAAAGAGAGTTAACTCAAGGGTTGGACACCTGGAGAGGTTGGGTAGCTCCTGGAGGTCCTGTAACACCTAAGGGAGGTCAATAAAGTCTTAAGTTGTCGACTCCATTTCCTTAAGGTCATATAGGAGGTTGAATCTTATAATAATGACCCTTTACCCTCATCTCATATTTACCCCAGGAAAACTGGTGAAAGTGGGTAAATGTGGGAGGAGGCGGGTTACATGTACACGCTATAAAATTTCCAAATTTATGGCAAAAACCTACATTGAAATAAAGAAACAACAACACCCAACTAGTGGCTACCAATGTTTCATTTCGAAAACTATCATTTCAGATACATACACATGTCATATAGAGTTACGACATTTGCTTGTTTGAATTGGTAACTCTATAGAAAAATCCCACCCTGATTATTATGGCCATGAATAATGCTAATCCAACCATGTCAATGAAATAATGCAATCAAAATACTAAGTTATCTTAGAATTAATTGTATCAAGTAGCCATTTATTTTATTATTCATTTTTAGGCTATATTTATCTGCCCAATACTAAATATTTTGCATTGTCGGTAAAGACAATTGCTCTAATTACATGTTACATACATTTATTTTGGCAAACAATTTCAGAAGGCAAAAGAAGAGATTCTCTTTAAGATAGTGTTTGATTTTCTCTCATCTTCAATGAGATACTCTAGAGTTGTAAGCAACCTCACAATGCTCCCTAGCAAGAAACCTTCCAAAGATAAGTGCATTCTTCCAACTACCTAGATCTCCTCCCTCTTAGTTCTAGGACTTGGAATTAAAGGTGAAGAGGAAGGTAAGGCCTTTTTGTATCATTTTTCTTTATTCTTGTTAAAATTAAAGGAACAAAACTCGTAGAAATTATTTGTCTGAACACTTTTGTTATTATTATTTTCACATTTTGGGTACTCTCCTTTTCCCATTTTGGGTACTCTCCTTTTCCCATTTAGGGGAAATACATATTGGCTTCTCGAGTCTGAATATTTACGCTCTGTCTTTTCAAAATGTATAATTTTTTTATTAATAATAGGATATCATCATCAAAATAGTGGACCAATATCAAATAAAATCATTTTAATTTCAATATTTTTATGATTCCATGTACCAACATTAATATGAAAGCATCCCTACAATTACTTTAGCATTCACATTCGCCCTTAAAGGGGTTATGCTAGTATATGAATTTTTTTAAATGCCATATAGAATCTCTCACATGAAATTGTTGATCTCTTATTACTAAAACATGTTGTCATAATTTCTCTCTCTATGTTTTCTTTTCTTTTCTTTTTTGATTTTGATATAACTAATTATATTTGTCTTATTTTAATATTTTTTTATGATTTTTTTTTTTTTTTTGTAAGCTAGACAAAGATTTGTGATGGGTCCCATCAATAGGTATATTTTGAGGCCCATGTTGCTATCCTCCAGCCTATAAATTCTTTCTTTCTCCACATTAATTTAATTTTTGGCTATAATGTGCTTAGTAGGAAGACTAAAGGTTGCTTGTCATACTTTGTGGCCTAACGTGGTTTATGTGCAGGAAAGAGAGCATTTTAAGGTACATTTATGATGCAGAAGCACGTTGGAGGTAGCTGGAGGGAGTGTAGGAGGCTTGTCCCCTGAATTTACTCTCCTTTGACTCAAAGTGATCCCTAGAATCACTTAATTGCACTCACATACAACTCGAGATCCATTGATAGCCAATGAAATCAAGTGCATGAGAGGATATAAGGGAACTAGAACCATTAATTTCAATATTTTGGAGGGAAGCAGTCCTCCTCTCAAGGGAGTTTACCCTTAGTGACCTTTTGTATAAATAAACAGGCCTAAGGGCTCATGAGGATTCAAACTTTTGGAGATAGGACGAGCTATTGAGAGCCAATAACTTGAGACTGTTATTTCCATTTTGATATGATGTATTTGAACTCCATTTTCTGTTAATGAAAGGCTTACTACGGTCCAACCCAGAGGCTTTAGTCCCTCTCATGGATTTTCTTTTGTCCTTGTTTAAGTTGTTGTATTTCTTTCCTTGTATGGGTAGAAGTTAGATTGGAAAAAATGTGGTTGCAGGCATGATCATTGTTATACATCAAAATGACCTCCTCATTCGCTTAGAGGAGAAGGATACTTTGATTGGAGGAAAGACCCAAGTTATAGGCCTATTTTCTAGGGTAATGCACCCCAAAAGCAATCAACAAGAGTTATAATGTTGCTAAGCTCCCAACAGAGTGCGGTAGTGCCTAGGTTAATGCACTGTTTTACCTAAAGGGAATCGCTACTATGTTTTCATAAGTTTCGAAGGTCAAAACATGAGTTAACTGACTGACGTTCCGAATTTCACTCAACCAGTCAACTCAAAAATCATGAAACTTGTGGAACATTATTCACTTTGTATATTTCTAAACCTATCTAAGTCATATGGAAAGGGAAACAACAATAAGGCAATTTCCTAGTTTTTGCCTTAATGGACCTATGGAAGAAATGGCAAGGATGAGCCTCTCCACTCCTATAAATTGGAGGCTCAGGAATTGTGACAAAGGTCAATGAGTTGAAATCATAATGCTTGTATGTTTATTGAGAGATTGAGGAGCTTAAGCAGTGTTGTGCCAAGGAGAGAGAGAGAGTGGATATGGAGGATTAGAGGAGGCTTGATCTAACTAATATGGTTGTAATCATCCTTCTTCTATCTAATAATATAGACATGTTTCTGTTCTGTCTATTTGACGATGTTGATATTGTATTCCTTTATATGTTGGCTCAATGACGCATGTGATAAATAACTTAGATGCATGATAATTTATATTCAACTATATGTTAATGATTTTAATGTCAAGATTTGTATGTTGTGAAGATTACACTTTCTCTTGTTTAAGTGCAGGATTTGATCTAGTAGTCGGCGGAGGGGTCTTCCACTTTGCTACACTGAGATCTCGAACAAGGCTACACGAAGGACTGAGGTAACTCTTCTCCTTTTTGCCTTGTCAATCATGATTTTCTATGAATAAATGTGTGTTTCTTTGTGAAAGTTGCAGTTAATATGAACAGTCTGCCTTGGGTCCTAGGAAGACTCGAGAGGGGATTTCATTCACTACCACCCATGCAATTTACCCTATAACAGATTTGGAAACTCCACTAGGGACTAATGCTTAGTTCACGATTGTGTTCTTTCAATTCCTAAATTATTTCTTTCTCTCTATGCCTTTCTGTTCTCCTTACTTCTCATTTTGACCACTCAGTATGCTTACCAACCTTATTTGCTATTCACAGTCTCAAAATAGACCCCGATCGACCCTTTTTTCAGCCCTGTCTTTATAATGCACCTTGACTGTGCAACCCAAAGCGTTCTAACACTCCCCAAGATTTTGACCAGAGCGTTAGTTTGGATACTAACGCTTTGCTTGGTCTCCTGAGAAGTGTTATTCAACCAAAATATTGACATTCACCCAGTCCTGTGAATTCCTGGGCTAACAATGAATTTCTAACTTATTATTACATTTTATATCAAGGAACTTTGGGTCTAGGTTAAAGGAATGTTAACCATGATAGAAACTTAACCATTAAATTATTAAAATTCTACAGAGGTCCATATCCCTATGGAACTATATACCAAATTCTTGCTTAGTGAATTACCTTAGTGCTACTTCATTTCATGAGTAGTGTTTGAGTATTCTCAACACATAATATACATTCAAAATTAAGGATAATCATATCAAAGTTAAAAATTATGTTTTCCAATAAGTTTTACAAATTGTATTTATCCAGCAATTTATAAGTACAACACCACTAATGCATTATTACAGAATCCTTCCCTTTGATAATAAATCCAAATTATCCTCAATGTAAATCCTAGACAAGATCATATACAAAATAAAACAAGCAAGTCACTTAGTAAGAAACTATTATAGTCAAGGAATTAGTGGTACCAAATACTGGATGATGACATTTGAAATTGTTGATATATTCTAGGATCTTGACTCCATGTATTTGAGCTCCCTGGCTTAATTGAACATTGTTGACTCACAGATCAACCTCCTTGTCTGCTCCTTGGGTACTTTTCTTCCCCATGGACCCTCGAGTTATGATGGTGTTGTACAGGAGATATGTCACTACTAGAGTGAAGGTGATCTCTCAAATCAAGAGGTTCCTACTCAATGGAACTTCACTCTCACCAAAATCACAAAATATCACTTAGTAGTCACTCAAAAGCAAAGTGTCATTAGGACATTCGTTCCACAATAGGGTGAAAAAGGGTGAGATTCTCATAACTTTCTCTTCCTTTTAGAGAAGGTATTGGTAATGGCACTTGGCGCTTCATGAAAAAGTACGTATTTTATTTAATTGACATTTTTTTTTTAATTATTATTATTATTATTATTATTATTTTCATTTGTCAAGTTGCCTATGATCGTCTAGGCTTGACTAGTGTCTTGAGAAACCACGAACCAAGGGCATCTAATCCATCAAATTCACCCGAGGATCGCACCCAACCTAGGCCACCCCAACCCTAAGTTGACTGTATTTTTTAGCATGTCTCCTCCCCCTAACACAGACACAGCCACCCTCGTGAGGTTTGATCCTGGGTCGCCTTGCTAACGAGGCCTATCCTCAACCAATTATTCTAGTGGGACTTGACTAACATTTTTATTATTATTCACCCATTTAAGTGTCAAAAATTTATCAAGGATTTCATGATTTTTTTTTCCTTCTAAAATGACTAATTTCCCTAACCTGCACATATTTTCCTATTTCTTCTCTTAGTTTCCCCTTGATCCCAAATTAGATTCCTTGTTTTGGAGCTTAAGTGTTTAATCAACTAGAGTGAATATGTATGTATCTCATTTATATCCCCAACTACCCCCCACTTTTTCTCAATTAAATCTTAGTTGGGTATTTTGATTTATGCATTAACCACATGAAAGTTTTGTCATGAATTTATTTTGCCCATTTTTTTAATTAACCGTGTTTAATTTGATGCACACTTCCCTTTTTCTTATTGTAAATATCTATCACCCATTGAACGATTGTTATTTTCTAATTTAGATTTCATTCCTCCCACATATCATAACATATTTGAGATATTCTAAGGATTTATTTATTAAGAAGAGTTTCCTAAGTATGAGGGTGATTACAAGGAATATCTCATTTATCTTTAAGTTTAGCTATAGAAGTCAATCCTTATTCCCCATCCACCAAATTTTAACCTTTTGATTAATATTTAATTTAATTATCCCTTTTATTTGGTCCCATTTACTTTGGTGCTTTAATTCATCAACATTGTCTGCTCAACTTAGTGTTCCTAAATTGATGTCATAAATTGTCAACCAGGGCTAGTAAACTGTTGAAGTGAAGTGCACTATATGTGCCTAGGTCTCTGTTTCTCACTACGTTGTGTTTAGTGTTTTTCCAATGTTTTTTATTTTGTGTTTTTATTCTAAGAGGAAAAGAACTAAGTGTTGGTAAAGAGAAGTTGTTGGTCACACTAAAACAGAGCAAAACCTATTCTAAACTATGTATGGCACTTGAGAACAGAAAATGCAATACTTTAACAAGAAAAATATCTCATAACATGAACTCAGTCCAATTCATTCATTAGAAATATGTTGGAATAATTTGAGAAAAGGATAAGTTTAATGTAATGAGGTTCTTCTAAGTAAACAACAATCTACAATATCACAGAAAAAATCTCATCCATGGCTAGAAATTTGTTGGAACACATTTGGAAAAAGATAGTCTGCAACCTAGTGAAGAATTCTACTCTAAATTAACCTATGACACCGAAATTAATCCATTCCACAACTCAAAATATCACTGTTAAACCTCATTCAAGAATTAGAAATATTTTGGAATAGCTTTGGAAAAGAGGCAGTTTGTGAATTTATGAGAAGTTGCAGAACAGTCAAGACTTTTCCTGATAGTAAATGGCCTCCTAGGCTTCTTTATGACCAACTTGAATCTCAAATTTATAAGTGCCCTGCTCAACTTTTTATTTTTCTTCTTCAATTTCTCACTAGCCTTGTAAAATTTTTCCATTTGTAGAGAGAGAGTTGTATTCATATCACTTTTCAGCTTAACCTGCCCCCTTAAAATGTCATTCTCATTCTTGATATGCCTATTGAGTACTTCTAACTCATATTTATCTCTTCTTAGCATATCAATTGCAGATTCTGGTGGGCTAGGAGTTCTGTCTCTACTTTTTGAGGCTCTCTTCTCTAATGTCTCAACATAATTATAAATTTGTTGTTGTGCTGGGTCTATCTCCGGAGCTCCTTCATCAAGGTCCTCCTCGTACTGGTACTCAGGTGATCTAGCAGTTGGTGTCTCTTCATCCTCAATGTTTATAATTCCCGTTTGTCTAACCCCTGTTTTCTTCAATATACCTCTAAGCCTGTGGCTTCGTCTTGGTTGAGATGGTCCTTCACCTCTCTCCTTGTCATACCTTCTTATCATCTTCTCCTTTTTAAGCTGTTTCTTAATTTCAGTCAATTTCTCAGAAATTATCTCCTCACTGTCCTCTTGTATGGACTTACCAGTTTTAGTTTCAACAACTTTGGAAATTTTCCTTCTCCTGCTTCTTCTTGTAAGTTTGCCTTCAGATGGAGATTCCTTGGGTTCTTCAAAGTGATTCCTCACTAGAAACTCATCCCAATTGTCTCCCACCTTTCTCAAATGATGTTCAATCAAGATTTTAACTAGGCCGTGGTGGTACAAAGTGGTTTCCAGGAATTGAACCCTCTTTTGAACATTAGAGGCCATTCTCTTCAGACTATGAAGTAGGAAAAATGGTAAATTGATTTCTTCATCTAAGAAATGCATCATTAGCCGAATATGATAAATATATAAGGTACCAAACCTTCCCTCACAAGTTATAAACTTTTGCAAAATGAGCAACATATTCTGCCATTTATTCTTCAGTGCTGAGCTAGGAATGCCCTTCTTAAAAATGGAAACATCCATACCTGGTGTTTTAAGCATTTGCCTCCATGCCTCATTATGAAATTCCCTATTTTTGAACCATCGTTCTCCTTGCCTGGGTAATTCCGCTGCTTCTGCAATGAAAGCTTCTGTAATAGTGAATTTAACATCTCCTATTTCGACTTCTACTCCATTGAAGGACCGTGCAAATGTTTTAGTTACCTCTTTATGAAAACCATTGAATTTTTCCAAAAATTGTAACCACCCAGCTTGCTGTAGCATTTCTCTAATTTGTGGGTAACCCTCAGGGGCGGATTCGGTTGGACATATGAATCCTTCTGTATAACCCCCCATGTACATCCGCGGTGAGAATGGTTGTTAAAGAGTTTTTTTTACCCCAAAGGTGCTTTCTCTGTTTATGCAGTAGGAATTAGCTACGGAAGGATGATATGAAGAGGTTATAGAATGAGTGAAATGTAGTGAGGGTGATTTACACGAATTAATGAGTTTGAGAGCCATCATGGGAGAAAAGACCGCAGAAATATTTCGTGAGAAATTCAAAATCATCATTGAATACTTCGGCCTAGTGACGTGACTGATTAGGTCACTTCAGTACTTAACCGTTAAGTTTTAAATGATGATTTGATATGGCGGAGTGGAGGGGATTTTTTCCAAATTTTTTATGATAGGTTTTAATAGGCATGATCAACACGAATAATTAAAACAACTTTTTGAATCATACATGACTTAACTATACTATAACTTTCATGTTCTGTCATCATAATAATTTTACAACTTTACCTTTTCCTTTCCTTTAATTTTTGTGGTTTTGATATGCTTTGTCCTCCTTTGAAAATCATTGATTCTTCAGTCTTCATAATTCCTTTGATTTTTCTTGTTGACATAGGTGTGCAGGGTCAATTTGCTGCTGAACAAGTGTTGCTGGATAATTTCCTTCAGGATATCTGGCTGCAGAATGTCTAGCTGGCTGCAGAATGTCTGACTGGCTGCAGAATGTACCTGTAGGAACTTTGAAACATGGAATGGAATGTTGTATGAAATGGATCATGAAATATGGTGGAATGGCTTAGGAGTGAAGTGAAATGTAATGGAATGAAATGAATCACAATTGTGAAGTGGAATGAACCATAAAAAGTGGTCTGCAACTCGTGATTTGTAATACTCAATCTGCAGAAAGAGATCAAATTTAGAACTCTGAGATGGAAATGAAATGGACCATGAAATGGAGTGAATGAAGTATGGATGAATGGAGTGAATGAAATATGGATGAATGGAGTGAATGAAATATGAATGAATGGAGACATGATGGAGTGATACTTATGATTTTGTGATAGCTATTTGTAGAAAAAGAACAAATTTGAAAAGCTAAAGTGTCAGAAGGATTCTGATTTTCACTTTATCTTTTCTGTATAAACATGCTAATCAGTGATTAGTTTTCATGTTTATACTTTTTTTTTTCATTTGAATTCAGAAAATTCAACTAAGTTGATGAAGAAGAAAAATTCTTCTTCATTAACTTCACATTACTGTTTTCCTGGAATCTCTTAACAAATTCTTCTCTTGAAAGTGGCTTATGATACAACTTCAATCTATGACCATTTACAAGAAAAGTGACCTTCTCTTCATCTATTGTCCTGATTTTTATTGCTCCATTGTAAAAAATTCTCATAATTTCATATGGCCCAAGCCAATGTGTTTGGAATTTACCTTGAAAATCTTTGAACTTTGAATCAAACAAGAGAGCCCAGTCACCTTCTTTGAACTTCTTTTCCTTGATGTACTTATCATGCCATCTAGTCCTTTTCTGCTGGACTATACTTGTTTTCTGAACTGCATCTTGTCTGATCTCATCCAATTCATTAATTTGCTCCAATCTATGCTTTTGTGCCTCTGTTAGATCAAGTCCTAACTGAACTGCCATTTTGAAAGTTTGAATCTGGAACTCTATGGGAAACAAAACTTGCTTTCCATAAACAAGTTCATAAGGAGTATGGTTTTTTGTGCTTCTCCATGTAGTTCTATAGGCCCACAAGGCTTCAGGAAGCCTATCTACCCAATATTTTCTATGTAAATGGACAGTCTTTGTTAGGATCCCTTCAATAACCTTATTAGTATATTCCACTTGACCATTTTCTTGTGGATGATAGGGAGTAGATTTTCTGTGTTTGATTTTGTACCTCTCCATCATTTGTTCCACTAGCCTTGATGTGAATTGAGCTCCTTGATCTGTAACAATTTCCCTTGGGACACCAAAACGAGTAAAAATATCCTCGAAAAGAAAATTAACTACAGATGCTTCAGTAGCAGAAAGTAATGGCTTGGCCTCTACCCATTTGGTAACATAATCAGTGCAAACTAATATATATTTCTTTTGTCTTGATGGAGGACTAATAGGTCCTACAAAATCTAAAGCCCATTTTTCAAAAGGTTCAATATGTACTTGAGGCTGCAATGGCATCTCACCTGAAGGAGAAGGTTTCCCTACCCTTTGGCAACTGTCACACCTTTTGACATACTCTTTAGCATCTTTAAAAAGGGATGGCCAATAGTATCCTAAATGAAGGACCTTATAAGCTGTCCTCTTATCAGCAAAGTGTCTGCCACAAGGTTCATCATGACATCCCTTGAGAATCTCAGGCATCTCATCTTCCCGAACACATCTTCTAATGATAAAGTCTGGACCTGTTTTGTATAACTCATTAGCAACCCATGAATATTTTGCACTGTCATAAATGATCTTTCTTTTGTCTCTTGCATTCATTATTGAAGGAAATTTCCCTGAAACTAAATAATTAGCAATGTCAGCAAACCAAGGAGTCTGAGTAGAGATTGCAAAAATATATTCATCAGGGAATTGATCTTCAACTGGAGTGTTATCTTTGATGTTTTGGAGTCTAGATAGGAAATCAGCTACTGTGTTTTGTTTTCCAGGCCTATCTAGAATGGTAATGTTGAATTCTTGTAAAAGAAATAACCATCTTATAACTTTGCCATTAGTAATTGATTTGTTCATTAAGTATCTAATTGCAGAATGATCTGTGTGAACAAAAGTTTCATAACATGTTATATAGTGTCTGAATTTGTTTATGGCATGAACAACAGCTAAAAACTCTTTTTCAGTTACAGTATAGTTTAACTTTGCAGGAGTCAAATTTTTACTGGTATAGTAGATGGCATAAGGAATCAAGTATTTTTGTCCCAATACTGCTCCTAGAGCTGTATCAGAGGCATCTGTTGAGATATGAAAAGGTAACTTCCAGTTAGGTCCCCTTAAAATAGGTGCTTCAGAAATTTTTGTTTTCAGGGTTTCAAAGGCTAATTGGCAATCAGAATTCCATTTGAATTCACAATCTTTGGTAAGTAATTTGAAGAGTGGAGATGCTATCTTGGTGAAGTTTTCTATAAACCTCCGATAATATCCTGTAAATCCTAGAAAACTCCTAACATATTTTTGACAACTTGAAATAGATAAGTTAGAGATGACTTCAAATTTTGACTCATCAACTCTAATCCCATCCCCTGAAATGTGATGTCCTAAAACAATTCCTTCAGTAAACATCATAAAACACTTCTCATGACTTAGTGAAAGATTTGCTTATTTACATCTCTTTAAAACTTTTTCCAAGTTTGCTAAAGCTTCTTCAAATGTGTTTCCATAAACTGTGAAATCATCCATATATACCTCTACACAATCATGTATTAGATTTGAAAAAATTCCTAGTACTGCCCTTTGAAATGTTGCAGGTGCATTGCATAATCCAAATGGCAATACTCGGTAAGCATAGGTACCCCAAGGACAGGTAAATGTGGTTTTGTCTTGATCTTCAAGTGCTACTTTAATTTGGTTATAACCACTAAACCCATCTAAAAATGAGAAGTACTTTTTTCCAGCTAATGTATCTAACACCTGATCTATGAAAGGTAGGGGAAAATGATCTTTAAGAGTAGCTTTGTTTAATTCCCGGTAGTCAATACATACTCTCCATTTACCATTTTTCTTTGGCACAATTACCAAAGGAGAAACCCACTGACTATCTGAAATGGGATAGATAAAGTTGACATTTAACAATTTTTGTAATTCTTCTTTAACAATTTCCCTAAGATTTGGATTCATCCGTCTTTGAGGTTGTCTAATTGGTTTACAATTTTCCTCTATGTAGATGTGATGAGTGCAAGTCTTGGGGCTTATCCATTTCATATTAGTGTACTCCCATGCATATGCAGAAGAATGTCTCTGTAATATCTTGACTAGCTCTTCTTGTTGAGATTTCTCTAGGTTCTTGTTTATGTTTAAAGTTTTGCTTGGAAATATCTCAATTGTAGAGCTGTCAAATTTATCCATGGAATAGAGAGACATCTGTCTTGATGATAAAAAATCAATGTTGATTCTTCTTGAAATTGTTCATGTTTATATTCCAAAGAGGATTCAAAGTTTTATAGGGTATTCAAAATCTGGCTATCTTCACTAATTTCTGAAATTGTGAAGAGAGGTTGTAAGTCTTCTTCATTCTCTATCCATTGAGTATCATCTAATTCTGTAATTGTTTTTGCTGGAGGATACAAGGTAAATTTCTTGGTTGAACTACCATCAGAGATGTACATATCACCGGATCTACAACTAATGAAAGCATCAACTGTAGCTAACCAAGGTCTTCCTAATATAATAGGATGCCCTCCTAGATTTCTCTTAGGAGTTAGGATCATAAAATCCACAGGATACTCCCAAGAATTTAGGGACACTGGAATGTCTTTTGTTACCCCACCAAGTTTAATCACAGATCTGTCTGCTAATCGTAATAATGTGGGTGTAAAAAGAAGATTAGGAAGTTTCATTTTATCCATGATTTGTCTACTCATGATATTGATTGCTGCTCCTAAATCAATAAGTGTGTTTTGGATCTCAGTTCCATTGATGTGTATTTTGACAACTGGATTTCGTGGGTCTAGATACTTTGGAATAGCAATCTTACCCATCATGATATCTGCTATTTTTCCTGCCAGTTGAATTTTCTTTGTCTCTCTTATTCTTTTTCCTGTTTTCTTCATGCTCAACTCCTTTATTGTCTTCGCTAAGATTGGAATTTCCTTGATAGCTTGTAATAATGAGATCTTAATACAAACATTTCTCAGCTCATCTAGGAAATCATAATTAGGCACCATAATTTGTTTTTCTACACCTCTATTAATTTGTAATCTTTCTAGAAAGGGAGGTGTAGAAGTGGATGTTAATGGTTGTTCTAATATAGGAGTTGAAATTATTGGTTCTTTTTGTTTTGATTTTTCAATGTTTAGGTCTTGGAAAGGTGTGTTCTCTTCAAGACTTTTACTCACCAGTAGAGAATCTTCCTCAGAGTTGTTTTGCTCTTGTATGATTATAGAAGGTTTCTTCTTTTCAAGTATTCTTCCAGACCTAAGTTGAACATCACTAAGGTCTAAAAGAGTAATCAAATAAGTTGGAAACTGTTGGCCTTCTATCATGTATGTATTCTGAGGATTTTTATTGTTGGGGTTTGGTATGGGTTGGGTAGGCAACTGATTTGTTTTCTGAGGAAATGGTAATGGAAGTGGTGGATTTTGAGGATTTTGTTGAAAATTTCGTTGAGGAGGGAAATGTGGATATGATGGATATTGATAGTACTGAGAGTATCTTCCATAGGGATTTTGTGCTCCTTGCGCCCAAGTTTGAGATTGATTTTGGAATTGGGGCCAAGGTTTCTGCCAAGAATTCCAATTTGGTGGGGGTTGATTATACATCTGATCATGGAATCCTTGTGTTTAAGATCCTTGCCACAGCCTTCTAGAGACAAAATTGAGAGATTCTGTGGAATTTGTAGAGGTTTCTTCTTGAAAGACAACTTTAAGACCAGGAAGTGAAGGACAACTCTTGGTCTCATGTTTTTATGAACAAACTACACAGGTCTCTACTACTTTTGCATCCAAAGGGCACTCTCTCAAGGCATGCTTCTTTATACATTTGGGACAAAATATTGCTAAGGCATCAGATTCAGTTTTCTGCTTGTTTTGTAACTTAAGGGTGTCTATTTTTTCACTAAGACTCCCCAAAATATCAGATTTGAATTCATCAAGCATATGTCCTATTTCTGCCCTACTTGCTGTCCGAGAAGCAGATTTACTTGCCCTTGCAAGAGTAGGGTCTCTTGGTCCTTTTAGAGTTTTAGATTTTCCTCTTGAAAGGTTGATACATAATTCAGCTATTTCAGGTAATGTGAGCTGAGATATATCCCCTTTTCCCATCATGTTAAGGATATCTAACCATTCATCCCTAATTGTCTTCAATAAGAGAGCTTTCAAAGTATCTTGATCTAAGTTTTCCATTTTTTCCCTCTTGATGTTATAGTTAAACCTCTCCAACAAATCTTCCAAATTTTCATCCTCTTTTTGTAACATTTTAAACACTTCCTCCTTATGGTTGACTAGCATACAGTAATCCAAATACCTCTCTAGAAATGCTTGTTTCATGTCTTCCCATGTCCTAATAGAACTGTTGATCAAAATCATAAACCATTTTAATGCTGCTCCTTTCAATGTTGAAGGGAATAGTTTACGTTTTTGAGCATCTTGTAAGTAGTCATAGGTTCTACATAGGACTTCAAATTCAAATAGGAAGGTTTCAGGGTCTTCAGTTTTGAGTCCATAAAAGTTTGGAAGGACAGAGGGTGAAATGTTTTTCATAGTTGCATTGGTTTATTCATCTACTATAGGAAACCCAAAAGAGCTTCCCATTTCTCTTCTACCTCTTCCTTTGCCTCCTTCTCCTTCTGCACCTCTACCTCTACCTCTACCCCCTCCAAATAGTGTGTGTTCTCCATTAAAAACTCCTCCTCCCCCTTCTTCTGCCATAGTTGATTCTTCTGTGGAAGTTGAAAAGTTTATGTCCCCAGCAGGGGTCTCGGGATCTTCTTCTAAGACAGGTTCAGTGGATAAAGTGGAAGGTCTTTCTAATGGAATATCTGATCTTAAGTTCTCTGGAAGTCTAGGATCAGTAAAGGATGGAATGTGGGTTTGAGTTGGAGGTGTGCTGGCTCTTGGTCTTGGTGAAACAAGTGGTGTTCTAGGAATCAAGCTTCTGCTTCTTATGAATCTACCCCTCGAGTCTCTTTCTCTACGCATGTCATTGTTTTTGGGAGGTAAGAAACAAGGCTACCTAGTTACACTTCCCCGGCAACGGCGCCAAAATGTCTGCTCAACTTAGTGTTCCTAAATTGATGTCATAAATTGTCAACCAGGGCTAGTAAACTATTGAAGTGAAGTGCACTATATGTGCCTAAGTATCTGTTTCTCACTACGTTGTGTTTAGTGTTTTTCCAATGTTTTTGATTTTGTGTTTTTATTCTAAGAGGAAAAGAACTAAGTGTTGGTAAAGAGAAGTTGTTGGTCACACTAAAACAGAGCAAAACCTATTCTAAAATATGTATGGCACTTGAGAACAGAAAATGCAATACTTTAACAAGAAAAATATCTCATAGCATGAACTCAATAACTCATAACATGAACTCAGTCCAATTCATTCATCAGATATATGTTGGAATAATATGAGAAATGTAATGAGGTTCTTCTAAGTAAAAAACAATCTACAATATCACAGAGAAAATCTCGTCCATGGCTAGAAATTTGTTGGAACACATTTGGAAAAATATAGTCTGCAACCTAGTGAAGAATTCTACTCTAAATTAACCTATGACACTGAAATTAATCCATTCCACAACTCAAAATATCACTGTTAAACCTCATTCAAGAATTAGAAATATTTTGGAATAGCTTTGGAAAAGAGGCAGTTTGTGAATTTATGAGAAGTTGCAGAACAGTCAAGACTTCAAAATGACATTACCAATTCTTCTTCCCATGATGATGATGTATTAGTAGAAATTAAGAACAGGAGTGGTTTTGTAAATAATGAAGGCCATCAAGTCTAACTTAACAACTAGAATACAATTGACTAATAAAACTAAAAATACAATGGATAAAACTGAACTAGAATGCAATCATTCAAACTTGAAATATAGTGAACAGAATTGAACTAGAGTGCCATTAACCTCCAGATTTTTTACAACTAAATTAAAATGCAACTAATCACTGAAATACTACAACTCTGTCTCATTCGGTGTTAGTGGTATTTTGGAACAATTCATAGAACAAGACTGGCTGTAACATGTGATGTAATGAGCATAAAAACATAAAGTTCAAAAAACACAACTAAGCTCTAAAACACCACAGCTAAGTCTCTTTCAGTGTTAGTGATATTTTGGAATAATTCGTAAGAACAAGACTAGCTGTAACAATTGATGTAATTGAGCACAAAAACGTAAAGTTCAGAAAAATGCAACTAATTCCTAGAATACTACAGTTATATCTCATTCAATGTTAGTGATATTTTGGAACAATTCGTAAGAATAAGACTGGCTCTAGCATCCAATGCAAGTGAGTATAAAACACAAAGTTTAGAAAATTGCTTAAGCTAGGAATGCAACAAGGCTAAAGTTACTTATCTAAACAATGTTCACAGAGCTTCTCGGGCAGTAGGGGCCGTCTACCACCGGATTAGCATACAAATCTCCTCAAGATTGCCTCAGATCTTGCAATAAAGTGGTACTTCTTTCATTAAAGGAACAATATTTCAAAAACAGAGTATTACGGTCTTTTGAGATCTAGCAACAAAACATCAATCTAGCTAGTTGTCTCTCGGTCTTCCAAGTCATTCTTATAAAATAAATACATAACTACCCTTGAGAAGAAATAGGAACAAGTGTCTTTTTCAATCAAAATCAAATTAGAACTCTTATGGAAGCCTCGTACTTTGTTGGAGACATCTGTAGAGTCCCTGTCCTAGTAGGAATCTGCTTCTTGGCTTTGATCTCTTCCACGTGCATAACCACCTGTAACTTCTTGCTCATACTTCGTAGAGAGCAATAAATGATGTGGGAGTGTTGTGGAATTCAACCATATGTGTTTTTCCTTGAAGTGACATCTGTAACCTGTGAGAACATGAAGACAGCTGCGGAATAGGCGACTGGCTACAGAATGGCTGCATTCTGTAGCTGAGTCTAGTCAAAAATTACTACAACAACAAAACCATGAAAATATAGCAAGTCAGTCATTGTATACATTCCTAAAGTGACTTTAATCAATCCTATTGACCATTTAAGCCTGTAATTGATAAGGGACAAAGAAAATGAAGTGAAATTTGGTGAAGGAAAAGGACATCTTTGGGGCTCAACAAACATGACCATTAATTTCCTCTAGTCTCCTAATGTGAAGGGTGCCAAGTCAATTGTTCACTTTAAGAACTTCCTCATGAAGTTCCAAGGGTGCCACACTAATTATCTTTTAGACACTCGTGACTAAATGAGGGGAGCATGGCCATAATGTTGGAGGCAACTATTAACTCCTAGGTCGTACTCTATTGTGAGACCAATAATGTTGATGATAAAGGATTCTTCCTTGATTTGTGATCCTTAGTAAAGCCTTGTGAGTGAGAAAATCCATGATCCACCCTCATGACATCATCAAATTCAAAGTGAAGGTGTATTGACACCTCCCATCCTAAGTCACAACATGAGTGATAGAGGGTGGAATCAAGGCTGTCCCACCCCTCCCATGAAAGTTTAATTTTCCTTATACAACCCATCACCCATGTGTGAGTCATTCGGCCAAGCACCTAACCCGTGCATGCAAAATACTAACATGTCACCAAAAATAATATCATTATATAATATTCACAAATTAAATTGTAGTATGAATAATACTCAAAAGACCTAATCCAAAATGGCAGACTCATCACACACATGTGTGCCAATGTGGTTTCTTGTCACACTCAAACAACCATTAGTAACATGTGATCACAAAATAGTTAACAACATATATAAACATGATAGTACATCATCAAAGTAATCCATAACCACATATACTATAATCATCAGCATAGTCTACTGAAATAGGAATAAATACATCATACATCCTCATTACATGAAATAACAATGGTCAGACCATCAAATCTGATGTCCTCAAAGAATAGGTGTATATCCTAGTACTGTCTGAGGATCAAAATACTTTCTATCACAGGTCAACTAGAGTGGTCTACTACACTAATGATGGATTATGTATCCAAGAAATGGTTGATGGAATAACTAAGTTTACTAATGCTACTAATGTATATGACAATCAACTATTCAAATCGAATTTAAGAATGATAAAATGATGAATAAGAGGTTGGTGAAGTAACCTTTTAAGGCTCTACAAGATATTGAATTATTAGGTAACATCGAGTAAATTGATGGAAACCATGAAGGTAACATTTTAGTATTCTTATAATACATAAATATTGAAGATAAGTGAGATAATAAATTCCTCAAACAAAGTCCCATATTGAATTTATCTTTTTGGAATGCACTATGGGCATGTTATGTTATATTAGCTATGAGTTCATAACCAAAGTAGGTTAGGAGATATACTTTTGTCACATAAATACCAATATAGTTAATCACGTATGAATCCATAGTATGGTTGGATATGGAAAGGCTATAGTATTACACTAATATCCAATGGCATTCCTATTTCTAATTGGTGTTTTGGATTGCAATTTTTTTTTCAACATTGAAGAGAACCAAAGGATTGCAATTTTGGTGTTGTGTTTGGGCTAAGAAGGAAAGCATATAGATGGCAAAATTAGTAGGGTTATGTATGGTTGATGTGTCAAGGTGTTTGTTAGACCTTATAATTGACCATCATGGAATGCACTACTTAGAAGATAATATTCTAAAAATCAATGCAATGATGCATTAAGTGTGCATGAGTAATTTATAAAATTGTGCAAGTGGTGAATATGGACACACATGCTCATATATATGTATATGCTTGAATATATTATTGAATGCATTAGGTGAAGTGTTATGACCCAAAAAATGATCACCTAGCCATTTATTACTAGGTGGATTGAAACACACAATGTAAGATTAATTTTACTATAGTAAATTCACTTTCACCATGGAAATAATTTAGTAAACCATTTTTCCTAAATTAATTCTCATTAAAATTCAAAAAACCCCCATAAGAATATTTAAATAAATCAATATTTATTTAATATTCTCTAAGAATAATTATAAAATCATTATTTGATAATTATTCCTTGTCACATTTGACTAAATCACCTTGAATAATTAAATAAATCACTATTTATTTATTATTCCTTATTTTTATTTTTAGAATAGTTGTTAAACTGTTATTTAATAATTATTTCAAATTTACACTTTTCTTAATTCTCACAAAGTAATTAATAAATCATTTTTATTAGTCAATTACTTCAACCACTTTCCAAATAAATATATTTGACCATTTTGAATATCTTTTCCCTCTCCAAAAACATAATAAAGTATTCATAATGACTAGATTTTGATTTGGTCAATAATATTTTATTATTTTCCAATTCCTAATTTAGCTCAATACTTTGTTATAAATAAGAGGGTTTTCTATTCATTCTTCACCGTGATCATTATCATCGTCACAATTATCATCTAATAACATTCAAGCTCCCACTTGAGTTCCATTTTGCTTTTGGTTTTTCTACATATCGAGAGAGAGAAACAAATCGCTGAAGCACAAGGATATCAAAAGGACCCATCGCATGTAGAGGGATCTACAGACCCACGTTGTAAATCTTCCTCAATGAATGTTTTAATAAAATTATTATTCATTTGAAGTCCTCCATTGGGTTATTGCACTTTCAGTTTTTGTTGTTATATGTTTTGGGTTTGCATCATATATTTTCTTGCAGGGTTTTATCATTTTTATTGTAGATATAAAGCATAAAATAAACAACATTATGTTGTTAGGGTCACTTGTCACCAGTGACTTAAGTGAAACATTTTTGGTACACTTGCTAAGAATTTTCATACCAACAAATGGTGACTCCACTTGTGTAATAATTCAAAACCTTGGCGATTGTTATTTCAACCCTCTTCAGTGTTTTTCTAGCTTTTTGAGCCTTTGAATTTCTATTTTTAGATATGCTTTGATTTTTGGAAAAATTTTGGTTTATGTTGGGGTTCAACATCTTGCCACAGGTCACAGGTACCAGCTGAGTAGGAGACAACACAATCTGGGTGTGATTTTCCGAGCAAGAGTTGCGAGAATCAAACACGTTTTTAAGCTCTTTTATGCGTCCCAATGTCCTTTTAAGCCCTTTAAATGCATTTAGACGCACTTTACAGGTTAGTACCTGCATTTTTCAATTTTCATAATTTATTTATTTATTTTAAAAAAATTTCCAAATTTTTTCTGAGACTATTTTGTGTGTGTCGGGGAGGGTTTCTTATCTTTCTCGTGTCATAAATAGGCCTATATATGCTTAGTATTTTCTCATTGAGGAAGGAAAAACCCCCCTAGGGTTTAGAGTACACCTCCACCATTTAGAAAGATAGTTGTTGAGTTGAGGAGTCCAGTGTGCAACATTTTCAATCACTGTTTCCTAAGGTTTTGTTCACTATTCTACAACCCTTTTGGATAGGTTTCTTCATCATTTTACTCCCTTTTGAGTTTAGTGTTGCCTTCCCCCCTTAGAATCCCCTTGTGCATCATGTTTTTTGGAGCTTCTTTCCTATCCTTTTCCATCATTTTCACCTCTGATGCTGCTAGTTTTCTGCATCATTTACAACAAATTTTCGCCTATAAATCCCAATATCTTTGACCTTAGATATTTTAGCCATAAGTGTGTCTTTGAGTTGCTTGTTTGCCTTCATTTTATTAGATACTCGATAGCCTTCTTGGGTGGGAGCTTGTGCGCTTGAATTGGTTGTTTATTTTACTGTCTATTTTCAACATTATTTACGGTTTTTCAACACTTTATTTTTAGTGGCACATGGCATCACAAAACATCTAAATTAAATCATCCAATAGACACATTATTTCACATAGTCACACCATAAGCGAACGTGAGCTTGATTAAAACCGGCAAGCCAAGACTTGAAACACTACACCTTAATAATTCAACTCACATAGATTAAGCCCACTTGGGCACCAAGGCCAAACAATTTTTGTAGTTAGGTGTATGATCAGTGGGATAGGCTTCCAATGACGCCCACCGGTCACTTACATTGAGACATAGCTTGTTGACATATTAGGGAGCTTAAAATCCTTCACCATCCCATGGTCCAAAGCTAGAGTGCGTTAGAAACCTGATTTATAGGGGGTTAGGCTAGGTCATTGTGCGAGAAATTCTCCTTGAGGCTACCCAACCTGTGGCAGGGAATCCCGTGCTTTGGGTGATCACCAAGAAGCTCAAGAATTTACCACCCCCATGGGATAAAAGTATCCATAGTGACAAATCATAGAAAAACACCCAATAGGACTAGTTGTGGGCAAGTAGTTGGTCCTCTACCCAACCTTTCTCTAGACAACTCTGGTTGCGGGGATCATATTTCTTCAAGTAATAAGTCTCTTTAAAGGCCATATGAAAAAATAGATATATGACTTGTTTGAGGATTTAGATCACCTATAGGCTAGAGGTAATTTTTTATTTGATATGACGTGTTTTCTTGAATCAGAGTAGCATATAATATATTTAGTTTAAACTTGAAACCACTACACTAAGTGATTGCTTGTTGTTTTTTGGTTTTTTTCCCATATCATCACCCTTTTAGTCTATTGATTCATCTGTGTCTTAACATTATTGCTCCCCCTAGGGATTTGTTTCCGAGAGTTCATGTAGAAATTTTAATACAATTATGTATTGCCTGGATCTCCTGATCTAACAATTATATGCCACTGTTAAATACATAATCCTTCTACTTAAATATTTGCGGAAATTTAATTGTCAATTGCAAACACATGAATAAAGATCGATCACACATAACACAGATGTTTTTATCGGGAAAGCATAAAGCTAAAAACCCCACTATCATATATTATGTATATATCATGGATCACGAAACAATCTCATACAAAAATATTCTCACAAGAGCTCTCAGTACATCAACTAATTGTCTCACATTGTCATATTCATGCACCAATTTACTGCTTCCTGACAACCTGCCTCCACCGCGCAATCCCTGATGATCAAGAACCTTTGAATGATTAATTCTAGCTTGCCTTGACTGCACAATACTCATAGGCATCTCCAATGTGTGTGTGGTTGCATGAGTGCACCCATTAATGTCACAACAGATAGTCAAACTATCCCTTTCACCTATCTCTCAATTGGGTCTCCACTGGATCTGGCATGCGTGTAGTTAACAATAGTAAATCTTCAGTTGCATGTGAGATCACTCCATGTGAATTAATTTAATATTTAATTCACTGATCTCTCAATAGCGTATCTTTAGTTACAACTAGCACAACTGAGTTTAACTCACTTAACTGAGTTAAACTACTTTACAACTCACATAACTACACATCCAACTTTGTTACAACTTTGTATCACTCAATTACAACGAAGTCCACTTGCATGTCCCACCAAACAACCTTAGAACTCAAAATTCCTTCAGTCAACTGGTTTGCCTCATCAGTTAACTAAAATCAAGTGCTTCAAGAGAATAGATTATTATTTATTGTCTAATTATTATTAAGAGATAATAATAATCAACATGCATTCTATTTTTAGACATGCAATCCACGAACTAACTTCGCACATGCATTCCAAAAATAGAAGTCCATCCATAAATAGAATTTGCTCAACCATCTATAAATAGACTCCCACTATAAATAGACTTTGCTCAACATTATAAAAATAGACATACACCTAAAAATAGCCTGTGTGGGCCCCACCTAGTGTAGGTGCTTATTTTTTCACTAGGATCAAGGATGTTGTTTCCGAATGCCAATTTCATTGTTTGTTGTTGAAAACTTCAACAGTTCATGGCCTTCACCCCCAATTTTCTTTAGGACATCTTACTCCTCCCCGTCGAATTCAAGTTCGTCCTCCTAGTCCTCCATCGAGTCCCCATACTAACTCTAGTTCTTCTGATTCTTCCAGTTCTTCCTATGATTCCGCGTCCTCCCAACCCTGCACTGCCACCATGTCAGGCACCAACGTGGGTGCGAGAAACTGAGGTGGTAACCAAGGTAACCCCACAAGTGAAACCTCTACCGGTATGGTCACCAATCTTCCATTGCTCCCCTATATGGCTGGTTTGAGCCTCCATGATTTCACCAACTCATCAATGATCCTCTTCTCCATGACCCTAATTGGCATGTTATGCCTACCAAAATTCCTTCCGACATCCCCAAGTTTGAAATTAATCTTGGAGAAGACCGCACAAATCAACTTCACTCTTTACATATGTGGTGTTCATCAAATTCCATCACTGAAGACTCCATTTGTCTTTGCCTCTTCCAATGCACCCTTACTGGAGTTGCTTCCAAGTGGTATGTGGAACAACCACACACTTCCCATTCTACTTTTTTTACTCTTGCCAAATATTTTATTTCATACTTCCATCTACCTCTACAATATGACATTGGTACTGAACTATTGACCTATTTTCGTCAAACTTCTACCACCGGCCTATCTGACCATGTCCAAGAATGGCGTAGAAGGAGGAGCATGTGTAGATCCCCTGAATTTGAAGACCATGTCTATTTGGATTGGTACCTTAGAGTGATTGTATGACCGTGTCTATTTGGATTGGTACCTTAGAGTGATTGTATACCCTATACCCTATAGGTAAATATGTCACCTCTCACTTCCCTCAGTTTGAGGAAGAAGCGCTCTAGATAGCCTTGAAATATGACCTGATCTATGCATAATCAGGTTATGTTTATACTATCCTTCCAGATTTGCCTCGTCTCATGCTACTGACAGTATCGTTGGATCTATTTCACACCCTCAACTTACACCATATCCTCAACCTCTCATGAGTTATGGTCAACCACAAGGGTGGACTAGTTCCTCTTATATCTATACGAGTTCCTCTTATACCTATACCAGTTCCTCTTATACCTATCCTTCACGTGGCAACTTTTACCAAGGTACAAGCACGACATATTCCTATCCCCATTCACATCAACCGAATCCAGGGCCAACTGCGGCTCTAACTTGTTATACAAATGTTGCCACATCTCCTTACTATCCTTATGCATCACCTAACACTCCAACCCCACTGACACTTATTGGGACACATATATGTTATCATATTGGCTATCCAAAATTTTATTTTACAAGCCATATTCATACCTTTACAACATATTCTGTAATTATTATATTACCAATTTTCACTAAATGCATTCATTTGACCTTGTGTTAATTATGATTTATTGTATTTTTAATGATTAAATGAGTTTTTAACATGGTTTTCCAATGACGGTTTATTAATATCTTTATGTGCCCAAACAACAAGTTCTAGTGCTAGAATTTTACAATTCGATACTTATATAAGTTTCGGTACGAAGTAAAGGTTAACACATTAGCACTTCTCGAGATGACATGGCTTGCAACTACATGTTTATGGATGGATTAATGTTCACACCTAACTCACATGTGAAGGTCAAGACGTTATTCAAAGTGACAGTCAAACCTAAATTCCACCTACAGAAATTCAGTGCTTAATTCGGTACCACTTTGGCATTTTCCAGAAATTCGGTATTTAGTTCCATACCATTTTGGCATTTTCCAAAAATTTGGTACTTAGTTCGGTACCAGTTTAATAATTTGGGAAAGACTATGGGAAGTAACATTTAGATTTGGAAGAAAGTCAAACTGATGCCAAGTGGTATCGTTTCCATCTCTAACAAATAATATAATACATTCCCAAATCATAACAAGAACATTTTTAAATATTATCTGTTATCTTAATTATAGTACAAGAGTCAATTTTTTTATGGAAGTTGATATAATCATTTGGACCATCGCTTCCTCTCCATTGTAATATAAAATAAATAGATCTACATGACAACAAAAAGGGAGGATGCAGAGAGGAATTCTGGGATCACTTTTCCTTTGAGTTGGTTTTTGTAATTAATTTTAACTTTCATCTATAAAAAAAAGGTAATTTTTTTTTTTGTTGTTGTAATGAAGATTCGACTGCTAAGATTCTGAGCATATTTACGATTTGAATTAATCTCTCCAGGTGCACTGTTCAGGTTAGGAAGGGCCCCTCGATCTTGGTAGCATCATGGAATTTCACTCATTAGCGTAGATTGGCATTTCATTTAATGGATTGTGTGATATTTAATTCTTTGGTTTGGTAGTTTCATTTTAGGAGATTGGTCTTCAAATTTTAACACCTGCGCTTTCATGCATCTATTCATTGCTCTGCTACACTTTTATGACTTTTCCAACGCTTCCATCCACACCCATAGTCCATGTAGATCACTCCCTTCACGCTAACATCTCCTCAATATAGAGTTGCATATTACATAGTGCTCCACGTAAGTTTGATTATCATGTTGTTTGTTTTGGAGTCATGTATTACCATTATATATTAAGCCTGCATACCATTAACATGCCTCATATTCATTGAAAAATGGTATGTGTGATGTTATAACTTTAAAGTTATTACATTGTTATATGTAAGTGTCGTTATATATATATATATATATATATATATATATATATATATAGAGAGAGAGAGAGAGAGAGAGAGAGAGAGAGAGAGAGAGATTTGTCATTTTGTTTTGATTATTTAGTTATTTAATATATTAATTAATTATATTATTATATGGTTTTGTTTCATGGTTCATATATATTGTTATAAATGTAATTTTTGTTGCTTTGCCATCATGTATTGTAATTCAACATTAAGAGGAGTATGTTTGTAAAATGATTTCATGACAAAGAAAAAAACTAATCTCACTCCAATATTGATTTCGTTTCTGGGTGTATCTTTTCTGAAGGACAAATCTTTGAAGTGTGTTTTCCTTGCAATATTTACATCACATTAATTTAATTTATTTTCTTGAAGCGTATGTGTGGATCCACTACAGGGAAGAACCATTGAAGGTTAAAGATGCTGATAAGCTACTTTCGCAAAGTTGTATGAACACCTTTATGTGTGAAAGATTGCAACTTAGAGCCTTTATAGAATTAGTTCCACAAACCAGTGCTGATTCCCTTAGTGTTAATTTTTTTATATTGTCACTACAATGATTCATTGAAGGACACTTAACCTTAGAAAGATATTCAAGATAGATCACATGAACATCTAATCATGAAATATTGTGATCCATAGCCCTTATAGCACTAAGTTATTTTATCTCCCCGTGATAGGCCTTGAGGTGATTTGTCATTTGATTTTATTCCCAAGCGTGCCTTTACTACAATTAGTTGTTAGCATAGGCAGAATAGGCTATAATCTTGTATTTTATGTGCTTGCATCTCTAAGCCTCACGACCCCAGATTGATAATTAAATGTTGGAATTAGAATAAATACAATTCCACTAACATTTTTGGCTTCGTTTTTGGGGAGGTGGTAAAGGTATTAGAGCATAATTTCTTTCACAAGTTTTTTTGCATAATTTTAGTTACAGGGACAACTTGGGGGCCTATATAAAATATTAAGATGAGAGGTAAGAAACTGCGTGTCCACTTTGGTGGGGTTGCTCCAAAGACTTGTTGTTTCCTTTTATTTGCAAGTGTATTCTCCTTTAGATTTATTCATGAAAGAAGAGAAGCCTAACTTGTGTGAACAAATAAATTGGTGACAACAAGGTCTTAGTAGCATGGTGGTGCTTCAAGTACATGATTGGTTTTATTGTATCTATTTTAAGTGTGTTTCCTTTCTATTTATTTAGAATTTTTAAAATTTTATGGTACTTTAAGAAATCCATACTCTAATCCATGTGCATGACAGGGCTTAGCAACTAACAAAGCAAAACTCAAGGATGAACAAGATTTTGGGAGAACTCTCTCAAATCTTAGAAACAACTGGGATCTCTGCTTCTCAGGAAGAACAAATCTTGACAACAGACAAGAACTTATCTGCCTCTCCAAAAGTGATAGAATAACAACAAATCCATGAACCAAATCCATATGAAGATCTTCACCCTTGCAATATTTTCGAAGAAACTAAAGAACCATGGACCACATCCAAAGGAGAGAAACCATTAGAACCTAAGATTGAAGAATTTTTGACATGCCTATCTGTGGATACTTTGAGCACACAAGAGGATAGTCATCTCATAATAGAAGATATACATGGCATGGTAAAGGATGATATGCTAAATGAGCCAAATAAATAGGTAAACCAAGAGCATTTTGATTTTGTTGAAAGTTGGTTTCAAGCAACTATAAGACCACATCGCTCCTTAAGTCTTCCTTACTTCTTGACATCATCATTAAAACACATGGTTCTTCATACTAAAGTATGCATTGAATATTATATTCTAAACTGGATTATGGATGCATTTTTATACTTGTTACGCACATGGTTACATTGGAAATACTCATATACTTGAGGAGATGAATTTATTTTTCTCAAGTAGAGTAGGATAATAAATAAATGCTGCATATAGTATTTAGTTTAGTTATAAAATATACTGCAATATCTTTCTCATTTGTTTTGTATAAGTGGGGATGTTAACGACTAAAAAGTAATTAGTTGAAAATGGGAGATCTATGTTCCTATTGCATATTTCTATTGGGGTATCTTTCAACTGCATATTGTTTTAATGAAGATTGCCAGTCAGTCTTATTTCCAACTGCAACATGGTTCAACTATTACTTTTATTTCCCACTTATTGTTTATTTTTAGTTGGACTTTTTTTTCTAGTTTTTCTTTTCAATAAAGTAAGCTACAACCATTATGTTTGGAATCTTATGTGAAGTTGGAAATGATTGCATTGCAATAATTGTTTGGTTTTTGCATATCAAATGTCTGGTACCTTGTTTAAGCTAATCAATACCCATAATTTTGGTACCACTTTTTTATTTTTCAATACAACGCTAGATTCAAGGATCTTGTTCATTTGGGGTGCTTAAATACTCAAAAAGCAAAGACATATTTGTCAACATAATGGAACCCTTAGGGGAGTATTTGATGATATATTTCTTTTTTTCTTTAAGTTGTTAAGAATGATGCATTCATGCTTTATCATTAAGACCACTATTTCACAATTATGATTAAATAAGAAATCCTTTTCATAAAAGTTGAATTGAACCATAATTCCAAACAATTCATAACTGATATACCCTTTTTAGAATTTCATTTTTCTTATACATATAGATTTCTAATTATCAATACAAAACAATTGCTCAAAATATAGTTACCAAAACATACTAAGGGGATTATAACAAAGTTAAGAGGTCCATCCAATGCTACCAATGAAAAATAAATAACTTGAATATTATAACCATAACACCAAAGCATGGGATCCGAGCATATTTATTAAAACTTGTAGAAGAGTTACTGAAGTCTCTACTCATAGTGTAACACTACTTTAAAAAGCAAAAGCATACATGAAAACTATGATTGGTAGAACTTTATGTGTTTTTTGGTTATTTTTTGATTAGCCTCATCCATCTCACATTAAAAATGACTCATTCATGCTATGTCCTTTAAGTACCTATAAGTACCTTATGTGTCTAAGACATTATGCAGGTAATCAAAGTCACTTTGAAAGGTATCATCTTATGCCTCTAAGGGGATTTTTGAAGCCGATCTCCCATCTAGCAATTGCAAAAGCAATATCGATAATGCAAAACTGAAATGGTAGGAAAAATGGGACTAGAGCCTTCAGTGTAAAATAGGTTTAATAGGTTAACCCATCGAGGCTATGGACACCTACTGGAAGTGAATATTGAACTGTGATATCACTAGGAAAACCCATCGGGGCTATGGATGCTCGCGGGAAATGGGGCATTCTTCCTAAAGAAGTGTCAACCAAACTAGGGCCTTTATCTACATGTATGATGATTACTCTATAGGTTACAATAAAAAAGAATCATGTGTGGATGAAGTCAAGGGTAGAAACAAACTCCATAAACTTGCTGCTAAAGAATGGCCTTAAGGTAACATTGAGAGCTCTGTCATTGGTTTTTCGTACTATATATAAGATCCAATGGTCTTAGAGGTGGGATATATGATCATAGAGAATTAATAAAACTCAACTGCAAAGCTTAGTTTCATTTGTAAACAAAAGCTGAAGTTTTTTTGTTGCAATTGTTATCACTCCACCGGATCTTTAAGGCTGAGAAAGAGTCTAAATAGAGGTAATCACAGACCAATCTTTTAGCTTGGTAGCTAGCCCTACCAAACTGAAGAGGCTCTCTCCACAAAATCACAGCCAAGAGGGCTGGATGAATTAGGGTTTGAGCCTAGGTATGAGTACAGGGGTTTGTTTGTTTGAATTGGTTTGCTGGATGGGTGAATTAGGTCAAAGAGGCTAGTTCAGGGCATATAAGATTAGGTTTAAAGTCCATTCAATGGTGCAAGGTAAGTAGGAAGGCTAAAACTTTAGGGTTTCGGGGTGAGATGGATCAGACTGATGAGGAGCTAGAAAGAGCAAGGCAAAGCATGTATTCTTTCTAAAATGAAGAAAATGAACAAACTATGAAGATTTTCCCAAAACAGAGCATGAGAGATGTATTATGCTTATCAACTTGAAAACCAGCATATAATAGAAATGAAACGGATCATGTGACAAAACATTCATACATATGTGACATAAGAAGAACAATGCTAAATTTCCATACCACAGGTATCCCAAAGAAATAACTGCAACTCTTTCATTGATTTCCTGCCAAATACTGATTACACTAGAGTCTCTGATCAATGCAAAAACATCCAACAATGTCCATCTTGTGAAATGAGTCAAGAAATTATATATATAGACACCAAAAATCTTCTCCCAACCTCAGGGGTCGAATCCCTAAGTTGAGGATATGTTCCACCAAAAAATGAACTGCATACCTAGAGTGTAGGGAGGTTAAACTGACTCATCCCTCACTTTTTGGAAACTGAATCATTACATCTCATCAGGAGTTTTTACTTAATTTATTTACCCCTAGGTAACTTAAAAACATTAATATTACATTTACATCCTTGAATTACATTGGTAAAATCATCATTTGTTAAGGTGATACTGAGAAAACTGAGAAAATTTGCAAATTTCAAGAAACACAGAAAATTGGTAAAAAGTGCAATGCCAGTGTAAAAAGCGCAACGCCAACTTCAGCTCCACTTTTGAAGCGGTCCCCAGTTTCTAAATTGAGCTCAGGATATTTCATTGGAAAGCATGTCTTGTCTAGTTTCCAAAACTATCCTTGGTTTTCAAAAATCCTCAATCTTCCCAAAATCCATTTTTGTTTGGCCACAATATGTTCTGCAAAAAGGTGACCAAACAAGACATTTTTGGAGAATGTGCCTTCCAAGAGTTTTTCAAATTTTCCCAAATTTTCTTCAAATTTCCTCAAACTTGCTTTAGGCTTACTTCATGGAGACCTGATATGGTATGGTATGCTATCATGGATGCATCAATGAGCAAATCCAACTTACCCTTCTCTTTTTGCTTGATTAGGGTTTGTAGTTCTGGACCAATTCACATAAATCAAAGCAGCCCACATGTTTGAAGCAAGTGACTCCCATGGGTGAAGAAATTAATTCTCTGGTGTGGGTAGGCTCAAACCTCAGAATTCTTCCTCATTTATGTGGCCTTATCTCTTGTATATCCTCCTCTTCCTCTGTGTAATCTCTGTCTTCTTCCATGGTATTTTTAATCTAGAAACCCTAAGGATGAGGAAATGGTAGCATGGATAGGTCTAGGGAATGAGGATAGGTATAGAAAAAATTAGGGAGATGGGGGAAGGGGTTTTTGAAATTTTGGAGGTGATATAAGGTTAAAATGCTTAGGGAATTAGAAATGATAATTTTATTACAGGTTTTGGGTATGGGTGCCTAGGAAATTTGAAATAACCAGGACTTAGGGTTTAGGGGAAAATGGATTTAGGGAAAGGAATATAGTGTTGTAGGGGTAGGGATAGGGTTTACAGTGATGTAGGAAAGAAATCTAGGGTTTATGGGCATCAAATTGGGAATGAGGAGATGGGATTAGGGTTTTAAACTAGACAAACTGCCAATTTTTCATGAAAACTCAAACACCATGAAAATGCTCTTGAAAAATGCAAGGAGGAGGCAAATTTGTCTTACTTACTCGATAAGAGGTGATAATAATATTTGGAGGAGGTTAGGAGCAACTTGCATGAGTTTTGGAGCTTGATGGGAAAATTGGGCAAAAGTGCAGCACCTTATCCAGAAGTGCAACGCCCTTAAGCAAAAAACGCAATGATATTGTCCAAAAGCACAACACTAATTCAAAAAATGCAGCGCCACCCAAAAAATCAAATTTTAACCCTGCAAATTAGTTTTTTGAGCTGAGGGAGTGTGAACTTGATGGTTGCAATAGAAAATGAGTTTCTTCTTTATCTTATGGTGGTATTTATACTTGATGAATTTGATGTTTTGGGCCTTGAGACCCAATTTCTCTTTTCTTATCTTTCAATTTACACTTTGAAACTATCCCTTTTTTCTTCTTGAATTCATTATTTACACATTGATAATTTGATGATTGAGAACTCTTTACATTTTGACTTTTGATGCTTTGTTGGCATGTGGAACTCTGAGTTGGAAGCTTGGGAACCATGAAATTATTACAAATTGAGTGACATGAAATTACATAATGGAAAATAAAAATTACATTTTGAAATACAAATTACATCTTGTAGGTCATCTTTACATGGTAAAGAGAGGTTATTTGATCACTTTCTTACTTGCTGCTCTTATGCAATTATAATGGTTTATTATTGGACCTTGAAAAACCCTAGAAACCTAATGAAACCTTGAAAAACACTAAAGACCTAATGAGAGCTTTGACTAAATGAAATTCATGGTGACATGACCGAACAAGTGATAAAAAATCATGAATGATGGTCATTCAACAAATTATGAAAATGAGCTAACAAGTAATGGAAATTTAGGAAAAAGTGATGTTTTTTAATTTTATTTTAGGGCTACCATCAGTGAGTAAATTTTTGAATGATGACCTAGTGAAATGACAAAAATTATGAATGAGACCCTAATATGATATGAAAATAGGATTTTTGATCATTGATGGCAGGATGCAAATACTGACACTAACATTGGCCTTATTGGGGATGGAAAATCTGAAAGAGGTGTCAAGAACACCGTAGATTGGCAAGCCTTATCCATTGGGCTAATACAATAAAAAACTCAAAATAATAAACGTGACTGAAAGCTGATAACTCATATGAAATAAACTGACTCAAGACAAACTCAAAATTGACAAAAAATTGACTCAATACTGACTTAAATAAAAAGCTTACTAAACTTATTGATGGCAACATATCACCGAGACTTGAGGGATTTCAAATCTTGATGACAACCACCTTCCTGCTGAAGACATATGTACAATCATGTGAAGTGATCCTTCCAGTGTAACCAATCCAGCAAATGGCTACTTACTTGAATTCTGCTCTCACTTTCCTCGAGCAGGCAGAGAAAACAAAAACTAGGCCACTCCAAGTGTCTATTGAATATGTGCTTCCAGTCCATGAAAACAAGAAAATACATCTTCCCCGCTAACTGTAGCAAATTAGTAAAAGGATCTTCAAAAATATGAAATGTTACCTTGTCTTGAGATCCAACAAAAACACAAGCATAGTCTTCATTTTGATCTGAAAGAACACTTGGTTGTTGACCCATAGGAAGCACAGGGAAGTATGACTTTTTGCTATCTGAGTGTTGACTGTAAATTCCTCAAGCATGAGAAACTCTAATTCTATTTCTTGCACATTGTCTATATTAGGATCATACTCCTCAAATTCATAGTCTAAATGATCTTTGAACATAAAACATTCTCCAAGATTTTTAAACATGACAGCCATATCCTCTTCATAAAAGATGACGATCTATGTTAGCTGATCTCCTTGCAGGAAATCATCATCACAAATTGGCTTACTCTCAACAACTTCGTGTATAGTTTCATCAATCTCGTGACTTTCATCATTTAAACACAGATTTTCATTTTCAATAATGGAAGAAGTTTCACTCACATATTCTTGACTATGTGAACACTACAAACCTGCATTAGCTTGGGCTACAATATGAATGTTCAGGAGTTGATCTATCTCATCTTCAGACAAAGGAAAAAATTGAGTTTTATAGCAGTTAACATTGGCTTGATGATTCTCATTTTCAAGATCAGGAATAGGCATTTCCCTTTCTAGGTCTTGGTGTTTTTCATCCAAGGAGGAAACTACCGATTCCTGTTGGGAGGAAAAATCATATAGGGGTTCTATCTTCTCATCATCTAGACACTCTTCATCCCCATACAAATTTTCAAGAAACTCAATGAAATTATCACTCCACCGGATCTCTAAGGCTGAGAAAGAGTCCAAATAGATGTAACCACAGACCAATCTTTTAGCTTGGTATCTAGCCCTACCAAATCGGAGAGGGCTCTCTCCACAAAATCATAGCCAAGAGGGCTGGATGAATTAGGGTTTTAGGCTAGGTATGAGTACAGGGGTTTGTTTGTTTGAATTGATTTGCTGGATGGGTGAATTAGGTCAAAGAGGCTAATCCAGGGCATATAAGATTAGGTTTGTAGTCCATTCAATGGGGCAGGGTAGGTAAGAAGGCTAACACTTTAGGGTTTCAAGGTGAGATGGATCAGATTGATGAGGGGCTAGAAAGAGCAAGGCAAAGCATGTATTCTTTCTAAATTGAAGAAAATGAACAAAATATGAAGATTTTCCCAAAATAGAGCATGAGAGATGTATTCTACTTATCAACTTGCAAACCAACATATAATAGAAATGAAATGGATCATGAAGACAAAACATTCATACATATGTGACATAAGAAGAACAATGCTAAATTTCCATACCACAGGTATCCCAAAGACATAGTTGCAACTCTTTCATTAATTTCCTGCCAAATTCTAATTACACTAGAGTCTCTGATCAATGCAACAACATCCAACAATGTCCATCTTGTGAAATGAGTCAAGAAATGATAGATATAGACATCAAACAACTTCTCCCAACCTCACGGGTCGAATCCCTAAGTTGAGGAGCTGTTCCACCAAAAACTGAACTACATACCTAGAGTGTAGGGAGGTCAAACTGAGTCATCCCTCACTTTTTGGAAATTGATTCATTACATCTCATCAAGAGTTTTTACCTAGTGTATTTACCCCTAGGTAACTTAAAAACATGATTATTACATTTAAATCCTTGAATTAAATTGGTAAAAACATCATTTTCCATGGTGAAACTGAGAAAACTTAGAAAATTTGCAAATTTCAGTAAACACAAAAAATTCGTAAAAAGCGCAGTACCAACTTCAACTCCACTTTTGTAGGGGTTCCCAGTGTCCAAATTGAGCTCATGATAGTTTATTGGAAAGCCTGTCCTGTCTAGTTTCCAAAACTATCCTTGGTTTTCCAAAATTCTCCTCAAGTGTCCCAAAATCTATTTTTGTTTGGCCACAATATGCTATGAAAAATGGTGACCAAACATGACATTTTTGGAAAATGTGCCTTCGAAGAGTTTTTCAAATTTTCCCATTTTTTCTTAAAATTTCCTCGAAATTTCTTTAGACTTACTTCATGGAGACCTGATATGGTATGATATGCTATCATGGATGCATCATTGAGCAAATCTAGCTTACCCTTCTCTTTCTGCTTGATTGGGGTTTGTAGTTCTGGACCAATTCACAAAAATCAAAGCAACCCACATGTTTGAAGCAAGTGACTGCCATGGGTGAGGCCATTAATTCTCTAGTGTGGGTAGGCTCAAACCTCATAATTATTCCTCCTCTATGTGGTCTTCTCTCTTGTCTATCCTCCTCTTCCTCCACGTAATCTTTGTCTTCTTCCATGGTGTTTTTGACGTAGAAACCCTAAGGATGAGGAAAGGGGAGTGTGGATAGGTCTAGGGAGTAAGGATAGGTCTAGGGAGTGAGGATAGGTCTAGAAAAAATTAGGGAGATGGGGGAAGGTTTTATTGAACTTTGGGAGCTGATATAAGGTTAAAATGATTAAGGAATTAGAAATGATAATTTTATTACAGGTTTTGGGTATGGGTGCCTAGGAAATTTGAAATACCTAGGACTTAGGGTTTAGGGGAAAATGGATTTAGGGAAAGAATATAGTGCTGTAGGGGTAGGGATAGGGTTTACAGTGATGTAGGAAGGGAATTTAGGGTTTATGGGCATCAAATTGGGAATGAGGAGATGGGATTAGGGTTTTCAACTAGATAAACTGCCAATTTTCATGAAAACTCAAACACCATGAAAATTCTCTTGAAAAATGCAAGGAGGAGGCAAACATGTCTTACTTACTTGATAAGAGGTGATAAGAATCTTTCGAGGAGGTTAGGAGCAACTTGCATGATTTTTGGAGCTTGATGGGAAAACTGGGAAAAAGTGCAGCACCTTACCTAGAAGCGCAACGCCCTTCAGCAAAAAACGCAACGATATTGTCAAAAAGCACAGGGCCAGTTCAAAAAACGCAGCGCCACCCAAAAACTCAAATTTTGACCCTGAAAATTAGTTTTTTGAGCTGAGGGAGTGCGAGCTTGATGGTTGCAATAGAAAATGAGCTTCTTCTTTGTCTTATGGTGGTCTTTATACTTGATGAATTTGATGTTTTGGGCCTTGGGACCCACTTTATCTTTTCTTCTCTTTCACTTCACACTTTGAAACTATACCTTTTCTCTTCTTGAATTCATTATTTACACATTGATCATTTGATGATTGAGAACTCTTTACATTTTGACTTTTGATGCTTTGTTGGCATGTGGAACTTTGAGTTGGCAGCTTGGGAACCATGAACTTATTACAAATTGAGTGACATGAAATTACATAATGGAAAATAAAAATTACATCTTGCAGGCCATCTTTACATGGTAAAGAGAGGTTATTTGATCACTTTCTTACTTGTTGCTCTTATGCAATGGAAATGGTTTATTATTGGACCTTGAAAAACATTAGAAACCTAATGAAACCTTGAAAAACACTAAATACCTAATGAGATCTTTGACTGAATTAAATTCATGGTGACATGACTAAACAAGTGATAAAAAATCTTGAATGATGGTCATTCAACAAATTATGAAAATGAGCTAGCAAGTAATGGAAATTTAGGAAAAAGTGATGTTTTTTTATTTTATTTTAGGGCTACCATCAGTGAGTAAATTTTGGAATGATGACCTAATGAAATGACAAAATTTCTGAATGAGACCCTAATTGATATGAGAAGAGGATTTTCGATCACTGATAGCAGGATGCAAATACTGACACTAACATTGGCCTTATTGGGGATGGCAGCTCTGAAAGAGGTGTCAAGAACACCGTAGACCGACAAGCCTTATCCATTGGTTCAATATGGTAAAAAAACTCAAAATAATAAACATGACTGAAAACTGATAACTTAGATGAAATAGATTGACTCAAGTAAAACTCAAAATTGACTGAAAATTGACTCAATACTGACTTAAATAAAAAAATTACTAAACTTATTGATGGCAGCATATCACCGAGACTTGAGGGATTTCAAATCCTGATGACAACCACCTACCTGCTAAAGACATATGTACAATCACGTGAAGTGATCCTTCCAATGTAACCAATCCAACAGATGGCTACTTACTGGAATTCTGTTCTCACTTTCCTCGAGCAGGCAGAAAAACAAAAACTAGGTTACTCCAAGTGTCTACTAAAGATGTGCTTTTGGTCCATGAAAACAAGAAAATACATCTTCCCAGCTAACTGTAGAAAATTAGTAAAATGATCTTCAAAAATATGAAATGTTACCTTGTCCTGAGGTTGGATAGGTTGCCCCTAGGGTGCAGGTTGACCCGGAGGCTGTGGTTGAATAGGTTGTCCCTGCAGGGTATGTTGGCCTGGATGTTGGGGTTGGACAGGCTGTCCCTGCGGTGCAGGTTGGCCTGGATGCTGGGAGACACCGGGTTTCCCTTGTGGAAGAGGTTGGCCCGATGGTTGGGATGAGCCAGGTTGCCCCTGAAGAAAAGGTTGAACCAGATGAGAAGTAGAGGGTTGACCTTGTTGTACAAAAGTGGGGGCTTGCTGAACGTAAGGGTGGTGCTGTTGCAAAAAAGGTTGTTCCTGTGATGAATAGATTTTCCCTTGGGGAACATAAGATGCTCCTTATTGAACATAAGGTTGACCAACAAGACCGTAGGGTTGTCCTTGTTGGACCGAAGGTTGTCCCTGAAAGGGTTTTCTTTGTGGACCATAAGGTTTTCCCAGTGGACCATAGGGTTGTCCCTGTTGGACCGAAGGTTGTCCCTGAAAAGGTTGTCCTTGTGGACCATATGGTTGTCCCTGTAGGTATGTGAATTGGTTGGGGTTAATCGGAGGAAAATAGATGGGGTTTCCGTACTCATCATAATGATGAGGAGGATTAACAGGAGCTTGCGGCTGCTGAGAACCCTGAGGGGTGTAATTCTGCTTCTGAATGGCCAACATGTACTGATCGTACGTGAAATATTCAGGAATTGGATGAGAAGAGATGGGCGCACTACCAATAGGTTGGATTCCCGAAATGTGAGGCTATGATCCACCCACGGAGGGCCCAACAGGCATTGTGGAAGTGGTAGGAATTGACCAACGAACAACAGAAGATGGTGGAAATTAGTGAACCATGCTAACAAATGGTGTGGATGAAGCCACATAGACAGTGGGCTGGGTTGGGACAGACGTAACGACAGTCGACGTCATGGGAGTCGAAGGTGAGGCACCCGATACTGTTACAAAATACCCTTCCGAGGGAGTCGATGTACTTTCCTAGATCAGGTTCTGATACAATGGTGTAGCACCAGAAACAATCTGACTCAACAAACGATAATCGGGTGGGAGAGAGGAAGGTTGACCTGAGACATAAGGAAAATTATTGGAGGGAGCTGATATTCTCCTGTAGAAACATAAATTTCTTCACTATTGATGGGACTCAAAGCATCCATGTCGAATGAAGCCATGTTATCATCGAAAAGGTGACGAGCAGTGGCAAGTAAAGATGGTTCCGAAGTAAGCGGAGGATACTCTTCTTCGTTTCCAAAACTAGCCCAAATGTTCAGAGGCTAAAATTGATATCAAATGGCTCCTCAAGAGGAGATCGGGTAGCAAGAGGTAAGATACTCAGAATAATAGAATGCGAGTAACCAATAGCCCTAGTAGGCTACGGTGCTCCCGAAGAAACTTTAGGAGAAGGATCTCCACTAGGAGGTAATGAAGGGGATGATGAAACTGGTGGTTCTACCACCGTGACTTTGTCTAAAAAACAAGAGAGAACCAAGATGACCAATTCGAGGCTTCAAGACCAAACACTAAGGAATTACTTAAGAACAAGCCAAGAAAATATCTTTAATGGGCGTGTGATCGTAGGCAATTGATTTTATGAAACTGAAACAAAACACTACCTTTTCATATTTTAAGAGTCAAGAGAAAGGCAAAAGGTGAATCTAGTCACTTTTAGGTTGAATGAGCATGAAAGGACAAGTGCTCAATGATCTTTTCAATTTTAGAGAGTCACGAAAAGACCAAAATGACTACTAAGGAAATCTAAGCAAGAGGGTGTACCAAGCTTCCGTGAACTGCAATATACAACTTGGTGATCCCTGAATGCTGTGTTCGGTGTATCACGGTTACAAGGCGGTAGACTTGGATTCCTATGGATAAAGGATTGCAACCTATGAGGGTCTCCCTTTATATACTCGATGGTATGCGGAGCACAAGTCCGTGCTAGTGCTATCTACTGCTAGATGGCGAACGATAACTACTAGGTTTAATGACACCGGAACACATCACTAGCCTAGACCTCTAAATGTGAGCGTCAGGTTTCAATGCTTCCTTAGGTTGATTGAGTTCATTTTAAAGTTGACATTGAATTAATGTTGTAGTTTCAAGGCCTTATTGAATGTAATCTCAAATCCTTAATGCACAACTATATGCGAAAGAAAATAATTCCAATTCGATGAACAACTAGTTAAGAGTAATGATTCATAACAAAGAAACAATCAATCGAATACAAGAATAAATTTTCCTAATGCATCTAAGAAAACCAAAGCAAAAAACGAAAAGATCTTTCCTTGTTCACTAAAAGCTACTAATGCAAAAGAACGTTTTTCATTTTCAAACTAAGAGAAAGAATGCAAATTTTGTCCTTTGAGATGAATGGAAAGAAAAATGCACTGCTACACTAAAACACAAAATAGACACTAGTTTCGAGCAATTCGAAGGAAATGATCTAAAACAAAGAGATCAATCCAACATGAACATCAAACACACTCAAAACAGAGACAGATTCCTTCAAGAAAAAAGAGGGCTTTCAAACCAATTCAGTGAGCAATGTAATATATGCTCAGGGTGATAGATGGAGAGCTAAATGAACACCAAGATGACCATTCAACGATCCAATGACACGTAGAACCAAAAGAAAAGATAAGACAATCAGTCAACAAGCTGAAAAGATAAAGACCAAATTGATTCAAACTCAACTCAGAAGGTTCAGTGAGGAGGTAGCTGAACAAACGACAGAAGACACCTAGAAACCTTAGGATGACAAACTTCATTGATCAGATGAGGGGAAAATAGCTGAGAAGAGCGAGACAAGAGAGTCAAAGCAATTCCAGTGGACTAATTGAAAGATGAAAATCCAACCCAGAGGCAAGAAACACTGACAAAAATCAGGAGAAAGGAAAAATTCTTAACATACAGGATTTGACGCATCTGTCAAGCTGTAATCCGTGCTAAACAGAGGGTGGAGCGCCTGTGAAAAAGGCAACAAGCACCAATTGGCGTGACTGTTCAAGCAATAATAGCATCGAGCTAGAAAACTATGGAAAAGATAAGAAGCCACTAAGCAAATGTGAGACTTGACACTCTGAGACTGAGTGTGATGGCTGAAAACAGTCAAACAGGCAAAACAAAGCAGGAAAGCGGTAATACGACCAAAATTGAACAAAAAATCAAAGCGCTGGACGAACAACAAGAGACGACAAACACATTGAATCCCCAGTATGGTCGCCAGCTTGTTGAGTAGGTAAATTCCCTCTACGGACAGAGGCGATCCCTCTAGCCCTAGAGTGGGTCGAGCAACAAGGGAACAAGCTGGAATTTTAGACTCCTAGCTTATAAATGAAAATGAGTTGGGATAGATGACCTACCTTGGTCCAACGCTTTTTTTGTAGTTTGCAATAACGATCCTATGATCTTTATTTTCACACGTCGCGGTCATTTAGTGATAATGTCCGTGTACCTGCACAAGGATCAAGTGAACGGTGAAAACATACGAAAACATATTTTCATTTACAGCTATTTGATTGGTCAAGGAGAATCAAACATTTTGCATATGATTGAACACAAAATTGGAACCAAAAAACCAGTCATGTATTAATGATAGAGAAAAGAAGTTTACAACCTTAATGCCTTGACGTTGCAGCCTCCTTCGACGAGTTCAGTCAAGCACATCTCAAGCATTCTTCTGGGATTGGACTTGGTGAGGCAATGGGCCTAAACTATCTCTCGACAATGGATTCCTCTCTGCCTTATTCTTCACACCAGCTATAGTAAGGACTATTCAACTAGATGAAACCATGTGAGAAGGAAGTATTTATAGGAGAGGAGGAGGTGGTTTGGGATCCATCATAAGGTGGAAGAGAGGTCCTATCCCTTTGGGGAGTTGCACAATTGTAGGAAACAGGAAGCCAAAGGGAGGACTTCGACGTTATTCAGTCGAACAAACCATGATGACTCCACTCATGAAATGGTTAGGCATGGAAACTTCATTTATATTTTAAAAAAATTTCCAAAAATAGCTCAGCGTGGGTGCCCCACTGAGATAGAGCGCCAATGGGTGAAAGGCCCAGTGTTAACTTCTCTATAGGCACGAGGCCATAACTTCCTACCAGCGCCGACCCAAAATAATATGTTTTTGAGAGCTTTCTTCAGGAATGATCAATATAGGAAATGTTCTTGACATGCCAAGGGATGAAATGGCACTTTTTGCAAGGTATGAAAATACACGAAAGTCACTGGAATGGTCCTCCAATATTCAGGATGGGGATTGCAGGGATGGTGACAAAATACTGTGTAACAATGGAAAAAGAAAGTGGAAAAGGTGAGGAAGATCTTATTGGAGGGAGTACGATACCACATTGTCACAAGCCTCCATGGGAAAGCCAAACCATATGCAATGTGGAAGGCTTTGACATATCTATTTCAGAGCAGCAGTGACCATAGGAAATTGGCACTGAAAGATAAACTCAGGAAGATTAAGATGGAGAAAGGCGACTCCATGCCAAAATAATGAACAAAGTTTGTCCAATGTAGGGATGAGATGGGGAGCTTTGGCATTACTGTCGCTAATGATGATTTGGAGAGTCTAGCTCTCCTAGGACTTCCCAAGAGTTGGCATAGTTATCAAGACTCTTTCAATGGAAGGGAAAAACTGGCAGATTGGGAATGACTGTGGTTAGATTTGGTGTAGGAGGATTTCAAACGAAATACTAGAGATGGATCTTCATCTAAGAAAGAATATGAAGAAGATTGTGCTTTGGATGCCAATGCGAAGAAGGGGAAAGGAAAGAAGTTCCATTCCAAATCCAAGTCCAAAGATGGAAAGAAGAGTGACATGTCCAGAGTGAAGTGTTTTCACTGTCACGAGCATGGGCATTACACCACTAACTGTCCACAAAAGAAGAAGAACAAGAAGGCTTCAGGATCTGCAACTGATGAGGCTTTGGCCTCACAATTTGAGCTTGAATTCTCATTGATCACATTCATGGTGTCAAGTGCATTGGGATCTGTGTGGTATTTGGATAGTGGTGCTTCATTTCACATGACGGGAGACAAGGAAATTTTCAGTAGCTTGGAGGAGAAGGATCTCCAGATGCATATCGAAACGGGTGCTGACGGGCGGTACAGTTCTACCGAGATTGGTACCATTACCTTCTAGAGATATTCATGTAAACCATTTCAATTAAATTATGTAATGCATGTACCAGGTTTGAAGAAAAATTTAGTCTCAGTTACAATGTTGGGGGATAGAGGCTATGATGTTGTTTTCAGTGAAGGAAAAGATTTCTTGTGACACAAAACAACATGAAAAACCAAGAAGATTGGGATTTGAGTTAAGAATCTCTACAAGTTGGATATAGATGGCTGCACAACATTAATGGGCAAGGCGAACAAAGTGGTGAGCTAGGATGACGACGAGCTATGGCACAAGAGATTGGGACATTTTCACCACGAAGCCTTGAAAGTCATGCAACAGATTTCTACGGGTCTTCCCAAGGGTACACTTGTGCAATCAGACACATGCAAGGGATGTACTATGGTAAAATATGTAAAGACCACCTTTCATGAGAAGGAGAACCGAGCCTCGGGTATCCTTGAGATAGTTCACACAGATGTGTGTGGAGCATTCTCTATTCCTTCGATAACAAAGCATAAGTAATATGTGGTATTTGTTGATTAATTTTCTCGTAAGTGCTGGATCTTCTTCATGCAGAAGAAAGATTAGACATTATCAAATTTTCTTGAGTTTAAAGCACTGGTGGAGAAAGACATCGGGAAGCAAGTGGAGGCTCTTAGGAGTGATAATGGTGGTGAGTACATCTCTAACGAATTCAATAACTTCTGCAGCAAAGAAGGAATTAAGAGAACTGATAGCACCTCATAACCCACAGCAGAATGGGGTCCCTGAAATAAAGAACAGAATGATTGTGGGTGCAATAAGAGCGATGTTGCATGATCAGGGCCTACCAATGCATCTGTGGGCGGAAGCATGCAACAAAGCGGTATTTGTGCAGAACCGTTGTCCTCATAGGATACTTGGAATGAGTACACCAGAAGAGGCTTTAACTGGTAAGAAACCTGTTGTTTCACATTTTAAGATTTTTGGCTCATTTGTTTATGTGCATGTGACCAAGGACACCATGAAGAAGGTGGAACCAACAACTGAGATTGGTATTTTTGTGGGGTACACTAAAAATCCCTAGAACTATCAGGTGTATTTTCCAAACAACAGAATGATTGTTGTGCAAAGGGATATAAAATTTGAAGAGGAGAAAGCCATGCGATTGTCCCTTCAGAGGGAGATGGATTTGCATGTAGAGGAGGAACTCTTGGTTCCCAAGGATGAGCCTCAAGATGTGGAGCAACCACATGCGGAGGATAATGGAGTGGTAGAAAACACTCATGTAGAGCCATCCATCAGAAATGGTTAAGGCGCACCACGGAAGATGATAGATTGAGACTTGATGCTACAGAGAATGTAGGAGCCCCTACTTCACAGTGCATACAGAGACAATCTCCATACATGTTTACTAGATATATGGCTCTTATGATAAAATGTATTGTGGTTGAACCATCTTCCTTTCAGGAGGCAGTGCAACAACCAATTTGGGTTGATGCAATGGTGGAGGAGTATGACTCCATTGTCAAGAACAGTGCATGGGAGATTTTCCCAAGACCTGGTCGGTAAATGAGTGGTTGGATCTAGATGGATCTACAAGGTAAAGAAAGCTGCTGATGGGAGTGTGGAGAAATACAAGGCCATATTTGTGACTCGAGGATTCTCACAGATTGAGGGGATCAATTATGATGAAACTTTTGCACCAATTGCAAGGTACTCTTCCATTAGATCCATCATTGCATTCTCAATGCAAATGGGTTGGCGCATTCATCAGATGTATGTGAAAACTGCCTTTCTCAATGGAGTTATTGAGGAAGAAGTGTACATAGAGCATCCAAAAGGTTTAGAGATATTCGACAATGAGTCGCATGTGTGTCGACTCAAGAGAGCACCATCTGGGCTGAAGCAAGCACCTCGTGCTTGGTACACTCGGATAGACAACTATTTCACCAGACTTGGCTTCACCAAAAGTGAAATTGATGCAAACCTGTACCAGATTGTGGTTGAGGGTAAGATATTGATTATTGTTATTTATGTTGATGATCTAATTTTGATTAGTGATGAGTAGCTGATACACTCATTCAAGGAGGATCTTGCGACAGAGTTGGAAATGAAGGACATGAGACTCCTTCATTATTTCCTTGGTTTGGAAATATGGCAGCGGGATGGTGAAATTTTTGTTTCTCAAGGCAAGTATGCCAAAGATATACTGGGTAAGTTTCACATGGAGAGCTGCAAACCCATTGACACTCCTCTTCCAAGAAATTAGAGGAAAGAGGATGCTACTTCTAGAGAGGTAGTGGTTGCTACTGTCTACAGGCAGTTAGTTGGTTCACTGATGTATCTAGTGAACACCAGACCAGACATTTGCTACGCAGTTAACCAGCTGAGTCAAGATATGGTTAAGCCTACCAATCTCTTTTGGTAGGCAGGGAAGCATGTCTTGAGATACCTGAGGAGCAAATCAGAGTATGGATTATGGTACATATGGACAAAGGGAGTGAATAGTCAAGGCTTCATGAATGCAGCTTGGGCAGACAGTCCATCATATAGAAAGAGCGCATCAGGAGGGATCTTCAACATAGGATTGGCAACAGTTTCTTGGTAAAGCAGGAAGCAGAAATCTGTGGCACTCAGTTAAGTGGAAGCAGAGTACATGGCAGCAAGTCAAGCTGCATGTGAGGCTATCTAATGAGAAAGATTTTGGTTGGTTTGTTTGGTTTTCAGATGGATCCGACAATGATACATTGTGATAATCATAGTTTCATTAAAATCTCGATTAATCCTGTGTTTCATGATAGGTCCAAGAACATAGATATCCGGTACCACCATCTCAGAGATTGTGTGCATAGGCGAATAATGTTACTTCAGTACATTCCCATGGAAGATCAAGATGCAGATATTGTGACAAAGGCGCTCACCGGGAGAAAATTTGAATACCATAGAGACAGGATCGGGGTGAAAAATAATCCCTTTCTTGTTGAGAAGGAATGTTGAAGTTCAACAAGAAATTTCAGCACCTACACTAGTGTGGGACCAGGAGGTCCAAGCAACACCTACACTAGTGTGGGACCACAAGTCTTAACAACACCTACACTGGTGTGGGATAAATTTGGTGCATGTATATTTTAGTTATCCCTTAATTAAGATGGACAATAAAATGTAATCTAATCTCAAAATAACTTGTAATAGTTAACCGAGTGTGATAAACTCATTTAACTCATGAATTTTGAGTTGAGGGTAGTTGGTGAGGCATGCAGAGTAATTCTTGTTGTAACATATTTCGAATTGCAATGGTGCATTAGTTAATGCAGGTTGTAATCAATTTTAACTCATTTAAGTGAGTTAAACTCAGTTGTGCTAGTTGTAACTGTTAGATACACTAGTGAGGGATCAAGTGAAATTTAATTCACAATCAGTGATCTAACATGCAATTGAGGATTTACTATTATTATCTACATGCATGTCAGTTCTTGTGGAGACCCAGTTGAGATAGGTGAAAGGGAAGTTGACTATCAGTTGTAGGATTATTGGGTTGCACCCATGCAACCAAACACCCATTGGATTTCCCATGATCCTTGCGCAGTCAAGGAAGGCCAAAATTCCTATTCTTTAGGGATTACATTCCACATGAATTGTGCAATCAAGGCAGGCTGTTTAGAGGCTGAGAATTGGCTATGTGTTGGTCAATTTTTTTCTAGGACAGTGTGAGACAATTAGCTGAGTACATGAGGGCTCTTGTGAGAAGAGTTGCATGTAATTGTTTCATGTATCCATGCTGAATATACAATAGAAGTTAGTGGGGTATTGAGCAACAAGCTTTCCCCAGGAAATTATCTGTGTTGTGGCTTGATTGATTCTTCTTTGCTTCATGTGATTTGCATTTGTGTTTTTTTTTTTTTTTAATTCCGCAATTGAATTGTAGAAGTGATTAAGTATCTAGCTTTAGTACATTGTTAGATCAGGTTGAATCCATGATATACATGCTTGTTTTATAATTTCTACATTGCTGGAAAGACAATCTTGATTGATATCAAAGTCATTGATGCCCCATTAGAATATAACATCTTTTTAGTTCGTAGTCACACCTATGCCATGTTAGTTGTTTCATCCTCTATCTTTTACAAGATGTGATTCCCTCATAATAGAGAGATCATCACTATCGATAAGTTGAATTACTATGATCCTTAGTCTTAGACCTTTCCTTAGACCACTATCTCCTCAATAATTGGAAATAAGACTATCCCTTAACCAATGTTTCTCTTGGATTCTATAAAGATTCTATGTTTCTTGGGGCTTACTATGTCCCACTGCCTACTTCTTCTAAGCCTAGATATTCTAGTGTTTGCATGCTTCAAGCATCACAGACCGCCAATAAGCAATCTAGTACACCTTCACAATAGCCATCCCTTTCGCAACCTCAGACTCTGGACTCGACTCATCCTTAAAGTACAATTCCTACATGTCAATTTCCTTAAGCTAGTATCTCTCACGATCCTTTCCAACTAGGAATCGTTTCCCCAGGTCTTAACCATCCAGGAGTCATTCCTCGAGGTCATTACCCTTCTGGTCAAATAGCTTTCTTATTCCCACCACTAGGAATCATTTCTGCCCATGTTATGGCTACGTTGAGTCTTCATAACATTACATTTAGGATCCCATTTTGGTACATTGATCCTCCCACAAACACTCCTCCTGACCACCTCAAAACTTATGCCACTTTGACTTCGGTTCAACCCTTTGTAACCAACCCTTCCTTTGCTTCAGTTCCTCAACAACCTCAACATGCCACCACTCCTTTTCTGAAAGCATCTGGTGAGGGGGGAAAAGCTCGGAAAAAGGGAACCAAAGAAAAGGCACCCCAAGCAACTTCCAGTCCTCCTAAACTACCCAAGCCTTCTCCTCCATGCACTTTGTGTGATGTTGTTGAGCATGCCACCAATAATTGTTGTAAACTCCCTCATATCAAGAACGTTTTCTTTGATACCCTTCCTGACTCTAACATTCTTGAGGTCCATGTTACCTTGCCCAAGTTAGCTAAGAAGAGAAAATCCTTACACATGAATCACCCTTGTGCTTTGTGTGATAACTGTGGCCATTATCCCATCACTGTCCTCATCTCAAAGATTTTCGGGATAAAATTCAAGTGCTTCGCTAGTTAGATGTCACTCGGAGTGCTTCCACCTCCACTCCACATGCGGTGTTATGAATCCATCTCACAAAATAGAATAAAATAGAGATCAACGACCTAGAAATTAGTCTCTTCAAGGGGGAAACCTCCTTACAATATATAAATGAACAATTCTTGGATGATACAAATGGAAAAACCTCCTTTCTATATATAGGAGTCCATAGGGTCAAACTATAATCCTAGCCTACCTAACAATAATAATATAAGGGCACAAAAATAACAATAGTGGGCTTTTACGGGGCACAATAATAAAAATATGGGGATTACAGGGGTACAACAATAACAATAAGGGGGCTACACTAACAACAATAAGGGACTGCACTAGTAATAGAGGGACCTAACATGCCCCTCTCCATCAAAAAAGTGTTGTCCTCAACGCTTGAGTAGTTCTGGATGCTTCTGTATAAAATTCTCATCCTCCCATGTGGAATCTTCAGTGGGTAAGTTCTTCCACTCGATGAGATACTCTGAAATTGATCGATTTTGTAGCTGTCGAGTTCTTGTTTCTGTGACTGCTTCAGGTTCCAATATGATTTTTCCTTCCTCATAAACTTCTAGAAATATTGTTTGAACTTGAATTTTTTCACTTATAACCTTCTTTAAGCATGAAACATGAAAACTAGGTGCACTCGGGAATAAGCAGGAAACTCCAATTTGTATGCCATGATACCAATCTTTTGCAACACCTTGTAAGGACCATAGTACTTTGGTGATAATTTATTATCCTTCGTAGCTTGCTTGAGGGACATTTATTTGTATGGTTGTAGCCGTAAAAATCCCCAGTCTCGTACATCAAAACTCCTTTCACTGGGATGTTGGTCTGCCTGTTGTTTCATTCGATTTTGTGCCAAATCTAGGTTATCCTTTAAGAGTTGCAGAACTTGTTGTTGATGCTCGATGTGATCTTCCATTGCTTGAACCTTATAATTTTCTCTTAAATATGATGTGATGGATGGTGGATGATATCCATAAAGTGCCATAAATGGGGTAATTTTTGCTGCAGTATGGAAGGAAGTGTTATGCCACCATTCAGCCAGAGGTAACCACTTGACCCATTGTGTTTGTTTATCAGATACAAAATAACAAATATATCCTTCCAAACATTTGTTCACTATCTAAGTTTTCCCATCAGATTGAGGATGACAAGATGAGCTATGAGCTAGTTGAGTACCCAAATAAGAAAATAATTCCGTCTAAAAATTTCCAGTGAAAATAAATCTCTGTTGCTTACAATAATATTTTAGTTTCCATTTCGCTTTTGAATTGTTTCCATAAATGCAGTAGAAACTATACTCACTTTAAATGGATGAGATAATGCACAAAAGTGTGCATACTTGTTAAGCCTATCAACTACCACCATGATGACACTCTTTCCTTTTGACTTAGGTAAACCTGTGATAAAGTCCATTGAAACCTCCTCCCAACGTTGACTTGGAATGGATAAAGGTTGTAGCGGACCCGAGGTCTTAATTGTCTCAACTTTATTTTGTTTGCAAACCAAACATTCCGCCATTAACTTTTGAATATCAGAGTTAAGCCCATCCCCAAAAAAATATTTCTTCACCATGTGGTAAGTTTTTAAAAATCTTGAGTGTCCTCCTAAGGGAGAGGTGTGCAATTCCAAAAGAATATTTTGTTTTAGTTGAGAATTCTTACAAATATATAAGCGATCTTTGTGATAAGGAAATAATTTTCCAACTAAATGTATCATATGTACTGGGATCTTGTGCAACTTTTGAATGAGTGTCCACACTTCTTCGTCATTACTCCATTCCTCCCTTGCTTTGGTTATCCAATCTAGTTGGATAATAGAAATTCGACAAAGCAATTCTTCCACATCCCCATATTTTCTTGAGAGTGCATCTGCAATAACATTTTGCTTCTCTTTTTTGTATATGATTTCAAAGTGATAACCCAACATCTTTGTGACCCATTTTTTCTGTTCTTCTAAAGATAGTCTTTGTTCCAAAAAGTATTTAAGACTATCATGATAAATTTTTACCTTGAAGTGTCTTCCCATTAGGTAAGGTCGCCATTTCTTTAGTGCATGTAGTATTGCCAACATTTCCTTCTCATAAATAACTTTATGTAAATACTTTCCTTTGACTGGACGACTTTCAAAAGAAATGGTTGTTACTTCTTGCATTAAAACAACACTAATTCCATTTCCTAAGGCATCACATTCCACAATAAAGGTTTTTGTGAAGTTTGGCGTAGCTAAGACCAGTGCTTGGCACATTGCCTCTTTAAGATGTTTAAAGGCCTTAGTTGCCTCAGGAGTCCATGAAAGTACATCTTTCTTCAATAAGTTTTTTAGAGGTGCTGCTATTCTCCCATAATTCTTAACAAACTTGCGATAATACCCTATTAACCCAAGAAATCCTCGCAATTGCTTTATGGTTGTGGGGACTTTCCATTCCTTAATGGATTTAATTGTTAGGGTCTACCTTAACACCCTCCTAAGATATAATATGACCCAGATATTGCACCTCTTGTACTCCAAAGAAAAATTTGGAGGTTTTTTCATATAATTGTTTGTCCTCCAATAGTTTGAGCACCTTGTCAACATGTTGAACATTATCCTTCGAAGACGTGCTGTAGATTAGTATATCATAAAAAAATACCAACAAAAATATTCCAAGGGTTTAAAAATGGAATTCATCAAACCTTGAAATGTAGAAGGTGCATTGGTAAGGCCAAAAGGCATGAAGAAAAATTCATAATGACCCTCATGAGTTTGAAATGATGTTTTCAAATATCTTCAATATTCATTCTAATTTGATGATATCTTGAACGAATATCCAACTTGGTAAAATAAATTGCTCCATGTAATTCATCCAATAATTCATCAATCATAGGAATTGGAAATTTATCTTTAATAGTGAGCTTATTGAGCTCCCTATAATCTGAACACATGCACAATCATCCATCCTTCTTGTGCACCAATACTACTGGAGTAGAGAAAGAACTTTGATTAGGTTGAATTATACCGGCCTCTAACATTTCTGCAAACATACGTTCAATTTCACTCTTTTGGACATAAGGATATCTGTAAGGCATGATGTTTGGAGGAACACTTCTTGGAATCAAATGAATAGCATGATCATGATCACGAATAGGTGGGAGTCCTTTGGGAGTTTCAAACACCTTGGAATGATTGCCAAAGACTTTTTGGAGATATGGAGAAATAGATGATTTTGATGTTGGAACTTCTAGTGAGCATAATTGTGCAATTACGCTACTTTGTTCTTTATTCAAAAACTTTGTCATGAAATTAGAGCTTATTATCCTTCCCAACTTCCTTGCGATACCCCATAATTCAACTTCCTTTCCTTTCGAAATTTTTGTTAATTGAAAATTAAAAGCTACCGTCCCCAAAGTGTAATGTCCCAAATTTTTCAATAAAGTATTTGGGACATTAATCTTGCTTTTATTTTAATAAAAGGAATAAAATGGGTGAGGGAACCCATGTAGCAATTTAATAAACACTCCCAAGGTGCAAAAAGTCACTTAAGTGGCTTAATATAGCAGCCAAGTGTGAAAAGGGGCCAAAGGCAAGTGAGCTAGACCATGATTGACCAAAGTCAACAACGTACCCTAAGAGGGGAAGCTTGCTCAAGAAGATTGAGTGGTTGGAGTGGAGGGAAATTCAAATGAGATAAACCCTAATGTGAGTGGGTTCCATGCACACATTGCATAAAATATGAAGGAGAACATTGCGGAGATCCGTTTTGGAAAATAGAATTCGAAGTTGAAGCTCTCTTCAACTTGTTGCTACTTAGCCCAAGAGGGATTCTTGGTTAGGAATGCTCTTCTCTTCCATGGGAGGCCATGGAGAGATTGTACTTCATCTTCCTCACACCATGGCTTAAGGCCAAAGCATTCATCTACAGCTACCGCGTTATTCTTGCAGCAAGAGAACACTGGAGTTGCTAGTGTTGCAGTGAGGGACCATCATCATCACATTCCCGGAGTTGTTCTGTAGAGGAGAGGCCATATATTTCTCTAGGAGATCAGCAAAGGAGATCCCAGAGCTTCTATTGCAGATTTTGGCATTGGGCCAAATGTCTTCTCTCATGCCCAGCGCAGTCTCCTTCCCCTACAACGTTATTTTCAGAGGTGGCTTGCACAATGGTTTCATTTGGTGCACTAGTGAGTGCAGTTTTCAGTAAGGGGATTAGCCCCTTCCTTTTAGAGATAATTGGAGGAGGTTTGCACTTCTATTGCAACACTTCCCATCCTCTTCCATGTTGTATCATATTTGAGCTGCAGTAGCTGCCCAACTACTCCGGCATTTTGGTGTTTTATGTATTTTAGCCAATCCCTTAGAGGATTGTTGTAATAATGTTTTCCGGGGTTGAGATCTTGCTCCCCCATCTTTGTTTGAGCATATAATGTCATATCATTCCATATATATCAGCTTGCAATAATTTTCCCTCATAGACTGCGCAATGACAGAGTAGTTGGATTTATGTAGCAGTTTATTATCTTATTCCATGTACATTTCCTATTGAGGCTGATTTGAGCTTACCTTGAGAGGCATTTTCCTCAAGGGATTTGTATTACATTTGATGCTACAGATTATACATCATATTTGCACTCTTCTCATATTCCATGAATCATTATTTCACTGCTGCTACTTGTTGAAGTGTTCATGTTGCTGGAGATTCTTGTGGGAGATCTAAATAACCTGCTTAAGGTTATTTATTTGTGCTTATATTCTGCAAGGAGTTTGTATTAGACATGTTCCAAGGCATCCCGGCGTTGGATTGCCTTATTTTCACATTAGCTTCCTTATATAGCGTCCTCATGGATAGCTAATGCAAAAATTCCTTGAAGGGAATTATTAGCTCTTGAAAAGTTCTATTGTCAGAGTCTGCTAGTGGGCCAGGTAGCCTCTGGATCTCATTCTTCCTTGTGAAGATGACATATCCAGTAAATGCCCTTGCAGTCAATCTCTGAGATAGTTCAATGTTGATTGTTAATATTTCCGGAGTGGAAAATAGGAACATCTAAGATGTTCCTGATGGAGCAAAATTTTTCCCATTTGGGACATTACACAAAGATTGTAACCATTGTATTCCTAGTGCAACATCAACACCACCCATTGTAATGGAAATCATTGGAAAATTCAATACATATTCCCCCATGGTTAGCTTGATATTATGGCACTTTCCAAAGCAATTTATATTTCCTCCATTTGCAACCATCACTTGACACTTTGGTGCTGGGTATAGGAAGCAATTCAATTCCTTGGCTACCTTGCAATGAATAAAATTATGGGTACTACCAGAATCAATCAACACTATTAAATTTTATTATTGATATGTACTTCTATCTTGAAAGTTTGAAGAGTGGTAATTCCTGCTAATGCATTACAAGATATGGTCAGACTCATTTGTTCTTTCTCTAGGGTTGGTTCCTCATGTCTATCCCCTTCTTTTGAAGTTTCTTTTTCATTTTATTCCTTTGTAATCTATGTAAATTAATTTCTTCTTAGCACACTTAAGACCTTTAGTGTATTTTCTATCACAATTGTAGCAAAGACCTTTTGCTTATTTTTCTTCCAATTGTTGTGGTGTCAACCTTGTAGGTTGTGGAAGTCTAGAAGTAGCAACACTTCCATATTTATAGATGTAAGAGGTAGGCTTCCTTGTTGCCATAATTTTACTTTCAATTTTTCTTTCCAACCTGAATGCCTTCTCCAATGAATCAGGTTCCCAAAGGCGAACCTCATGTTGGATGTTATCCTTTAAAGTCCCTATGAAGACATCAATACTGTGTTCCTCTGGAATATTAGTTACCCTTATATTCAATTTTTGGAAGTCCTTAATGTGCTCCATCATTAAACCCTTTTGTTTGAGACTTATCAATTGGCTAAAGAAGGTGTTGCTCTTTGTATCCTCATAATGTGCTATCATTTCCTCTGTAAAAATTGACCAAGTGATTTTTTTTTTTTTTATGAGAGCAAAGCCATCGACACCAAACGCATGTATTTTGTTGTAAATATAAAGTTGCAATGTGTACCCTTTGTGTGTTTTGCACATTATGGATATCAAAATATTGCTCCATATGTAGTATCCATGTTACGGGATCCTTGCCGTCAAAATTCCTCATATCGATCTTTGGAATATGGTGGGCTTTCAATCCAACATTAGAGTTTATGAAATCACGATTAACATTTATTTTGTTCTCATCATGAGTTTCCTCTACTGCCTTTTCATCATTTGGAATAATTTCTTGTAGCAACTTTATCAAACCTTCCTTTAAACCTTCCATGTCTGCTTTTATATCATTCTTCATGTCTTCCATGTTGCTTTTCATTTTTTCATCGATCTTAGCTTCCATTCCATTATTCAAACCATCCATCTTAGCTTCCATTCTATTCATATTAGCTTCCATGCCTTTCTTCAAACCATCCATTTTAGCTTCCATGCCATTCATCTTAGCTTCCATGCCTTTCTTCAAACCATCCATTTTATATTCCATTTCATTTTTTATTACTCTTTACGAGAGTGAAATTTGTTGCACTTGGTCTCGTAATTTTGATATATCATGTTGCACTTCTTCCTCATCATGGGTCATAGTAGAGCCTTCTGAGGGCTTAATGGGTGTTGAATTCTTTTTAGGGAGACATTTTAGAACCCAATACTGATATCTATGCTTCAATATTCCCTTGGAATCACTTCAAACTAACTTTTCAAACAAGACTTATGCATTTTTAAAAAAAGAATACACACCTTTTTCTTGCTTTTGAGGAGCTCAATATTGAAATGATGTATCTCTGTAATTTTGGATCCTGAAGATTTGATCTTTGGTTTTGTAGTATCCCTTTGAGTCTTCTTTTCAATGCCACATGAATGACATGATTTGGATTCTTCAAGACAAAGTTATGCCCAATCTCCCACAATGACCTAATTATGGACTAGTTCAGTAAAGAGAATTTGTACGACATTCCACGTGTCACTGTTTCCTCCTTCGGCTCTGAAATCGATACCAAAAAAACTACAGTCCGTGCACTTTTGGCTACTTTTTACAAAATTCCAATCCGATGCTTAGAGAGAGTTATGACGATTTTCCCAAGGTCTCCTCTTTGAGATGAAATTCAGGAGCCTGTAAAAACCCTAACTTCCATAGATCATATCTCCAAAAATATTGCGAACCAAGTTCTTAAAATTTTATATGAAGTTTCTCATGATGTCTGCCTAAATGGTTTTTTTTAGCTTCTGAAACTTAGTAGAAGAAAACTTATAGTGAAAATGCCACGATGACATGTTTGAAGTAGTGGAACCCTAAAATCCAGAGCTCTAATATCAAATGTTATGAAACCATCTCATAAAAGAGAAGAAAAGAGAGATCAACGACTTAGAAATTAGCCTCTTTGAGGGGGAAACCTCCTTTACATTACATAAATGAACAATTTTTGGATGATACAAATGAAAAAATCTCCTTTCTATATATAGGAGTCCATGGGTCACAATATAATCCTAGCCTACCTAACAATAATAATGTAGGGCACAACAATAACAACAGTGAGCTTTTATGGGGCATAATAATAAAAATATGGGGAATACAACGGTACAAAAATAACAATAAGGGGGATGCACTAACAACAATAAGGGACTATACTAGTAATATAGGTACCTAACATGCGGGTCCGGGCCCTAATGATTCGCCAGGATAGGAGGTTTCTCGACCCACCATTATGATTTCACCTCCTGATGTCAAGATGGCAGATAATTCCATCCCTATTTTCTACCTGTCATCATCCATGGGATCAATATATTCTGACTCCGTAGGAGTTTCCTATTGTGTGTAATTTAAACCTCGCCTTACATCTACCCAAATAACTGACCAACCAGGGTAAACATGAGCTGAGGGTAGTTAAGATCATAATCAAATTCCTTGGTGAATTTAAGGAAGTGGAATTGATGTGGAAAACCATAACACAAACTCCTTGCACCTGCTACAACACCCCTAAGGCTATCCCAATCCTCAAGCTGACTTGTCCCTGGGTCCCACTGAATTATTGAAGAAAACTATCAGACACTCCCTTGATATGGGCAAGGGTGCATATGGGAGGCTATGGATGCTCCCATGACATAGGAATTCATGCGTCCAAGGACTCAATTTCCCAGACCTGTGCCTGTGTCTGCGGGATTTAAGGCACTTTTTAAGCCTAGAATCCTGGACACTGCCCAAAAATTCTTGTAGCTTTCAGAAATCATTAAACACATGAAGAAAATGCCAAATAACTAAAAATTGTCTCCAAGACTTGGCCTAACCATCCGCAATTGGGACTGAAATTCTGTCAAACACTTGGCATGAATGAAATCTACAGGTATAGGATACAACATAGATCATGAATGACTGAAAAATCTTATGAAACATTACAAGAAGGATCACCACCCTCTTCCTTGAACATATATGACATCAGTTAGGTCTTGGATCCATTATTTTAATAATTACAAGTAAATACATGAAATAACCATGACATGAACCAGTCATTAAACCATGCTTATAAACATCATAAACCATGGAAATAACAGTGAGATAACAACCATTAAATCTACACATTAATAAGTACAAAATCAAGAGAAATTAGCTTCCATTAACATAGGCAATAACTGATCAGGTTCAGGACTTCCACGTACCACCTGACCATAGACATGACTGTGCCAAGTCTCCCTTCAATCAGTCAGCCCTGTGCCGTATTCCAAGCATGAATGTGGGATCTCATGGATAAACCAATCAAAAAACAACAAAGGGAATCTAGAGGTTAATCTGCCTCCATCTTCACCATACCGTGATCATACCAAAACTAATGCTTCGATAACTACTAAATCGAACTTGGAATTCCATCCAGAATCCATCACTATCCTTGAGGAATTTTTTGTCCCCTTGTCTCTCAGGATTTACCACAATCCAATCCTGGATCAATAAGCCCTAAACTGAGACACCATCCTCAGGCTTTACCGTTTATCCCACCAAAACCGGTCAAGGGATTCCTAGGCCTTTAGGAATGAAACTGATACTGCCTTCGCCCTGATTCCTAAATCCATCTGACAATTCCAAAGCTAAAAAATGAGATAAAATACCAACTCACCATGACATCTGAAAAAAGACAAGGCAAGGCTGAAAACCACTGTCAAAACTCGACAAAAGCATGCCACTATCAACAAGAGAACCAAATACAAACATGCATGAGCCATGCATGTCCAAACTAGCTAGGAAATCACACATGCAATATGTTACCTGAAAGTCTTCCTACTAAAGCTTCTAGACCTTGATCTTCCTTGCTTGATCATCATTTTCCTTTCCTTTCCTTGTCCTTCCTTTTCTTGCTTTCCTCTTTCTTGCCTCAATGTTGAAATTCTCCAAGAAAACTCTAAGAGTCCAAGAGTATGAGAGAGAGAATAATGAGAGAGCTCCAAAACTGAACTCACAAAAGGTACCAATTGATCCTCATAAGCCTTTTTATCAATTAGGCCTCTATTTTCTTTATTTTTTTATAATTTTCCTTCATTTTCCTCCTCATGTGCAACCTGTGACCTTTTATCTTCATTTTCTCCTAATTTCCTTTATTTTCATAATTAAATGTGCCAAAAATACTTTTTCCTCTTTAATTCCTTAACCATTTCCTTTGCCAAATTTACTTAGCCATAAATACATATCCAGTGATGCCCACTAGGATATCTCTGCCCAAAATTTAGCTTGGAATAAGTGTCCCTTAACCGTGGTCTTATTTTTCCTTATTACATGAAATTTTAGCCCGAGTCTGTTACATTGTGCTTCTTTCAAACCTTCTTCGGAAGACAATTTGGTCTCAACATCAGTAGATGTCACATCTACTAATAAACCATCCCATACTTTTGATGATGCGCATGTGAACCTTATCTCTCATGAATATGCCTCAAGTAGCTCCTCATTAGGTGGCACTTCTTCGTCCCACCCCCCCATCTTTCATTTTAATGAAGAAACCATGGAGCCTTGACCACCTCTGATTATCCTTGGGATGATATGCACCATCGTGCGTATTTCCTTCCGCAGCAAACCGATGATCAATATTTTGTGGAGTCCAAAGACTTCATCCATGGTTAGGTCGATTGGTTCAATAAGCCCTTACTTCAAACCCACAAATTCAAACCACATCCACCTTGTGGCCATTACATTGATAACCAATGTTTGGGTAAGGAGGCATCCACTTTTGAGAGTCTAGGAAAAGCATTTCTCCCCAACGATCCTAGTGCATCTGGTAGTGTCGAATCTAGTACCATTATTATTCTCCATATTGAAGGAATTATGGGGTCCCATATCACTCCAGATCACCTTGGGGATGATCCAATTAATCATTCCTCCATCTTACATCAACAACCCAGTCCCTTAGCCATTGTTGTTGTTCAACCCCCATGTCATTTATGTGAGCATCTGTTCATTATATACAAAGCCATTATTTGGTATAGTGACACCATGTATATGAACCAATAAATTCCATCCATTTGATTCATATATGTAGTGCTGAGTGAGATTGCTAACCCACCATTTCCTTTCTCATATTGCACCCATCATTCATTCTTCCTATCATAAGACATCCATAAAATCATAAAAAAATGGCGAACCACATAATCAAATTATGTTTGGAATCCACTACTCTAAATACATCCTGCATGTGAATAGCAAGCTCTAACCATATATACAAAATTGGGGGGCACATATGACCCTTCATACTCTCATAATCCTCTATAGGATCTCGTGCCAATAGGTCCAGATGCTTGAATCACTTATTCGAGCACCTGGAACACAATGGCTCTCCACAAACTCATCCAATTGGGGGTATCATTCCCACCTTTGAATACCCAAGAAATCCCTCCATCACATATGCTAGGGGGCAGTATCCCATGCTTGGGGGCATGATGCCCCCCCTAGTCACCTTCTCACTATAGTAATATTATTCTCAACCTAGAAGTCAATGATCTGGATATGATCAATTATCCTTTTATTCCTTATATAGTTTGTCCTACCGACCTCTTCGACGAGCCATATAGACATCACATATCGTGGATTATTGATGCCATATATTCAAACATTCTAATCTATGTGATGTCACAATTACCACTTGGTTGCCATGTTTGAATTGGTGGGAGGGGATTATCGCAGACCTTATCTTGTATTTCATTCCTATATTCCTTTCTTACCTTGATTCTTCATAAGGAACCATTCTTCCAAGAAACATTAAGGCCATTTTAGATGAGTAAGGCCACATGCCTGAAAGTCACAGATATAAATTCCAACGGTCGGTTTGTTCGCTAATATCTCCATAATATTTAGGGCCTTCTCCTCCTCTCCAAATTCTCCAACAACTCACTTTGCAAATGAATTGGATTTGGGGGAAAGAAGCCCTTTTATAAGAAAAGCCCTAGTTTTTCCGTCGCCCATTGCAACCAAATTGTAGCTCGGTTTAATGAACCATAAACACTGTTGGAAAGATGTCACCGAGCTCTATAATGGGTATCTATTTGTTTTAGGTAATTTGAAACTTCAACAGGAAGCCATTTTTCCCATATGATTCGCCTGTACTTTTGTACCACTTTAACTTTGCACTCATCAACTCATGTGTTGATGTTCATCACGAGTAACCATTATTTACTCATGTTTTTTTGGTCCCTCTAGGCCTCACTCATGTGACAACATCATCAATTCACCCTTGTTCAGAGCATTAGAGATGAGTCACCATTACATCCATGGAGTCTGTTTCGAGTCCCATTGAGTTCCATTACAATACACCAATTGTATTTGCATCACATTCATCTCATTTTTCTCATATTTGACCTCCAACTATACTGATTTATCTCTGAAAAGCCTCCATTTGAGTAATTGACCATCCCCTCTAGAATTGAGTTAGTCACTACTAGGTCAACATTGCATATTATGCTCTGACAAGGGAAGTCGTCAGTCCACCCCTCATCTTGTCTTCTTCGATCATTAACCTTGGTGTCAATCTATCAGTCACATTGTTATGATCCTCGTGCGTATGTTGAGGAATCCTCATTGCCTCAACTATGGTGGGCCCTCTTCTGTCGAATTCAACACATTTATTCCAGGAGAGCAGTCTAGAGGGTGGTGTACCTTGGTTACAACTTTCATCATTTTTCGTTGCCTTAGATCAAGCAAAGGGAATCATCATTACCCTTTGACTTGGTTGCTTCTTGTGTGCTTGACTCCAACTCATTATTGCATGATCGAGAATCATACACTTGATGGTATGGTGATCTAGAAAATTGTATCAACATTCACCAAGTATGTGTAAGATGTTCCAAACCTCATAAGGGGGTGGCCCTTCAGGTAGCCCCCCAAACTCCCAGATGCCAGTAGATTATAATCAAGCCTCATATGCATTTTCATAGATTTGACTAGTTCGGTTTCAGCCACTTGCAACACCCAAAACATGCATATACCACTTAGATGATCAATTCAGCTCTTTAGAGCCCTTTCCTTTTCAACGAGGCTTCTTTGGTTGTGATTCCCTCCTCTCACCATGTCAGCAAGAGGGGCATCGTGTCTCATGTACTTAGATTATCTTATGTTATTATATTCATTTCTGGCCTCTGTTTTTCTAGGCACATTATTTATATGGTACTCTTTGTATTATTGTATCACATTCAGGTCCATTGATGCTATCATGTAATGTATCATGTGTTTTTTTGCTCAGTCCCACATTTCTAGGCACACCATTATTATTTGTACTTAGTTATCTAGACGGGTATGGGTATGCCTGATCTGAATGGAGGTGTATTATTAAATTCTCTACTAGGTTCCCCTTCAGAATATAAACATGCTTGCTTCTTATGTGCATAAGATTTTAACTGAACAACAGCTTATTCTAAGAGTTTCTTTTAAGTGTGTTTCTTACGGTAATTCCATGAACAAATTTTAAAACATGAAATCATCAAAACACTAAATTGAAATATGCATCAAACAATAATACACAATCCATTGTTGAAGGAGTTCACCCCTCTTGGGATACATCTCCTTGAATCAGCTCTGAAGGCATGATTCATTCTCATTATGCTCAAGGTTTCAACATGAAGAGTACATCAAAGTGCTGAACTGAAATTGTAAGTTTCTCCTACAAAGAAACAACTCAACAAAGTTTCTTTTACCTTGCACTTATTGACCTACAATCAAGCAATGCAACTATCAGCAACACATGGGCATCTTGCATTAAGATCCCTTACTCCAATTTGACAGAGCATCAACATGTACTAAAACTCTGCAAGTACATAAAAAATATTTTTCTCTAAAACACATAAAGAGAAAATATGAGAAAATAGCTACAACATGACTACAAAGGCTACTATTGAAAACATATGGAGGTTGGAATATCACTGCAAGATCATCTCCATCTAAAAATCTTCCAAGAACTAGTTCAACACGCTGGCTGTCCATAACACCCATAGACTTCACTTTGCTAGAAACCCATCCAAAAGTGTTAAAATGGTTTTGAAACCTATTCCAATGAACTCAAAATGGCCAAGAATGGCTATCTAGCCTCTTCTTGATCTTCAATTGGTCTCCAGGTGAAGCAGATATGGCCTAACCCTCTGGTGGCCCTAGGCATCCTTAAACTTCAAGCTAGAAAAATCCCATCTAGAAGTGTTCCATTACTTCTGAAGCCTGCACCATTGAGTCCAGAATTCTCAAGAATGGCTATCTAGCCTTTTCTTTCTCTTCAATTGGTCTCTAGGTGAAGTAGATATAGCCTAACCCTTTGGTGGCCCTGGGAATCCTACTTCAAGCTAGAAAATCCCATCTAGAATTTCTCCATTGCTTTTGAAACCTGCACCATTGAGTCCAAAATGGCCAAGCATGGCTATCTAGCCTCTTTCTGCACCTGAAATGGTCGAAAACGGCCTTAGTTATGACTTCTGCCAGTTTCACCTAGAAAAACTCCACCAAATTTGGCAAACTGCACTTAGTTGGAGTTAAATTTGGTAGTTCTGCCAAAATTTGGGGGTCCGCCAACTTAATCGTCATTAAGTTAACTAAGTGTGGTTAGCACTAATTAAGTGCTGCTTAACGCTAAACCCGCACTTATGATAATCCTGAATTAACTGTGGATTAAGGCGCTAATTAAACATGTTTAAGGTTAAAAAACTGCACTTATTCATTATCTCCGCCAGTGGTTATGCGTCGAGGTCTTATGGATCGGGGGCTGGCCCCCACTTTCCCCACCATATAACATAGTAAACCTTAAATATATGCATAACCCTTTGTATGTTAAGAACCAACATGCGGGCATAGTGGTAAGACGTGGCGTTGGCTAGTGGGAGGTCGCGGGGTCGAACTCCGATGCCTGTACCCGGACCTTGAACCAAAATTTTACTCCACTGTACAACCAGTGGGTGGCACGTGGTGACGTTCATGCTTGCCACATGTCATGACCTCATTGGTCCATCTTAATGCCAACAACAAATAATATGCCACCACTTGTCATCCACTGAATGGTCCACCTGTCAGAATATTCCGATAATATACCAAGAAATATGCTTTTTTGTTGACAGGACCATTTGAATGCCTAGTCAGCATCCCTGTCATCCCTACACAAAATTTGAATATTTAGAAAAGTGAATATATCGCGTTTCCAGAAGCATACAGAGTCCATTTTGTGCGAAATGAAGTATGCAAGAATCAGGACGATTAGTACTATGCGGTCATTCAGGTTTCACATCATTTTGAGAACTTTGATTTTTGAACTAAAATTTGAGCTCATGATCAATGCCTCCCTTGCCTCATTTGAGATCATGTAATCCAAAATAAAATGGGACTCATATCAAATTAGTAGGTCTCACCCCCTCTATTCCTCCATCATTCCTTACATTGCTTCAACTGATCTCTCTCTCTCTGACTGTCCTTTGGTGTCTAGTGAAAGTGGAATCTACAATGTATTTCGATCATATGATTTGCTCCTAACGCTCGTACGTTGGGGGGCAATCTATTATCACCAAAAAAATATTACCTAGCCATTTTTTACTAGGTGGATCTAAATACACCATGTAGGATTAATTTTACCATAGTAAATTCACTTTCACCATGGGAATAATTTAGTAAACCATTTTCCTTAAATTATTTTTCATTAAAATTCATAAAACACCATAATAATATTTAAATAAATAGATATTTATTTAGTATTATCTAGGGATAATTATTAAATCATTATTTGATAATTATTCCTTGTAACATTTTACTATATCACCTTGAATAATTGAATAAATTACTATTTATTTATTATTCTTTAATTTTTTTTTTGGAATAATTGTTAAACCGTTATTGAATAGTAATTTCAAATTTACACTTTTCTTAATTTTAAATATCTTTTCTTTCTCCAAAAATGTAGTAAAGTATGCATAACGACTAGATTTTGATTTGGTCAATAATATTTTATTATTTTCCAATTCCTAATTTAGCTCAATACTTTGTTATAAATAAGAGATTTTTTCATTCATTCTTCACCATGATCATAATCAACATCACCATTATCATCTCATAACATTCAAGCTCCCACTTGAGTTCCATCTTGCTTTTGGGTTTTCTACATATTGAGAGAGAAAAATAGATCGTTGCAGCGTAAGGACATCAAAAGGACCCATCCCATGGAGGGGGATCTACAGACCCATGTTGTAAATCTTCCTCACTAGATGTTTTAATAAAAGTATTATTCATTTGAAGTCCTCCATTGGGTTATTTCACTTTCATTTTCTGCTACTATATGTTTTGGGCTTCCATGATCTATTTTCTTGCAGATCTAAAGCCTAAAAGTGATCACATTCTGTTGTTAGGGTCACTTGTCCCCAATGAACTAAGTGAAACATTTTTGGTACACTTGTTAATAATTTTCATACTAACATGAAGGCATTCATATGTTATATTTCATTGAAATTGTTATGCTAACATTTGAAATGATGAAATTGTTGCTAACCCATGAACATGTGAACATTTTAGGAGTTATTAGATAATTGCAACAAAAGAGTTGCATGCTAAAGTACTCACATGAGGAAAGACTACATGGTCGCTCTATTAGTTCAATCGACTTATGAAAAAGAGCGATGAATGAAATAAATAAAGCTTGAGAAGAAGGCCATTGTGACAACACTAGACCATATGATTTCCATGAACTGCTACATAATAACTACTAGTGGATATGCTTGGTAGTAATTTGGCACTCTCCTTGCATGTGAACACCTCGGAAAATGATGGATCGATCGAGGTGTTGTGTAGCATAGGACATGATACCTAATCATAGAGGATGAGTACAAGGAGGACGCACTTAAGAATGCATGTGGTTGGAAATTTGAGGGTGTGCTAAAGGATAAATTCTTGCCCATGGAAAGTTTATGAAAAATATAAAAAAAATAAAAATAAGTATTTTAATATGAATGCAAAATTATTTCTGAATACTTGATTACATTTTGGAGTTGAAAAATCATATGGATATGATAATTATTTCATGATGATGGCTATACCAAGTATTTTTCTTGATGGATATTATAGGTTAAACTGAAAAATGAAGACATGAAATTGGTTAATTGAAAATTAGATCACCGTGAGATGGTATATTCTAAAGGAAAAAGGAATGCAATACCAACTAGAACTAGAAGGAAGAAAATCCCAAGATAAAAAATAAGATAAGAGTAAATTCTAGTGGATATGTACATGTTAGAAGAAGCAAAGTGAGAGTTGATGAATCCATTGTAGCTGGATTTCCTCGAGCCACAACAATAAGACCTCTTATCTATATTATATTGGAGCCCTATAAGGGAAGTGGTATATCTTGAGGGATTGTGAAGAAGAGAAGGGGTACACTTCCTTGGGTTGCGCAAGCTGAGGGGAATGAGAGATTACTAGTGTAGGAATTAGTGAACTATGAAATTATAGAGTATTTTGATATAAAAACTAAGTAAATTTGTATATAATACACGAAGGATAGTGAATAAGTAAAAGAGAGGAAAATGTAATATCTCCAAGTCGATCCCCAACTTGTAAATGAATATATGTTACAGAGGATGGTCAACCAATATGGATTTTGGGTGAGAGAGCCTATGCTTGTATAATTTGGACTAGATTGCCTATGTGATAGTAGGTCTGAGAGCCTTTATGTTGAAATTTTTGTGAGCCTAGAAATATATATTATAATCACACTCATACATCAATCAAATGCATCACCACTACAAACCAAGTTAGATAACAGAGAATGGTGGGCTAGGACTCCAATAGGGGGAAAGGGAGATAAGGGATTAAGGAAAAGGTCTAAGTCAAGGGGGCTTATGCCAAGGAATATAATAATATATTCCCAAGTCATAAGCTATAATTTTATACTAAGTTCTTAAATAATGTCAAAAGAGGCCACACACATATAAACTTTGGGGCTTAATGAGAAAGGGATTAATTTTATCAATTCTTTTTCATTTTTTATCAATGAACATTGGGTTTTAAATAAAGAGCCATTGTAAACCTGTAACTTTGTCACATCATGTGATATCCTATATGGCTTTGGGTGAATAAATCTCCTTGGGGAAGGCTAGAGACCTTAACGGATAATTTTTGGGATAAGTTTACATAAGTGTGAGGTTTGATGGCCACCTACAGACACCATGAGAGAAACTAGAGTTCTTGAAGTCATAACCTTGAGCCTCATTAGATAAAATATGTTAGATCCCTAATAGGGAAGTGGGATAGATTGAGGGACTGCATAATAGATGGATTACACTTCCTTGGATTGTGCAGGTTAAAAGACATGAGAGTGCTCTTAGAATTGCTTCTTATTTTTGGTACCTTTGCCTAACAGTTGTTTGTGATAAATGTGAGACCTAATTGGCTTAGGTAGCCTATTCCATGGTGATGTCATAGCCCATCTCAAGGGTGATTTTTTGTTGATATATCTAGAACAATAATTTATATGGCTGGGCGAAATGTCTAAGTTTTGCAACTAGATGGTGCTTTTATAAAAAGATAAATGTTTTTATTATATGCTTTTATATGTTGTGTATAATAAATTTTTACATGATTCATTTTGTTATTCTTTGCATGCTATAATTTTATATGTATATATTAGTGTTAGAATTATGATTATACTAAGAGGGGTAGGAGGAAGGAGGATAATGGTAGATTTTATCAATAATTAAAAATATACACTAATTCAACCATACAACAAATAATCAAATAAACAACACATAGGAACACCATATGAATGTGGAAACCCATGAAGGAAGAAAACAAAAAAAAAAATGTTATAATATTGCTTTAGGCTCCAACCTTTTGTTACGTCAAATTCACTAGCACCAACCAGAAGGAGACACCCATCCACTGATTTGCAAGCACCCACTGCAAGAGGCACAAACCCCCTTTCTTTATAGGCACAAACATGAAGGAAGCACCAAATCCCTGAATTTTAGAGGCACCAACCTAAAGGAGACTACTATCCCCTGATGTGTAGGCACCAACCTACTCAACCTATTAGATCTCTCTTTCATTGATTTTTCAAATCCACATGCTTTCTTTCCTTTTTACTCTTTAGTCTTATTTGATTTCTGCTATATCTCTAACTCAAATAAATATTCAAATGCATCTAAAAAATACGTAGACTATTAATATTTCACTCAATCACATCTACTGAATCTGTCACTTTTCTGCATTTCTTTCCTTATTCCCACACTCCTTTATTCCCTCAAGTTATTTGTAGCTCTTCTGCTCTGCCTCATATATGCATTTATTCCTTTTAGCCTCATCAGCCTTGACATCTCACATTCAGAAAATGCTTGTATTCCACATTTAAGGCATCTTCATGACAAATTTTCTATGTTAGCATATCTTAGACGTGAGCTCAACTATTATTCATATTCTACAATACCTCACACTGTCATTTGTAGAAATCATTATTCATATGCATAGGTCAAGCTCATTCTTCAAGTATATTCCTCTCCTTTTATAATTTTGGCCTTTTATTTATCATGGGTATTAGTCAATTATATTTACCCATGGAATTCATGCTTGAACAACTCTATAAATTATGCCTTGTAATCTTATGAATTTGTCAAAGGCACATGATCACTTTATCACCCTTCCTTGACATCATGATCGAGGGATGGGAGATGTCCTTAATCCTTTGTAGCATATTTGGGGCTCCAATGGTTGGAGATGCCAAGGATCAGGTCACATGCCAATTGTCATCATCTGTTGTTGACACATCATCATAGATACCTCATGTGTTTCATGGTCACCTTCCATGTGTCACCTAGAAAAGGGCCGCTTTGACACCCAAAAAATGGCCAAAAAATGTGCCATGTGTCACTTTTCACGTATGTCCACGTAATCAAAATTTCCATTTCACTGTCTACCTGTTATGCCACATCATTTCTCCTATCTAATGTGCCGTAATATTGACCTTCAAATGTCCGTGTTGGAAAAAGGATGTTGTTTGAATACCCCCAACACTCTGAGATCAAATGGCCACATCGCCTCCATGTGTGTACCACCTGGTATTCACCTGTATGCAAACTTCCTGCCACGTGTACTACCTTGATTCCACTTGTGTGCCATATTTGCACTATCTCCATTCCACTTGTGCTCTACTTTGTGCAACTCATTTATCACCAAAACAATTTTGTGAATACCCCCGATTTTGTGAACCCCCCATAGCGATTTTATACTTGGGGAATGGGGGGCCCCACAATAGATCTGGCCATTGATATTTAATGGGCGAATTAATGTTACCACTGACTACGACCCCCCAATTAAACATTGACTTGGGGGGGGGGGGGGGGGGTGGGGGGTGTACGTACTTACTCTCTGCCACTGGATTTCACAGGCTGCATGATTTGCCTTCAAACTGGTGCACCAACTAACAGGTGGGCGATGCTTAAATCGCACACAACTAGGGGGCCTCGTAAGCCATTGGTATGCTATTTATATGAGATCCACTTATAAAAACCTTCCAACTTGCACATGTATTGTGAAATTTGGGTTTTTCCTCCATGCAACCAAAATTTTGGGTTTTCGTTGTGGACCAAAGAAATTTAGGGCTTTGTCCATTTTCCCCATCTTACAGACTCACATCATTTGCACAAGGAGGACCACTGGATCTTCTTGAAACATCGAGCTAGCTTCTGAATCAATTAATAAGGGGGACCATTGGATCTTCTTGAAACACCAAGCTACGTTATTAATCAATCAATGATGGTAACACATGCATTGATACAACAACAACCCGACAAGTTCTTCCTTTGACATTAATGTCAACCAATGTCATAAATGGAAACACATTGATCAATAGTTATTATGCATGGTATTACATGTAATTTTTGGGTCTACATATTATTTTACATGGAGGGAATATTTCATATTGGCATTAAAGAATCATATACTATTACATGAGCCTTTAGGAAGGTTTAAATTAAATATTTAATGTTATTATAGTTTTAACTATGTAATACCTAAATATAGTTAAAGAATTTTAAACAAATTAGTTTGTATAGAGGTTAAGTTGTAGAGAAATAAGCCCATAATTGAGTTTGGGGCGTGTTACAACAAGGGGGTTAATGATGATTGTTTAGGGGTATGGAGTAAGAGGTTAAAGGTGATAGTAATTAAGTATTTGGACAAGTTACTTGTTGGGGGATATAATGGTTATTTGAATTTGCAAGGGTTAGGATATAGGGGCTATTGCTTAGTGTTTATAATATTTAGGGTGGGGAAATTATGGGTTGTACGATTTATATCCGCTAGGGATCATATAGGTTAAGATTTATATGAGTTATGGTTTGGGGGTGATATAGGATTTTATGGATTAGGAGTTATAATTTTTAATACTAGGGATTTCTTATAATGATGAATAAGTAGGGAAAAGGACTAGTGACTGTTGGGACCCTGTTTTTCATCTTAAGGATCGGCGAGATCCAGTTTGCAAAACGGGGGGTGAAACATTCCAGGAGCGTTTTGAGGCATAAAATGATGTTTTTTGGGGGTACAAATTTTATGCTTTAGTGCCATATATTTTCATGCTATTCTTCACAAAAATATATTTCCAACGATGCAATAATTCCATCAATCAGAGTCTGTATGTGAAAGTTATGACACTTAGAAGTTGACCTTCTTGTTTTCGCCACCATGGTTTGAGAGGATTCCGCATCAACCCCCATTATTCATGTAAAAGGGGATAGACACATGATTGTGATATAAAATAATCTAAATTTTTTTATATTGTAACTTTGGTTAAGAGTTCAGGTAGTGAAATTTAACCACTAGTAGGCTATCAGGCTGTGTTGTAACTGGGCCATTAGGAGGAAGAGGAATTCCATTCTTTCGAGTGAATTTGTTCCATAGATGAGAAAAAATAACCAAGAGGGATATGAGGTAGAGAACACATAGAGGATTTGTGCACTATAGTAGCCCACGAGCTACAAGCCATACTTCTTTGTACCTACAACCATATTTCCAGACAGAGAAAAAGAGCAGAGCAACCTCACCTTCCACTTGGTTTTTCTCCTGAAAGGGTTACCCAAAGAATATATTATGTCTTATGTGTGTGTGTCAGATTTTATTTTATCGTTCTATATTTTCTGTATAATCTCTATTTATATGCATGCACTAATTACAATAAAATATACAAATCTAAAAACTTAATAAAACTGTAATATTTTAGAATTTTAGATTTTTAATATAATATTATTATATCTATTGTGAAGAACTATCCAGTGGAATATTCATGACAGTTTACATATTATATTGGTATCAAAACAAAGTTTCTTTGGGTATTTTGTGGATATTTGTAGTGGATATAGATCAACTGGGTCGAAAATTGTAAAACCCTAATCATGGTCGACGAATCTATAAATGACCCTTGTGATCCTGTAGAGGTGATATTTTCACGACTAGAAAAACAAGTCACATATATATAAATCACAATGTAAACCTTCTCATGGCGACCCTGAGAAATAATCTTTGGATATTTGGAGAAGATGGGGTTTTGAATCCAAAGGATAAATTAGAAGGGAAATCGGGAGATCAAGAAGAAATGAAGAACCAACTGAAGAAAGAACCCAGAAAAGATCAACCCAATTCAAGTTCCATGAACCAATTAAAATACCTATTTAAAATGGAAGAAAAAGTCGATATTTATTCATAGTATGAAGAGAACAACACTTTGAAGCTGAATCACTAGTTACAACAACTAGAATTTTATTTCAATGTCCATCAAATTGAGGAAGGACAAAAGATCTCATTTGTGCAACTGAAATGAGAGGGCCATGCACTGACTTGGTGGGAGAGCCACATGGGGACCTTGAGGTTGGAGGGAGAACCTCGATTGACTAAGTGGGACTTCAAAACCATCATTAAGTCATAATTTTATCCCATTGGTTATGTATAGGACCAATGGATCCAATGAAACTACTTCAGGCAAAAGCCAAGCCAAAGCATGTAGGAGTACACCACGAAGTTGAGAAAGATGGATATAATGTTGGGTATCTCTCCAAAAAAACCATATGTACTCCTTAAGTATTTTGGGTGTTTGCAACACCATCTGGGAGAGCAAGTGATGTTGTTCGAGCCCAAATCGGTGGACTAGGCTAGTGTATAGGCACAATACTTAAAGAACATAGGCCTGAAGAGAGTGCAATCATGTGGATCAAAGTAGAAGATAAACATGATGCTTGTAATGAGGGAAAGAATAAGAAACAAAGGGGAAAATATAAAAATACGGTGGCCACAACATACCAGTGCAAAGATCCTATCAACCATTGCAACCACTACAACATTGATGGACATACAGAGGAGAAGTGATGGAAGTTGCATCCCGAGCTAAACATGAAGAAGAAGAAGAAAGATAATAAGAAGAAGAATGTCATGGCCACTGATTTGAGCAACTAAGTTGAAAGAAATTTAGATGTGGATTAGAAGATTGTCTCTACGTCAGTGGAGAAGGAGGTGAATCTACGTAAGCAAGTTAGCAACATGAAGAGAAATAAATGACCAAACAATTCCATGTAAACATACATGTCAAGAAGACAAATATTGATGCTTTTTTTGGATTAGGATAACATGCGAATCTCATTGCAACAGATCTGGTCAAGAAGTTGGGCTGGAAGTTCATGATCATCCAAAACCATATCATAGGTAAATAAGGATGCAAAACTAATGGTAAAATAACAGTACAAAATTAGATTTGTTATCAGTGTTGATTTTATTGATGAAGTAGATCTAGATGTGGCTCCTCTTGATGTATTTGGAGTTGTGTTTGGGAGACTATACATGTACATGCGAGAAGAAATATTCATGGGGAGATCCAACTAGTACTGACTCGTCAAGGATGGAAAATTGTTCATCATCAAACCGCACAAAGGCAAGTAAAAAATTTCACTGGCAAGTGCCAACCAAGCCAAGAAATTGATCATTTCCAACAAGAAGTATGTTTTATTGTTTTTAAGAGAAATTAAGTCTATAGAGGAGTCAATAAGAGGCAAGGAATCCATGGATGGGTGTATTAAGAAATATAAAAAATAATTGGAGGAGTTGCTATAGGAATACAAGGACGTTTTCTGAGTGCTTAAAGGGTTACCACCTAAGAAATAAGTGGAGCCCGAGATCAAACTATTGTTGAACTCCCCATTTCCAGATATTGGGCTATATAATAAATATGTTACAAAAGCAAGTGAGGTGAAGAAAAAATTACAGCAATTGCTAGAACCAGGTGGCATTTGACTGGGTACATCACCATGTGGGTCACCCATCATCATTGTGCCAAAGAAGGATGGGACTTGGAAGATGTGTATCGATGAAATAGCGTTGAAAAAAATCATGCTCAAGAACATATACCCCCTGTCTAGGATAAATGATATGTTAGATCAGTTGCAGCAAGAAAAATACTTCACCAAGGTTGACTTGGGGTTTGGATATCACCAGGTTTGAGTCAAAGAAGAAGATACCTGGAAGACTGCCTTTAAAACTAATAAATGTTTGTTTGAGTGATTATTTATGCCTTTTGGCATATGTAATGCACAAACTGCATTTAGTAGATTAATAAATGATGCACTACAACCTTTAATAGATTTAGTTGTTATTGTCTATTTGGATGATATATTGGTATATAGTGCTACCTGGGAGGAGAAAATTTCACATTTGATGTAGGTGTTGGATGTTGATTTTTGGGTAGCATCGAATGTGCTATAGCTCCAAAACTTTGTGGTGTGGATGGAACACATGAGATCTCCAAGACCCAAAAATCATTTGGAGAAATTCCACCCGAAGCTTAAGTTATTCAAATAATTAATTATTTTAATATGGACCCTAAGTCTAAACTTAGGGAAATTAAATAATTAAAGTGAATTAATTTAACATGTGGGTGATAATGTTCTAAGTGATGAAGATCAAGTATTTTCTAATCTTAGCTGTTGATTAGAGATTATTTCACGACCGTTGATTCATCAACAAGAAAATTATAAAGGAAGGCTTGAGGGTTAGTTGGAAGACACACATAGAGACTGAATCTAGAGATTGAATTCTTCTGACGGAGCAGTGCTCAGATGAAGATCAGATCTGAGTGATTCAATGTAGTGAGGGGCAGCTCAGCAGTGGGTCTTCAGTCCAAGGCCAAGAATACAACTGTAGAGAGGCAGACTAACACCAAGGGAGACAACACAACACCAGAGAGGTGACACAAATACTGAGAGAGTGACATAGAGCCTGTGGCATGGGTTACACAGTTACTTAGGAGGCAGCGCTGGGATTTTTGTCAGGCAGAATGGGCAGTCATTTTGAATATCAATTTCTGAGCCGGGAAGGTTTACGAGGAGCGTGACACAACCACTAGAGGAGGTGATGCAGTCTCAACGCAAAGCTTGCTGTAGCCATTACTACACAACACTTGGGACAACATAGTAACCATGGGATTTCTTCATTTTGTTGCTGGATCAACCGAAATAACTGTCTCCAGATATAGGTACTTCTGTTGAGGATTTTCTCCTTTTGGGTGAGCTTGATTTGGCACTCTAGATTGTACTTAGAAATATGAAAAATCATAGAAACCCTTAGAACTGTTGCACCGGTTTTCCTGCATTGGGGTTTTTTGGGGACATTTGTCCAAAAAATAAGCATGTCCTTTGTCTGAATGCTTCTTTTATTTTTCAGTACTTAATCTGTATATTTTTGTAGGCTGCAATGTATTTACATTAATATTTTCTTGATGTATTCATAAAATAAATTGTTAAATTAATGAAAAAAAGTAGGTAATGTAAATCAGATTTATGCAGTAGGATTTATGTTGCAAAGATTCATAATTTTTCATATGGTATCAGAGATGTTTCAGATCAAGTAGAGCTAAAGTGATCAATGAAAGATTGAAGAAAATTTGTTGCAAGAAGGCACCTGTCTCGAGTGATAGCGCTGAACCAGAAAGAGGCACAAGAAGGGTTGATGCAGTCACCAGAGGGACTCACGTAGAGCCTACGTCAGCCAACTAGGGCGATGCTGTAGCTGCAACAGAGGCAACACATTGTTTGCTAGGCCAGCGTAGAGTTTTTGAGCCTCAAATTCTTCCAGTTTCCGTGGCTGGAAGTGCAGTTCGATTTTATTCTGGAGTTGCTGGTGGGGCATTGTTTCTATTGGTGCAGAACAGTGTCTAGTGGGGTAGAAGAAAAGTAGGGGGAAGTAGTTCCTCAAAATATTTATTGCTAAGAAGTCTAGATATAGTGTTGAGCAGCAACAAAGAGAGAACAGAGAGGAGTGCTTCGACATATGTTGGAAGAAGGATTTTCGTGAAGGAAATCGAGATTTAGAGGGATCTTGTTCCTTAGAGGGTTTCTAGTGCCAAAGAAATCCAGATCCGAGTTTTTCCGGGGATACAACAAAAGAGGGAGAAAGGAACTTGTTCGACATTCATTTGTTTAGTAGGGATGGAAGCTACTGGGTTTCATGACACTGAGGGAATGTCTTCCTTAGAGAATTCCGAGCTAAGGAATTTTTTTTCTCACTGTAGAGCATCAGTAGCCAAGATCTGATCCGCTTACTCCAACAGGGAGTGCGTAGATCTAGTCAACAATTGTGTAGAGGAGAGAGGAGGCATTCGACATTTTGGCGAGATAATTTCCTTCTCCATTTTTGAGTTTCCATATATTTTCAAATCGGTAGGTATCTGGGCAGCATATCGACTTCGAGTTGCCGGAAGCAGTTACCGGAGGAAGTGCAAGTTGTCTAGTGTGAGTCGAACAAAGAGGAAAGGCCCCAAATAGGGACTAGGCTTGAAAGGGTCACCAGAACCAGGAGGAGGAGTATGAGAAGAAGGGGAATGATACTTAAGGTGCCCAAAATCTTGGATCACATATGGCTATAGGAGCCCTTAATGACAACTTGAGTCATTTGGTGCGAGAGATGATGGAGCAACAATGGCATAGCTAGGACGATGAAGTCTAAAGCAACACAAAGCATAGGTAGAATTAACATAACAATAGCAACATAATGGTTGATGGAATTCATAAACGTAGAGTAGAGTTGTGCTTATGCAGTGCAGAGTAGCAACAATGCAAAATATTAGAGGGTCAACGTATATTAGTAGCAAAGGGAGCTTCACCATCAAGATGCATCCATGCTGACTTGTATGTCAATTTTTTGGGTGGATTTTTAGTTTCTCAACTCTCAAAAACTAAGTTACAGTACAACAATTAGCAGTGGCAGTGCTATGGGCAACATGATGCAACATTTGAGAGTGAGCTACTGTAAAAATGAGGCAATGACAAGTGCCAGTGTCATGGGCAGCAGGACAGAAGGCAGATGCAGTGGATGAGGGGCAACAACCCGATCATCAGCAGTGCAAAAGACCGATGTCATGGATCAAGGTAATTCTTCTGGTTTTGAAGCATTGCTAGAGCACATTCCTAGCTAAGAGGGAGTATTGATTTTTGGGTAGCATCAAATGTGATCTAGCTCTAAAACTTTGTGGAGGGGCTGGAACACATGAGATCTCCAAGACCCATAAATCGTTTGGAGAAATTCCACCTGGAGCTTAAGTTATTCAAATAATTAATTATTTTAATAGGGCCCCTAAGTTTAAACTTAGGGAAATTAAATAATTAAAGTAAATTATTGAGTGAGGATGTTCTAAGTGACGAAGATAAAGTCTTTTCTAATCGTATCCGTCAATTAGACATTAGATCGCAATTGTTGATTGATCAACCAAAAAAATATAAAGGAAGGCTTGAGGGTCAGTTGGACGACGCACACAAAGACTGAATATAGAGATTGAATTCTTCTAACGGAGTAGTGTTTGGACAAAGATTAGATCTGAGTGATTCAATGTAGTGAGGGGAAGTTCTGCAGAGAAACTCCAGTCTAAGGCCGAGAATACAATTTAAGAGTGGCATACTAGTACTAGGAGAGACAACGCAGCACCAGAGAGGTGATGCAGAGCTTGAGAGAGTGACACAGAGCATGTGGCAGAGTTTATGCAGTTACTTAGGAGGAAAAACTTGGGTTTCTGTGAGGCAGATTGGGCAATCATTCAATAGATAGATTTATGATTTGGAAAGGCTTAGGAGGAGGGTGACACAACCACTAGAGGAGGTGATGTAGTCTCAGCATAGAGATTTCTGCAGCCATTTCTGTGCAACACTAGGGACAACATAGTCACCTTGGGGTTTCTTCATTCTGCTGTTGGATCAACCGAAATATGTGTCTCCGGATAGAGGTACTTCTGCCAAGGATTTTCTCTGTTGGGTGGGACAGATTTGACACCCTTGATTGTACTCATAAATCTGCATAATAATATAAACCCTTAGAACTATTGCATCGATTTTACAACATTGGGTTTTTCCAGGGACATTTGTCCAAAAAATATGTGTGTCCTTTGTTTGAATGCTTCATTTATTTTTTAGTACTTGATTTGTATAGTTGTGTAGGCTGCAATGTATTTACATTAATATTTTCTTGATGTATTCCTAAAATAACTTGTTAAATTAACAAAAACAAGTAGGTAATGTAAATCAGATTTCTGCAGTAGTATTTATGTTGCAAAGATTCAAAAATTTTCACACTGGAAACATTGAAGAAGCACCAACTACTTGCAAATATCAAGAAGTCCAAGTTTGTGCAACAATATTTGGTGTATCTAGGGTATGTGATCGGTGGAGGAGAGTTGGAGATAGATCCTTCCAAGATGAAGGCCATCATGAAATGGTTGGTTCCTACTAATGTTTTTGAGGTTAGGAGTTTCATTAGGGAATCATTTTACATGAGGAAATTCATAGCTTAATTTTTTGTGGTAGCAACATCGCTCCACACCATAACAACAAGTGACAAGAGTTTCCATTGGGGAAAAGGTTAGCAGAAGGCTTTCGAGGAGTTAAAGAAGAAGAATAATCAAACACTGACATTGCCAAACTTGCAACAATACTTTGAAGTGGAGATAAATGCATGTGGGTAAGCTATGGGAGTTGTATTGACATAAGGAGGAAGCCCTGTATGCTACCATTTTGAAGTATTTCATGGGGTAGTTCTTAACTACCCTACCTAAGAAAAGGAAATCTATGCCATAGAGCATACTGAGAATAAATGGAAGAACTATATGATGGGAAAGGAGACAATAATCCACACAAATCACTAGATGTTATAGTAACTGTAGGCCCAAATTAAGCTACAAAAGACTAATCATTACAAGTGGATGGGGTTTTTATAAAAATTTCATTTGGTGGTTAAGTATAAGAAGAGCAACACAAATAGGTTGGATGACAAGCTTTCAAGGCCACCCACATCAAAGATCACAACTTTGGGTACTCTTATGCACATGGAGACATTCACCCATGATGCATACAAAGAGTCATATTTAGAGGATGAGGAATTCAAGGAGGTGTATCAACAGTTGCAGAGTCAAAGTCACATTCATGATGATGACAACACAGTTGACTACCATCTCCACAATGGATTACTTTACAGGATGGATAATATATGTGTTCCTAAAGTTGAGTGATTACAGCTAATTAGAGATGCTCACACCTCCAAGGTTTCAGGGTATTTTGGTGTAGGGAAGATCATGGTTAACTTTCAGAGGTATGTGTATTGGCCCAAGATTCAAGAGAAGGTATCTAGGTTCGTAAGAGGATGCATGCTTTGTTGTATCAACAATCCTAGCAACAAGAAATAAAGTCTATATCATCCATTACTTGTACCTACTCATCCTTGGGAAATAATTTACATGGCATTTGTGGGAGGTTTACCAACAACGAGGAAGGGACATTGTTCGTGGTAGTTGAAAGGTTCAACAAGGTGTGTGTTCTGATTCCCTGTAAAAAGACCATCAATGGGAAAGAAGAAGAAAAAATGTTCTTTAGAGAGATCTGGGTGCACTTTGGGATACTAAGGAGCATAATTTCATACAAGGATACAAGATTTATCAGGAATTCTGGACTACATTGTGGGAGAATATGGACCCAAAGTTGAATAGATCTACAACATTCCATCCAAAAAAGGATGGGTAGACAAAAGTAGTCAATAGGACTTTGGTGTAGCTTCTGAGGGGATGCAAATAGAAGCATCTGAAGACCTGGGATGAAAATATGGTATATATACAACATTATTACAACAAAGAATTCCACACTTCTATAGGAAAGTCCCCATTTGAAACTTGTTTTCTATAATTTCCACCTTCAATTTTGGAGGAGTGAAGGGAAGGGAAGATCTTATAGGAGATTCTTTGAGGGATGAAAATTTTATAGTGAAGATCAGGCAGATTGATCTATAGGTACAAGAACACTACAGAAGTTATAGGAGAAGTATAAGGCCAGGCATGATCAACATAGAACAAAGAAATCTATTAGGTCCCCATAATACTAGTGTAACCCACTTATTGTTATTTTTGTGCCCATTCATCCCCCATATTTTTATTGTTGTGCCTTATAGAATCCCAGTAATGTTATTGTTGTGGCCTTACATTATTATTGTCATGTAGGCTCTGATTATATTGTGACCCCTCAGACTCCTATATATACAAAGGAGATCTTGTTATTTGTATCATCTAAGAATTATTCATTTTTGTAACCACGTAAGGAGGTTTCCCTCTCGAAGAGGATAATTCTTAAGTCGTTGATCTATCTTTTATTCTGTTTTGTGAGCTGGTTGCATAAAATTTGGTATCAGAACTTTAGATTCTTTGGTTTTGCTGCTTCAAACGAGACATCATGGAATTTTCATTATAACTGTTTTTCTACAAAGCTTCAGCAACAAAAATTACGACCACAGAGAGCCAAAATTGTGGTGATCTTCGTACCAAAATTTAAGATCTTAGTTCGGTATATTTTATGAGATATGGTCCGAGGAAGTTAGGGTTTTTTTATGCTCCAGAATTTGGTCTCAAACAAGTGACAGGGGGGAAATCGTCATAACTTTCACTTCAAACATCAGATTGGAATTTCATAAAAAGTGCCAAAAACAGAACAAACTGTAGTTTCTTTTGTATAAATTTTAGGGCCAAAGGCTGAAACCATAACACATGGAATTACATACAATTTCACTATACTGAACTAGTCCATAATCATGTCACTATGGGAGATTTGACATAACATTATCTCGAAGAATCCAATTTTGGTCTGCATTGTGGCATTGGAAATAAGACTCATAGGGATACCACAAGAAGAAATTTCAAACCTTGGAAATTACATTGTTACAACATTTAAAAGATCGATCTCCTAAAATAAAGAAAAAATGTGTGTATTGTTTTTAAAAATTTCATAACTTTTGTTTGAAAAATCAATTTGAAGTGATTCCAAGGGAATATTTAAGCATATAATAGATCAATATTTGGTTCTAAAATTCCTCCCAAACAAAATAATTCTACACCCATTAATCCCTCATAAAGATCTACTATGACACATGAATAGGAAGAATTGCATCATGATATATCAAAATTACGGGACTAAGTGCAACAAATTTCACTCTCACAAAGAGTAACCAAAGATGAACTAAAATGGGACACAGATGGCTTAAAAGGGGACATGTATGGTTTAAAAGTAGAAATAAAAGGTGATATGGATGGTGTAAAAGGAAACATAGAGGTTTTTAAAGTAGACATGGATGCGATGAATGTCAAGTTGGAAGGGCTTACAAAGTTGTTTCAAGAAAGGCTTCCTGGTGGTGACAAGGTAATACATGAAAATCACGATGATGAAAAAATGAATATGAATTATGATTTTAAAGAAAGATAGATATGAGGAAATTTGATGGCAAGGATTTGGTAACATGGATACTACAAATGGAGCAATATTTTGACCTACATGATGTGCAACCCTCACAAAAGGTATGTATTGCATCTTCATATTTAGAACCCAATCAATTTTTATGGTATAGATGGATTTTTCTCATAAACCACTTGTCACCTGGTAAATTTTTATGGAGGAAATGATAGCACATTATGAAGATACAAAGATCAACACCTTCTTTAGCCAATTGATAAATATCAAATAGAAGGGTTCAATGGCGGAGCACATTGAATACTTCCAAAAATTGAATGTGAGGGTAACCGATATTCCAGAGGAGCATAAGATTTATGTCTTCATGGGGACTTTAAAAGATAGCATCAAACGTGAGGTTTTCCTTTGGGAACCAGATTAATTGGAGAATGCATTCAGGTTGGCAAGAAAAGTTGAAAGCAAAATTATGAAAACAAGGAAGTCTACCACTCACACCTATAAATATGGAAGTGTTGATGCTCCTAGTCTTCCACAACCTACAAGGTTGAAACCAAAAAAAATGGAGGAAAAAATAGAAAAAGGGATTTGTTACAATTGTAATAGAAAATACACCAAAGTTCATAAGCGTGTTGAGAATAAATTATTCTACATAGATTGTGAATAGGAGGAAGATTAGGAACAAGAAACAAAAAAAGAGGTGGATATACACTAGAAACCAACCCAAGAGAAATAAGAAATGAACCTGACCATATCTTGTAATGCATTGGAAAGAATTACCACTTTTCAAACTATCAACATAGAAGGATATATAAAAAAGAAAAAGGTAATAGTGCTGATTGATTCATGTAGTACCCATAATTTTATTCATTGTAAGATAGCCAAGGAATTGAATAGCTTCCTATATCCAACCCCAAAGTGTCAAGTGATGGTTTCAAATGGAGGAACTATAAATTGCTATGAAAAGTGCCATAATATAAAGCTAACCATGGGGGACTATGTGTTGAATAGTCCAATGTTTTCCATTCAAATGGGTGGTGCTGATGTTGTACTAGGAGTCCAATAGTTACAATCTTTGGGCAAAATAGCTTTCAATTTTGAAGAAATTTTCTTGAATTTTTTTTGGGAAGGGAAGGAAGTTTAATTAAGGGGTATTGCAGGGAAAATAGAAAATATAATCAGCTCTAGTGACATGACAAAACTTCTGAAGAAATAACAATGGGGTGTAATTGCACAATTATGATCGCTAGAGGTTCAAACATCGAAATCATATTTCTCCAGATCTCCAAAAAGCCTTGGACAATCATTCCAAGGTGTTTGATACTCCCAAAGGCCTCCCACCTATTTGTGATCATGATAATGCTATTCATTTGATTCCATGAAGTGTTCCCCCAAAATTCATTCCTTACAAATATCCTTATGCCCAAAAGAGTGAAATTGAACATATGGTTGCAGAAATGCTAGAGGTTGGTATAATTCAACCTAGTCAAAGTTCTTTCTCTGCTCCAGTAGTGTTGGGGCACAAGAAGGATGGATAATGGTGTATGTGTCTATATTATAAGGAGCTTAACAAGCTCACTATTAAAGATAAATTTCCCATTATTTTCATTGATGAATTTCTAGATGTATTACATGGATAAATTTACTTCACCAAGCTGGTTCTTCGTTCAGGATATCATCAAATAAGAATGAAGACTAAATACATTCCGAAAAAAACATTCAGAATTCATGAGGGTCATTATGAATTTTTGGTCATGCCTTTTGACCTTACTAATGCACTTTCCATATTTCAAGGTTTGTTGAATTCCATTTTCAAACCCTTCCTTAGAGAATTTGTGTTAGTATTTTTTGATGATATACAAATCTACAACAAGTCTTGGAAGGATCATGTTCAACATGTTAATAGGGTGCTCAAACTATTGAAGGAGAAACAATTATATGAAAAAACCTCCAAATGTTTCTTTGGAGTACATGAGGTGGAATATGTGGGTCATATTATATCTCATGAGGGTGTTAAGGTAGACCCTAACAAAATTAAAGCCATTAAGAAATTGAAAATCCCCACAACCATAAGGCATATTTGAGGATTTATCGGGTTGACAAGGTATTATCGCAAAGTTGTTTATAATAATTATGGGAGAATAACGACACCTCTAACATCATTACTGAAAAAAGATGCATTTTCTTGGACTCCATAAGCAACTAGGGCCTTTGAACATCTTAAAGAGGCAACGTGCCAAGAACTAGTCTTAGCTACGCCAAACTTCACAAAAACCTTTGTTCTGGAATGTGATGCCTCAATAAATGGAATTGGTGTTGTTTTAATGCAAGAAGGAAGACCCATTTATTTTGAAAATTTTCCAATCAAAGGAAAGTATTTACAAAAACCTATTTATGAAAAGGAAATGTTGGAAATACTACATGCACTAAAGCAATGACGATCTTTCCTAATGGGTAAATACTTCAAGGTAAAAACAGATCATGATAGTCTTAAAATTTTTTTGGAACAAATATTATCTTCAGAAGAGCAGCAAAAATGGGTGAAAAAGATGTTGGGTTATGAATTTGAAATCATCTATAAAAAAGGGAAGAAAAATGTTGTTGTAGATTCACTCTCAAGAAAGGATGAGGATGTGGAATCATTGCTTTGTTCCATTTATATTATACAACTTGAGTGGATAACCAAAGAAAGGGATGAATGGAAGAATGATGAAGAGGTATGAAAACACATTCAAAAGTTGCAGCAAGATCCCAATACATATGATACATTTACCTAGAAAAATGATTCATTATGGTATAAATATCACTTATATCTTTGTAAGAATTCCCAACTCAAAAAAATATTCTTTTGGAATTGCACACCTCTCTCATAGGAAGGAACTAAGGATTTTAAAAAACTTACCATAGAGTCAAGAAGGAATTTTATAGGGATGGCCTTAAATATGATATTCAGAATTTTGTGGCAGAATCTTTAGTTTACCAAAAATATAAAGTTGAGACAATTAAGACCCCAGGTATGTTACAACCTTTAGCCATTCCATGTTAGTGTTGAAAGGAGGTCTCAATGGATATTATCACAAGTTTACATAAATCTGAATGAAAGAGTGTAATCATGGTGGTAGTTGATAGAATTACCCAGAATGCACACTTTTGTGCATTATATCATCCTTTTAAAGCCAGTACAATTGCTACTGCATTTATGGAAACAATTCAAAAGTTTCATGGAAACCCAAATATTATAGTAAGTGATAGAGATCCCATTTTCACTGGAAATTTTTGGATGAAATTATTTTCTTGTCTTGGTACTCAATCATCTCATAGCTCATTTTATCATCCTCAATCTGATGGGAAAATTGAGATAGTGAACAATTTTTTGGAAGGATATATTCGTTTCTTTTTATCTAATAAAGAAACACAATGGGTCAAGTGGCTACCTCTAGCTGAATGATGGTATAACACTTCCTTCCATACTGCAGCAAAAATGACCCCATTTATGGCACATTATGGATATCATACACCATCCATCACATAATCTTTAAGAGAAAATTCTAAGGTTCAATAAGTGGAAGATCACATCGAGCATCGACAACACATTCTCTAACTCTTAAAGGGTAACCTCAATCTGGTGTAGAATCAAATGAAACAATAGTCTTATCAACATCACATTGAAATAAGTTTTGATGTAGTTGACTGGGTATTTTTATGGTTACAACCATACAAACAAATGTATCTCAAGAAATCTAAGAAGGATAATAAATTATCACCCAAATACTATGGTCCTTACAAGGTGTTACAAAAGATTGGTATTATGGCATACAAACTGGAGTTGCCTGCATCTTCCCGAGTACACCTAAATTTCCATGTTTCATGCTTAATGAAGGTTATCGATGACAAGCTTCTAGTTCAAACAATGTTTCCATAACTTGATGAAGAAGGAAAAACCATATTGGAGCCTAAAGTAGTCATGGAAATAAGAAACAACCGGCTACAAAATCGATCAATTTCAGAGTATCTCATTAAGTGGAAGAACTTACCTACTAAAGATTCCACATGGGAAGATGATACTTTTATACAAAAGCATCCAAAAAACTCAAGCATTGAGGACAACACTTTTTTGAAGGAGAGGGGCATGCTAGGTCCCTATAATACTAATGTAGTCCCTTTATTGTTATTATTGTGACCATGTAGCCCCCATATTGTTATTTTTGTGCCCCATAAAAGCCCACTATTGATATTGTTGTGCCCTTTCTATTTTCATGTAGGCTCTGATTATATTGTGACCCCTTAGACTCCTGTATATAAAAAGGAGGTCTTGTAATTTGCATCTTCTAAGAATTGTTCATTTATGTAATGTAAAGGAGGTTTCCCCCTCAAAGAGGATAATTTTTAAGTCATTTATCTATCTTTTCTTTTGTTTTGTGAGTTGGTTGCACAACAAAACCATTCAAGGTGGGAGACCGAGTATGGATACAATTGAACCAGGAGAGGTTGTAGGGGCCTGGTAAGAAAATAAAGGCTTTGAGGTATGGTACCTTTGAGATACTGGAAAAGGTGGATGATAATGTCTATCGACTTAGTTTACCACCGTATATGCACATTTACTTAGTTGTGAATGTAGATAATTTGAAACTCTACGAGCCTTCCATGCTAGATAAGGAAGAGGAACAAGTCCTACCTTTTATGGAGGATTTGGCACCAGCTGCTCAGGAAAAGCTGAAAGAAGAGATAATTTTGAAAAATAATTCTGAAACTACAAGATAGGGGTAGAACGACCTTTTCCAGATTGACTTGAAGGGTCAATTTCCTGGCAAAGCTAAATGGTACACCAGAGAGAAGGTGGAGGAAGAAATTCCTCACCTTATTCAATAGAAGCTTTTGGGGACTAAAATCCTCCCAAAATAGGGAGGTGTGATCAATATTGGATCATTATATTATTTTTCATCCAATCAATGCTTTTTGAGAGGAAAAAGTGGAGGAATCGACTCACAATACCGTTTTCACAGGCGTGACCCAGTTTGGCAAAACAGGGTCTGAAACCTTCTAAGAGAATTTTGAGTCATCAAATGAATTTTTTTGGGGTTAAAACTTTGGAACTTTAGCACCACACCTTTTAATGCTATTCTACAACACTGTTACCGATGAAATAGGTAACATGACCTCAAAACGGGAACTCTAGCCCAAAAAGACTCAAAAAACATGAAAAAACACCCCAAAAACAAAAAAGTGTATTCCAGAATGCACTTGGTTTTTTTTGAAGGTCAAATTTCAACATTTTATAAAATTATGCTAAAAAACAAAATGTTTCTTGAAAAAAAGATTGAAAAAACACCCTCAAAACAAAACTAGTTGATGCTGGAATAACAAAAAAAAAAAATAGTCTCATATTTTTGACATTTTTAAAAATAGAAATAACATTTTTTTAATTTTTAAAATTCAAACATTAAAAAAAAACTAAAATTTAAGAAAAAAAATAAATTTAAAAAATAAAAACATTTTAAAGCTTAAAATTTAAAAATATATAAGAATAAAAAAATAAAAATAAAAACTAAATAAAAATTTTAATTCAAATATTAAAAAAACCTAAAATTTAAGAAAAAAATAAAAAATAAAAAAATTTAAAGATTAAAATTTCAAATAATATAGAGAAAAATAAAATTAAAAAAAAACAAAATAAAAATATTAAATTAAAAAGAAAATCAAGTTTAAAAAAAGAAATTATAAAAAATAAAATATAGAAATTAAATTTAAAAAAGAAAAAGAAAATGTTTATTAAATTAAAAAAAAATTAAATTTAAAGAAATATATTAAATTTTAATAAATTTAAAACTTAAAAAAAAACATTATTATTGAAATTAAAAGTAGAAAAATGAAAAATTAATTAAAAATAAAAAATGAAAAATAAAATACAATAAAAATATTAAATTTAAAAAAATATATATTAAAAAAACAAATAAATTTTAAAAAATAAATTAAATTTAAATTATAAAAAATAATATATATATATATATATATATATATATATATATATATATATATATATATATATATATATATATATATATATATATATATATGAACTTAAATTAAAAATATATATATTAGATTTTATTAAATTTAAAAAAATGTTAATATTAAAATAAGAAATTAAATTTAAAAAAAAATATTAAATTTTACTAAATAAATGAATAAACAAATAAAAAGTTAAAAAACTTTAAAAATCAATTAAAATTGAAAAATTGAAAAAAATAAATTAAAAAAAATATAAAATAAAAAACAAATTAATTTGAAAATACTAAGATTAATATATATATATATATATAATTTTAAATATTGAAATAAAAAAAATATAAAATTTTTATGTAATTAAATAATAAAAAAAAATATTATATTCAAATAAATTAAAAAAAATACAAAATTTACTAAATTTTAAAAAATTAAATAAAAAAACTAAACATAAAATTTAATAATTAAAAAAAAATATGACAAAAAAAATCAATTAAATTAAAAAAAATACAAAATTTAATAAAAATTATTAACAAAATTTAGAAAAAAAAAATTAAAAAAAAAAATAAATGAATAAAAAATAAAAATAAATAAATAAATAATTAAAACAAATTAAATTTCAAATATAAAAATTAAATTAAAAAAATATTAAAAATAAAAAAAATAAAAAAATAAAAAAGAATTTTTTGATCGTGGTGACGCCGCCAATCGGCCTCCCGCCCAAGTGGCGGCGGAGGTTGGCCGTTGGGTGGGAGGGCAATTCTCGGAATCAACCTCCCGTCGCGGGAGGGCGATTCCCGAAATCGGCCTCAAGGTGATTCCTGGAATCGGCCTCTCGCCCCGGGAGGGCGATTCCCGGAATCGGCCTCCCGCGGCGGGAGGGCGATTCCCGGAATCGGACTCCCGTCGTGGAAGGGCAATTCCTGGAACCGACCTCTCGTGGCGGGAGGGTGATTCCCGAAATCGTCCTCCCGCGGCGGGAGGGCGATTTTCGGAATCGGCCTCCCGCGGCGGGAGGGCGATTCCTGGAATCGGCCTCCCGTGGCGGTAGGGTGATTCCCGGAATCGGCCTCCTGGCCAGGTAGTGGCGGAGACCGACCTCCGCTGCCACTTGGGCGGGAGGCCGATTGGCGGTGCCACCACGATCAAAAAAATTCTTTTTTTTTTTTTAAATTTTTAATATATATATATATATATTTTTTTTTTAAATTTGATTTTTTTAAATTTTTTTTTTTTTAAATTCAAAAAATTTATTTATTTATTTATTTTTTTTTTTAATTCAAATTTTTTTATTTTAAATTTATTTTGTTTTTTTTTTTTTAAATTTAATATTTTAGATTAATTATTTTTTAAAACTTAAAATTTATTCATTAAATTTATTAAATTTTGATTTAATTTAATTTTTTTTTTAATCTTATAGTTTATTTAGTTTTTCATTTTTAAATTTTATAAATTGTTTCATTTAAAAAAAAAGAGTAAATTTATGGATATTTGTTTTTTCATTATTTGCATGTGGTTTTTTTCCTTTTTTTTTAATGAGTAGTTTATTTTCTTTTAATTTTCTTTTTTCAATTTTCAATTTTTTTTTTTTTGTTAATTTTAAAATTTGTATTTTTTGTTTTATTATTATTATTATTATTTTTTAATTTATTTTTTAATTTTCTATTTAATTTTTTTTTAATAACTTGTGAGAAAAAAATGTTTTTTGATATTTTTTTTTTGGGTTAATTTTTTTTTTTTTTTTTTTCTTTAAATTATGTGTTTTTTTTTCAAATTTTGTCATTTCTTTTGATATAATTTTCGAATATTTTTGTTTTTTTTTTTGTTTTATTTATTTATTTTTGTTTAAATTTTGTATTTTTACGAGTTAATTTTGTTTTTTTTACATTTTTATTGGTTTTTTTTAATTGTTTTTATATATATATATTTTTTATCTAAGTTTTGTGTTTTATTACCAACATGAAAATCACCACTCTAAAAAAAAAGGTTGATGCAACATCAATACGTTTCAAAATTAGCATGAAAATCACTGCTCTAAAAAAAAAAATTGATGCTACATCAATACGTTTCAAAATTAGCATGAAAATCACTAACATTTTAAAACAAATATTCCTACTTCATAAATAAAAATATTAGAGTGTCAAAAATGTGCTAAAAAAGAAGAAGGTGATTCTGCATCACCACTTTTCAAAATCGGGTGCTTTTTATGCTACCAAAAAAAAGTAGGTAATAATGCGGTTACCTATTTCATCAGTAATAGTGTTCTACACATAGAGATATTTCCAATGGCGCAAGAAGCACGCTAATCAAAGTCCGTATGCGAGAGTTATGCCACTCAAAATTTGACCTTACTATTTTCACCACCATGGTTCAAGAGGATGCTGCACCAACCTCCATTTTTCATGGAAAGTGGGATATCCATGTGATTGTGATGCAAAATACTCTATCAGGTTCTATATTGTAACTATGGTTAAGAGTTGAGGTAGTCAAACTTAATCACTAGTAGACTATCGGGTTGTGTTATAACTGAACCACTAGGAGGAAGAGGCATTCCATTATTTTGAGTGCATTTGTTACATAGCTGAGAAAAAATGGCCAAGAGAGATAGGAGTTAGAGAACATAGAGATTATTTTTGCATTATATTATCCCATGGACCACAAGCCATACTTCTTTGCACCTACAACCATATTTCTAGACAAAGAATTAGAGCAGAGCGACCTCACGTTCCAGCTGGGTTTTCTCCTGAAAGGGTTTCCCAGAGCATATATTATGTCTTATTTGTGTGTGAGAGATTTTTTTTTTTTTTTTTCCATTATCTACTTTCTATATATTTTTCATTCACATGCATGCACTAATTACAATAAACTCTATAGATCTAGAAATTTAATAAAACTGTAATAGTGTAGAATTTCATATTTTTAATGTAATATTATCAGATATGTTATGATGAATTATCGAGTGGAATATCCACAACAATTTATGGATCACTAGAAATGTGTTCATTCTCATTCCCCTCAAGAGGGTACTTGTTGATTCTTTATGGGATCTATTTATCTCTCTTCCCCCCACCCCCCTAAAAAAGGAAAGAAAGAAGTGAAAATGGATTTTAAGAAAATGGTTCCCAAGAGTGAATTCACCATCATAATATTTCCTATTAATTACAATTGCCCTTTTTTTGGAATGCATATCCATGGCCTTTTTATATATTAGATATTTGGTAGTAATAATAGTACATGTTCATACATTGAAGAATTGAAAATTTTGATCACAAGGCTTGAGTTTGGTTGGGTGAAAGCATGCTTAATCATGATTTTTGTTCTCCAAAGGAGCAATAAACGAAAGATTTTTTAAGCTCCCGCTTGAAATATTGCAGATATATTTTCCTAGGATGGAAATGGTCACTTATGCTATTTTTTGGACTTTCACTACTATTGAGGATATTCTACACAAGTTGCATGAGATCTTTGAAAGAAACCCATGCAAGTCTATAAAAGCTAATGTTCCATGGTTTTTGAGAAATTCATTTGATGGATATATTAATACCATGGTGCACTTATTTAGTGAAGATGACCTTAGTGATTACTTACATTGATGTGATAATTTTTTAAGTGATAGTAGTTTCCCTTTGATATGTTAGGTTAGGATAAATTTTATAGCCAAAGTACATCATTTATTTTTCATACTTTAATTGATAATTTTGTTAGGGAGTGAAGGAACCATAAGAATAAAAAATAAAAAATAGAATTTAAAGAAATGAACGAAAGTGTAATTATGATCTAGGATGACGGGGAATGTCTAAGACACTATTACAACACTTAAACATATAACATTGTGATAAGAGCATTCTAATGAATGATTTTCATATCAATCATTGTTATGCTTTAATCCATAATTTACTTCATTTATAGTATTTGAATCTAACCAAATTCCTTTAATTATGGAAGATTCATTCCACAAATGAGAGTTTAGGGAAATTTTCACTATTTCATTAGTCAATAAAATATTCTATTGACACAATTCTTGTTAGCTAATTGACTACTCAAGTCAACCTCACTAACGAGTTGATTCCTTTGATCATTGATTTTGATGATATACTAGTTGAGAACTTAGCTGTCCATTCAATTCCTTTGATGATTTAGTTGGATGCTTCTCTAGATGTCTTTTCAACCAACCCACTAACCACTTAGTTGATTCTATAGTCGACTGCTCTACTATTCAACCACTCGAGTGAATATCTCCTATTAATTGATCCTTTAATTGAGCGTCTCCATAAGCTCTAGAGGCATGGTCAACCAACATAACCTCAAGTTCCAACACTCCCCCATTAGCATAATGTTCCAGAGGTTTAGGATAGGAAATTATGCACTAATGACACCCCCATTAATTGAAAAATTTCAAATCCCTGACATCTCATGTAGCTTAATGAACTTGGATTTGAACAAAAACTTTGTAAATATATTAATAAATTAATCCTTATTATGCAATAGACAAGAACACTAACCTTATTTTAGACCAAATTTCTTAAGTAATGAGCATTAATTTCAACATGATTCATCTTACTATGTGCGATAGGATTGTCAACAACCTACATTACACTTTTATTGTCACAATAAATAGAAATCAAGGATTTGACGAGGTATCGAAGCTCTCATAGGTGTTGACGAATCCAAATTTTCTTTGTCCTTGCATTAATAGTTTTATAGTATTCACTTCCATAGTCGAAATAAAGACTAAATGTTGTTTCTTGCATGAAAAAATTAGGGGTCTAACACTGAAATGAAATACATAAATAGAAGCAAAATTTTTGTCATTGTTATTACTTTTCAAGGTTGAGCTAATGAAGTGAATTAAGGAGTCTGAACTTTGACAATATTTGATGCAAAAAATGAGTGGTACCCTTAATCAAACAAACAATTCACTTTGAATCTTTCCAATGGCTTTCTCATGGGTCTTGCATAAACTAGGAATGTACAGTAATAACAAAGGAGATGTTAGGTTGACTATGAGTTAAATAAGTAGGGATAATAACCAGTTGTTGATAAAGGAGACCAGCAAATTTCAGAGATTGGCACTCTTTAGTGAATTTGATACATGAATGGAAGGGTGTAGCACATGGATTACAATTGTCCATCTTATAACCATTTTAATAGGTACAATACAAATTTATATTGAGAGAGAAAGATACCATCATGCAATAGTAAAACTTGAATACCAAGAAATAAATGAATAAGACTAAGATTAGTCATCTCAAAGATGTCAACAAGTTGACACTTAAATTTAAGAATTTCATCAATATTTGTGCTAGTTATGACCAAATAATCAACATATATAATGACTGTCAAAGTATCACCATTATTGTGTAATACATAAAGACTATGGTCATATTCATAATGTTTGAACCCAATATTGAGAAAGAATAGATCAATCTTAGTAAACCAAGCCCAAGGGGCCTACTTCAAACCATGAAATGGCTTCTGTAGTTGACAAAAAGATTAGAATATGTCATAAAACCAAGGGGTTTCTCCATGTAAATTTCTTTAAAAAAGCCACCATAAATAAATATTATCTTAGCATCCATCTGTTGAATTTTCCACCCAAAATGAGTATTAAGGGAAAGAATCATTTGAACAAAATTCATCTTTGCAACAAGTGCAAAGGTTTCAATGTATTTGATGTTTTTTGCTGTGAAAAGGGTTTTGTGACCAAACATGACTTATGATGCTCAAAAACACTTTCAAAAGTGATTTTTTTCTTATGCACCCATCGACACTTCATGACATTCTTCCTTTATGGTTGAGGAACTAAATCCCAAGTGTAATTCTTCAAAAGAGAATCCATATCAACCCGAATAACGTATTCCCATTAAATTTGTCCTTGTTTATTAGCATAGGAATATACATTATAAGTCTCATGAATATGAGCCATCAAGGAAATATTGGCATTATGCATTTTACTGTAAGTCAATTGTCCTAAGGAAACGTCACCAACATTGGGTCCAATGGAATCCATTGTTTTAGTGGCCTATCGAGGAAACAATAAGTTAATGGATAGATATTTACTTCATAGATTCGATTAGGATAAGTTATGGTTTTATTCATGGATGATTGACTTCCAGCTAAATCATGAACAATGATTTAATAAGCATCCAAAATACTAAAAATAGTGACGATCAATGCATTTTATGCAATAATATCAAAGGGATGATTGTGAAAAATTCTAGAAGAAGAACTCAACTACTTAATGCTAGAATATTTCACATCAAAAATAACATTTCTCATGATAATGATTTTCTATTTGACAAACAATTTATAGGATTTCAACTCTTCAAAGTGGCCCATCATGATGCAAGCATGACTCTTTGCATCTAATTTATTTCTATAATTATTAGAAATATGTGCCCATACAATAGATTTAAAAATTATGAGCTATTCAAATGAGGCCTTCTTACCACATGATCTCTTGACCGACATCACAAAATTAATGGTTCTAATCACAACAAGATTTCGGAGATCATTGGAAAAATAGATGACTTTAGCACATAACTTAGTCAAATAATTTGTGGCTTGTAAGATACATGAAGCCATCTTGTTCATATTTTGATTCTAATGTTCTACTGCACCATATTGTTGAGGAGTATGAGGGATAAAAAGCTACTAAGAGATACCTAAATGAATAAGGTATTCTTGAAAATCTCGATTCACATAATCTCCTCCGTTATCATATATCAAAAATTTAATGGATCAACCACAATGTTTTTTAGCCAATGCCCTTAAATCATTGAAAACTTGAAAGGCATGACTCTTATTTTTTAAGAAATAAACCTAACTAAATCTTTAGAAATCATTAATAAAGGCTAAAATATACTTCACACTTATGAATGAAGGCCTATTAATATAGAAAAGGTCATGATGAAAATACTCTAGTGGTTTTTATCAATACCATACTTTGCGAGAGTCAAAAGGTGCATGATGATGTTTGTTTAGCACACACCCTCATTAGAATCCATTAGGTGGAAGGACCTTTGGTAAATTAGCAACCATGTTCCGTGTTTCTATTATCTTCAAACTCCAGAATTTTAAATTTCTGAATCTTTCATGCCATAGTCTATTTCGATTTGTGGTCTATGTAATGAGAGTAGTCGATTTAGCATATAGCCAGGACAAGTCATATAACTTATACAATCCATCGTTTTAGTCAAGAAACCTTTTGGTGAAAACCAATTTTATTTTCCTAATATATTTAACAAATAATTAATTTGACCAAAATTCAATTATTTTACCAATCCGTGTCTGTTGGGAGATCAAAAATAAATTCTTGCTTAGACTGGGCACATGATAAACATTCATGATTTTTCCCAAATTGACAAATTATGTCAACGTGATTAGTGATGTCGAGAGAAAAATCATTTGTTGGATAAATATTTTTCTCACTAGTCTAGTCTAGAGAGGAAAATAGAGAAGCATCCTTTTCCATATGATAAGTGCACACCAAATCGATTACACTTTCATTATATGTGGTGTGAGCATGCAATAGTTGGGTTCTAACTGAGAAGCTGAAGTTGTTGACCAACTAACTAGTAAATCTCTTTGATTACACAGTTCCTTCAAGATACTTAAACTTTGCTTCGGTTCACTAATATTCTTCCAATATGTTTTTCTCCATGGGGGGTCCCCATTATTCATAGTAGTGGCATGTTTTCTTCCCTTTATACTTCTGGTCAAAGGCATTTGAGCTTGCTTCCCTTCTCCTTCTCATTGAACTTTCCCTTTCCTTTGAGAAAGTGAGCTTGACGTTTACTACCAAGCTTCCCTTCATCAAGAAACTACTATTGGTCCTTGATAAAAAAATTAGTAAACGTTTCAAAGATGTAGCTCTTGTCATATTCCTTGCATGATCTCTAGTTGGAGCCAAACAATGAAAATTCACAACATAAGGCATAGTTTTATAAGGACTACTACAATGAGTTTTCTATATATATATATATATATATATATATATATATATTTTTTTTTATCTGCATTCACAAAGCTTCAATTGTAGTTCTTTAACACAAGCTAGATAGTCCTCAATCATTTAAAAGGAATGGGGAATAAGAGAGATCAAGTGTTTCTCTAATTTCATGACATGACTTCTTTAACTTTGTTAAAAAATGACTTCATATTTTTTCCGGATCTCATGACGATAGTTGATCCCACTTGTATGAAAATGAATCTCTCGAGCAATATAATCCATAATGGACTAGATGAATTCATATTTATTTTCATCAATGACAAACTTCATTTTGTCATCCTTAAGATATGGAATAGTGGTCCTAGCATACTATTAAATCCCTTTTCTATCCAGTAGGGTTTCTATATCTAGTTCCTAAATAACATAATTATATCCATCCAAAATGATAGGATCAATCTTAAAATAAAAATATAAATTTCTAATATATCCAATCTATTCTAAATTAGGTTCCAATTGATAAATCAATCAAATCATACTCAATCAATGAAAGATTCAACTCACCATGATTTATAGACAACAAGAATAGGTCAAAACTGATGTATATGAGACCATGTTGGGGAGTAATCTAAAGAAATAGAATCTAAATAAATGAACATAAGAGTACTTATGTTCCATTATGATGGTCCATGTCTAAATATACCATTACAACACTTAAGCATAGATAATTGATCAAAACATCACAATGTATGATTTTCATTTGAATCAGTGTTATTTTTTGTTGTTATGATTCCAATCATAGGGACCTTTACTTATAGTTTTCAAATCTAATAAAATTCATTGAATTTTGGAAGTTTAGGTCCAAAATGAGCACCAATAGTTTCAACCATTTACATGAAATCTATGTTGTTTCATCAACTTGTTATATATTCTTGTTGATCCAATACTCATATGCTAACCAACTACTTGACAAGAACCAACTAGCTAGTCTATTCCTTTGACCACTCATTCAACTACTTCGCTAGTTGACCACTCAATCGTCTAGTTGATTCCTTCGACAATTAATTCAAGTGCTAAGCTAGTTGACTACTTAACTAATTTTTTGAGCACTTCGGCCATTCATTAAATTGTTATGTTATTTGACTACTTAAATAATTTTTTGAAAACTTAATTGAATGTAATGCCTATTACTCTATTAGTCTAACGCTCAACTGACTATCTCCTATTTGTCAATCCTTTAAATGATTGTTTGAATCTCTAAAAGCCATAGAGGTGTGATGAACCAAAATAATTTTTAGTTCCAACACATGCATGGAATAATACTACATAGAGAGAGAGTTGAAAGGATCCCAAGGACGACATAAGGAGAAGACATTGGAACCCACCTGAAACACCAAAAATGTCCAAAAATGTCTTAATGTTTTGGTAAAAACAAGGAATTCATGTCCCATGCTTGTGTTATTTCAGAAAGATTATTTTCAATGGAAAAAAAATTGGCTTGAGGAGACATTATAAACATTATCTCATAATATGAATGATTTTTATTAGCTAGAAAAACTATGACATTGACATTTGCATCTCCCTTAGGGGAACTAATAATAGGAAATAATTGCTTTGAGAGGAAAAATCCCTAAAAAATGATGTAAAAACTATTTAAAAATTGTTCTCAGGTGCCAAAATTGATATCATGATCAATCCGAAGGGTCTTCAATATAATATATGGATATAATTTTTGCATGTTATGACTTAATTTGACGTGGATATTATGCTGAATTTGAACATTTGGTAAGTCAATGGAAGCATAGAGCGATACTGACTTTGTCTATCCCATTTAAGGTTCAACATTTTGACGGGAATGGTAATTAAGATAGTGCCACATTCCTAGAATGGATGATCCAATATCAATAGGAAATAAAGCACAACCATAAAGAACAAGAGATTTGATTGAAATCCACTATACGGTAATGAGATAACCGAAGTTTTTAGATATGCTTTTTTTTTGAAATGGTGGATGAGGTTGTAAAAGAGCATCCCTTGGTTAGAGTAGTTTTGATGGCTAACATAGGTGGTATTCAAAATACCAATTGGACACAAGATGATCTACATTACCAATAGGACAAGAGGGTGTGGTAAGTCAAGTTGTACCTAAGGCTATAATGGTTGTAAAGGGTATAAGTAATTAAAGGTGGTATTTCTAGGGATCACAATGTAGAAGACTAGGATACAAGGGGATTCTTATGATACATTATGAACATGTATGCTTGGGTGACTCAATGTATATGCTTTGAATCAAGGTTGGATGGGACAACCATAAGGAAAAAGTACGAAAGCTGAAATAATGGTAAAACTTGATTTGGGAAATAATAATTTGTTCAATTACCAAGGAATGAAAGAATACTTGGGTTGAGTGTACAAACATAGAGGTAGGTTCCCCATTGTTCAAAATGGATTACCCTTGATGGGTGAGAAATGATAGAAAAATTTGGGAGGGGCCCCATTATTGAGTCTCTACGAAGGTTAATGAATGGAGGGTTGGAATGCAAATAGTTACCTAATCTTAGGGGGAATGAGAGGCCAATGAAAATGTGAGAATGTGATTGACATAAAAAACCAATACTAATGAAATAATAGGATTCAAATGGGATGGATGAACAAAATGATGAGAGAGAAGTATGTGGTCCAATATTTGGGATGAAAAATTCTAGATTCCCATTCCATGGGTGTAAGCAGCATGAATTTTGTGATGGAAAAAGGTGTCTATAAATGAGTAAACCAATGGATAAGGAGTTATATTTTCCTATTTCCATAGATTGCATGTGGAACTAGATGATGTGGAAAACATAACCACATAAGAAAAACTTAAAAGGCATAGCTAGAGGTAAATAATGGTTTGATACATTAACTCAAAGTGAAGGTATGACATGCCATTATATATATATATTCCACATGAATGTTCTGATGGAAAAAATGTGTCTGTAAATGAGGAAACCAATGGAAAAGGAGTTATATTTTCCTATTTCCATGGATTGCATATGGAACTAGATGATGTGGAAAACATAACCAAATAAGAAATACTTAAAGGCATAGCTAGAGGTAAATACTAGTTGATAAATTAAATCAAATGGAAGGTATGACATGCCATATGGAACTAGGCTAGTCTCGTATTCGTGTGACATGGGGTTGATTCCAACTGCTAAATTTTCAGATAGTTCTATGCTATATCAATTACTTTAGCCTAATTCAATACTTAAATTAATAATCATTCCAATTACAGTGATACTTTATATTCATAAACGATAATTGAATATAGAACAATAAATGCAATGACAAAGGAGACAATCAACACATCAATAAGAGACACCACGATTGGTCAAAGACCAGGGAAAAACCCCACTAGGGGGAAAAACCTTTGAAATTATTCTTCTATTAGATTGCCATAAAATGTTAAACAAAATTACAATGATCCCAATGCAATATCATCCAGCAAAAAAAAACTCAACAACATCCAGAAATAAATTCCGAATATCAAAATATATCAAAGACAACTTTTTCTGTTTGTGGTCAACGTCAGTCTTTGGTTAAATCTGAGTCAAACTTCCTGATCACACAAAAGAGGAGCTATGGAAGAAACTGAAGGCTTCCAATCACACCCTTTATCTTGAAAGCAAGTGATTGTGGTCGAAATTTCCCTGTGGCATGCCTGTGATTGTAATCCAAAAAATTTAAAACAAATGCGAGCCTCAGACCGTGTAATTTCAGACCTTTACAAACCTTTATCGTCGTCCTTGCCTCAAACCTATGCAAACCAATCAATGAAGGAGAGAAGAAGAAGATGCTTGGTGATGTCCAAATGAGCTTGAGGTCACTTGTATTTATAGGCTTCCATGGGTGTCCAATTTGCTTTAGGTCCGACCTTGTCCAGATGTGCATATGTGGGTTTTCCTTCATAAGTACACTTCCCCTTATTCGATTTGAGTGATATTTAGATCTGTTGGGCCAAAATTGTAATCTACGGATAAATTACGCTTCCCTAGACATGTGTTAGTCTAGAACAACAGGTGAAAGACTATACTACCATTTCTCCTAACTTAGAATAGATACACAGAGAGGATTGTAGGCTTACTTGTTTCAGTCGCTTCCAAATGGCTCCTTTTTGTTGCTTCCACTACAGCTTCAAATTCAAGCGGTTTGTGAGCTGAATGCTTCCTGCAAGAAAGAACACTGAAACAATAGAATTTGCAATAATATAGATATCTATTCAAGCTAATTAGCTAAATCATTTAAGCATAAACTACATTCATCAACCAAGATCTTGCAATATGGAAAATCAAAGTTAACATAGATGCATGTAGGGAAAAACAAGAAGTACTCTTTATTGATGATAGAAGGAGAGGTTACAACCTAGTGACTGATTTGAAGTGACCTTCTAACATATTTTCCAAGTCTCATCACAACATAAATCTCTCCAGCAGTAGCTCCACAAATCAAACTCTCAATTGAAAATTCTCCAACATTTCTCTACTCAAATTCTTCCTTGTCAAACAATTAGATCTGTGTTCAATTTATAGATGAACTGTAGGTTGTTTTGCAATCAATAGCTTTCCAAAAATAGGCAAGACATGTTTCCATTCATGTAGATGTCAAATGGACACTTGGATCCAAAGCTTGACACATGTGAACTCTTCTAGAAGGCACTGGCCAAGTGGCGATTCCAGAACAATGAGAATTTCGCTCCCAATGTGACCAATGCACCTCTGAATGTTAGGAAGTACTTTGCAGAGCATCCTTGCATGGGTCTACCAGCATATGCAACACACTTAGGTGCCTTAGAGCCTGCATTGGTGAGCTCTCATATGCTAAATAATAAGCTTCAAACCATGGAAACCTTTGCTTGATGAAATTCTTGTTTGATTTGTCTTGTTTTCTGTCTTAGAGAATATAGCAACTGAGATGATAGGGAATGATAGACCCTTGATCATCGGTCCTGGAGATGATGCCTAGTTAACTAGGTCATTGGGAATGGTGCCCAAATTGACCTATAACAATTTCCCCCTAAAGTATGAGATCCAAATAATAAGAACATTTGATTGAGATGATTTACACAGTGATGAGCCTGGAAACAAAGCGGAATGGTCACCTGCATCAATATTACAATACATTACATCATGATATATCCTCTATTGATCATAATTGATGAGGGTAGGCATTCCCATAGTTAGCACATAAAACAATCTAATAACATGTACATAATTCAGAAAGTCGTCTACATTGGAATGTTGCCCAGATGCAGACACGCCTACAGATATAGGCCCATGTTTGGATGACAATCTGTATGTAAGGTCACCGTACAGATGATGTGTACAACAATCCTGAAATCACAGCCCAGATGGCTGAAACTAGATCCGAGGTCTTCTTATCTCATTCACTCGATCATTTGGGTACAAGTCTAGCCATGTGAATATATGATTTGTCGTCGAACATGGAAATACATCGTTTGATTACCAACCAATGATGTGAGCTGTTAACAAACGCGAGAGAACCACCATTAATGTCAATGGCCCTCAAGTTACTGCAGTACATTTCGTAAGGCGTGAATAGATGATTTGATGTCGAACGCCAAACAAAATATTTCGGTCAAAGGTCCGGAAGTGAGGATCTTGTTAATGCTGTAACAAGCTTCATGGTATTGGAATTTGATGTTTCTAAGTGAGCTTCCTCGATATTGATTTGTTGTTGACAGGAAGTCACCTTATTGAAAAATTGGAGTTACTGATTTCAGAGACAAGGGTATGACTTGATATAGCAATTTTCAGGGATGACGGTCATGAAAATGAAGGTTTATGAGTATTGCAGATAGATGAGTTTTTAATCACTGGATGGCTTCTCTTGAACATATCAACGACACTGCAATGAGTTGGCAGCATTGACCCAAAACTGAAGTGAAGGTATGATGAACCATAGGTGTGAATGAACCGTCAAGATGATTACCCAACCCAAACGGTCACGGACATGGAGTGAAAGAAGTGTCATGTTCAAGAGCATCTTGCTACCAAAAAGAAACTTTGCTTGCTTTTCCCAAATTTTCCCTAGTCATTTGTCGACCAATACCTCTTTATTTTTTAACAAGCTTGAGGAGGATAACATTTGCTTGATCTATAATTCAACCCTTCGGGTGAATAAAGTATCGCTATTTAATAATTTAATGAGTCTAGCGATGAATGAAACTTGATTCTTGCCATGATCGACAAGCCCATCGCTATTTTATGTTTTAACGAGCTTAACGACAGTGATAGCCCGGTCCTTTTTCATATTTAGAGAGTCTGAAAAAGAGGACGAAAGAGAACTCCAAAAGTACTTTTTCGTAAATTTGTCTCTTAGATCCGAAAAAGTGTAAAATAATATTTGAAAGAACCTCTTTGGTCATGTTATCCAAGGTATTCCTTTTTCGTAAATAATCCATCTCAGTCCGGAAAAGGGTTAAACTTATACTGAGTAGATATCAATTCATTTACTTTAACGAGCTCGAAATGACAAGTGCTTGGCAATATTTTCACATTATCGGAGTCTGAAAAGAGTTGAAAGAAGACTCCAGGGGTTCCTTTTTCACTGTTATTGAAGCTCGAAAAAAAGATAAAAATGTGCTTCAAATCCTTTTTCGTTTTTAACAAAGCTTGAAAAATAAGGAGAAAAAACATGCTTTGTGGTCAAGTATTTCTTTGAAATAAATCTGCACGACTAATCTGTTCGTCAGTTGTATTTCCTATTCAGAACAACATGAAATGGATTAAAAATACCTGTTACATGATAAAAACATAATAAAACTATATTCATAGCAATAAATTTAACTTGCAATCAATTAAATGACTATATAAAGTAGTTTCACTATTCATTTTTACCATTCCATAGTTACCATTTGTATTTTGGAGCTCTGAACCTGATTTTTCCCCCAAACTTCAGTCGTTGATTGCGGTCATTTTTGTGGATGGATTTCATCACCGTTTGATCTAGGTTAGTAGCATGAACCTCCTCTTTCTTTTAGTATTCATTTCATTCCCATTCCTTGCAAATTTTTAGGGTTTTAAGGCTCCTATGGTAAATTCTTCCCAAATTGAGGGAAACACACCCTTAAACATCGAAACCTGCATTGCATAGTAGGTACAGTGAAGGGTACCTGCATATGCAACACATTGTTTCAACTCAAGGAGTGCGTTGGGCGCAGTTCAAGTTTTTGATTTTCATGATGTGTCCAAAATTTACCTAGTTTTTTGCAATGAATGGTATGTAATGGATATTGTGGTTGATTTTTCAGGTTTCCATTAGATAATAATGATGATTACATGGAGAGAAAGAGAACATGAAGAATAAGATATGATTTCCTTGAATGATCCGGGTATTGTAAGAGATTTAAGAGATTGCGGGCTACTTAAGTACTTCAAATTATCGGGAATGAGGCAACAAATAGAACTTCTAGAGTTCCTTGTTCGAGCATGGGATCTGGCGATAAAGGAATTTCACATAAAAAATCAAGTGTTCTCCATAACAGTTGAGGATGTGTATTTTCTCACAGGATTGTCGAGGAGAGGTTTGCCCATTTCTCTCACAGGGTCTACCGTTGGAGAGAGAGTGAGGGATTATGTTATGCAATATTGCTATCTAGGGTCAGAACCTAGCAAAGATGGAAAAATAAACATCCGGGATGTCATGGATTTGCCTTTGAGAGCCATCCTTTTCATGATCGCTAAACTAGCTGGCACTGTTACACTCCATGTAGCGAACAGATCGTATATGCAGTATGCGCTAGAGTGCTTAGAGCCAACATTTTTCAGCTGGTCTGAAGCTGTTATATCTCAGATAAAGGAACAACTAAATAAAGCAAAGGGAGGAAGGAAGAAATTTTTTAGTTATGGTTCCATCCTTATCTCCTTCGCTTTGGAACGGATTCCACTGATGTAGCCACAACATGTAACATTGGATATATCTAGTCCTAGAGATCCTCGAATATAGAGATGGGTAGAACTCATGGGTCAGCATGCAGGCCAATCAACCGTTGTGTTCTTGACTGCATTCTTCGCCCGGTTCTGGCGACAGATCATCGCCATCGATGAGTATGCATACGCAGGCGTCGACTTTCGAGGAGATCTAGATCTAGTTTTACCAAAAGGCGCTAAGTGGAGTGCAATAGGTAAGAATGATATGACCATGTTTTTTGATTTTTATAAGGTTTATACAATGTTTTTGTGTTTTTATTTCTTTCCAAGACTAAAATAAATGTTTGATGTAATGCAAATATTGGTCGCGTTCAACCAGTAGAGGAACCAGACCGCGAAGTGGATGCGCCAGCAGAGAGGGCTGTCTGGAGAGTGGTCCTTCAGGACCTTGATATGGCTGAGACTCTTGCTAAGCTCCAGCAGCACATAGAGGGGTTGACCTTCAGGATTCAGGATTTCTGGATCGAAGAGCTTCCTATGCAACTGCAACGACACACAATTGGGGTTCCTAGCCATTGGATGCGGTTGCTCCGTAGGATTGCTAGATCTATAGCATGTTACCATGAGCACCACTAGTTTACTTATGACTTTTTGCATACATTTTGAGGTCAGATGACCAACGTGTCTTGGGCACAAATTTTGTAAAAAACCTATAACTATCTATCTATATGTTTTCAGAGTTTTTCCTATTTTTAATGCGCAGTCCTATTCAATGATGTGAATGTTTTCTTTACCTATGTTGCAAATGTCTATCTAAAACTTGATTGGCTAATGAATTAGTTAAAGTGTTCAGATTTCTGGAAATGTGTTGATATTTAATGAAATCAAAATATCTTTCCAAAAGTCGAACTCTTAGGAACAATCTAAGAAGTGTTGAATTTCTAACAATATAAATACTAGTAAGTTGTAGTACCACAAGTTTTGAGTCTAACCTTATGATTATGCGGTTAATACCAAATGAAATGGCATCAGAGAGAAGTTAGATCAACACGCTATAATCAGCAATATTATTCGTCGATCTACCGATACAAATCCCTTGAAAACTAACTAACTCACCGTTCGGAGCGAAAATGGCCCACGCTGCAGAGGATAGATTCTACGTACTACGACTAGAACCATCAGCATATCCAACAAATGGTTCCGAAGATTCAATCATTTGCGATGAAATGTAAAGCGGATTACTAACGTTAAGAAAACTCTAAAAAACAAATTAAGATAGTGAATGCAAATCAACAGCATATAAACAAATATAATACAAAAAAATACTACGCTCATGATTAAGCATATTAATGTTTCAAATACAACCCATTTCTAGGCTGTGCTAATGGAATTCCATTGTAATCAACTAACTCGTAGGCACCCTTAGAAATAACTCTTTTGACAATATAGGGGCCATGCCATAATGGCTCGAATTTCCCTGTACCTATTACATCAGCTTCTTGGTTGTAAAGAAGGACCAAGTCGCCCTCTGAGAAGATGCGAGGCTGGATATTTTTGTCGTATTGCACCTTTATACATCTCTTATGCACTTCGTTGGCCAATTGGGCTTCACGACGCATTTCATCTAGATGGATGAGGTTAAGGAGAGGCACATCTTCTTCCGAGGTGTCAGGTAACAAGTCTATGACGAGTTTTAACGATGATATTTCACATTGGATTGGTAATATAGCTTCTAGACCATACACGAATTGAAAAGGAGTAAATCCGGTTGCGTTTCTCACCGAGGTTCGATACGCCCACAAGGCGGAGTACAGGATCAAGTGCCAATTCCTTTTACAGACTCCTATCATTCGTTGAAGCATTCTTTTAATAATTTTATTAATAGCCTCAACTTGTCCATTTGATTGTGGATAATAAGGAGTAGAATTATCATGCGACAATTCTAACTTGGCTGTCAATTCAGACATCATATGGTTGCAAAAATTCTTCCCATGATCCGTAACTATAGCCCGTGGGACCCCAAACCGTGCAATAACATGATTGAAGAAAAACAATGTAGCTGTTTGTCCTGTGTTATTGAATGTAGGCATCGCTTCGGCCCATTTGGTAAAATAGTCGACCACGACAATAATATAACCATGCCCCCTGGACGAAGGAGGGTTACAGGTCATGAAGTCAATACCCCATTTTGTAAATGGTCCAGCAGAGACAACAGGATGCATTGGTTCTGGCGGTTTTCGGATTTTACGGTCAAAAATCTGGCATGCATGAAAAATTTTGATTGCGAGGATACAATCTTGAAAAATAGTAGGCCAAAAGTAACCGACGCGGAGTATCTTCTGCGCGGTAGCATATCCAGATAAATGTCCACCACAAGCCCCATCATGGCAATCATTTAACACTTTTTCGGCCTCCTCATGAATGAAGCACCTCCTTAAAATGGTATTGACAACATGACGATAAAGTGTATCGCCGACGATCATATAATCTTTTGCTTGGTATCGAATACGTCGCTGATCAGAGCGAGAGGTATTAGGTCGAAAAGTTTGGGTTTGGAGATAAATGATGAAATCTCCATACTAGGGATCAGATGATTCGATCAGAAACAAAGACTCATCTGGAATAGATGGTTCCGACATAGTTGCATTAATATCAGAGGGAAGGTCACAGAGAAGCTCAGCCAAAACTAAAGACTTCTTTGATTTGGATTTGATGAATTCCAAATAAAATTCCTGCAAAATGACGATCCATTTTGAATATTTCCCCCCCAGAAATTGACGTGATAAGATGTAAGTCATGGGGTTGAAATCCGAAACTATTGTTTTTTTTCGGAGCAGGATATAATGGTGAAATATTTGGACATCTTGAACAGTTGCAAAGGCAAGCTTTTCCACGTACGAGTACTTAACTTCCGTATCATTGAGATTATGACTCAAATAATAGATCGGATGTTCAATTCTATCTTCTACTTGGACCAAAACCATACCAATGGTCGTTTTAGCCGCAACAATATATAGGAAATAATAATTTTGATAATTTGGAGGATACATTAATGACACTCGGACAAGATGGTCCTTGAAAACATCAAAAGAAGCTTGCACAACTTGGTCCCAATGGAAGGGAACCCCCTTTTTCAATAATCGAGTAAATCCTTTAGCCATTTCAGCGTAGTTTGGAATGAACCTTCTCAGGAAGTTGGCCTTTCCTTGAAGTTTCTGTATCTAAAGTAAGTTTGACGGTGCAGGCAAATCAAGAATGGCCTGAACCTTCAGTGGGTCTATTCGAATTCCTTCTTTTGAAACTACGAATCCGAGCAATCGACCAGAACCAACACAAAACACATATTTGTGCATATTGAGGCGTATCTTGTAGTGTTGGCAGTGTAAGAAAATGACTCTCAAATGAATCGGGGGATTAGTCCATTTTTGTGAATGCGCTGGTAAATCATCTAAATATGGTTGAACAATGTGCTTGATGTCGTTGAAATCATAATCCATTTCTCTCTGAAAAGTTTCCCCAGCATTCTTTAAACCAAATGGGAGTTTCCTATATGCAAATGTGCCCCAGGGACAAATAAATGTTGTCTTATATTGGTAATTTGGGCGGATATTGATTTGATTGTAGCCAGAAAATCCATCCATGAACGAAAAAATCTCGCATCCAGTGCAGTCGTCAATAATCTGGTCGATAAAGGGAGTAGGATAGTTGTCTTTTGGAAAAGCATGATTAACATCCCGATAATCGACACACACTCTAATTGTTCCTTGTTTTTTCATAACAGGAATGATATTGGAAACCCACTCAGTTAGTGGAACAAGGTAAATGAAACCAGCATGCAAAAGTTTTTCAACTTCTACTTTGATGGCAACGGCTTTCTTCGGATGAATAGGACGAAGCTGTTGACGCACTAGTTTAACATTAGGATATATATTAATAGTGTGTTCAACTATACTAGTATCTATGCCTGGCATTTCCTCATAAGACCAAGTGAATACGTCACGAAATTCACGAAAAAGAGAGCGATATGAATCAAGTTCTGATGGAGAACAAGATACATCGACATGAATATTTTCTACAACGCCAGGTTTAGTCGAAATATCGATAGAAGTTGTTTCTTCAATATTAGATAAATTTCGCTCAGATTCAATTGCATTAATCAGAAAAGAATTCAAAAAGAAAGTTTGAATGGATGGGTGATATAGTTCACTAAGATTATTTTCTTCATAATCTGGAAGATGGGAACGATGATGATAATCTTCCCATGGTTCTCCTTCTGCCATCATTGCTTCCAAAATATTTTCATTTGTCAAAAATTTTGAGGAAAATGGATCAGATGGAGTTCCAAAATCTAATGAATGATCAACCCAAACACTCGGCGACGCTGATTTCGAATTTTCCGCCCAAACCAAATAGATTGATTGCTATTGTAGCTCAATAGGGCTGAGCGGTAAAACATCATCCAACGTAGAAATATTAGAATCACCCGTACTCTTCCTTAATCCAGATAGAGTGGAAGAGATCATGTAGTAGGTCTCTATGTTTGCAATTTCTGCCGACGTCGCAGGTGGAAATAATGCAAAGGTTCCCATAAGAGTGGAATCCTTTAAGAGTCCTACACCAATGTTCTAGATTTTTAGTTGGGGTAAGTGAATATACAGAACGCTTCCAGTTACCTGCGAAGCGGAGGAAAAAAAGGATAATTGATTAATGACTGTGAGTAAAATATTATAGTCAAGGGGTCCTTCAACAACCTCAACATCAATACTTACTGTTTTTCCCCCTAATTCAACTTGCAGGTTATTGATAATACCACAAGGTTTATATGTTCTTCCATCAAAATCCTTCAACGTCGTTGATGATTGTGATAATCGCAACGAGCCAAGTGACTTCCAACAGTTTAGAGACATAATGCACATAGATGCTCCCTCATCAATAATAGTGCGATGAACAAGGTGATTGAGACCATTTACTTGGATGGAGAATGCCAATTCTGCTGGTAGCTGCAGTACATAGCCCGTATGATTAAAGACGACAAGATTAGAATCATTCAGATCAATTCCACCAATTGCTGACAATAAAGCCTGCTTCTGGGAGGGAAAATTTTGTAATACCTCAAGAGCAGACATAATTGAAGGGGATTGAGCCAAATCTTCAACTATATTGTAATTTTGTGTAGCTCTTGCTCGAGGATTATATGTCGATTTATGAATTACTCCCTTTGGTGGCTTAATTGTCAATTCAGGAATAACAAGAGGTGGTACCGATTCATTAGATGGATTCGTTGTCGAGGTAGTAGGTTGCTCAGTGGCCAGACTACCATAGTGTTTATTCCGCGTCGACACCAAAATATATTGTGAAGGTTTTGTGGTGGATAACATTAACACTTGGGAACTAGGAGCTGGATTCGTAGCAACCAAATTTGTGTCTGGATTTGGGAATGGGTCCATCAACATAGCTGATGCATGAGAAGTCTTAATGATTTTTGAGACTTCAGCACGGTGAGGATAATCCCTAAAAAAATGTTCCTCGTTACAGATTATGCATGGATAATGAGGTTTTCGTGGTCCAGACGGTTGATCAGATGATCGTTCCTGCAGGTTTTATTTTTCTTTGATTTCCCCTTTTTCTTACTTCCTGGTTGCTTATCACTTTTTCCTTTGTAAAATGACATGGCATTAATTTTAGAAGTAGGAGAAGGATCAGATGCAGTAGGGTGGTGTGTGTTTGCAGTGCCTATCAAGCCGTCTCCGACATGAGAGTCCTCTATTTGAGAAGGAACATTGAAATTAGATCGCAACGCATTTGGTATTTTTTCATAGAGTGTATCAGACTGAGTATAAATCAAGTCTAAATATTGGGCACGAGCGATAACTTTCTCTTCTATGACGACACCACCTTTAGCCACATCCTTAGTTATAGACGGTAACAGGGACTTAATGAACCATTCAGCTAGGATTTGATTAGGAAAAAATGTCTTAACCATTCGTCGACAGCGACGCCACTCATGAATATGATCAGAAATGTGAGTAGCATTAGTCTGTTTGAAATTGGTCAAGAGTTCTGTTCCAATTTTGTATCTGATCGGTAACTAGAATGGGTCAAAAAGATAGTGGCTAAGGTAGTGAAATTGTCGAAAGAAACTCTAGGTAATTCAATGTACCATTTAGTTTCCGGACCTGTGAGTGTTCACTGGAAAATACGTAATCGAACAAAATCATCATTTAGGGAATTTGATGAACACCATAAATGATAAGTCATAACATGAGTTGATGGATCTTTTCCAGGGTTTCCATTGAATTGATGAATTTCAGAGGGTAATTTATGAGGTATCACTGGCCACCAAGGAGCATAATTGATAGGATCATTGGTTAACCAGTTTAAATATGTTAATTCCAAGGTTGCAACAAAAGGAAACTGTCTATTAAGTGCAGGTTGAGCATAGCTAGGGTAAGATGGAATTTCTTGGGAAATAGGTCTTTGAGCACCAGCATATGGAAATTGAGGCTGGTAACAAAGATAGGGGTTGTTTTGCATAGCAAATGCTTGAGAATTCTGTTGACCAAAACCTGGATATGATACTTGTTGATATGAAGTTTGAGGAATTTGTGCCTGTGGCTGCCAAGGGGTCTGTCCACCAATGTTATAACCAAAATTAGTGTAAGTTGGATTCGGTTGATATGTATACCCAGGTTGCATTTGCGACATCCCATAAAATGGTAGACCAGCTTGTGAATAAATGATCCCCGATACAGGTTGTTGTAAATTAACCAAAGGATTTTGAGTCTGTGGACCCAACATTTGATGATATTGAGTCGAAGAAATTGCCTGATAAGGTTGATGTACAATATTTTGATTCTGTAACAGGGGTATAGATGTATTAACAAGTGGTATTGAAGTGGGTGTAACAGGTTGAACTGGTTGATATGAATGTACAACCATTTGTGGTTGGATAGGCAGAGTGGGCTGCCATTGACAAACATTCATGTCAACATTAGTTTAACCAAAATGTCACTAAGTATTGTCGTATTGGGTGACCAAAGGTTTCCCCCCAGCATAAGGAGGATAATAAGATGGAAAATATTGTTCCCCAAATGCTAGGCGTCCAGTTGATATGGTACTTAAAGGAATTGACCCATAAGGACCGACTTGATATTGCCTTGATGATGGATGTAATGATTCAAGTCGTTTAGTAATAACTATAGGAATACCAGTTAAAACACCAGATGATGACATTGGTAAAGACCATGGTCTTGAAGATTGACCAGAGAAAGTGCCAAACAATGATTTGTAGCCTGTTGGGACCGAAGGGCCACCGTGCAAATATGAATCTGGTGAGGTTGTGAACATCGACAAAGTAGTGAGGGTAGGAGCTAACGTAATTGGAACAACAGACCCAACTGAAGATGTTGGTTTAGACATGGTTGTATGACCAAATGTATACTCTCCGAAATCAACGGGAGATTGAATGGCAATGGGATCAACAAAAGCAGATGGAAACGATTGAGGAAAAGACTAGTACAGGTAAAGGTCTCCCCCAAAATGGTTTGGACTTAAAGGTGTATTGGGTTGTGGGATTTCTTCAATCATGACTAAACCGGTTGGAACAACTTCACCGTTAGGCCCAAAATATATTTCAGACGGTTGAATGTGTGATATAGGAGTTTCAGTGGCTATAGATATTTGTGGAGTGACCAATGTAGGAACAACTTCCGGTTGTTCAGGATTTAGGTTTTCTGGAAAATAAGAGACAGGATCTGGATCAATTTGTGATTGAACAACGTCGGGTCCAGGAGGTATGGTCTCAGCGATTAAATGGATCGTGACCACCGGTAGCTGTGAAGACTCTGTTTCGACAACAGTAAACGAACTGGAATGTGTGGAAACAATTTGAGCTAACTCTGGTTTAAATGATGATGTTTTTCCAGAGGTAGGAATTGTACTTGATTCGACAGATCGTGATCGCCTTCGCCTACCAGAAGTAACCTCCGGCGGTAAAGGTGGTTTTAAAGCTAATCTACGTGAACGAAGGGGGGTAGGATTGTGTTCTTCCATGATTACAGATTTATTTTATCCAAAAAAAAATAAAAAAAAAGAGGGTAATGCTAGGCAAAAGGGTTTACCAAGAAACTGTGAACTGCAGAATACCTCCTGGCGATTCAAGAAGTACGGACAGGTAATCTTTCTGAATGCTGTGTTCAGTGTATCACAATTTCAGGGTGGCCGACTCGGTTCACTATGGATGGATAACACTTAAAAGTTGTCCTCCCAAATATACCTAAAGGTACGTGGAGGCCCAAGTCCATATTAGCGTTGTCTGATGCGAAACCGCATAGTGAGAGCACCCCTTTATACTTATCGTACTGTAACACCGCCCGATATACCCGAGAGTACATGGACGAGCTACGATATACTTACGTACGTGGAGTGAGGTATCACACTCGGAATGTATCACAGAGAAGTTAACGACATCTGCTATGTTTTACGACGTCGGAACACGTCTCTAACCTAGACCTTCTAAATGTTATCGTTAATGTTCCAAAGCGTTGTTAAGTAAATTGAGATTTATTTTATGTTGGTCTTGCTTAACATTTGCCTTTCAGTTTCACCACGATGATGTATATGAAATTCCTAAAATGCAGCTAAGAATGATAAAGAAACTTTCACTTTCAGCTTTTTCAATGAAGAACCTAGCTACTAAAGGAAGGGAATGCCAATTTTTTGGAAAGAGAGCAAATAATTTGTGAGCAAACAAATCAATGAACAAAAACAAAATCAATGAATCACAAACTAAATGCAGATTTCCTAATGTTCCTTTTGCAAAAAACACACAATCCTACATGCAAATGCAAGTTTTTCTTTTCAGTTTCCTTAATGTTATGAATGCAGAAAAGAAACTAGGTGCACTAGATCAATAATCGAAACGCTTTTTACTTTCGAGAAACGAAGAATACAAACAACAATTTCTCTTTTGAAGGAAAAATGAGGATTTCAACAACAATTTATCCTATCAAGGAAATGAATATTTTACGACAATTTCCTATTTCGAAAGCAAATGATTATTAATGCGACCATAAAAAATACTTTGAAATCAACTTGCCAATGATAAAGAAAAACTTTTCTAAACAAACATTGAACAAATTTTCAGCCAAAGGAGGAAGAAATATATAGAGTCACTGGTCAATTGAGCATCAAAATTTTCAGAACACAGTAGCAAACATAACTGAAGCAAGTTAGAAAGTCAGATTCAAGGGAATTTGGTCCCTTTCAAGAGCCAACGAAGTCTCCAAAGGGAGATAGTGCTCTGCAACGCAGGCTTGGAAGGGAGACAATGCTCTGCAAAGTACTGTGCCCTGACTAAGGGTACATTGGGTGCAGTAAACAAAGAAAAAGCTACTGTTTGGCTCACTGTCTTTGCAAATTAAGGTCTGAAAAATTCTAATCTTTATGTGTAACAGATACTGGGTGGATTTAGAAAGAAAATCAGAGACTAAAATGCCTAAAACTAAGAGAAATTATCCCCAGTGGAGTCACCAGTTTGTTGGGCCAGAATTGTAATCTACGGATAAATTATGCTTCCCTAGACAGTTGTTAGTCTAGAACAACAGGTGAAAGACTATACTACCATTTCTCCTAACTCAGAACAGATACACAGAGAGGATTGGAGGCTTACTTGTTTCAGTCGCTTCCAAATGGCTCCTTTCTGTTGCTTCCACTACAGGTTCAAATTCAAGTGGTTTGTGAGCTGAATGCTTCCTACAAGAAAGAACACTGAAACAACAGAAGATGCAATAATATAGATATCTATTCAAGCTAATTAGCTAAATCAATTAAGCATAAACTACATTCATCAACCAATATCTTACAATATGTAAAATCAAAGTTAACATAGATGCACGTAGGGAAAAACAATAAGTACTCTTTATTGATGATAGAAGGAGAGGTTACAACCTAGTGACTGATTTGAAGTGACCTTCCAACATATTTTCCAAGTCTCATCATAGCATAAATCTCTCCAGCAGCAGCTCCACAAATCAAACTCTCAATTGAAAATTATTTAGCATTTCTCTACTCAAATTCTTCCTTGTCAAACACTTAGATCTGTGTTCAATTTATAGATGAATTGTAGGTTTTTTTGCAATCATTAGCTTTCTAAAAATAGGAAATACATATTTCCATTCATGTATATGTCAAATGGACACTTGGATCTGAAGCTTGACACATGTGAACTCTTCTAGAAGGCACTAGCCAAGTGGAGATTCCAGAACAATGAGAATTTCGCTCCTAATGTGACCAACACACCTGTGAATGTCAGGAAGTTCTTTGTAGAGCAACCTTGCATGGGGATACTTGCATATGCAACGCATTTAGGCCCCTTAGAGCCTGTGTTGGTGAGCTCTCATATGCTAAATAATAAGCTTCAAACCACAGAAACCTTTGCTTGATGAAAGTCTTGTTTGATTTGTCTTGTTTTCTGTCTTAGAGCATATAGCAACTGAGATGATAGGGAATGCTAGACTCTTGATCATCGGTCTTGGAGATGATGCCCAATTAACTAGGTCATTGGGAATGGTTCCCAAATTGACCTATAACAAGATCAATTTTGGTCCTCTCGAAAAGACTAATTCAATGCATTAATACTATTCTTAAAATGAGCTGTCCAACATGGAATTATATCGTAGTTGCATGATTTAACACTCCCTCTCAACTAGGGAGAATTCTACCTGTCAATATTTTACCATAGACACCTGAATTACCTGAATCAGAGGCTTTGGCGAGATACTCGAGTTACCAAAAGGTAATGATCACATGCCCCCAATCCTCCTCAACCTGTTAGCCAAACAAGGAGAGACAATCCCAAGAAGCCCGAATTGTGGGTATGATTCCAACTTTGGAATACTCTACAAAGACCAAGATAGGGGAGAAACATCTCAAAACCTAGGGGTAACAGATAGGGGTGATACCCTATTGTCCAGAGATCCCTCAACCACAGGAGCCCTCCATCTCAATTCCAAACCTTGGGAGCTCAAACAAGGGGGAAGATTTGCCTCAGTTTCCTAGATCATTTGATTCCCCTTACTAGGAGGGATCACATCCATCAATCCAAGCTGTTATATGAAGACCAAGAGCTTCCCTTTTCGACAAAGCCTTGGTGAGAATATCTGTAATCTGCGTCGATATGTGATGGATTATAACGAATCCTCTCTGTACCATGTATCAAATGAAGTTATATCGGATCTCTATGTGTTTGTACTTTTCATGAAATACAAGGTTCACTTCCAGACAAATCCATCTCTTGTTGTCACAATATATCATTGTAGTATCTAGGACCTACTCAAATAGATTTATCAACCAAACTGCTTCGCAGCTAGCCATGACAGTGACAATATAATTGATCCAAGTGGATATTGGTGGCCACCCACCTATTCCACTTGTGGCCTCACCATTTTTTATTTCAGTTTTTTCAGTTTCCTTAATTGTAGCACAATTTACTATTTTTCGCAGTTTTTCGGGTCCTGAACTTCTAGAGCACTTTTGAGGCCCTAGACGATTTTTTTTGGAAAACTGGGAGCAACATGGAAGTTCCTTATATGTTTCTCACACCAAAAGTTGTAGTCCTTGGATAGATATTTCTAACAAGTTATTGTGCGCGTTAAATGGAGATCGTATGCCAAAGTTGCATCCCCGGGAAGTTGATGTACCAATTTACCCAAACGAGGCCCATAGTTTTGGTGCTTCATCTCCTAGGGTTAGGTTTTTGGATGTTTAGGGTTTTCAATAGTTTCTAAATAATAAATAGGCCCTCGAGCCTCATTGTAACACATTTCATAGGCCTGTAGCCACCACATCTCTTCTCAAGGATAAGCTACTAGCACCCTAGCTAGTTTATTTCCATTATGTCAGGAAACAAATTTCAGTTCTTTGATATTAATGAAATGAAGTGTTATTTCCACTGCATCTTTGTATTTATGTTTATACGTGTAGTCTGTTGCGTTCCTGCACAAATTCGGATCAGTGGTATCAGAGCAGCCTGCTCTTTCTCAATCCTTCTTTGCATATCCCCAATGAGGTTGGGGTATAAGGAGTTAGGGCTCGATTTGGTTGAACCTTTACAAGATCAACCTCGAAAACCCTGATGAATGCCCATGGGGGACAAAAAGAAAGATGAGGGAGTAGGATATCCTATAAAAATATTGCATGAGGAGGCTTTCGAAAAAAAAAGGAATGGGATGATGGATAACTTTGCCCAGATCCTTCAACGACTGCCCACCGGTGGCGCATCTTCATCCAACAACCACTCTGGAGGCGAAAAATCCTTTTAAGGTACAAGTAAAATTTGAAATTCCCATATTTGAGGGCCAAATAGATGCAGAAGCCATAGAAAGATGGTTGAATTTATTAGAAGGATATTTCTCGGTTCACGAATTTTCCAACCGGGAGAAGATTATTTTTGCACTCCTCAAAGTCGCCCCCCATGTCAAGGACTAGTGGGAAACCTACTGTGAGAAAAAGGACAAGGGGGAACCCTCTCTATTCTCAGCCATACCCATTTGGAATTATTTTCGAGATGCCATCAAGGAACAATATTATCCCGTGGGAAGCTAGGAGGAAAAGTACATATAATGGATTACGTTGCGGCAATAAAGGGATCAAGATGTGCATGAGATGATGAATCTATTCCATACCCTGCACACAAATTTGGGTATCAAACATTTGGTGCTAAAGTACTGCAGTTTTTTGCACAGATAATTTCAGGAGGAAATGGAGTTCCTTGACATCTTTTTACTTGGTATGACATACCGGTATGCTGCCAAGATTGAGCAGAAATTCAAAAAAAATAAGAAAGACTTTGGATCTGTGAATCAAAAGCAAGGGAAAGGTTCCCCCAAATTTCAGAACAAAGGAAAAAGCTAAGGCATGGTAGCTGAAGACAACCTGCCAAAGTCACAAGCAAAGAACAACACTGTGAAGCCGAAGAAGGACACGGTAAAGTGGTGTGAGTTCGATAAGAGATCCACTCACAACAAAAGTGAGTGTCGGGCCAAGCAGTCACTAGTGGCTGAGATGAAGGCTTCTGAATCATATGCATGCTACGACTCTAAATTAGAACCCTACAAGGGGAATGACAAAGGGAAGTAGATTATCGATGTAGATCCCAACACCACCATTGCCACCATGAAGATCCAGAAGAAGGAACTAGAAGATCCATAGGAGGAGGAGCGTCTCTTCCACTCCCAGATGTGGGTAAAGGGTTCCCCACTACAACTCATTGTCAATAGTGGGAGCCAGAAGAACCTCATTTTAGCATAGGCCGTGAAGCAGTTGGGCTTCCTGACCACAACACACCCACATCCGTACACCATCAGGTGGCTTCACCAAGGACAAGATCTCCATGTCAGCCAACAGTTCCACCTTCCCTACAACATCAAGCCCTTCACGAATGAGGTATTAGGTGACATTTATCCTATTTATGTTTGCGATGTATTATTAGGCCAACCATAATTGTGGAAGCGACATGCTATGTATGAGCACTGAACTCGCGTTGTTATTGTTACTTTTGGAAATAAGTTGTATAGGATACTAGAGGTACCACCACCTGCCGCTATCTCTTTGGTTATTGCAAAAAAATGTACTAATCTCATTTCCAAAACTGGGAAATTTGTTTTCCTGATGATCCGCCCTTAGGGAAAGAAGAAGATTGTGGCCACAACCTCCATACAGGGCTCCTTCACATGAAAACAACAAATGGACAAGTTCATGGAGGAGTACGGGGACATCTTCAGCTCACCCGCAGGGGTGCCTTTGCACTTTCAGGTCAAGCACCCCATCGATCTGACCCCAGATGCGTCACTGCCCAATGGACTGATCTATTAGCGCTATGTTTTGGAGAATGATGAAATAAAGAGGTAGATTCAGGATCTGCTACATAAAGGTCACATTTGACCAAGTTCATCACCATGTGGGAGCCCGATCATTTTGGTGCAGAAGAAGGATGGACTTGGAGACTCTATATTGAATATCGGGCGCTAAAAAAGATCACTGTCTGGAATAGGTACTCAATCCCATGGATTGATGACCTTCTAGAACAACTCAAATGGGTGAAATATTTTAGCAAGATCGACTTGAAGTCCAGGTATCACCAGGTACCAATCGAACCCTCCGAAGTGTGGAAGACTACCTTCAAAGCCAAGGAGGGCCTTTTCGAATGGTGGGGCATGCCTTTCGGGTTGAAGAATGCTCCCGAAACCTTCATGAGGCTGATGGCCAACATCTTGTGGCCATTCACCAACTCATTTGTAGTAATGTACTTGGATGACATCTTGATCTTCAGCTAGACTTGGGAAGAGCACCTCCACCACATCCGATAGGTCGTCCAAACACTGTGGCAACACAATTTGTGTGCTAATTTGGAGAAGTGCACTTTTGGCATGACCCAGGTTCAGTGTCTGGGATAAATTATTGATGAGCGGGGGGTGCATGTGGATACAACCAAGATCCAAGTTATTCTGGACTGGCCAGCCCCAACCATTATAACAAAGCTTTGCAAATTTCTGAGTCTTGCTAATTTATACCACAAGTTCATGTTGGGATTCTCTCATATCACTTGGCCCCTGAGTCACGTCACCAAGGGAGGAGTGAAAGAAAAATTCTTTTGGTTGGAATCTCAACGTAAGGCGTTCATGTAATTGAAACATCACCTCTGCTCTACCCCAGTTTTCACATTACCAGACTTGCAACAACCATTTGAGATGGAGATAGATTCCTTTGACTATGCTCTTAGGGAAATTATTACTCAATAGGGGCTTCTAGTGGCATATCACAGTGAGACACTGTCCGACAAAGTCCGCAAGTATCCAATTTATGACAAAGAAATGTATTCCATTGTTCATGCTTGTTGACAATGGAAGCATTACATTTTGGGGAAGGAAACGGTCATCCACACAGACCACTGACCCCTATAGTTCACACAGACACAAGGGATGTTGCAAAATGATCGCCATCAGAAGTGGTCCACATATATTCAAAAATTTCATTTTAACATCAAGTAAAAGAAGGGAAGAACCAATAATTTTGCAGAATGCCTTGGCTGACCATCGATGGTGGTGCTAACCACCATTCTCAAATCTTGTGGGCATGAGAATTATGATTGGCTGCTTCTCTACAAGAGCGATCTGGAATATGGCAACACATACAAGATACCCTTGCAGGGTACGCAAGTTCCAAAATTTCACCTCCAGGATGCACTGCTATGTCACCTAGGATACCTTTGTGTTCCTTCAAGCAAGCGTGCCAATACGATTTGGGAAGTGCACTACAGTCAGGTAGATGGGAATTTAGGGGTCGAGAAAATAGTGGCAGTACTGCAAAAGTATTTCTGTTGGCCGAACCTTCGACAAGATATCAGGAAGTACATCAAATCCTGCACTACTTGCACCATTTCCAAACCAACCATCAATAAGAAAGGCCTCTATACTCCGCTACCTACTCCTAGTCGACCTTGGGAATCCATCTCCATGGATTACATGTCGGGCCTTCCTTCTACTAAGCATGGAAACGACTGTGTTTTTGTGGTCGTCGACAGATTCTCGAAGATGGATATTATGGCAGCCTGTAAGTAGAATATCACAACAGAAGCCACTGCTAAACTCTTCTTTGAACGAGTGTGGGTGCACTTTGGGATCCCAAAGTCTATCATCTAGATCGGGATAGCAGGTTCCTCAACACATTTTGGTCCAGCCTCTAGTCAAATCTGAACACCAAGCTCACCAAGTACATAAATTTCCATCCCCAAACTGATGGCTAGACAGAGGTTGTCAATAGGATGACCATACACATTCTGCGCATGTACAATTCAAAGCATCCACGCACATGGGATGAGAGCCTTCCCTATGTACAACATAATTATAACCAGGATCTCCACAAATAAATCGACCATAACCTCTTTCAGGTGGGCTTGGGATTCCAGCCACTATGTCCCATTGACATAGCCATGCCATTTGCAGTTACTCAGGTCGATTCGGCTCATGTCCAGTCTGAAGATAACAAAGCCAAAAAATTCGTTGAGCGCATTCAACACATCTGCCAATAGGTTCATGAAATATTGGATAGAGCCAATGCTAATTACTAGCAACGACATGATAAACATCGGGTTCCACACAACTTCCAGGTGGGTGACAAAGTATGGTTACATTTGCAGGAGCACCTCACTGGACCCCACTGAAAGCTTCGCCCACTTTGATATGGGCCATACACCATCACTAAGGTTGTAGGGGCCAATTGATTCAAGCTTAGTATTCCACCATTCCTTGGTCTGCACCCAATGTTCAATGTGGACCACCTTTGCCCCTACTTCCTACCTCTACTGGACACCTCCGACATCGTAGAACAACTCACACCAACATAGTTAAGCCCAGACTCCATGGAATAGGTCATCATAGAATTTTTCATGGAAATGGAAATCAAGAACACTCTCCAATAGAAGATCCAACTGTATTGAGTTGTCAAATTTGGCCAACTCCTGCACCGAGGCAAGTGGTTCACCAAGGACCAAGTTCAATAGAAGTTTCCCCATCTCATGGAGGAACTCAACGCAATGGGGACCATTGATTCCTAATGGGGGAGGAATGATCCAGGTGGATATTGGTGGCCACCATTCTATTCCACTTGGGCCCCCACCATTGTTTATTTCAGTTTTTCAATTTCATTGATTGTAGCACAATTTATTATTTTTAGTAGTTTTTTGGGTCCTGAACTTCCGGAGCAATTTTGAGGCCCTAAACAATTTTTTTTTGGAAAATAGGGAGCAACATAGAAGTTCCTTTGATGTTTATCACATCAAAAGTTTCAGTCCTCGGATAGATATTTCTAATGAGGTATTGTGTGTGTCAAATAGAGATCGTATGCCCAATTTGCGTCCCCGGGAAGTTGAAGTACCAATTTACCCAAATGGGGCCCATAGTTTTGGCACTTCATCTCCTAGCGTTAGGTTTTTGGATGTTTAGGGTTTTCCATTATTTCTCAATAATAAATAGGCCCTTTAGCCTCATTGTAACATAGTTAAGAGGTCTGTAGCCACCATATCTCTTCTCAGTGATAAGCTACCATCACCCTAGCTAGTTTATTTCCATTCCGTCTGTAAACAAATTTCAGTTCTTTGATATTAATGAAACGAAGTGTTATTTCCACTACATCTTTGTATTTTTGGTTATATGTGTATTGTATTTCATTCTTGCATAAATTCGGATCAATAATTTGCCTTGGTGCTACTCAATGCTACGAACTTCTGCTTCCTGCTAATCTAAGATATCATGGCAGTCCGAAGGCTAAAAAAGCATCCAAACAAACTCTTTCTATCGACAATTTTAATTCCCAGTCAACATCAACGTATCCATGAAGTTGAACATGTCTGACAGAGTATCTCAGACCAAGTGTGATCGTCCCTTGCAAATATCTCAAAATGCGTTTAGCAACGATCCAATGTGCATGGAGAGGCTCAGTCATAAATTGACTCAAGGTATTCATTGCGTAGAATATGCCAAGATGGGATTTTATTAGGAACATCAGAGTACAAATCAACTATCTATACTCAGATGGATTTGCCAAATCAGGTCCTGCAACTTCTCCACATAACTTCTGAATTTAATTTCCATCGGTGTGGGCAGTGACTTGCATTCTATCATTCCAAATATTTCCAACAACTTCACAAGATATTTTCCTTGTGAAAGGAAAATATCACCAGAACTTTTCCACACCTCAAGGCCTATAAAGTAGTTCATGAGTCTAAGGTCCTTCATCTTGAATTTAGAGGCTAGATCCCTCTTATACTAGATTATCAAGGGCTCACTATCTGTCAAGAATAGATCGTCAACATATAAAACCAAAATGAATGAAATACCTTGGACTACCTTGAAGTAGAGGTTGGGATCAACATTACTTCTTGTGAATCCTAGATTCACCAAATAACTGTCTATGTGGGCGTACCATGCTCTTGTGGCTTGCTTCAAACCATACAATTCCTTCTTCAAGATACAAACATGTGTATTTCGATCCTCTACTTCAAATCCTTGTGGTTTATCAACGCACACTTCTTCCTATAACATGCCATGTATGAATGCAATCTTTACATCCATCTCATGAAGGGTCCATCCTTGACTTGTGGCAAGGGAAACTATCAAATGAATGGTTGTCTATCGAGCCACAGGTGAAAATATATCATCATAATCTTCTCACTCTTTCTGAGAGAATCCTTGAGCCATGAATCTTGCATTGTATTTCTCAATGCTACCATCAACTTCATTCTTGATCTTAAATATCCACTTAGAAGTCACCACGAATTTCCCTTTTGGTCTCGGTAAAAAATCCCATATGTCATTCTTCATGATTGATTCATATTCTTCAGCGATAACATATTTCCAAACTTGTTCTTTTACGACTTCTTTGAATTTGGGAGGTTCGGCTTGAATCATAGTGCTCATGGCTGCAACATACCCCTGGTACCTGCATGGCTTCTTCCTTTCTCTAAATGATCTTCGAAAGGGAGATCGACTCTCATCATCCTGTAATGTGTATCGAAGCCAAAGTGGCTTATTCCTTGCTGGAGGATCACATGGAGGAGGATATAAGGGATCCATGGGCTCCATGGGATCATCAACAATATCTGTCTCAGATTTGGGCACAAAACGACCATCCAAAATATCCATATCATCATTATTCTCAGGAGGAGGAGGTAGAGGAAGGCCCCTTGCTTTTCTAAGGGTGACATCTTCATCGAATGTAAAATTCCTGCTAATTTCAACCTTCCTTTGAATAGGAATATATATTCTAAAAGCTTTATAGTTTTCACAATATCCAACAAATGTACCTTTTCTTCCAGTGGCTTCCAACTTGTTTCCTTTGTCCTTCAACAAATGAAAGTATACAGGGTAGCCAAAGATACAGAGATGGCTAACATCGGACTTGACACCTGTGAATACTTATCTTGGGGTATTTTTGGCCAATGCTTGATGAGGAACCCTATTTTGAACATATATCACTACATTCATTGCTTCTCCGCAAAAGAACTTTGGAAAAATTTGATCATGGAGCATGGCACATGCACCTTTTAAAATGGACATGTTCTTTCTTTCAGCCACTCCATTTTGTTTGGGATTATAGGGAAAAATTATTTCTTTCTTGATTCCTTCCTTTTTTCAAAAATATATGAACTCCTTTGATGTGCACTCTCCACATTATGAGACCTGAATATTTTTATTTTCTTCCCTATTTGATTTTCAATCAAAGCTTTGAGCTCCTTGAAAATTTCGAAGGCTTCATCCTTGTGATTTAAGTAATATATCCATGTATTTCTTGAGAAGTCATCAATGAAGGTAATCTAGTATCACCACCAATAGAATGCATAATCATTCGATCGCATATGTCAGAATGAATTAGATGGAGAATATCATTTGTCTTATTTTTGCTAGAGGGGAATGGTCCCCTTGTCTTTTTTTGCACTGACACAACCTAGACATACTCCATCATGATGGGCTTGAACCTTGGGAATCCCTAATCCAAATTTCTCCAACTTCAGAAGAGAATAATGATGTATATGGGCCAATCTTCGGTGCCATAACTCGCTTAGATGATTAGTATCATGGAATAATTCTAGAAGTGGTCTTCGAGTAATCCTGTAGAGTCCTTCATATCTTGATCCCAATGTGAATGCATATATCATAGGTGATCCAATAGGCCAAGTAAAAAACCTTTCCCATGATGATGGAAAAAATATTCCGTTTGTATTCCAAAGCAGATATTGATGCCAAATTCTTATTCAATATTGACACATACATCACATCATGGAGCAAAATAGATTATCGCGAATAAAATGAAATTTGATGGACCCAAAACCTTTGACGATATGAGTGGAGTTGTCTCCAAGAATGATTTTCAAATTTGACTCCATCACTACCAAATTAGAGAGAAATTCCTTATCACCAGAGAAGTGATGAGTGGCCCCACTATCAGCCAACCAACTATCCCATGAATTCGGAGGAGATGAACTAGTAAGGGTATAAATAAGAATATATTCAAATTGATTTGCAGAATTACTTTCACACTTGGAGAATTTTGACTTCTTTTGTGGACGAAAATCTTCTTCATGATCACTTGAAGCATCTCTTCTTCTTCTTTCATATCTTCCTAACTATCATTATTTCGTTCATATCTACTTCTTTGATCATTGAACCTGTTGTTGTTGCTTCTAGTATTGTAGCGTGGTCCATTGTTTTTCATAGGGAAATCTCAAGCATAGTGGCCTTTCTTATGAAAATTGTAGCATTCGATGTGCAATAATTCCTTCCTTCTATTTGGATTGCAAGGAGGAGGCTTTCTTGAATTTGATGGACCTACTTTTCCTTCTTATTCTTCTTGTCATGAGCGATGAATGCAACAATCTCTCCTTCTTCATGATTTTGAATTCTCCCTCTTGATAACATCTGTGATTCTTCTTGAGTGAGCTTTCCAACAATTTCATCAAATGACGGGAGGACATTGTTATTTCTTATAGTAATAATAAAGGTTTCCCAAATAAGAGGGAGACTTCTTAGAGTCACAATTGCCAATTCCTTGTCATACACATATTCCCCAACTCTTTGCAATTGATCTCTAAGATGAGATATCCTCATTATGTAGGATTGCACAAACTCTCCTTTGTTCATCTTCGTGTCTTTGAGTTGATCTTTCAAGGAGATGATTTCATTCAATTTTTTGACTTCATACATGCCAACTATATTATCATACATGTCCTTGGACCTTTTCAAGTTTCCAAAATATGCAAGTAAATTATCTTGTAAATAGTCAAACATAATTCTATTTTCTTCTAACTCACCTTTATTATGCTTGTACTTGACAACAACGGAAGCATTCTCTAGAGGCTCAGGTACTTTTCCTTAAATGTAGTCCAAAACATCATTGTTATAAGTTATGATCTCCAACCTGAATTTCCATGCATAAAACTTGGATGTGTCACCCAACTTCTCATTTTCCTAGAAGAAGGAAGTCATCTTGACTTGGCTAGATCGACTCTTTCAACTTTTAAAAGATGATTGCTTCAATTATTGTCTCCTTTTGGGCTTGTACTTCTCCTCATCTCTGATTCCATGTTAAATTTTCAGATTGTTCTATGATGTATCAATTAATTTATGCCAATTCAATACTTCAATTACAATTATAATTTTTATTCATAGATAATAATTGAATATATAAAAATAAATGCAAGACAAAGGAGACAATTAACACATCAACAAGGGACACCAGGATTAGTCAAAGACTAGGGAAAAACCCCACTAGGGGGAAATCCCTTTGAAAATATTCTTCTATTAGATTGTCATAAAATGATCAAAATAGAGTAAAATGGGCCCAAAACAATATCATCCACCAAAAAAACCTAATAACATCGAGAACTAAGTTTCTAGTATCAAAATATTTCAGAGAAAACTTTTCCTATCTACAGTCAACTACAGTCAAATTCGGTCTTCGGTCAAATATGAGTCAAACTTCTTAGTCGCATGCAGGAGGAGTTGTGGAAATGACTGGAGGCTTCCAGTCACACCCTTGATCCTACCGCAACCAGTGGTTGTGGTCAAAATTTCCCCATTACATGGTTGCGAATGTAATCCAAAAACCCTAAAACATATGCAAGCCTTGTACCCTGTATTTTTGGACCTTTATGAACCTTTGTTTTCATCCTTACCTCAGACCTGTGCGAACCAATAAATGAAGAAGAGAAGGAGAAGATTCTTGGTGTTTTCCAAATGAGCTTGAGGTCACTTGTATTTATAGGCTTCCATGGGTTTCCAATTTGCTTTAGGGCTAACCTTGTCCAAATGTGCATATGTGGACTTTCCTTCATAAGTACACTTCCCCTTATCCAATTTGAATGATATTTAGATCGAATTTGGTCCTCTCGAAAAGAGGAATTAAATGCAACAATAATATTCATCAAATGAGACATACACAGTGGAATTTGACTGTAGTTTCATAATTTAACACCAACCACTACCACTATAACCTCTAGGCGGCTACGTATGCCCCTTCTACAGGCACAAGTGAATCAAGGTGATTTGAACCTTGAACATCATTGCACATAACACTTCATTTTAATAACCATCACTAACTAATCTACCCCCAAGGGATCAATTTAACGAGATATATACCTGGAGGAAGAAGTGAATTTGTCTAAAGAAATTATAATATGGGGAAGGCCCCAGTGTTTTACTTACACACATGAAAATAAATTCCTCAAGTGGAGGTACTTATGAGACCAAAAAATTCTTAAGGAAATTTAAAATTGCATAAAATGGGGATTGTTTGTGCATACCTAACAAGCGTTTGTTGAGACAAGGGTCTTGGGATAATTGTATGGTGAATTAAATATATTACATGATGCTAAAGGTGACGAGACCAAAATTATAGAGGTGTAGAATTTTCTAAAAATGTATGCTTGGTGCTCCCAAATGGGATTTAAGAACTTTGGTGAAGAGGCATATTAAAAGGTGGGTCGGCCCTACATGCCATCTAATTTTCACTTTGGTGAGAGATGGAAGGGAATATGTTAGTGGTAAAATTTATTGAGAAATAACCCATTGACAGAGTCCTCGGTACAATATCCATTGGGGTCAGCGATGATATAAGCCCATAAAGTGAGGTGATGCTTGTATAAGCCTCACTATAAAGTTCTAAATTTATCTAGTCCTAGAGTTTCATTGGTAATATTGTAGGTGAGGACAATATCACCTTCAATTGAGTGAGTGAACATGAACATGTCTATCATAGGTGGCCTTGGATAATTTATTAGAGGCTTCAATATTTTGTAATGAACATTCATGATCTCCATTAACACATTCCGAGGAAACCAAACATTGTTTGAGAGAAGTGGTATTGGGTAGAAATACCTTTGTTGTTCACAAAGTGGGTATTTCACACTTAATGGGAAAGACTACTTCGAAACCTTGAGGTGGAAACGGGAAAACCTATGGAAATTTTTATTGGTGCAATAGGCCTAAAGAGCTAAAAATAATATGTGATGCCAATTTATTTTGTGTTTATTGATCATGTGCTACAACATTGCCTTGATTACTTTGTTGATAACCTAAACCTAACAAGTGGATTGTAGATAATACAAGAAAGAAAACTCATGACTGAATATAAGATGAAATGGTAATTATTGAAATATCTTGTTAATGAAATGTTTTCCATGGTTAGAAACCAATTGATAGGGGACTCCAAAATGAGAAATGATGTTATTAATAAAGAATAAGGTAGTTTTATCTATCATGTTGTTGAACATTGTTGTTATAGGTCAATTTGGGTATCATCCCCCAAGACCTGGTCAAACTGGACATCATCCCTAGGACCAATGAATAGGGTCTATCATCCCCTTATATTTCAGTTTCTATGTGCCCTAAGTGAATAACATTTCATTCATGGCTTCTATTGTGAGATTTCAAAGGTTTGAAGTATATGCTATATGACCCACTAACTCACCAACACTCATCTTCAAGGACTAACTGCGTTGCAGTTCCAATTCCTCCATGCAAGGGTGCACTGCAGTGCACTTCTCGACATTCAAGAGTGCTGGTCACCTGGGAGCACAATTCTCATTGTTCTGGGAATCTCCACATGGCCAGTGCTTTATAAAGGAGTCCATAGGTGTCATAATTAGCATCCAAGTGTCCATCTAACACCTCTAAACTTGGGAACATGTCTTGACTATTATTAGAAAGTCATTCATTGAGAAAATACCATCAGTTTCCTTATAAATTGAGTACTAATCCTAGTGCTACAGAGGAAGAATTTTGTGCAAATTTGTGCTGTTGGATTATCATTTGATAAGAGAGTGAAAGTAATGATATGCTGCTGAGATGATGCTGGATGTGATGAGGCTAGAATGAAGTTGGAGCAGGTTGATGACAAATCGATCCAATGGTTGTAATCTTCTCCTCCTACTCTCTAATAAATATTGCTGTTTATTTTCCCATACATATGCATATTTATTGTGCAATGTATTCTTGAATGATGTATGTATTTAAGATCTAATCAGTTTGATTTGAGTAAGATAAGTAGATATATGTATATTATATGTTGTTTGATGTTCTGTGTGTGTGTTTGCAGGAATCGATCTAGCGACTTGAGTTGGATTGAGAGTGACGACAACAATGACAAAAGGAGAAGGATAAGCGAAAGAATCACAAGTAGGCTTGTTTCCCATTCTGTATATCTGCTTGTTTTAGATAAAATAATAGTTATTCTTTCCTTAGTTTTTCTAAGTGATAAGCACCACACTTAGGGAATTTGATTTATTCGTAGATCACAATTCTGTATAACAAATTGGCGACTCCACTAGGGATATACCATCATTCCTAGCGTTTTTACCTCTATTTATCTTCATCAGTAGCATCTAATTTATATTATAAATCATTTGAATGAACAAATTGCATTAGAAGTGTGTCTAGCTACTTGATTTTCAATATTAGCTGCACTTAACGCACTGTTGGTCAAGACCGTGCACTACAATGTACTGTCTCCCATTCAGGGGTGCTCTGCAACACACTGTATCCCCTTAGAGGCTACGTTTCCCCCTCAGCCAAACAAATTCCATCAAAATTTGTCATTGCTTTCAGTTTCAGCCATTTTTTTGCTGTATTCTCAGATGTATAATACCTTTTAGAGACCAATAAACTTTCCAGTTATTCCTCCTTTGAAAAGTAATTTGTTCAATGTTTAATTAGTGTTTTTCTTTATCATTGGAAAATAAAATTCAAATTATTTTATTTATGCATTAGATCAATTTTGTTTTCGAAGAGGAAATTTTTGTTTCATTCCTCGTTTCTTGTAGGAAAATTGTAGTTCCATTCTTCATTTTCCTAAGATAAATTGTTGTTTCATTCCTTGTTTCTAATAAGAAAACACTTGCTTGATTGATTTATGCATATAATTTCCTTTCTTTCATTCATATTAAAGGAAACTAAAAAGAAAAACATTCATGTGCATATAGTGAATTATGTGTGTCACATAGGAACAAGTTAGGAAAGCTGCATTTAGTTTGTGCTCTTTGTTGTTTGCTAAAAAACAGATTTCTCTTTCCCTTAGTAGCTAGGATTTTCATTGAAAAATCTAAATTGAAAAGTTTTCTTATCATTTGGTTTGATTTTTTAGTAATTTCCATTACATCACACAGTGAACCCCAAAGACAAACTTTTAAACAAGATCAACATAAAATTTACATCAATCAACCTAATATAGCATTAGAACATTAACGATAACATTTAGAAGGTCTTGGCTAGAGACATGTTCCGACGTCGTTAAAAATAGCAGCTGTCGCTAACTGTCTGCGATACATTCCGAGTGTGGTACCTCACTCCACGTGTGTAAGTATATCGGAGCTCGTCCATGTACCTTTGGGTATATAGGGTGGTGTTCTAGTACGCAAAGTATACGGGGGTGCTCTCACTGTGCGGTTTCACATTAGATAGCGCTAATATGGACTTGGGCCTCCACGTACCTTCGGGTATATTTTGGAGGAAAAATTTAGGTTGCTATCCATCCATAGGTAACCGAGTCAGCCACCTTGTAACTTGTGATACAACGAACACAACATTCAGGGAAATTTCCTTCCTGTACTTTTTGGTTCGCCAGGAGGTATTCTGTACTTCACAATTACTTGGTAAACCTTTTGCCTATAATTACCCTTTTATTTTGTTTATTTGGTTTTTGTCATAAAATAAATCAATCATCATGGAAGAAGAACATCCCTTTCCCCGTCATTTGCGTAGAATAGCACTTAAACCACCTTTACCACCGAAAGCCATTTCTGGTCGGCGAAGGCGACATAATTCTAACGAAACTAGTACTATTAGTACCTCTAGTGCGACATCATCCTCACATATACCGGGGTCATCTCGAGTTGTTTCTACAAATCCTGGTTCATCCATTGTTGTCAAGACAGAGTCCTCATATCTACCTGTGGTCACGATCCATCCAATCAGTGAGACCATACCTCATGAACCCAACCTTGTTCAACTAGAAGTTGATCTGGATTCCATCGTTATTTTACCAGAACATCTAAATCCCAATGTCGAACAACCGGAAGTTGTTCCTGTATCGGTCGCTCCACAGTCGATTATAGCTATTCAGTCTCCCATATCGCGCAGTCAACCACCTGAAATATATCTCAGGCCTGACGACGAAATCCTTCCACCTGGTTTGATTTCGATTGAATAAATCCCACAAGACGAAATACCTTCAACTCCAACTCATTTTGGGGAGGATATTTTTCTTTACGATTCTTTTCCTCAATCGCCTCACACTTCTTTCTTTGATCCTGTGTCAATTCTATTTCCCGTAGATCCTATAGGGTATACATTAGGTCAGATGACCATGGCTAAGTCAACATCTTTGGCTGTACCATCTATTATAGTTGTGACAACATCTACTGTTGCTACCCCGTCATAGTTCACCACATCACTAGAGTCACATCTATATGGTGGTCCTTCTGTCCCACCTGGTTACCAATATTTATCTGGAACCTTCTCTAGTGCATCTTCAAACCCATGGAATTCACCAATCTCATCATCTGGTATTCTATCTGGTACATATCTAATGAGTACTAAACGACTTGATCCTTTATATACATCTTCAGTGCAATATCAAGCTGGTCCATCTGGGTATATTCTATCCAGTACAATCTCAACTGAACTCCCTACATTTAGAGAATAATATATTCCATATTATTATACTCCTCATGTTTGGGGGAAAACTATGCTCACCCATTTTGAAAGTAATCCATCGTTATGTGGTCATCCTAATGTCAGAATGACTGTTTTTCAGTGGCAACCTATTTTTCCTGTTCAACCACAAACAGTTGTGGATTCATATCAACTGGTTCAACCTGTTGCACCCACATGTACTCCACTTGTTAATACATCCTTACCCCTGTTACGGGCTCAGAGTGCTATACCTAAAATATCTTAGGCAGGTCCTTTAACCTAATACCCTCAAGTATTGGGCTCTCAGACTCCAACTCCTTCGGTTGGTTTACAACAACCACCTGTATCCAGAATTATTTATTCACAAGATGGATTACGATTATGGGTTGTCACAGGCACAAGTGGGTCTTACCTATTAACAACTGGGTTCAAGATATTATAGTTTGGGCTATAATATTGGTGGTCAAACACCTTCGCAGCCACAAGCGCAAATGCCACAACCATCATTACAACAACAAATAGCTTACCCAGGTTTTGGTCAACAAAATCCTCAAGAGTTTTCTTATCAAAACAACCTCTATCTGGGTTACTAGCAACAAATTCCTTATGCTGGTTCTCAAAGGCTTGTTTCCCAAGAAATTCCATCATACCCTGGCTATGCTAAACCTAACTTAAATCGACATTTTCCTTTTGTTGCAACTTTAGAATTACCTGATTTAAACTGGATTACCAATGACCCCATCAGCTATGCTCCTTGGTGGCTGGTGATACCACATAAATTACCTTCGGATATTCCTAAGTTCAATGGAAAACCTAGAGAAGACCCATTGACACATGTTGTGCCTTATCATTTGTGGTGTTCATCCAACTCCTTAAATGATGAATTCATTCGACTACATCTTTTCCAGCGTACGCTCACTGGTCCGGCCGTAAAGTGGTACATTGAATTACCACGATATTCATTTGATAGTTTCACTACGTTAGCTACTACCTTTATAACCCACTTCCAGTTACCCATATGATATGAAATTGGAACGAAAATCTTGACAAATTTTAAACAAAATAATGCTACTCACATGTCTGATCATATTCATGAGTGGCATCGTCGTCATAGAATGGTCAATACATTTGTTCCTGATAATCTCATTGCTGAGCAGTTCATTAAGTCCTTGCTACCATATATCACCGAGGATGTGGCTAAGGGTGGTGTCATCACTAAAGAGTAGGTAATTTCCCATGCCTAGTACTTAGATTTGATTTATACTTAGTCTGGCACGTTTTATGAGAAAATTCCCAACGCGCCGCGATATAATTTTACTGTTCCTCCTCCATCTAAGGAATCTCATTCTGAGGATGGTATTATCGGTACAGAAAGCAGACATCACTCTACTACATATGATCTTGCACCTTCTTTCGAAATTCATGCCATGTCATTTGATAAAGGAAAAAGTGACAAGCAAACCGGAAGTAAGAAAAAGGTGAAAGCGAAGAAAAAGAAAAATTCAACACCGCAGGAACGATCATCTGATCAACAAATTGGAAACAATCGGAAACCTCATTACCCTTGCATAATATGTAATGAGGAGCGCTTTTTTCAAGACTGTCTTCACAGTGCCGAAGTCTCAACATTTATTAAGACCTCGAATGCATTTTCTGTGTTGACAGATCCATTTCCGAATCCAAACACAAAGATGGTTGCTACAGATCCAGCTTCTAGTTCCCAAGTGCTTATGCTATCTATCACAAAGCCAAAAACTGATGTTTTGGTGTCAACACATAATAAATATTATGGTAGTCAGGCTACTTAGAAACCTAATACCTCAACCACGAATCCGTCCACGGAATCTATTCTGCCAATTGCGATTACTGAGTTAACAATAAAGCCACCGAAGGGAGTTGTCCACAAATCGAAATTCAATCCTCGAGCTCGAGCTGCTAAAAATTATAATGTAGTTGAAGATTTAGATGAATCCCCTTCAACTATGTCGATGCTTGAGGTACTTCAAAATTTTCCCTCCTAGAAACATGCTTTGTTGTCGGCAATTGGTGGAATCGATCCGAAAGATTCCAATCTCCTAGTCTTTAATCATATGGGCTATGTGTCGCAATTACCAACAAAATTGGAATTCTCCATCCAAGTAAATGTTCTCAATCACCTCGTTCATCATAATATTATTGATAAGGGAGCATCTACCTGCATTATGTTTCTAAACTGTTGGAATTCACTTGGCTCACTGTGCCTATCTCAATTGCCTACGACGTTGAAATCTTTTGACGGTCGCACATATAAGCCTTGCGGTATCATCAATAACCTACATGTTGAACTAGGGACCAAAAAAATAACTGTTGAAGTTGAGGTTGTTGATGGACCCCTTGACTACAACATTTTACTCAGAAGGCCATGGGTATATGCTATGACTGCGATCGTATCTACATATTTTAGAATGATCGCCTTTCCACATAGATGTGTTATTAAAATCATCAATCAACTCTCCTTCTTTGCCTCTAGTTCCTAGGTAACTGGAAGCATTCTGTTAGTTCACGAACCCAAACTAGCACTTCAAAACATTGGTGTAGGACTCTTAAAGGATTCTTCCCCAATGGGAACCTTTGCATTACCACTGCCTGTGACGTCAGCAAAAATTGCAAGAATAGAGACCAACTAAATGATATCTTCCACTCCATCTGGCTTAAGGAATATTACGAATGATTCTGAAGTTGTTACATTGGATGAATTCCTACGGCCCAACCCAATTGAGTTGGCATAGAAATCAATCTACATGGCTTGGGCGATGAATCTAAAATCATCGTCGCCGATCATTCGGGTCGATCGTTCATTATATTTTGGTACTCCATTTGATCCTTTTTCATACAATTTCTTGAACGATGAGAGCATTGTGGAATCCATGATGCCAGAAGGAGAACCATGGGAAGGTCATCATCATCATTCCCATATTTAGGATTACTAAGAAGATAATATTATTGAACTATATCACCCATCGATCAAAAATATCTTTACGAATTCTTTTCCCATTAATGCAATCGAAACTGAGAAAAAAATATCAAATATTGAAGAAACCATTTCTATCCATATTTTGACCAAACCTGAAGTTGTATAAAACATTCATGTTGGCGTGTATTGTTCTCCATCAGAAATCGAAACTTATCGCTCTCTCTTTTGTGAATTTCGAGATATATTTGCTTGGTCTTATGAGGAAATGCCAGGCATAGATACTAGTATAGTTGAACACACCATTAAAATGTACCCTGATTTCAGACCGATAGGTCAACGCCTTCGTCCTATTCATTTGAAGAAGGCTACTGCCATTAAAGCAGAAGTTGAAAATTTTTTGTGTGCTGGTTTCATTTACCTGTTCCACTTACTGATTATGTTTCCAATATTGTTCCTGTCATGAAGAAACAAGGGACAATCAGAGTGTGCGTCAATTATCGAGATGTCAATCTTGGTTTTCAAAAACAAAACTATCCTACTCCCTTTATCAATCAGATTATTGACGATTGTGCTGGATGTGAAATATTTTTGTTCATGGATGGATTTTCCGGTTACAATCAAATCAAAATCTGCCCAGAGGACCAATATACGACAACATTCATCTGTCCCTGGGTCACATTTGCTTATTGTAAAATCCATTCGGTTTAAAGAACGTTGGGGAAACATTTTAGAGAGCAATGTATTATGCTTTCAATGAAATCAAGCACGTTGTTTAACCTTATCTAGACGATTTACCCACACATTCACGAAACTAGACTGATCACCCGATGAATTTGAGAGCTATATTTTTACGCTTCCGATAGTACAAAATATGCCTCAATCCACATAAAGGTGTATTTTATGTAGGTTCTGGTTGTTTGTTAGGATTCGTCATTTCAAAAGAAGGAATTCAAATCGACCCACTGAAAGTCCAGGCCATTCTTGATTTGCTTGCACCATCAAACTTGCTTTAGTTACAGAAACTTCAAGGAAAGGCTAACTTCATAAGGAGGTTCATACCCAACAATGCCGAAATGGCTAAAGGATTTTCTCAACTCTTGAAAAATGGGATTCCCTTCCATTGGGATAAGGTTGCGCAACATTCTTTTGATGCTGTCAAGGATACACTTTTCCGGGCGTCATTAATGTATCCCCCCAATTATCAGAGTGATTATTTCTTATATATCACTGCAACTGATATGACCATTGCTATGGTATTGGTCCGAGAAGAATATGGGATAGAACATCCGATATATATTTGAGTTGTAATCTCAAATATACAAAAGTGAAGTATTCATACGTAGAAAATCTCGCCTTGGCGGCCGTTCAAGCTGTCCAAATATTTCGCTATTATATCCTGTTCAGGAAGACCATTGTCATTTCGGATTGCAACCCCATGAAATACATTCTGTCATGTCAATTACTGGGGGGGAAATATTCAAAATGGATCATCATTTTACAGTAATTTGATTTGGAATTCATCAAATCCAAGTCAAAGAAGTCTTTAGTTTTGGCTGAGCTTCTCTGCGACCTTCCATTTGATAGCACTGCTACTACATTGAAACCATCAATTCCCGATGAGTCTCTGTTTCTGATCAGATCATCTAATCCTTGGTATGGGGATTTTATCATTTATCTCCAAACCCAAAATTTTCGGCTTGATACCTCTCACTCTCAACAATGACGTATTCGATACCAAGCCAAAGATTATTTGATAGTCGGTGATACACTTTATCATCCTGGAGTCGATACAATTTTAAGGAGGTGCCTCACTCATGAGGAGGCCAAGAAGGTTCTAAATGGTTTTCAAGCTAGGGCTTGTGGTGGAAATTTGTCTGGATACGCTACTACGTAGAAGATACTCTGCACTGATTACTTTTGGCCTACCATATTTCGAGACTGCATCCTTGCGGTCAGAAGTTGTCATGCGTGCCAAATATTTGATCATAAAATCCGCAAACTGCCAGCACCGATGCTTCTTGTTATTGCTGTGGGACCATTTTCAAAATGGGGCATTGACTTCATGACCTGCAACCCTCGTTCGTCCGGGGGGCATGGTTATATTATTGTTGTAGTAGACTACTTTACCAAGTGGGCTGAAGCGATGCCTACATTCAATAACACAAGCAAAACTACTACATTATTATTTTTCAATCATGCCATCTCACAGTTTGGTGTTCCATAGGCTATAGTCAAAGATCATGGTAAGGATTTTCACAATCACATGATGAATGAGTTGACTGCCAAATTAGGACTATTGCATGATAGTTCTACTCCTTATTATCCACAATCTAATGGACAAGTTGAGGCTATTAACAATATTCTTAAGTGAATGCTTCAACAAATGATAGGAGTTCATAAACGAAATTGGCATTTGATCCTGTACTCAACTTTGTGGGCATACCAAACCTTAGTGAGAATGCAACCAGATTTACCCCCTTTCAATTGGTGTATGGTATGGAAGCTATCTTGCCTATCCAATTTGAAATACCATTGTTAAAACTCGCTGTTGACTTGTTACCTGACACCTCTACTAAAGAAGCATGTATTTTTAACCTCATCCATCTTGATGAAACACATCGTGAAGCCGCATTGGCCAACGAAGTGCATAAGATATGAATTAAGGCGCAATACGATCAACATGTCCAGCTTCACATCTTCTCAGAGGGTGACCTGGTCTTACTTTATGATCAGGAAGCTGATGTAATAGGTATTGAGCAATTATGGCATGACCCCTATATTTTCAAAAGAGTTCTCGCTAAGGGCGCCTACGAGTTAGTAGATTATGACGGAATTCCATTGGTGTAGCCCATGGGTTGTATCTCAAATGTTATTATGCTTAAACATGAGCGTAGTAAAATTTTGTATTATATTGTATATATGATTTTGATTTTGATTTACTATCTTAGTTTGTTTTTCTAGAGTTTTCTTGAAGTTAGTAATCTGCTTTACATTTCGTCGTAGATGTCTGAATATTTGGAACCATTCATTGGGTATGCTGATGGTGCTAGTTGTAGTACGCAGTACACATAATCTATCCTCTACAGCATGGGCCATTTTTGCTCCTGTTAGGGTCCTATAATAATAGGGTTCATAATTTTTGAATTTACTTTGATAGTCTTGTAAATATGTACATACCTTGATTTCTGCAATTTGTTTTCCCATATTTGAAAATAATAAAAAATGAAAAGAGGGTAAAAGTCCTAAAAGAAAGATCAAAATACTTAGAAAAGAATAGTCCCCAAAATAAAAAAGAGATAAAAATAAGACATGAAAGTGAGCAAGTCAAAATGCCACTACTATTTACTCTTATTACAATAATAATGATTATGTGCAGATTGTTCAAAATGCCATAATCCATGATCAATTAAATAGTTTAATATTAACTTTTAATGCTTTGAATTTCATGTTTTAGATAGAGAATAAATATATGTCAAACAATTTAAACTTGAGAAATCAGTAGATAGTTAGAGAATAAATGAGGAGCTCAACAGTTTACACCCATGAAAATGAAGTAAAAAATGTTAGAATAATAATAGGTAGGTAGAAAGCAGTTGTGCAAGGCATGTAATAAAGTATCATCAGGAAAAATTACTAATTTACGTTCCCCTACAATGATCCAGTATTCAAAACCTTCAGTTGATGAGGCTCAGAGCATTTCTCTAACTTCTGTTGGGACCAGACCCAAGGCTTAGTAACTGATTGGTTAAAAATATTGGATTCCCTTTATAAAATCCATTTCCTCAACATATTCACCCTTTTCCTAAGTAAAACCATTTTTTACTTAAGAAAAGTAAAACCCCCCTTAATTAATTTCATTTTCATCCAAAAACACTAAAAAACCCACAAAATACATCTTATCGTAAGTTTATGTGTAAATATCAAAATGGGATAATTTCTATGCGAAATGCCTACTTTACACGCTTTACTTAGTTTATATGTATGTATTTTTCATCTCATTACATTTTCATTTCATATTAATTTTTAACATAATGTATTAAACCCTTATAACACCCCTTCCCATATATTTATTAATTCATTTTATATAAATATTCCAAAAAACCCATTATTTAACGTTAAACCTATGGTTTATATTCCCATGTGTTGAAATATAAACCCCGCCCTTTCCCCATAGGTTAAACATATCTTATATTATAATCTCGCCCCCAATGGTTTTAAAACACGCATAAATGTTTTATTTACCATCTAAATATTACCCCCCAATCATAATAAAGCATTGATTTAAAAATCTATCCCACTGCATAATACAAAGCTCGGGCCCCACGCCCCACTGCCGAGCAACTCCAAAACTAATCCCCATCGTTCGCATGAATGCTCTCAGATCCAACGATCGTAAATACATATTGCATTTAAACTGCACGATCAAAACTCATTTCAACATTTTCGAAATGGGTGGTTTAGAGCCCTTATCTCTCCTCCATGTGGCCAAATATCACTGGATCGCATTCGATCCTACAATACTATATACCGCCCAAAACCTATGCGATAACCGCCTATGGTTTTCTGCCTTCATGCGCCAAATGGCCCTCTGTTTTGATATGACCTGCATTTAAGGTTAATCCGCATTAAACCTAAAACGTCATATAAACCTTTATATTGTGCCCATTAATCCCTTTCTGAGTTATTTGTATGCATTTATCCTCCGACTGAAAAAAGAAGCCGATACACTGGTTTTACGCCCAGAGAACCTGAGAAAGCCACCAGAGTTGCTGTCAAGACTATTGGAAACATCCAAATTGCTTCCAGAGACCTTCAAACACCATCAGAACCTATTCGACACCTCAAAAACCAGTTAAAGACCAAAATACCTACTCAAAGAGGCATTCTTCATAAAAAATAACCTGTTTTATCATTTGAAAGGAGTTTTTTGAAAGAATTAAACCTATTAAAGCCCATTTATCCACAAAAAAAACCCTGTATCTGCTTGCAAAAGAGGGAATTAATTGTGAAAACCCTGATAAAGATTGTTTCAATATTGCATACGGTTTTTAAGGAAAAATTGAATTTATTTTAGCCTTTGCAGACCTTATAAAACTTCAAATTTGTCCAGAAACCCTTTGCAGGTAACCTCAACCCTTCTGTGCCCAATTTGTACTAGTTTCAGTCTAGAATTATCCAAAAATCAGATAAAACCCTTGTTTTATCATTTCTTAAACCTGTGAAAGTCTGAAGATCAATTTTAAAGTCAAAATTGAAAGTTGAAACTCAAGGAAAAGCTAGTTTTTGCCTACTTTTATCCAAAGAACCTCCGCTAAAATAAAAAAACACTTCTGTAAACAATCTAAACTTATAGAAGAGTCCAAAAAAGTCCAAATACATAGTTTTAGTCATCTATAAAGTCTAAAAGATGTCAAAATCAAACCCAACAGTAAATTCCAAGACTGCAATTATTGTAAATCCTCTACAACCTCCTGTGGTAGACATTGAACATACACGATTAGCAGATGTGGATTATAAAATTGCAGATCTAGTTGTAGAATTCAATCTGTTAGACCTCCACTACTAGAGTTATGAAAAGTCATTGGATCAAGTTGAAGAAGTCCAAATTTGGGAGTCAAACCTACCCAAATATGTTGTTCCACTCACCCATCAATGTCCAGAGGTTATTAGGTTATGTCAGACCCGTTATTCTCCTGAACATAGAGCAATGGTAAATGCAAATACAAAAGTATTATTTAAAATTACTGCTGAGTCAATAAACCAGATGCTACAGATCAAACCAGATCCCAATGCAGTTCCCTTATCAATAAAATCATTGACCAAACTTTACATTTGTCTTGAATTTCCCAAAAGGTTTCAAGTTTTCCAAGTGTTCATGCCTTTACATGTTTAAATTCCACAAATTAACCCTCCTTATTCTACATCAAAATTTCCTGAAGGGTCTAGACATGTCATATCCATGTTGTCATTTATCCTAGGGTATTTTACAAATGAGCATACAGATGAGTCAATCCTAGGTTTCATATCTACCTTTGCACCGAGACAACCTCCTTCTGTCATTTTCAATTATGCTGAATATATAGCTGATAATATCCATGATCAACTTGTCAAATTTCCAACTGAAGGAGTATTTAGATATACATTCTTTATTTTCCATATGTTCTTATATTTCCAAGAAGACAAGTTACCAATTACACTTCAAAAGCTTGATATTGAAGAAAATCCACTTTTAGTCATCTTTTGGACTTCTTTGATAAGAAAAGAGTCCACAGAGTTCAGTTATGCAGAGTTTACAGATTACTTTATTCATCCATTGATAAGCATGTTAACAAATACAGTACAAATAAGAATGAATGATGAAATAAAGAAATTTCTACAACTATCAGAGCACACTAGAATTGCTGATTGGTACTTATATAAAAAACATACAGAAATCAGAGTTTTTGGGTCCAATCTATTACCCTATAAACTTCCTAAGTATGTGCCAATGATAATTTTTTCCTTGGAGTATATCAGGCAAATCTTAAACCCATATTCTATCAACTTCCTAGCAACAAAAAAGAAGACCCAATTTAAGTTGAAGAATCAAGTAGGACCTTTTATTTGTAATCACAGAGATGCAGAACAAGAAGCAACAAAACAGTTAATTGAGTACATATTTGAAGAAAAATTCTCATGGAATTATGATCCACGAGGAATATTAAGAAAAATGAGGGTGAAGTGCAAACTAACACCTTATTTTCATGACAAAAAACCAGACATTGAAAAATATGTCAATCAAATAGAGTGGCTAGACAATACATTGGTAGAAGCAGTTAAATAGGGTGATATTAGTCACACCTTAAAAACTGCAAATCAAGGAGATAAAGCTACTAAGAGAGTCAGAGAGGAAGGTACCTACACTGCTGAGACAACAACTAAGAATATGTTTAAACTCAGATACAATAAAAATCCTAAGTCAATTCAATTGATAAAGGAAAAGTGACCATAGAAGTAGAAGATATAGATTTTCTAGAGACAAATACAGATGCAACTACAGTCATTACAAATGAGCCAGTAACAGAGATTTTAAATCAAGAACATCTTGATAATTCCAATACACAGGTAATTGAAAAGCAACAGAGTATGGAGGCATCCTCCTCACAGATAGAAAAAGATAAGATCTTGATATCAGAGAAAAATATAAGTAGATTAAGACAAAGAATGAAAAATAAAAAATGAGATTTATTCTCAGCATTTGAAGCAAAAACGAGGTATCCAGAACAAACTTTTATCAGCTTTTGATTATTCAAACAAGAAGTTGATTATGTCAGTGCTTCAACCAACAATCAAGACTCCCAAGACAGTGGCAGATTACAAGAAAGTTGATCTTGAAGTGCCAACAGAAAGTATCCATGCACTAGATCAAATTGAATTTCATAGGAAAACTTTTGAGATGCTATATTCTACCATCACTACAAAGGCTATGAGTGTCAGCAAGCTCGATAATACAATAATAAACATGAGAGACCAAATGAAAGTTAACAAGACTTTTTCATATGTTAAAGATCTTAGGATTAAGTCTTTAGAAGAGTTGGTTATTCAAGTAGGATATGATCTCGCCAATGTCAAAGCTACAGAAGAGTTAGTGAAGAAAAAGAATGTTGATATTGCAACATTGAGGAAACAGCTCAAGCTTCCACCAACTGAACATCCACAAGCTAAAGAAATAGTTCAAGAGGAAAACCAGAAAGATAATATGATGAACTTGATTCTACAATTAATAGGACATATAAAAGAAATGGAGATCCAAATGGACAAGCTTGTCCATGAAAAAGAAATTACAAAATCACAGGAAACTCCTACAATAATTCCCATGGTTACTACAACTGTGCCTTCAACTCTAGCAGAAGAGCTGGCACCAAAAGTACCACTGGCTACTGCAATGCCAGTAACCTCATCCACTACTTCATACACATAATCCTCTACCACAGCAGCTCAACAGTCTGATGAAGCTAGTAAGCTTGTTAAAGCCATGGAGGAAATGCCACTTCAAACTAATGAAATCAATAGATTGAAGAAAGTGATTGAAAATATTGAAGGCACTAAGAAGCTAGCCAAAATCAATGCCAAAACTCATGAACAAAGGCCTAACAAGTTAAATGTTGAGTTAAAGTATCTACAAAAGGATTTAACCTTGAAAGAGCCAATTTCTTATGTGAAGAATCAATTATGGAGTAAAATCATTGAAGCCATCAATGATGTTTGGCCATCAATCTAGCTAATTTATGAGCAAAGGGATTTACTAAAGGCAACACAAGCAGAGATTCAGAAAACAAAAGATGAGCTGGGTGACAAACTTGAGCAAGCCTTAGAAATAATCAAATTTCTCAACAGCAAGAACAAGCAAGAAATTGAAGAGATAGAAATTACTGATAGAACATAGACAATCCTTGAAATAAGGAAAGTCATTTCAAAGAATAATTTAATAAAGCAGTTAGAAGAAAAATGTGAAAACATGAACATAGCCATAACCAAGTTTATGGTTAAGTTTGAAAATTTGAGGCAAAGAGGTTTGCCTAACATTTTGGTCATTAATGATAAACTCATGCCACAGGAGGATTACAACAAAAAGATTATAGATTATGCAAAAGAGCAAGTGGACAAAACATAAGGACAAGGAATTCCTACAAGGAAGGTTTAACACAGAAGTTTTGAAGACTTGTTTTATCTACAATATGAGATAAAACACCTTTTTGTTATAAAAGCAACATTTGTCAAATACACTGAGGCATATGAGAACTTTAGGAAGTTGAAAAAGATAAAAATTCCTAATCAAGAAGCTTGTGAATCACTCACTGACTTACTGTAAAAATCAAATTGCAGATAAAAGGATAAAACAGTTTGCTGATTTTTTCACAGTCAAAACATAATTTGTTACAGTAGTAAGGCAGTTTTGACAGAGTTTAAAGTGTATAGGAGGTAAAGAATATCAGATGAAAGAGAAGTATATAAGAAGATAATATTTCAAAATAGATTTGAAATATCATTGCCAGCAAAGAAGACACCAAGGCAGCCAGCTGCACCTAATCCACAACAACATTTTCTATTTTATTTGGATAAATAGGACAACTTGCTAAGTTGTTAAGCAACTTTCACTATTTTGTTGTAAAAGATATTTTTTTTCCTTAGAAAAATCCTATGATTATTCTAGGATATTTTGTAAACATTTTTGTATATATACTTCATCTTTTGAAGTATTATTGTGGAATAAATTGATGAAGATTTCTATAGTCATTTTTGTTGTACTTGAAGGCTTTTTGTTGCAAGTTCGAGTAGCAGACTAGATCAAATCATCTAGCATCATATTTCAGGATTCATGTGATGAGCCATTGAAGTGAAGTACTTTATACTGTATTTGTTTATCTTCTTATGTTTACATGCATCCATATATGTTCTCTAAATTTGAATGATAAATCAAGAGTATTATTACAGGATTTGTTAAAAGCACCATGTCTTTAACTGTTTATCATTTCTATGTTTTCTGCCGATTTGCAGAGTAGGGAACCCTTGATTTCTCCCTCTTTAGAATGACCCTTGTCTTCTCATTCCTTATCCAGATTAAAGAATCCTTCATTGCTCTTTATCCCGATCAAATCACTTCACCAAACAACCTTCCAAGATCTTCAAAGACTTGTCTATCTTGCCCTGAAAAAATTTGACTTTTTGACCTTGATCCTAGTTCTGTCTGCTTGAATTTTGACTCCTTAGCCCAATGGACAAACAGATCTCCCACTATCCATCTCATTAAGTGATTTTTCCCACCAAAACAAACCAAACCAAACCAATTTGCACAATCATAACTAGACTAATATCTTATAATTAAAACAAAGTTAAACCTTAAAGAGAGAGCCCTCTCTGAACCCTAGGAAGGATAGATATTAGAGTTTAAAAGTTTGTCTATGGTTACCTCTAATGTTCATAGACTTTAAATTAAAATCTCTCAACTTTAGAATTATTAGAGTGATAACATAGTGGCGACTCCGCTGGGGAATTAACCAATCCTCAGTCTTAAAATAGGTCTTAAGGAATTCTTTTTCATTATCTTTTTGCCTTTAAGACTATTTTATAAGTTGTGAGTATCATTTTATAAAAAATTGTAATTCTGGCTTCTAGAAAAATTTACTATACCAGGTCTAACCCGGATCCTAAACCTGCTGTTATAGTAGACAATCCAGACAGAATTGGGAAAAAAAATAAACAAGCAGAAGATTTAGGTGCAAAAGTTTCCTTACTTAGAGAAAATTCATTTCCAAATGAGTTAGCGAGTTTACAAGACATAGAGTTTGACCTGAATTTTGAACATTATTGGTTTAGAAGCAAATCAGAAACTGACTTAAAAAGTGCTGTTATAGACCCTGTTTTTATTTCATTTCTTAAAACAACACAGAAAAATATTTCAGCAGAGTTAGTGAGTTTTCAAGGGATTTGTATCGGTTGATCTATAGAAAATATCGCTAAGTATAGTGCATTGATCGAACTTCTCTATGATTCCATTTCATTTGGTATTAACTACATCATCATTAGGTTAGACTCACAACTTGTTGTACTACAACTTACTAGCATTTATACTGTCAGAAATCCAACACTGCATCGTATGCTTCTAAGAGTTTGACTTTTGGAAAGACATTTTGATTATATTCAATATCAACACATTTCCAGAAATTTGAACACATTAAATGATTACTTAGCAAATTATGTTATAAACATACATTTGCAACACATGTAAAGACATATTTTCAATTCACATCACATAATTGAATAAGATTGCGTAATAAACATAGGAAAACATTGAAAACAAATAGAGAGATAGTTATAGGTTTTTACAAAATTTGTCCCCAAGACACATTGGTCATCTGACCTCAAAATGTATGCAAAATGTCAAAGTAAATTAGTGATTCTCGTGATAACAAGCTACTGATCTAGCTATCCTACGAAATAACTGCATCCAATAGTTAGGAATGCCAATAGTGTGGCGTTACAGTCTCATACGAAAATATTCGAGCTGGAAATCCAGAATCCCAAGAGTCAATCCCTCCACGTGCTACTATAGCTCAACAAGAGTCTCAATCATATCTAAATCCCGAAGGACTTCTCTCCCGACAACCCTCTCTGCTGGCTCATCTGCTCCCTACTCTGGCTGACCCACTAGTCGAACTCGACCCACATCTGCATACATAAAAAAACTTTAGTTTAGTCTTGGGAAACATCAAAATAAAAAAAAACATGTATAAACCTTAGAAAAAAAATGGTCAAAACATTCTTACCAATTGCACCCCATTGAGCACTGTTTGGTAGAATCAAGTTTGGATCTCCTCAGAAATCTATGCCTGCATATGCATACTGAACTATGGCGATCATTTGTCATATGAACCAGGCGAAGAATGCAGTAGAGAATATGATGGTTGATTGACCAACATATCTAGCCATCAATTCAACCCATCTCCACATCTGTGGATATTTAGGGCCAGATATACCTAGTGTAACATGCTGGGGCTGCATCAATGGAATCTGTTCTAAGACGAAGGAAATCAAGATCAAGCCATTGTTGAAATTATTCTTCCTTCCTCCCTTTTCTTTGGTCAGCTGTTCTTTCATTTGAAAGAGGAAAACTTTAGCCCAGTTAAATACTGTTGGTTTTAAACACTCTAGTGCATACTGCATGTATGATATGTTTGTCACATGTAGTGTAGCAGAACCGACAAGCTTTGCGATAGTAAACAAGATGGTCCTTAAAGGAAAATCACGTACATCGCGGATGTTTATTTTTCCATCCTTAATTGGTTCAGTCCCTGGATGGCAGTGCTGTAGTATATAATCTCTCACTGTCTCTCCTCCAAGAGTAGATCCTGAAAGAGAAATGGGCGAACCTCGCCTCGATCATCCAGTGAGAAAATAAATGTCCTCCACTAATATTGGGACCACTTTTTCCCCAATATGAAAATACTGTAGTACCAGATCCCATGAATGAACAAGGAACTCCAATAGTTCCATTTTCTGCCTCATACTTGACAGTTTGAAGTACTTTAGCAACCCGCAATCTCTGAGAGATATTACTGTACCTGGATCGTTTAGTGCAATCAAGTTATGTTCTTCATGTTCTATTTCCCTCCATGTATTCATCATTTTGATCCGATGAATACCTGAAACACAATAATTATCTTCATTAGGATCCATTTCATGCAAAAAAAAAAAAACAAAAATTGCGCCCAACGCACCCCAGGTCAAGGGACAAAGCGTTGCAGTGCATATGGCCTTCAGTTTCAGTGCACTGCAACGCACCTTTCAACATTCAAGGGCGAGTTTCCCTTTGAGCGTAGTAGATTTACCCTAAGGGGCTAAAAACCCTAAAAATTTACCATGAAATGCAATGAAAATGATATTAAAAGAAAGAGAAGGTTCATAGCTCCAACCTGGATCGAATGATGAGAGAAATCATCCACACAATATGTTGCAATCAACTGCTGAAGTTCGAGGGAAAAACTTGGTTCAGAGCTCCTAATTTTCAAATGGTAACTTTGGAATGGTAAAAATGAATGGTAAAAACTCTTCTAATTAGTCACTTTGATTATTACAAATCATATTTAATGCTGTGAATATGGTTTTTATTCATTTTTGCTATGAAATAGGTATTTTTAATCCGTTTGATGGTGTTCTAAATAGGTTTTACAGCTGATATAATAGATTAGTTGTGCACACTTATTCAAGAATGATTTGACCACAAACCATAATTTTATCCTTATTTTTTGAGCTTTGATAAAAATGAAAAAGGACTTGAAGCACACTTTTATCTCTTTTTCGAGATTTGATAACGACAAAAAAAGAACTCCTGGAGTTTTCGTTTAGATATTTTCAGACTCCGATAATGTGAAAATATTGCCGAGCAATTGTCTTTTCAAGCTCGTAAAAGTAAATGAAACGACTGTTGGGCCTTGAAATTGTCATTCACTTCCATTACATTTTCACTTATATTTCCATATTACCACCTTCACTCCACCTCCATTTCATTACATTTACCTTACCATTACCACTATTGGGTTACATTTATGTTTTTCCAAACTTTATTAATTCTTAGCATTTTTAAGTGAATTTGTGGTTAAAAATTAGAAAATAATGTGCATATGCTTATACCTAACAAGTGGGATGAGATTGTTGCCATGTGTAGGTCAAAAGGAAGCTTCTAAAAGACCTTTATGTGGCCTCCCAAAACCAAATTTTAATTTGAGTGGAGAAGATCATGGGATCATGAGGATATGTGTTTCATTTCCTATTTGCAATGAAACTCCAAGAAGACAAGTGTCTTATCATTTCCTATTTTGATTGTAACTCTAGAGATATAGGGAGAGATTCATGGACTCTCATTAATGAGTTAAATTCTCATATTTTTGTATAAATAGGGGAAGCTTTCTCCTATCAAAGCATGTGAAAAGTTGGAAAAATGCTCATGTTCTGAATAAAGAAGAGGGCTTGCATTTGGAGCTTCTCAACTTTCCATCCTCATGATTTTGGATTGGCCATCTAAAATGTGTGAGATTTACTTGCTTTTCTAGATTAAAGTTTATTTTCTTTCTTAGTATTAGTTTTAGAATGATTGTGTAATATTATGTTTCCTAATAGCATTTCAAGAAAATAGTGTCTTATCTATTTTCCAAAATTGGATTGCTTTGAAGCAATAAGAATTCACATTTATCTAGCTTTCTTTATTGTTCTGTCATTTACTTTCTTAGATTAGAACTATCAATTAATTATATTAATGGATGTTCCTAAAAGCCATTTCAAGATGATAATTCTAAACTGAATGGTTGAATGCCTAATTCATACAGTGATTGAATTTACTTTGCACATTTTTATTTGCTTTCTAGGAATTTAGAAACTAAGGCATAATTGACTTCTTATATAACACTTCAAGAGGGTATTACTTCATATTGAATGTTGGAGAAAGTCAAATATACATTAGTTGTTTATGCTTTCACATTTTGCTTTCAAACCCTCACTTAGTTTCATCACTGATATTCCTAAAGATCATTCCAAGGAGATTGATTTAATCATATTTCAAAATTGAATGGTTGAATGTTTAATGAGTGAAATTATTGAGTTACCTTTTTGCAGACTTTACTTAGTTTTCTAGTTCATTAAAGTGTAATTGGTTACTTAACACTATCTCAAGAAGATCACACTTCATAATTGAATATTGGAAGTAACATAATATACATTAGATGTTTTCATTGCATTATTTGCTTACTGTTCTAGGACATTAGAAGTTAAAGTGCAAACAATTACTTAACATCATCTCAATAAGGTCATACCTTATAATTGAATGCTGAAGTAACTAGAAGTACATTAGCTGTTCACATTTTCTGCTTTTACTTAAGACAAGCACTGCAATTTCAATTTCAGTTTTAAGAAATAGATCCATGGAACATGACTAATGATAATATAGATAGATGGTCTGTTTTTCAGATTAGATTCTAACCAACTAATAATCTTTGATTCATTTTCATGTAAATTAATTTAACTTAGGAACATTTCCTTTTTTGTCTTTCTTAAGATTCACTAGGTTCATTTGATTTCTTTCATGGTTTTAGATTAACAACCTTAGAGACAAAGAAAAAAACCCCCAAAACAACATAAAATTACATACAACGAACTAAGAAGAAGGTTAACTAAGCACATACAGTGCACCACACTTCATTACTTTACGAACCTTGGTTGATAATTTATGTAAACAATTTAAGACATTAAATTGACTAAACATTTTGGCACCATTGTCGAGGAAGTGTAATTAGGAGACCTTATTTCTTACATCTAAAAAAAATCGAATAATAATTTCTCGAGTATGCTCTCCTCCTACGCTTTGTGTGATCTGGAGGGCCAAAAAAAGAATTTTTATATTAATAAAAAAAATAAAAAATAAAAAAATGTTTTCATCATTTCATTTGATTTAATTTTACAATAAACTTTAAAATAAATAAAAAATTTAATTTCAATAAATTGTTTTATTTAATTAAATATATATGTATATTTTTAAATCTTTGAAAATATAATATATATAAATTTATTAACAAATCAATTAAAAAAAAAACAAAAAAAAAAAACTTCTCATATTCATTTTTTTAATCAATAAATTTTAATTAAAAAAAAAAATCCATTTTCTTTATTAATAATTTCTTTTTAATAAATATATATAAAAAATAATTTCTTTTTAACATAATAAAACAAATCAATAGAACAATCAAACGTTTGGCCCATGGTCAAAAGAGGTCCACGCATATGCGTGAGGCTAGCCTTTGGCTTGGCCTTGCGCATATGCGCAGGTCTCTGAGCCATTGAATCTGCAAAGGCCACTTATGCCATGGCGCAGGCAGGCCTACAAGCCTCTCCACGCAGCATTGAAGCAACAAATCTTCAGGCCAACAACCTACAAAAATAAAAAAAAACAAATTTCACTGCATAACCCTCCGTGTTTACAATTAAAAATATAATATGTATAATTTTGGTGGGCGAGTTTGAATTGAATATTTTTGCTGGATCAAATTCGTGACACAATGGCCAAATTATTTGAGCTTTCAAAACCTGCAAATAAAAAATCCAAGCACAAAAATTGATTTTTGTTGCTGGAGCTTCACAAAAAACGCAATTGTTTTGACACACGTTTTTAAAACGCTGTTTCTAAGCAAACTAGGGCGAATCTAAAAGAACTGAGATGTGGGTTTTTCTTAGAACAAGGGAAATTAGATAACGATTTTGATAATTTTGCAACAGATTGAGAAAATTTATGGGTTCTTCGGAGCCTTAATTTGCAGTGTGCGTGAAAGAAAAAACATTTTTTTAATGCAGATAGTTATGGTATGATGAGATCCGATTTTGAGAAATATTCAAGAATATGATTTCTTGATCTGTAGGAGAATGTGGCAGAATTCATCTGTGGTGGCACCATGATGGGTGACAAATGGATCATTTGAGGCAAAGGCACTGTCAAATATGCATCAAATGCAAACTGTATAGATTGAGAAGGATTATGCCTCCATCTCCTTCATATTAGGAAATTGACTTCAGAAGTCTCAAGATTTTTATTTTTATCTTCCATGAAGCAGGCATTGGCACGCACTTGTTTCAAAATGATTCATAGAGACGACTATTTCATCCATGCCTTATTTCATTAAAAAAAAAAAATTTAAAATTTTTTCTTTATTAATAATTTTTTTTTTTTTAATAAAGACAAATTTTAAAATAAAAATAATTCAAATATATATATATATATAACAATAAAATAAAATTATTAAATTTTTTTTTCTTTATTAAACAATTTCTTTTTAATAATTAAAAAAATAAATCATTTTCTTTATTAATAATTTCTTTTTAATAATGACTTGCAAAACAATTGGAAAATTATTTAGATGATTTCTGAACATTTGGCATTAATATTGTTGATGTGTATTTTTTTATGAAGTTTTAACTTATAGGACACAACAAATCTTTGTGATGCCATTCGTTTTACTGAGCACAATGCATGAAGTCATCCAACAATAGGGAGTTGATTTATTTTTCATGGTTATCATTTAAAAATGGATTGTTATTGATATCAGGAATTGGACCGAATATAAATTTTTCTTATTTTCCTTAATCTGTTTCATTTGACATTTAATTTTTGTGTAAGAATCAGAAAGAAATTAGCTACTTCTTTTTGAACACACTTATGTTATTTATGTCAAGTTTTTTTTTGCAGGTTTGGGATGATCGAATGATCATTGAAGGAAACTAATTAAGCGCACAATTGGTTTTCAAAGGACCGATTTCATGAGAAACATAAGAACAAGTCCATGTCCATATTCATCAAGACCATTACTCTTCTTCCCTTTTGAATTATAAATCCAACCAAAAACTTCAAATCAAGCCATAATTATTTTCCCAGCAAGAGTCAGTTGATCATTTTCCTTCATTCACATACACTTTCCATTACTTTTTGTCTACTCCACAAATAAAGGAAAGAAGCTCACCTACATGCTTATTGCCCATTGTCATTTTCCATTTTCATCTTTCATTTCCATTTTCCTTCTCCTATCCTTTTCATTTTGCAAATAAACCTTGCTTCAATGCAAATTATTGAGTCCATAGTCCTTTGAGTCTAAAATCCTTGCAAAAACACCTTGAGGCTTGCATGCCTTAATGGAAAGTCTTCTTGCCGACGAAAAATGAGAATAAATTAATGTCCCTTGTTCATCGGATCTTCTAGGTACTCAAAAACAACAAAATTATTTGTACCTAGAAAGATGTGTTTGGGCACCTTGAATCTCATTGTCATCAATGGTGGGAGTTCTCGTGTTGATTAGTGGCATCCATTAATGGCCACTAAGTCAACAATTTCCTTCTATGTTCAACATCAGAACTTCTATTCACATAGCAGGAATTGTGATAATGAGTTTTGAAGACATGAAGACTATCATTTTCAGCATTTTAGAGCAAATGAAGAAGAAATGACAGCTGCAGAATTAGATAGCAGCTGCGGAATTAGATGGCAGTTGTAGAATCAGATGACAGCTGTGGAATCAGATAGTAGCTGCAGAATCAGATGGCAGCTACAGAATCAGATGACAACAACAGAATCAAGACCATTCTGCAACAAATTCAATAGTTTTAGTAGAAGCAATAAAAATACATCTTTACTCTTTTCTCCATAACTTACACAACCACTTGAAGAAGATTATGATCAGAATTTTGCAGCCACCACAGATGCAGCTCATCCATTTTCAAAAGGCAAGTTAAGGTACGTCATTTTATAACTTTTTACCATAGAATTCCTTGAAAAACTAGAATGATAATTTTTGGAAAAAAACATTTCTCTTCCTCATTTTATAAAATTGCCAATACCATCAGTTGGGGGGGAAATACATTCATATTCATATTTTTCCATGTTCATATCACATTCAGAAACCCACATACTTCCAAAATATATTAGCTATTACAACATTGTTATGAACATACAATGACTTTTCAAAAAGTACTTGAAAGATAATTGGATACAAACACAATCATGGTTGTCACATAAGAACCAACCAGATGCAACCCAACAAAGATATACTTTGCAACAATAATCAAATTATTATTATGCAAAGATCAAAGATAAAATTGAATGAAACAACAAAATATGGTCGTAACACAAGAACCAACCATGCTGCAATTCATGTAAAACACTTTGTATAAGTATGAAGTTATCAAATGATATCACATAAATTTAAGCCAAAGCTTAAGGATAAAAAAGAATTAATGTAATAGATTGCATGAGGACATGCAATAGCTTTAGTTGGGGGGTATGTTGGGCCTTGAAATTTTCATTCACTTCCATTACATTTTCACTTATATTTACATATTACTCACCTTCACTCCACCTCCATTTCATTACATTTATCTTACCATTACCACTATTGGGTTACATTTATGTTTTTCCAAATTTTATTAATTCTTAGCATTTTTAAGTGAATTATGTGGTTAAAAATTAGAAAATAATTAATTGTAGAAGAAGGTTATGTGTTATGTATGCAATTCGAAATTGATATATGACCAGGTTAATCTTCAGTGAATAAGTGATTTATTCAGCTAATTTCTACAGTAAAACACTTTGCAGAAGTATGAAGTTATCAAATGATATCACGCAAAGTTAAGCCAAAGGTCAAGGATAAAAATGAATTAATGTAATAGATTGCATGAGGACATGCAATAGCTTCAGTTGGGGGGTATGTTGGACCTTGAAATTGTCATTCACTTCCATTACATTTTCACTTATATTTCCATATTATCACCTTCACTTCACCTCCATTTCATTACATTTACTTACCACTACCACTATTGGGTTACATTTATGTTTTTCCAAACTTTATTAATTGTTAGCATTTTTAAATGAATTTGTGGTTAAAAATTAGAAAATAATGTACATATGCTTATACCTAACAAGTGGGATGAGATTGTTGCCATGTGTAGGTCAAAAGGAAGCTTCTAAAGGACCTTTATGTGGCCTCCCAAAACCAAATTTGAATTTGAGTGGAGAAGATCATGGGATCATGAGGATATGTTTTATCATTTCCTATTAGTATTGAAACTCTCAGAAGACATGTGCCTTATCATTTTCTATTTTGATTGTAACTCTAGAGATATAGGGAGAGATTCATGGAATCTCATTAATGAGATAAATTTTCATATTTTTGTATAAATAGGGGAAGCTTTCTCCTATCAAAACATGTGAAAAGTGGAGAAATGCTCATGTTCTGAATAAAGAAGAGGGCTTGCATTTGGAGCTTCTCAAACTTTCCATCCTCATGCTTTTGGATTGGCCATCTTAAATGTGTGAGATTTACTTGTTTTTCTAGATTAAAGTTGATTTTCTTTCTTAGTATTAGTTTTAGAATCATTGTTAATCTTATGTTTCCTAATAGCATCTCAAGAAAGTAGTGTCTTATCTATTCTCCAAAATTGGATTGCTTTGAAACTATTAAGTCCCTATATTAATAGTGTAGTCCCTTATTATGTTAGTGTAGCCCCCCTTATTGTTATTGTTGTACCCCTATAACCCCCATATTGTTATTATTGTGCCGTTACATTATTATTGTTAGGTTGGCTAGGATTACATTGTGGCCCCATGGTCTCCTATATATAGAAAGGAGGTTTTGTCATTTGGATCATCCAAGAATTGTTCATTTATGTAATGTATTGGAGGTTGCCCCCTCGAAGTGGCTGATTTCTAAGGCGTTGATCTCTCTTTTCTTCTATTTTTGGAGCTGGTTTCACAACATTTAGTATCAGAGCTTTGGATTCTAGGGTTTCGCTGCTCCAAATAGGTCATCGTGGCATTTTCGCTATAATGTTTTTTCTACAAAGTTTCAGAAGCTGAAATTTGTAGAGTGTGAAGCCGACATCTGGAGGAACATCATCGCAAAATTTTAGAGCTTGGTTCACAATATTTTAGGAGATATGATCTGTGAAAGTTATGATTTTTTCAGGCTCCTGAATTTCATCTCAAAGAGGTGACCGTGGAAAAAACGTCATAACTCTCTCTGAGCATCAAATTGAAATTCTCTAAAAATTTGCTGCAGCTACATGGACTACAGTTTCATGTCTATAAATTTCAGAGCCAAAGGAGGAAGCAGTGACATGTGGCAAGTCGTACAAGTTCACTCTACTGAACCAGTCCATAATTAGGTCATTGTGGGAGATTGGACATTACTTTGCCTTGAAGAGTCCAAATTAGGCCAGACCTATGGCATTCGAAAGAGGATTCAGAGGGCTACCTCAGGCCCAAATTTTAGATATTGAAGATCCAAAATCACAGAGATAATTCAGTTTCAATATCGATCTCCCCAAAAGAAAGAAAAATGTGTGTATTGTTTTTCGAATTACATAAGTCTCGTTTGAAAAAAAATTAGTTTGAATTTATTCCAAGGGCATATTGAAAAATAGATATCAGTATTGGGTTCGAAAATTCCCCCTAAAAATAATTCAACACCCATTAAGCCTTCAGAAGGCTCTACTATGACTCATGAAGACGAAGAAATGCAACATGAGATGTCAAAATTACAAGAGAAAGTGCACCTATCGCAAAGAGCAACAAAATATGAAATGGAAGTTTTGAAGAAAGACGTGGAAAATAAGATGGATGGTTTGAAGAAAGGCATGGAAGCTAAGATGGAGGGCATGGAAGTTGGCATGGAAGCTAAGATAGATGACATGGAAGCTAAGATCGATGAAAAAATGGAAAACATGAAGAATGATCTAAAAGTAGACATTGAAGGTTTGGAAAAGTTGATACAAGAAATGTTTCCTAATGGCGAAAATATAGTAGAGGAAAATCATGATGAGAAGAAAATAAATTTTAATTGTGATTTCATAAACTCTAATGTTGGATGGAAGAACCACCATATTCCAAAGATGGATATGAGAAAGTTTGATGGCAAGGATCCCGTAACATGGATACTATATATGGAGCAATATTTTGATCTCAATAATGTGCAAAACACACAAAAGGTATGCATTTCAACTTTACATTTAGAGAAAAATAAATTTTTATGGTATCGATGGCTTTGCTCCCATAAAAAAATTGTCACTTGGTCAATTTTTACGGAGGAAATGATAGCACATTATGAGGATACAAAAAGCAATACCTTCTCTATCCAATTGATAAATCTCAAACAAAAGGGTTTAGTGGCAGAGCACATTGAAGACTTCCAAAAATTGAATATAAGGGTAACTGATATTCCAGAGGAACACAGGATTGATGTCTTCATAGGGACTTTAAAGGATAACTTCCAACATGAAGTACGAGTTTGGAAACCTGATTCATTGGAAAAGGCATGCAGGTTGGCAAGAAAAATTGAATGTAAAATTATGGCAACAAGAAATCATAACACCCACATATATAAAGATGGAAGTGATGCTACTCCTAGACTTCCACAACCTACAAGGTTGACACCACAACAAAATTTTGAAGAAAAAAGAGCAAAAGGGCTTTGCTACAGTTGTGATAGCAAATACACTAAAGGTCATAAGTGTGCTGAGAAGAAATTATTTTACATAGATTGTGAAGAGGAAGAAGAAAATGAACAAGAAGAGGATATACACCGGGAACCAGCCCTAGAAGAGGAAGAAATGAATCCAACCATATCGTGTAATGCACTGGTAGGAATTACCACTCCTCAAACTCTCAAGATAAAAGGACAAATCAAGAAGAGAAAGATAATAGTGTTGATTGATTCAGGTAGCACCCATAATTTTATTCATTGTAAGGTAGCCAAGGAATTAAATTGTTTCCTATACCCAGCACCAGAATGTCAAGTGATGGTTGCAAATGGAGGAACTATAAATTTCTCTAGAAATGCCATAATATCAAGCTAACCATGGGGGAATATGTATTGAATAGTCCAATGCTTTCCATTCCTATGGGAGGTGTTGATGTTGTACTAGGAGTACAATGGTTACAATCTTTGGGGACAGTAGCTTTTAATTTTCAAGAACTTTTCTTGAAATTTTTTTCAGAAGGAAAGGAATTCGAATTACGGGGTATTGAAGGGAAGCCGGGAAGGATAATAAGCTCTAATGTCATGACAAAGCTTCTAAAGAAAGAACAACGAGGCGTAATTGCACAATTATGCTCACTAGAAGTTCTGACATCAAAATCATCTATTTATGCAGATCTCCAACAAGTCTTGGACAATCATTCCAAGGTGTTTGAAACTCCCAAAGGACTCCCACCTATTCGTGATCATGATCATGCTATTCATTTGATTCCAGGAAGTGTTCCTCCAAACATCAGGTCTTATAGATATCCTTATGTCCAAAAGAGTGAAATTGAACGTATGATTGCAGAAATGTTAGAGGGTGGTATAATTAAACCTAGTCAAAGTTCTTTCTCTGCCCCAGTAGTATTGTTGCACAAGAAGGATGGATCACGGCGCATGTGTCTGGATTATAGGGAGCTCAATAAGCTCATCATTAAAGATAAATTTCCCATTCCTATGATTGATGAATTATTGGATGAATTACATGAAGCAATTTATTTTACCAAGTTGGATATTTGCTCAGGATATCATCAAATTAGAATGAAGACTGAAGATATTCCGAAAACAAAATTTTGAACTCATGAGGGCCATTATGAATTTTTGGTCATGCCTTTTGGCCTTATCAATGCACCTTCTACATTTCAAGGGTTGATGTATTCCATTTTCAAACCCTTCCTTAGAAAATTGTGCTAGTATTTTTTGATGATATACTAATCTACAGCAGGTCTTGGAAGGATCATGTTCAACATGTTGACAGGGTGCTCAAACTATTGCAGGAGAAAAAATTATATGAAAAAACATCCAAATTTTTCTTTGGAGTACAAGAGGTGGAATATCTGGGTCATATTGTATCTCACGAGGGTGTTAAGGTAGACCCTAACAAAATTAAAGCCATTAAGGAATGGAAAGTCCCCACAACCATAAAGCAGTTGCGAGGATTTCTCGGGTTAACAAGGTATTATCGCAAGTTTTTTAAGAATTATGGGAGAATATCAGCACCTCTAACAACATTATTGAAGAAAGATGCATTTTCATGGACTCCTAAAGCAACTAAGGCCTCTGAACATCTTAAAGAGGCAATGTGCCTAGCATCGATCTTAGCTATGCCAGACTTCACAAAAACCTTTCTTGTGGAATGTGATGCCTCAGGAAATGGAATTGGTGCTATTTTAATGCAAGAAGGAAGACCCATTGCTTTTGAAAGTTGTCCAATCAAAGGAGAAAGCTATTTATGAGAAGGAAATGTTAGCACTACTACATGCACTAAAGAAATGGCGACCTTACTGTTTCGGGGAAAAACACCCTAGAGGTTTGTTGGGTCAAAACCTCCACAGATCAGGGCATGCTATTCAAAAGAACTCACACACAACCATACTTGAATGCTAAAAACTAGATAACAACGATAGTAGAACTCACCCGTATTCCTACGTTCTATGTAGATCTCGCGGGGTCCAAACCCCCAGCAACCCTTCTTCCTCCTTCAACCTGGAAAACAGGAAAGAACGTGCACGAAAACCTAGTTGTACAGCATATATTTCTCCTAAACATTAGTTCAATCCATGTGAAACATTATATAAACCATAATAAATGCTTAAATGATAATCTTTTCACACATATAAGTAAACATTAACACATAAGTTCAGGAACAAGATGGTTCTTAATTATTACGAACAACATGTACAGTAGTAAAAGTGGAGAGATCACCTGAATCCTTCCACGATCTTCGAACAGACCGTCGTCTGGATCCGTCCCACCCTTGCCTCGCTAAGATACTTTCAGGACTTGTGCACTCGAGATGGCATATAAATGGATGAACATCTCCAGGAAACAAGGGTTTCCTGCATAAATCTGGGAAAGTGCAGGAGGCACGGGAATTTAGATTTGAATTGGGATTCCAACAGAGTATAATGTCTATAAAATTTCTCCCTCCCTTAGGCCATGCACATGAGGGGCTTTTATACTCCCTCAAGGTAGTTTCAATCAGTTGGAAATAGTTGGCCACGTGCTGGGGTGGTTGAACTACTGGAGTAACCATCAACCCAGCCCGAAAATAGGGAATTTTTATATATTTTTTAATGATTTTAATGGCATACGCGGAAAAGTACATGTGGACTCGCGTATACATGCGGAAAAGTCTGGGCATACCCGCATATGGGAATTTTAACACTGTTTTTTAATGAATTTTGTTCAAGTCTGTGGGAATGGGTGCCCAAAGCCATAAAGACAATCATGAATCACCTGAGGGTGAAAAATGATGCTCTAATAGATGCCCCCTAATATATGAGGTCAGAAGGGGTACATGATGGCCGAAATGTATTATGCACATAGAAAGAACTTCGCAAGGACAAGAGAGGACTTCACCAGATTTCAGCCTGCCAAAAACCAATGAAAGAAAACAGAGAGTCAACTCATGCTGAGGCGGGCATACCCATGCTCAGTAAAAAATACATCATATTGAAAGTACTGAATAGATCCAACATGCATACAAGTATAGCGGAACTGAAAGTGCACAATGAATCATCTGAGCATGGCTCGGAAGTACAAGTCTGAATCAATGTCCAAGTATCACATATAGAAAACTGATCAATGATGCTGAAACTGGATGTCTGATCATATAAGTAACTGAATCTCCAAGTACTAACTCATAAGAGGTGGAATAAACGGTACTATCACACAACTCGGGGGCCAACATATAGGATGCTGCTGTACGGACACTGCAACATATAAGAGTGAACATCATCACTGGCAGAAACTGGATGGACTGTCAAAAGTGAACCGAGAAATGCTGATGCAACCCGAGGTCTTCACCGATCACTATGGCACAATTCTACACAATGGGAATAAATGAGCTGAAGTCGACCATGTGAGAAATCGTTGGATTACCGGTCAATGATGTATATCGTTAACCAACACGAGACAACCCACCAATAATGAAAATGAGCGTCAAGGTGCCCCAGTACAATCTGACAAGTGCGAATGAATGAGTTGAAGTCGAACACTTGAAAGAATCTACCAATCAGGAGGCAATGATGAATCCCCACTGTCGATAGCGAAGAGTCTGCCACTGGTGACTGCAAACCCTAAGGTACTGACAAAAAGACTCTAGACCTTATTCCCAGAGCAATGAGTCGGATTCGATGGGAAAAGATCTGCTGGAAGGAAGGCATTAAGGCATCCCACATCAGTCCAGCGTGAGTGTAACCCGCAGGCCAAGATTTGGAAGGAATCGGACGAAGTAGAGTGACGGAACCAAACTGAAGTACATTTCCGACATGCATAAGATGAAGCTAGCGCACGGAAGAAACCCTCTGAACCAACCAATAATGAAAGCTGACACAGAGGTGAGATATCCACCAATAGGGTCAAATGGAAATCAAGGTACTGCACGAATCCCAAGTGTGATAATGTATGCTGACGTCGAACACAGGGGAAACCAATCAATCAAAGACCCATAATGATGATCAAATGGTGAGCACAAGGTCACCTATCAATGATGGAAATAGGGCCAGGGTGCGGCTCTAGGTTTGCTCTCAGAGCAATGTGTCATAGTCGATAAGAGACAAACTTGCCAGTGAGAAGTCAATGGAGACCTTCTCAAACCAGCACGAGCAGAGGACCAAAACATCTGATGTGATAGAACAAGATACTGACAAGACCGGGAAGGCTGACTGAATAATGAGTCAAGAGACACCGCAGAATGGCCGACTCTGGTTAGACTTCCCTTGAACAAAAGCATGACTCGTGATGACCATGGAAGTAAAAAGTGACACTGTATAAGTCTGTTATGCAGGAGGCAGAACAAAATCTCCATATGATTGGAAGAGATAACCAACCGGGGGAGGACTGACAAGTGAAACAAGGTAAAGGCTGAACCTAGGTCAAAACTAAAACCATCCCAAATGGAGGAAAGATATATAAGTGTATGTGCTTTGTTCAAGGGCGACAAACTGACACTGTACTGCCATTAAAATTACGAAGTTACATCCCGTTCCCGCTCTTTTTGTTATATTTGATTTTTTTGTCTTTTTCATATAATAAGCCTAAAAAGGAATAAAAGAATGCTATGGTACAATGGATAGAACGAGTATCAAGAAACAGATGCACTAGTTCTTGGGATTGGAACGACCCTATGCGCAATGCAAGGTGGCGGAAACTGGTAAGCGATACTCAGAGGCATGTTCCATCCATGGGTAAAAGGGTGTCAAGTCGTGATAGCCAAATGCATGCAATGGCTAACTTGTACAGATAGACGAGGTCAAAAGTTGGCTTAAACATTGAGTCCAAATGAAGCCGGCTAAAGGCCAGGATAAACAAGTAGCCAATATGTAATGCAGTAATACAACTCAACAACACCAGGGAGCCTCTAGGGTAATAGCCAGAAAAATGATAGTGAAGAAGAAGAAGAATGAAGCTTCAACACATAAGTCATGGCAGGACTAAAGAGGACTCCCGAGCCTACATAAAACGCAGCATGGGCAACAAGTGATAACGAGGAACTAACTAGGAAGCCCATGTAAAGGAAGGCTCTACCACCAAGTCATGATTAAAAAATCGGCGAGTGAAATGGGTGTAATACTCATGACCTGATGGGATCGACCCTATGGCAAGTGATCAGAATGGAGGCTAGTATGCAAAATGAAACGGAAAGTGGATTCCCTAACCTATATGCCAGTGAAGATCATATACCTGCCATGACAGGTCAGCAGTCATGGATCAAAAACCGGGAAAAATCTCAAATTCGTCAAAATGTACCTGAAAATATACCAATCTGGGCACTTCCAAGCATCCGGGTTATGCTGCTTAAGATAGATTGAAAAAATAAGCATAACAAATTTTTGCGAAAATTTTCAACTTTTTGGGCATAAATAGACAAATTACCTCATATTTGGTTCATTGTTACATTGCTGATTTGGAAAAAGGTGCTCTGGAGAAAAAAGCCTCTTTCGTCAAAACAGGAGCAACCAACCGTCAAATCGCACCGAATTTGTCAGGTAAGCTCATAAACCATCCTTGCTATTCATTTTGTCCGTTCATAAATTAAAATTTAGGAATTTTCACCGTAGAATCTCTTGCTAAAAATCACGGGTTTGCGCATACGCGGGTTGATAATGACCAAGTCGCGTATATACGCGACTGTGCACAAAGAAAGTCGCGTATGCGCGACCCAAAATGAAAAATGCGTAGCTAATGAACGAATTATTGAAATTTTGCAGGATGACCATATCATGGAGAGAGCGTGAACACAGTGCTATAGACAATGAAGTCATGCAGGACCAAGTATCACTGAATATTCTTCGGAATTGCGGATTGCTTAAGTTTTTCAAAATGCCAAATATGAAGAGTAATGTCCGATTGCTCGAAATGCTTGTGAACTATTGGGAATCGGAAGAAGATTGTTTCATTATAGATCAGATGCCCATACGCATCGAAGTGGAATATATATATTTTATTACTGGACTCTCCCGGAGGGGGGAGCCAGTAGACTTGCACGGTAAGCCTTTGGGAGGGCTAATCGTGGAAGATTACGTCCACGTGTACTGCGTAGAGGGTTCCAAGAAAGTTGGAACTCAAATTTCTATCAAAGATCTAAGAGACTTGCACATGAAAATCCTCCTTTTTACCATTGGGAGAGTAGCAGGATCAGCTTCTCTACACCAGGCATCCAGGACGCAAATGAGTATAGCAGTGGAATGCTTAACTCATGTATATGATTGGTGCACAGCTCTACTGATGAACATGAAGCAACAATTGACTTCTATCCGAAAAACAAAGACAAAACATTTTGGATATGGTACAATTTTGATGACATTCTTCTTCGAGAAGGTTCCAGCGCTGAGACCCAGAGTGATCTCTACCATCAGCAGCCCGAGAGACCCAAGAATTGCCCGCTGGGCAGACATGATGAAGAGATTGGGGGGAAGTGAAGTTCCCCGGACCACTTGGGATGATGAGTTCTTCCAATGGTGGAGAGAACAAATCATCGTTGTGGATGACTATCCCTATGTCGGGATGGACTTTCATGGCGATCCAGATCTTGTCCTTCCACCAGGTGCGGCATGGGGCACAGTCGGTAAGTTTGCAATTTTTTACTTATATAATTTTTTTGGATTTTTTCAATATGTATGAAAAAATATGAAAAACAAACATGTTTTTGATTGGATTCAAAATGACTTACAATTTTATAATGATCATGATACAGATATTGGACCAATGCGACCTGAGGGTTACCCGCGACATAAGCGTCGCAAGGGCGAAGCGGATACAGTAGATTCAGACAGAACCCTCCAGGCTGTACAGAGGAACTTGGAGGGGTTAACCTGCCAAGTACCTATGGCTGTAGTGGAAGATCTGCCTGAAGCCATCCAGAGATGGGTGGTAGGAGTGCCCCGAGACTGGGTACGGTTATTCCGCCGAGTTGCCACCGCGATCGTGTTCTATAGGAACACAACTTCTGGGCAGGGACCTCAGGAGTAGATAGATATGATGTATCAGATGACTGTATATTTTTTGAGACTGAACATGATCGGGCATAAGCCCAAATTTTGTATGACTTATGGATCCAAATTTTGTATAGCTTTTTGAACACTCTGATGATATATATACAACGATGTTTGATGTGATGTGACAAATGTATCAAAATGTATAATGTTTTTGATGATTAAATTTTATTGTATGGAATGATTAATGTGCCAATCAATTTCTTGATTAGCTAATGAGTCTGCCATCCAATTTTCAGCTCGAGGAATACGAATGAAAGTTAAAAATTGAAATGATCTTTGTAACAAGTGTACCCTCAAGAACAACCGGAGTAAAAATGAATCTCGAACCCGATAAGTATTGTTCAACTGCAACACCACCAGCTGAGAGTCCAAGAAAACCACCAACGAATCAACACCCAAAGATATTGCTTCCGAGAGTAGATAAACAACTACAGTGTATTCTGCTATGTTATTGGAAGCAGGACCAATGCAGACCCCTCTTGATACTAACAGCTGACCGGATGGATAATGAAGCACCCAAGCCACGGAAGCTAAGTTCCGGGTGTGTCTACTAGCACCATCAGCGAAACCAAAATGACTCATGACATCCAACACAACCTTCCAAAGAAGATCAAAAACATCACCAACCCATCAAAGATCGAAAAACAACTAGATATGTGCAAAACACAACTACTATATACAAAAGCAACATGCCAGGCCGAAGCCTAGGCATAATACTTTTTCAAATAGAGCCCATTTCTGGGCTCTGACAACTCGTTCCCTTCAAAATCAACCAAGGTATATGCTCCTTTCTTAAGGACTTTTTTAACGATAAAGGGGCCATACCACATAGACTTAAACTTTCCTGCCCCCAGGGCATCTTTTTCTTGGGCATAGACCAAAACAAGGTCACCTTCCAAAAAAACCCTAGGTTTGACCGCCTTATCGTACTGAACTTTAACTTAGTTTTTATGTGCTTCATTCATCGTGGCGGCATCCCGACGCTGCTCATCAAGATGTTCCAGATGAAGGAGACGTTCTTCAAGACTAGAAGTGTCAGGAAGAAGTTCAACAACTAACTTAAGAGAAGGAATCTCACATTCAATGGGAAATACAGATTCCAACCCGTGCACTAGCTGAAACGGAGTAAAGCCAGTTGCAGTTTTCATTGACGTCCTGTATGCCCAAAGTGCAGGGTATAGCATAATATGCCAGTTGGATCTAGCTTTATTAATTGTCCTTTGAAGAATTGTATTCAAGGATTTATTCACGGCTTCCACTTGCCCATTGGCTTGAGGATAATACGGAGATGAATGCTCCTGCCGGAAACCTAATTTTAGAGCCAACTCAGCCATCATGCTATTCTGAAAATGACTGCCATGATCAATGACAATCTCTCTAGGAATACCAAAATGAGCAATAACCTGGTTGAAAAGAAAAAGAGCTGCAGTCTCACCATCATTCCCAAAAGTAGGCATAGCCTCGACCCACTTCGTAAAGTAGTCTACTACTACAATAATGTACTTGTGACCTTTAGCCGAAGGCGGGTTACAAGTAGTATAATCAATACCCCACTTTGTAAAGGGACCGACAGTAACGACTGGAAAAAGCGGAGCTGGATGAGCGCGCATTTTTTGAGTATAGACCTGACACGGATGACACTTTTTGACCGATTCAATACAATCTTTGAAAATCGAGGGCCAAAAGTATCCAGCACGCAAAATCTTTTGGGCTGTAGCAAGCCCAGATAAATGACCCCCACAAGCTCCACTGTGAGAATCATTGAGCATAGCCTCGGCTTCTTCGAAAGTTAAGCAGCGTCTTAGGATTGAATCAACCCCTCGACGGTACAAAGCATCACCAATAATCAGATAATTCTTGGCTAAGTGACGCAGCTTACAGCGCTCATCTTTCGAAAAAGAAGAGGGAAACTTCGCAGTCTGGAGATACACAATGATATCCCCATACCAAGGATCTTGTGGAGAGATTAGAAACAAGTGTTCGTCCGGAAAGGACTCATCATAGATCATCTCCTCTCCACAAGGCAACTCGGAGATCAATTCCGCAAAGACTAATGATTTCTTGGACTTTGCGGACATAAACTCAAGATCAAATTCTGCCAAATCACAATCCATCTATTATATTTGCCCCCAATCATAGCCTGCGAAGGACAAAGCTAACTATGGATTGATTCAACCCCTTGCAAAAACATAAGTTTTTAAATGCAGAATAATGTAATGCAGTGTTGTACAACTTGAACATTTGTATAAGCATATTTCTATCGGGTGTACGAGTTGAGGTCCTACAATCTCGTGAATAGTATAGCATGCTCTGCAGAAGCATCTCATGCTTCTCTTTGAACCAGAACCATACCAATAGTAGATTCTGCTGTTGCAAGATACAAAAGGAAATCCCTGCTATAATCAGGTGGACTCAATAAAGGAGCAGAGGTCAATGCTTTTTTCAAAGCATCGAATGAGCGTTGAGCAAAATCATCCCAAAGAAATGGAACTCCCTTCTTCAACAATCTCATAAATCCCTTAGTAACTTCAACATAATTTACGATAAATCTCTGAAGAAATTTAGACTTTCCTTGTAGACTTTGAAGTTGACAAATAGAGGACGAGGGAGGCAACCGAAGTATTGCCTCAAACTTGAAGGGATCTACCCTAATCCCTTCCCTAGACACAATGAATCCCAATAACCGATCGGATGTGGCAGCAAGTGTTTGGATTCAACTAATCTTATAAACGACCTTTGTTAAAATATTTGTGGAGGTGGCGGGGATGATCCATCCTCTTTAGAATGACGACTAAATCATCCAAATACACCTCGATAATATTTTTGACGTCATGGAAGGCATATGACATGGCTCGCTAAAAAGTAACCCCAACATTTTTAAGACCAAAAGGCATTTTCTTGTAAGAAAAATTACCCCAAGGACAAATAAAGGCAGTCTTGTGCTGATCTTCAGGATGGATAGTAATCTGATTATATCCGGAGAAATTGTCCATGAAGGAGAAAATCTCATTACCGGCACACTCATCAATAATCTGATCTATAAATGATGTGGGGTAATTATCTTTGGGACATGGTTTATTAAGGTCTCTGAAATCAATGCAAACTTGAATTGTTCCTTGTTTTTTTATCTACGGGAACAGGGTTTGAAACCCATTCAGTCAAAGGAACAGGGAAAATGAATCCCGCCTTAAGCAGCTTCTCCACCTCAGCTTTGATAGCTACTGCCTTCCTAGGATTGACCGGACGAAAATTTTGCCTCACAGGCTTAGCGTTTTCGTAAGTCTTGATCTCATGCTGGACAATAGATGGATCTATACCAGGAATTTCCTCATAAGGCCAAGCGAATACATCCCTATACTCTTTAAAGAGCTCGGTGTAAATTTGAATCTCTTCAGGGGAACATTCAGCTCCGAGGAATACATTCTCAATGATATTGGGATCCCTGGAAATGTTCACCGGGATAGTTGGAGAAATCACGGCCATGTTCCCTTCAGCATAAACCTATGTTGGTGCTAAAGGGTTCAGGACTGGGCGAACAGGACCAGGAGACGGAGGACTCGGAAAACTTGATTCAATTTCGCTTAAATCAGGTAAAAAGTAAGACCGATGATGCAAATCATCCCACAATATATCTATACCAGTCATAGCTTCCAAGATGGCCTCTTCAGATGGAAGAGTGGTATCAAGGCAATCCTGGGCAGAAGAAGAACTAAGCATCCAAGCCGGAGCCACATCTCCATCCAACTCATCCGGAGAAAGAGGAGCTGGAATGGACTCTGCAGAGTCAACAATAGACTGACAAGCAATCTTAGCTGCAGACATTGGAAATGCCATTCCACCCACTTGACCTTCCGCTAATGTGGTGGTAGGGGAAGGTAAGGTCCAAGGGTCCGAAAAATAATGAGTTCTAAAGAACTCTCTTCGAAGAGGAGCCTTGGAGGATGAAATTTCATTTATATGAACCGTAGGAGGAGGAATATCGAAAGTACCCATCAAGGAAGAATACATTCCAACCCCTACATTCTCAACAGGCACTTTAGTATTATCCAACTTTGGAACAGTTGAGTCAATAGACGCATTCGGGTCTACAGGAGGACAGTCCAGTTGGTCCACTGTAACAATCCTCCCTTCGTGAGGGAAACAAATAATCTGAAATAATGAGGATGCAATGGAATCCATCTCATAAATCTAGTTTCTCCCCAACAGAAGGTTGTAGTCCAAGCTTGCATCAACTACCTCAACCTCTATATTCACAGTTTTGCCCCCAACACAGATAGGCAAAGCTGGGACAATACCATGTGGTCTGTGAAAATGACCATCAAACGCAGTCAAAAGAGTGGTAGATGGAACAGCTTTGGGAGATCCAATCGTCTTCCAACATGTGAGAGACATCACGCATGTGGAAGCACCCTCATCAACAACCGTCCGAAAGATGTTGCACTTCCGGTACGATGATTTAATATGAAAAGAAATATGATGGGGGAGTCTCTTTTTTAAATTAGACATATCAAATGTAATCATAAGAGAATTTTTGGATCAATAGCCCCAATGGCAGTGAGCAGTGCACTGCGCTGAGCCGGACAAGACTGGAGCACCTCTAAAGCCGACATGGCAGAAGGACTCTGCGCCAGATCTTCCACAATAGAGTAGTTTTGGGCAGCCCTAGTGTTTGGATTAATCGTCGTGCGCTTAGTAGATGATTTGGGCATCCGAGGTATAGGCTCAACAGTAGGCCTTGTAATGTGAAGCGGCTCAGTAGCATCGGGAGCACCCTTAGCTTTCGAAGAATCTTCTTCGCCATAATCACGGGATCTCGTAGCAACACCCACGTGAGAACTCATCATGAATATGTTTGATGGAATTTCCCCTTCCTGGGTGCCCCCAGAGGAAGCCCCAGGATTTTGATTCGTGCCAACAACTAGCTGTTGCCCTTGGGGAAAAGGGTTTGTCAACATAGTCTGGGAACTGGAAGAACCCTGCTGAGCTAACAAGCGCTGCGCATCCTAAATTTTAGGGCAAAGCGGCGTGAGATGGTCTCCAGCACACAGCTTGCATGGAAACTTCACTTTCTTTTTATCCTTTGGACCCTCACCAACATGCTCGTTGGTTTTACTCGCATTACCCTTCCCATTCTTGCCCTTTTTCTTATTATTCTGTCCCTTCTTCTTCCCTTCGAATTGTTGATTTCCTTTGGGATCAGAAGTTTGGACAGCATTTACCGACAAAGATTGGGAAGGCGATGACTCAGCAGGCACAGCCTGACCAGAAGGAGAAGATTGTATAGACAACTGCTGCAATTGAGTAAGCAGGCTGGCTGCACCACTATTGATCGACCCAATAAGTCCATCACCATGAGGACCAGGCTTAGTTTTGGATAAATCTAATTTGGAGCGAGGAGCATTGGGCAAATATTTATGAAGGACCCCAGACTGAGAATATATCAATTCAAGCTATTGGGCCCTAAAAATGGCATGTTCCTCAGAAAATACCCCAGACAAGGATACATCTTTAGAAATGTCTGACTGCAGAGATTTCAGAAACCATTCCAAAAGGAATTCTCGTGGAATATGAGCTTTAATAAGCCTCTTCCTTCTCTGCCATTCCTGAATATGGTCAGAAATGTGGGTTGCGTCGTCCTGTTTAAAATTAGCTAGGAGTTCAGTCCCGGTGTCATAACGGACTGGCAACTGGAAATTATTTAGAAATGTAACAGCCAGATCTCCAAATGTAGCAAAACTGCCCCCAGTTAGCTCAATATACCATTTGGCAGCGTTTCCAGTTAGGGTGCGTTGAAACAATCTCAACCTAATCGAATCATCGATCAGGGAGTTAGAAGAACACCATAAATGGAAGGTGGTGATGTGATCAGCCGAATCCTCTCCATTCTTGCCTTCAAACTTTGGAATGTCTGAAGGAAGTTTGGCGGGAACCGGAGGCCACCCCGGACTGTATCGGATCAGATCATTCGTCAATTTCGACAGATCTGGCAAGTTTAACATTGCCAGAAAAGGTAAACGAGGCAGAGCCTGAGGATTCCATCCTTGATGGGATGAATTCCCAACATTCTGAAAAGAATACCCTGGATTTGATAACGCACCAGGTTTCCAGAAAGAACTCGTAGAAAAAGGAGAAGAACCTCCTCCCAACGCAGACTTACCAAAGACCGGACTAGTTCCCCCCACTAAAGTATGAAATGAAGAGGAAAGCCCCTGATAGGGGTTCCAGGCATTAGAAAGAGGGGAAAAGGTTTGATAAGCACTCGACAAAGGGAAAGAAGCATTCCCTTGGTGACCAGCGTAAAACTGATTCCCTGCCCCCGCTGTAGTGAATACAGGGTTCCAACCTGTAAAAGTAGTCGAATTCTGACCTCCAAACCAAGGGTTGAAACTCTGGGTCTGAGAAGTAAATGGAAAGGACCCTAAAGAAGGATTCGAACTAGGAATGTGCCCAGTTCCAAAGGGGAACCCTTGAAAAGAAGTTGATCCACTAGCCATGGAAGACATGGGTGTAGATGCAGTTGTAGCAGCGAAAAAGGAAAAAGGAGGAATCCCACTAGTGGGCATTCCAAAACAAAAGGGACCAGAATGAGAAGCATGTGCTTGGGTAAAACCAGAGCCAAACATAGTAGTACTAGAAGCAATCGAAGATATAGCAATAGTGCCTCCTCCTTCAACAGAAGCAGGAGTTTGAATGCCTGCAGCACTCACAGCGGAAGTCGCGTTCCCAGTCGTGGCCATCGAAAGGTATGAATAATACAGAGGATCTTCCGGTCTCTCCGACTCAGGTCCGATGTATTCAACAACGAATGGATAATCAGGAGGAAGAGGAGATGGAAGTGACACAGAGGGTTCAGGTACTTCCTCTATTTGAACTTCTTCTTCCTGCGGAAATAAAACTCGCGAGGTGAGCGGAGCGCTCCTCTCGGAACCAACACCGGAACCAATTCCAAAACCTTTAGACCCTTGTGGAGGATCTCTCTCCACTGCGTCAGACGCCACAAGGTGATACTCACCTGCTAAACTACTCCTATGCCTTCTTGAAGAAGGCTCTGAACTCTCGGGAGATAACCCCCGGATTCTCCTCGATCGACGAGGTGCTTAATCAGCCACTTTAACAAATTTTAATTAGACTAAAAAAGTATAAAGCTAGGCAAGCTAGGAGTAAAGAGCACTCACTACAAAAATAAATCCCTGAGATACAATCAAGCAAACAGCCTTCAGGTATTTCCACTCCGGGTGATTAGGACCGGACACCAAAATACAAGAAAGCGAAATATAGGACCTCCCGAAAGTAGTCTGGGATAATTACAGCCCAGGCCTACTAGCGAAGGTAACAGAAACAGTTACACCGACCTCCTAACAACAGCCTTTGCCAGCACAAGTACCCAAGTTTCGCAAGGGCACCCCCCAGAAGTACTGTTGGAAGTGATACGACGTCTGCCTCAGGTACCACGGCTATTCCCCCCTGCAGTCACCTATGTGGAACCTAGGAGTGGCAACTATGGGCACCAATCCGTGTCAGAAGCTGGGCGGAACGGTCTTGAGGTCAGATTCAGCAAATAAGAGAGGGGGTATCTCTCTTCTCAGCCTTCACTTCCCCTCGCGCTTGACTCTCTGGAGGAGAGCTTTCCCGGTCCACCTAACGGAGTTGGATTTCGCTCAATTAATCAACTTCTATGTTTTGTTTGAGCGGCCTTGGAGAGTTAACTCTCCACTCACCTAATCCAAGGCCCTACAACCTAGCTATTTGGTGTATGACACGTAATAAAAACTTGCTAGTTGCTTTTAAATTATAGCGCTTATTTTAATCGGCTGTTATGTTAAGTCAAAGGGATACGGGAATGAAACTTGTGGTGTTTTGACGCAGAAAAGAAATTAATAAAAACCAAACTACATGCAAATGCAGTAATTGTCTTTCGATGAAAAGCAACTTCTACACAGGTTCTACGAGACTAAAAATTTTATTTTTCTTTCCAGATAACAAACTTCACACTCACAAAAACTATGAAAATGACTAAATGCTTAAGTGCACCTGATGCAAATCACTAAGAGCATGCAAATTATAAGATGCAAAATCTACTAAAGCAGAGAGAAATTTCCCAAAGATCCTTCAGTTTTATCTCTTTTTGGTTGTCCAGAAAGCTAGTTCCCAAAATCAGAAACTCTTAGTATAAAGACACCAAAATCGCTTGAAACAAGAGGAAGAAACCAATAACAATTCCTTTCCGAAATCAAGTCAAAAACCAAAGGGAAGAAATCTCAACAAAGCTTCAAAAGATATAACGAAACGAAAACAAAAATGCAAAACAAAAGCAAATGCCAAAACAAAATGTTTTTTGAACTTTTGAATTTTATAAAAAGGAAGAGCTCGAAGAGACCAAGAAGACTATCAAATCCCAAGCCAAACAACTCTGAATCTCAAGCAAAAACTTCAAAAATGCTCCAAGTCTTATAGGGCTACTTAGTAGCAGGATTTATATGAGCAAAAGAAGACAAGAAACTCAGTAACTCAGCCTAGAAGAATAGTACAACCTTGCAGCAAACAAAAACTTCAAAGAACCAAGAAAGACTCTTCAAAAATTGCAACAAGACCTAGTCAACTGAACTCAAGAAAACCAACCAAGAAATGGGCAAAAATCGAAGTGCAAAGCAAGACACAAAGGTAGGAAAGAGTAAATGAGCAGAGGCTCTCTGTCCTGATGAAGCAGAACAACCAAGAATCTCCAGGAAGAGATCTTGGTACTCGAACCAGAAATGCAAGCACAAGAAAAAAAATTTGCCAAATAAGCTAGTTTTCAACCAAACAAGAGAGAGAAAAGACCCAAGACCACTTTCAACACAATCCAGGGGATATAAAGACACTGCAGGAACAGGTCTCCACAGGCAGACAAGACTAAAAATCCAAGAAACCTAAAATTTCAAAATTGACCCAGAAATATGCGACTTGACAGTTTTGAAACAAGCATGCATACGCGACTGTGTTAAAGGAAACCCACGTATACGCGACTCCCTTTAACAAAAACTGCATGTATACACATCTGTGTGCAGACAAAACTGCGTATGAAAAGGTAAATAATGAAAATTAAAAAAGATCAAGCATGTATAAAGAACCAGGTCTTCAATCTTAACTGAGAACAAGTTAACTGGACTAAAAATAAAAGTTAAAACTGTTGGAATCCTTTCAAACAGCTGAAACCACCCAACAGGGAATCACAAGAATGTGGTCCCCAGCAGAGTCGCCAGTTTTGTTTCAGGGAAAAACACCCTAGAGGTTTGTTGGGTCAAAACCTCCACAGATCAGGACATGCTATTCAGAAGGACTCTCACACAACCACACTTGAATGCTAAAAACTAGATAACAACGATAGTAGAACTCACTCGTAGTCCTATGTTCGATGTAGATCCTGCGGGGTCCAAACCCCCAGCAACCCTTCTTCCTCCTTCAACCTGGAAAACAAGAAAGAATGTGCACGGAAACCTAGTTGTACAACATATACTTCTCCTAAACGTTAGTGCAATCCATGTGAAACATTATATAAACCATAATAAATGCTTAAATGATAATCTTTTCACACATATAAGTAAACATTAACACATAAGTTCAGGAACAAGATGGTTCTTCATTATTACGAACAGCATGTACAGTCGTAAAAAGTGGAGAGATCCCCTGAATCCTTCCACGATCTTCGAACAGATCGTCATCCGGATCCGTCCCGCCCTTGCCTCGCTAAGATACTTTCAAGACTTGTGCACTCGAGATGGCATATAAATGGATGAAAATCTCCAGGAAACAAGGGTTTCCTGTATAAATCTGGGAAAGTGCAGGAGGCACGGGAATTCAGACTTGAATTGGGATTCCAACAGAGTATAATGTCTATAAAATTTCTCCCTCCCTTAGGCCATGCACATGAGGGGCTTTTATACTCCCTCAAAGTAGTTTCAATCAGTTGGAAACAGTTGGCCACGTGCTGGGGTGGTTGAACTACTAGAGTAACCATCAACCCAGCCCGAAAATAGGGAATTTTTATATATTTTTTAATGATTTTAATGGCATACGTGGAAAAGTACATGTGGACTCGCGTATACACGCGGAAAATTCTGGGCATACCCGCGTATGGGAATTTTAACACTGTTTTTTAATGAATTTTGTTCAAGTTTGTGGGAATGGGTGCCCAAAGCCATAAAGACAATCATGAATCACCTGAGGGTGAAAAATGATGCTATAACACTTACCTAATGGGAAGACACTTCAAGGTAAAAACTGATCATGATAGTCTTAAACACTTTTTGGAGCAAATACTATCTTCAGAAGAGAAGCAAAGATGAGTCACAAAGATGTTGGGTTATGACTTTGAAATAATCTACAAAAAAGGGAAGCTAAATTTTTTTGTAGATGCACTCTCAAGAAAGAATGAAGAGGTGGAAGCATTTCTTTGTGCCATTTCTATTATCCAACCAGATTGGATAACTGAAGTAATGGATGAATGGAAGAAGGATGAAGAAGTGTGGACACTCATTCAAAAGTTGCAGCAAGATCCTAGTACATATGATACATTTATTTGGAAAAATGATTCCTTATGGTACAACGATCACTTATATCTTTGTAAGAATTCCCAACTAAAACAAAATATTTTTTTGGAATTGCACACTTCTCCTTTAGGAGGACACTGAGGATTTTTAAAAACTTACCACAGGGTGAAGAAAGAAATTTTTTAGGATGGGCTTAAATCTGATATTCAAAAGTTTGTGGCGAAATGTTTGGTTTTCCAGCAAAATAAAGTTGAGTCAAGTAAGACCCCGGGTCTTCTACAACCTTTATCCATTCCAAGTCAACGTTGGGAGGATATTTCAATGGATTTTATCACAGATTTACCTAAGTTCGAAGGAAAGAGTGTCATCATGGTGGTAGTTGATAGACTTACCAAGTATGCACACTTTTGTGCATTATATCATCCATTTAAAGATAGTACAGTTGCTACTACATTTATGGACACAATTCAAAAGCTACATGGAAACCCAAAGGTTATTGTGAGTGACACAGATCCCATTTTTATTGGAAATTTTTGGACGGAGTTATTTTCTTGTTTGGGTACTCAATTAGCTCATAGCTCATATTATCATCCTCAATCTAATGGTCAAACTGATATAGTGAATAAATTTTTGTAAGGATATCTTCGTTGTTTTGTATCTGATAAACAAACACAATGGTTCAAGTGGTTACCTCTTGCTGAATGGTGGTATAACACTTCCTTCCATACTGAAGCAAAAATGACCACATTCATGGCACTTTATGGAAATCATCCACCGTCCATCACATCATATTTAAGAGAAAATTCTAAGGTTCAAGCAGTGGAAGATCACATCGAGCATCAACAAGAATTTCTCCAACTCTTAAAGGATAACCTAAATTTGGCAGAAAATCAAATGAAACAACAGGCAGATCAACATCGCAGCGAGATAATTTTTGATATAGGAGACTGGGTATTTTTACGGCTACAACCATACAAACAAATTTTCCTCAAGCAAGCTAAGAAAGATAATAAATTATTACCAAAGTACTATGGTCCTTGCAAGGTGTTGCAAAATATTGGTACTATGGCATACAAATTGGAGCTTCCCGCTTCTTCGCGAGTGCATCCAGTTTTCCATGTTTCATGCTTAAACAAGGTTATAGGTGAAAATCTTCCAGTTCAAACAATATTGCCAGAACTTGATGAGGAAGGAAATATCATATTGGAACCTGAAGTGGTCACGGAAACAAGAACTCAAAAACTACGAAATCGATCAATTTCAGAGTATTTAATCAAGTGGAAGAACTTACCCACTGAAGATTCTACCTGGGAGGATGATAATTTTATACAGAAGCACCCAGAGCTACTCAAGCGTTTAGGAAAACACTTTTTTGAAGGAGAGGGGCATGTTAAGTCCCTATATTAATAGTGTAGTCCCTATATTAATAGTGTAGTCCCTTATTATTTTAGTTTAGCCCACCTTATTGTTATTTTTGTACCCCTGTAACCTCCATATTGTTATTATTGTGCCTTTACATTATTATTGTTAGGTCGGCTAGGATTACATTGTGGCCCCATGGACTCCTATATATAGAAAGGAGGTTTTTTCATTTGGATCATCCAAGAATTGTTCATTGATGTAATGTATTGGAGGTTTCCCCCTCGAAGTGGCCGATTTATAAGGCCTTGATCTCTCTTTTCTTCTATTTTTGGAGCTAGTTTCACAACGGAATCAATAGGAATTAAAAGTTGTTTAGTTTTATTGTTCCTATCTTTTATTTCCTTTAGAACGGACTTGTCAATTTCTGTGTCAAACAGATGTTTATGAAAGCCATTTTCAATATGATAAATTCTGCATTAAATGGTTAAATATCTCACATATGCAGTAGTTGAATTTATCTTGCTTCTTGTCATTTTCTTGCCAAGGACTAAAGGCATAAATGATTTCTCCGAAGGCATCTTAAGAGGTTAAACACTTCACATTTGAGTGTGGCTGACAAGTCAATTATACATTTAGTTGAGTTTAGTTAGATCTTACATGTTTTTACCTTCAAGACCCTCACTTAATTGCAAACAATAATCTTCCTAAAAATCACTCTAAAAGGAATTGATCTAAATATTTTTTAAGAATTGATGGTTGAATGATTAAATGTAATGCAATTTCTGAGTTATCCATTTGCAGAGTTTTCCTAGTTCTTTTTTTCAAACAAGTGTATTTAGTTACTTAAACATTACTTCCAGAAGATCACTCTTTACAAATTGAATAATTGGAGTAACTAAACACATCTTAGATAGTTTCATTTGCATTCCTTATTTTCTACTCTAGGACCTTAAAAGACTAAAGTACAAACAGTTGCTAAACTCCATTTCAATAGGGTCATGCCTAGCAATTGAATGTTGAGATAACTGAAGGTACAATAGTTGATTCATTTTATTTTTTCATTTAAGTTAGGCATTGTAATTCTCAATATTAGTTTTAGAAATATATCCATGGATTATGACTAATAAACAGAGTAGATAGATGCTTTGATTACCAAAATAGGTCTTAACTAGCCCTTAGCTTTTGGTTTTCTTTTATGAAAAATAGAATAGTTTTAGTACACTTGATTTTCTTCCTTCTAAAATTAATTTAGATTCACTTAAGTCTTTTCATAGTTTTAGATTAACCATCCTTAGATCTCAAAGAACAAAACCCCCTTAAAAACAACATAAAAAACAAAACAACAAAGTAAGGAATAGGCTACTTAAGCACATATGGTGCACCACACTTCATCATCTTACTAGCCCTGGTTGATAATTAATGAAAGAAATTTAGGACACTAAATTGACTAAACAGGTTTCATGAGCAAGATTTTATTATAAGTTAAATAGACTTCTTCTTGATGTCTATCTAGGTTTTGTCTTCTTGGTAAAAATATAGTTTAGTGTCATATGAGGGATCTAGTGCTCCAAGACCTTGTCATAATATCAGTGAAAGAATAAAGCTTATGACAACCTTCATATACGATGAAAGATCAGCTACCAAAGAAGTTTCATGTTGGCCTACAAACCATAGAATGGTTGGCCCAAATTTCATGAATCTGTTCCTCTATATATACACCCGTTTTGCATACATTTGTAAAAAGCAACTTCGGATAGATCTAGGCTGAAATGAGAAATTCAGAAAGCATCTAATGAAGACGTAAGTTTGAAAGAATAGATATACTTGATGACATCCCAATGTAATGACGAAATGTTTCGGTGGTCTCAGCTATAATAAAACGCGCAGACTCTCTCCGAATGAAGTGAAAATATGCTAAAGATAGATTGCAGATGGCTCTGATTTAATATGCAGATTAAATAGCAACAACTAGTGTGGACCTCTCTGACACAAAAAAAGGAATTGAGGACCTCTCTGACATAGCAAAAGGAAGTTCGGATATCTTTGAAGTGACACAACAAAGTGCAAAAAAATCAACTGAAATGTAAAGTGATCAACTGAAGTGTAGTGCGGTCAATGCAGTCAGCTAAAGTGTGATGCGGTCAATGCAGTCACCTAAAGTGTAATGCGGTCACTACTAAAGTATAATACAGTCACCTTTGAAATTTAATATCTCTAAAGTGCTATGCATATTATAATAAGAAGCATAATATGAATAACTGAAGTCTAATGTGGTGTATATCTGCATAAAGATCAAGTAGATGAAAAGAAGGTAAATCAAAGATTTACCTTCCTATTTTCAGCAATCAAAAGAAAGTGATATACATATAGGGGCAGTAGAAGCAATGCCTTGATAAGCCTAAATACTAAACCAAGGTAAATATAAGTAGAGACTGAATTCTTTAAATGTTGAAGCATATTAGTGTAAGACAACGTAAATATAAAGGATCGGCATTGGTAGCAGTCAAAGAAGCAATGGTGACATCTTGGAAGAATTTATAGGTCAAGATTCTAAGTCTTGGTCATGGTACTTGTCATTTGAAGATCTATAAGAAGATTCATTTGCGGGTTTTCCTCTCTAAGAGGGAGAGGTTTTGCCCTAGCTCTAGGAGCCTAAGTTTGTGTCTTGTTTATTTGATAATTGACTTGATGAAAGACTAAACAAGATAACAAAGAGAAGACTTAAGTAACTCAAGTAAGCTCACAAGTAATTATCAAGAAGATAATTTGTATTAATCTCCAGCCCTCCAAATTCTCAACAGAAGGTTCCTCAGCCACTATTGGTAGTAGTCGAAGGATCTAGGCAAAATTATCCATCACTTTATTCCTTTATCATGCAAGCGCTTTCTCGATAAAAAACTTTATAGGATCTCCTACTATGTCATTTCTCTTTTCTGCCTCCATGGGAGGCCACTTGGGTTTGCAATAGTAATCATTCATAGGTGAAACTAGCTCGAGACCCAAATCTTTCTACCCTAAGCTTGTTAGGGACATATGCTGAGAAGCAACAAGGAGTAGATTGTTCTAATACCACTAATGTGGGTTGTATAAGAAATAAAAGGAAATGCAGGAAAGTAAATGGAATACATATAGAGAAATATAGTAGAGATTACAATAATATGGTGGAAGCCCAACTTTTATTAATAATGAAATAAAAAACTATTGTAGAAGAAAAAATGGCTAGAATGGTTGTAGCTATCTCTAAACAGAGAGATATGGTGGTTACATGCATTTGAAAAATATATTACAAGAAGCTAATAGAATTCCTTTTATCATAAGGAAAATAACACTAGAGGTCAAAAATCATAACCCTAAAATATGAAACACCAAAATGTTTGTAGCCTTGATGGAATTTGTTGGTATGTCAACTTCTAGGCGCCATAATGTTTGCATATGATCTATGTTTGGTAGGCTCAGTGGCCCATTGGAAAGGTATAGCCAATAGGTATACTTCTTACAAGGTAATAAGACATAGCATACAACCAACTCCTAAGCCCTTGTCATGTTAAAAAACATTGATTGGGGCCTCAAAACAACCTCAAAAATTTGAGACCCAAAAATCATAGAAAACAATGCCAAGAAGATAGAGAACCATTGACATAGTGGAAGAGGTGGGTGGCAACTAATATCCATATAGATAAAAGGAGATTTTTTTAGACGTATTTACTAAACCAATTCCAAGAGACCCCTTTGAATATCGCTGACAAAGGTTGGTAGTGATCTCTCTCTCATCCCATTAGTATTACATAGTTAGCATATGAATACTTTAGAAATTGAGCTATAGGAGAAGCATAATGAACTGGTAGGGTTCTAAAATTTTATAATTCTTCACATAGTGTACCATTCACCTCGGGGAATCTCATAGAAAATTCCATTGTATTTTTGAGAAATCAAATTCCTCATGTTCGCACCAGAATAAGTGTGTTTCCAGCGGGATCTTACAATCTACAGATATCAAACATAAAAGTGAAATTTTTTGAACAAGGGGACAATTTTCTACCCCCTTTCCATTAACATCAAAATGGGAGGAGAAAAAATTAAATACATCAACAAAAGAGAAGGAAAATTTAAACAATAGATAAGGGAAGTATATCCCAAGACCGTCAATGACTAGAAGATGTCTAGTGTTGTTGCCATCAATGAAAAAGGGGGATATTGTTGATAATGTTTGGTGCAATTGATGCCAACTATGCTCAAGGGGATTCAAACCAAGGTCAAACGGTAGAATGAAAATATGAGAAGGTCGATCAAGGAGTTCAAATGCAGAATAGGAAAGCCAAATAAGATCAATTTGTGAAGGAGAAAAATGGGGTAAAATCCAAAAATATAGATATAATAATGAATTTCCGGTGGAACCTTTCAGAAATTAAGTTTCCCATCATCAAGTGAAATATTACTAGCTTTTCATAAGAATATGGCCAACCATATTGGGCTTTTCAGGTCCCAAAGACATCAAATCAAGCAAAAAAGATACAATCTTAGAAAGGGTCACACACCAAAGAATGAGAAGGCTGAGAAGGAAATCCCAAAATCATCACCCCTAGTCAAAGAGGTTCAATTGACTAGTACTCATTGGTTGAGAGCCCATCAAACCTAAATTTCATTGGCATTTTTTAAAGGAATATTGACTCTCAAACATCCTGAGATTTAGATGAAGTGGTAGGGAATATGGCATGGTTGATGTGGATTCTAAGTGGTAAGACACATGGAAGAAAGGTGGTAAATTGATGACATGGAAACATTTGAGTGTGGCATGTTCTAGGCATGTTTGGTGTTTATGGTCAACCAAATGAACAGTTGGTGGGCAACACATGGCATGCACAGATTAGCACTTGGACACATGGAAAATATTGATTGGCTATAGTGGATGATCTGGCAAGTTCAGTGGAAGGTGACATGGAAGATGATGTGGAAAACTAGGTCCCGTATCAGGACATTGGGTCATCATAGCATCGAAGTGTTAAAGCAGAATGGGAGTGGAACGACCCAAATAACAAAGTATTGAAGTGACGAGACATTAGTCATTAGTTTTTTTTTTCTTGGTAGTTTAGACTAGTCCTAATCTTTCCATTTTTTAATCCTCCCATTCCACCCATGGGTTTCAAACCGGTGACCTTGCATACAGAGTGCCTTAACAGCGCACCCCATCACCTACTGATCTACACCACGTGGGCCGAGACATTAGTCATTAGTTACAACAAGGATTGTTTTCAATTTAAATTATATTTACTAGGTCTCAAAAATTCGAACTTGACATGCTCTCATAGCACATTTGGAAATCTTGATCTATGGATGCTTGATGTGTTATTGCCATTCTCTATGTTTAGGAAGGAAGGTCATTATCAAATGTAGCTGTTTATCAGGACAATGTATAAAAGTAAAGTTTCGACTCCTTAAGATTTCAACAAAGGCTTTGGATGTGAAAAATAGGGTTGTATAGTGTTAAAGTGCATCCAATATTGAGTAGGCCTAACATTCTGAGACATTAGTCCCATGTTTGTGAACATGGGAATATGAGAAGCATGAACATTTAAATAGTTGAATTGAATGGAGCTTTAAACCATTGAATATTGAAAAATTGATGAGCAATGGATGCAAACCAATTTAGTAAATAAGTCTCCAAGAGCGAGGTTGGACGGAATAGAGTTAAAACTATGATTAAGAACTTAGATGTAAAAGGAGCTAAGGAAATGAAAAAGGTAGAACATAAGGCTCACAATAAAGCATGAGAAAAAGGTAACACGTTGAACTGGTCAAGAAGACAGTGTAACCCAGTCAAGTTTTAATTCCATGGGTCAATACCATGGATCAATTCCCATGGTAAAGAAAATGGATAAAATATAAAAGTAGAGAAAAAAATTGGAATAGATGTAGATCCTGTGGAGACGAAAAGGAGGTATGGTCAAGACATTAGAAAATTGTGAAAAGTAGAGAGAGAGAGATGACTATGAGTAAAATATTTGAGAAGGAATATGAGAAATAGTAAGAAGATGAGGAAAAAAAATATAGTTGTTGAGTAACAATTGTAGTTCGTGCGAGTACAAAGGAGACGAAAGAAGATCAATGCAGAGAGCATACTAGTTAGAAATAGACATAATTCAACTGAAATGTCAAGATGGGATTGGTGTTTCCTACAAAAAGGTGCCTAAAAAATCTTGGGGATTGGCGTCTCTAGTGGCTTGAAGCCTACAAATTTGAGGGGGATAGGTGTCTACTACAAGTGGGTGCTTGCACATTCTGTAATTGTAGGTCATTGCCTACAATAATCATTTAAAGAAGAAATTATTTTTTTTTATTTTTTTCCCTTTGTGGGTTTCCACGTTAAATCTCTTATGTTCTATGTGTTCATTTTATTCTCCGCGGTTTATCCTTTTTTTCTTATTTTATAATTGAAAAAGAGATAATTATTGAAATGAAAGTTTTCGATAGTGTGAATTAAAAATAGTACTTATTCAACCCCCCCCCCCCCCCCCAAGTTCAACAATACCATCTCTTACATGTACCCACTCATCATTGTGAATGCATTTCCATGGAATTTTTGGAAGGTTTACCAAGAACCAGGAAGGTACATGAATACCTTTTGTGGTAATTGACGGGTTCTAATATGTGCATTCTCATGCCCTGTAAAAATACCATTAGTAGGAAAGAAGTTTTTTTCTTTTTTCGATGAGTCTAGGTGTGCTTTTGAATCCCAAGTATCATCATTTTAGATAAGAACACAAGTTTTCTCGATAAATTTTTGTTTGCAGGAAATATTCCCTAGGGCTAGGGTTGAAAGCCCCAATAAAGAATACATAAAATTAAATCAATAAAACTCAAACAATCATGCATAATACTTGAATTGACAAAGGTAGGAAAAGAATACATACCCATAAGTCTTGTGTTTGTTGAAAATTCCCCAGGTTCCAAACCCTAACTCCTCTTCCAAATCCAAACCCTAACTCCTCTTCCTAAAGTTTTGGACCTTAAACATAGAGAAGAAAACACCAATGAATCACAACGTTAAAAATACGGATGCATATAATTAAGTCGGATCATAAGAATAGTCTTTACAACTCCACATTCATAAATATAATCAATGCAAATTGGAATGAAACGTGAGTTTATTTAGTGAAATGATAGTAACAAAATGTGGTTAAGCTACAACTTGATCCTGACTACTGGCACCGATGGAACCTTCCTCTAGATCCTTCCTAACTGGGCCAATGAAAATCTCCTCTCCAACGGAAGAAATATGATGAAATATAATTGGGACTCGACATCTATGAATGGAAACAAGAGTTTCCTAGAGACACGAAAGTGTAAAGAGCATAAGATAACAAAAACCTAATTTGGCGGAGTTGGAGACCAATTATTAGGGTGATTTTTAGGCCAACCCATAGGGTGTTTATATAATACCAAAAACTAGTTAATTTTGTTAGGCCACAGGATACTGTAGGTGAGTTTCTGGTTTAACCCGTAAAACCAGCCTAAAATAAGGTATTTTATATATTTTTTCAATATTAAAATTTGTATGCAAGAAGAATTCAGAGGAACCACATACATAGACATTTTTACAATGGGTACAATCACATATAAAGTTTTAAAATTTAATTTTTAAGATAAGGAGAGGTCTGTAAGGGAAAAGGGATCTACCCAAGGCAATCAAGAGTATCTAACAAACATGAGTGGAAAAAGATGTTATAACAATTTTGGACTACATTGTGAGAGAATATGGACACATGGTTGAAGAGGTCTACAATGTTCCATCCACAATAGATGGGAAAATAAAAGTAGTCAATAGGACTTTGGTGAAATTTCTGAGGGATTGCAATCATAAGAATGTAAAGGCTTGGGATGAAAATTTGGTACTTATATAACACTCTTATAACAAAGTAATCCACACTTTTATTGGTAAGTCTCCATTTGAAACTTGTTTTAGATATTTTCCACCTTCACCTTTGGATATTACATATGGATAGTAAGGGGGAGTAAGGGAGGATTTTATAGGGATTCCTAAAGGGAAAATAAATTTTTGAGAAGATCAAGCATATACATCTACAATTACATAAGACATTGTAGAAGTCACAAGAAAAATTCAAGGTCATGTATGATCAATATCGAAAAGAGAATTCATTTTGAGAATATGATTACAGTTGAAAAAGGAGAGGCTTCATGGTCCTCAAAATAAAATCAAAGCTCTATGACATGGTATTTTTTACATACTGTAAAAGGTGGGGAATAAAACATCCAGAATTAGTATGCCCCCATACATGTGCATTTACTTATAATTAAATATGAAAATTTTGAAACTATGTTAGCCTTTCATATTAAATGAGTACGAGAAACATGCCCTACCTTTTTTTGAGTATTTGAAACTAGATGATCAAGAAGAGTTGAAAAAGGATACAATTTTGTAAAAAAGGTCCAAAACTACAAAATAGAGGTACCATTAACTTTTGCAAATTGGTTTAAAAGCACAAATTCCAAACAATGGAGAAGGTAGAGGAAACATTTCCTCACCTAGTCAGTAAAAAATTTTGGGGACCAAAAGAATCCCAAAATATGGAGGTATGATCTGGATTAGATCATTACATTATTTTTCATCCATAATTATACTTTCAAAGTGGGAAAAATGGGATTAAGCAACTCACGATACCATTTTATAGGCAGGTCACAATTTGGAAAATTGACGTTTAAAATATTTTTAAGGTAATTTGACGCATTTGATAAAAAAAAATGGGATCCAAAATATCTCTCTTGAAATAAACTCCCTAGTTCTCTTTTACAATAAAATTCCTTTCCAATGGCATAAGAACGACCTTAAACAGATTTTATATGCAAAATTTATGCCACCCGGAAGTTGACCTTCCTATTTTTTCCACCATGATTCGAGAGGATGCCATTTTAACCCCATCACTCATGGAAATGGGGCTATCCACATGACGATTGATGCAGGGGCATCAAAGATAAATTTTAATTATTCAATTATGTAATTAGGGGGATGATGATTTTTAATTATTTTATTAATTAATTTGCTTATTTTTAATAAAAATAGGAGAGAAAATATAAATTTGAGGATTATTGTAAATATTAATTAAATAATTAAGGATATGAGTGGAGTTGAATTAGGTAGATAATCTAGGGATTAGGAATTCCATAAACGAGACTTAGGTGAGTCCACAAAAAGATAAATCTAATTTAGATTTTAAGTTGAGATTTGTGTGGAGGAAATTATGGAGTGGAATAAATTCATATTTATGTATAAATATGTAGCTTGTGAGAGTGTGAAAGGACAAGTGAGGAAGTGAGGAAGTGAGGAATACAGAGAGAGTAAGAGAAATGGTTTGCAGGGCCGAGAGCCAAGAGGCCACCCATTGTAATATTTGGCCAAAGAGTTTTTATGTTTTTATATCAATATTTTATTTATGTGACTCTCTTTCCTTCATATGTATTTTTGAGCTGAAAATATTTGTGGTTTTAACGAAGAATTTTACTTTGAAGGTAGCACATGAGTTTTTATATGCTAGGATTTGTCTAACCCAATATCCTGACATCATTTGGTATTAGAGCGGGAAAGATGCATGTTCTACATTTTGTTTTGAATTTGCAAGTATATTTATATGCCATAGATTAGTATGGAAATTGCAGGGAGACGATTTTCGTTGTGGAGGGTGATACGTAGTTTTAAAGCACTGTAGTGGAGTGTGGCATTGGGTGGACGCAGACAAATACTCTCCGGAAAAAACATTGAGACACTGAAATCCTTGGACGGTGCAGTGAATCCCGTGGTGGAAAAGTCGTGACAAAAAAATGTCAGCAACACTACTGCCATAACGTGACTCTATGGGATTGTGATGAAACCGAAATATACAATGCTACAAAGTTAATCAGAGGGGGCACAGTCAATACGTTCATGTTTCTAGGTAACCGCATATTAAATTCGACCTTCCTGTAAAGAAAATTCGATGGTGGTGTTTGTGTTTTAGCCTGCGTTAACATTACTGGATAGTGGTGCAGTCATCTGCATTGAGGATTTGTGTTAATATTGCTAGCAGAGTGGCATAATCATTGCGTGAAGAATTGTTGGTGCGATGAGAGTGAGTGATCGAGGCCGTGGAATATGGTAATGACCTAGGGTATGATTTAAGTAGTATGCATTCGGATTGGCGCTTGCAACAATAGTAATTTGTATTGCTTGAATTACAAACAAGGAATGGAATTAAGGACGGATTAAAGAGATAGCATATTCGTTAATGAAACGACCAACAATTAACAGAGCCATCGGGAAGGAAGATAAAAACATTTAATGTAGTATTAACACCTGCAAGGACGTGTTTCCAGCATCCAGTGGATGACCGTGATGCAGAGCAACCTTGTGATGAATCTATTCTAGATCTACAACGACACAGTTCGGCCACGTTGAATTTGATCCATGTGCAGTCACATCATTTTGGTTAGCAAGGGTTGTGTGTTGAATTGTGTAAACATTCATGAAGGTCGATTAATGCATTGATTTGTATGAGTCGTGGTTCAATGTGCAAGTCGACGCTGAGTAATGGTATAGAGATTGGTGTCGGTTCCAATCCAAATACCGACTTATAAAATTAACTCCATCTCTATTTGCGTAAATTGCCATGGAGGTGTGACGTTGTGGATTCGACCAACCTAATGGTATGTTATTTTCTTAATATTATCGTAAAGTTTTTGACTTCATTTGTTTAATCATGGAGTACGTTGGATTCCAAATGGCTTGGGTGGATTCTAAATGCCAACTTTCGATTATTCACTATTAATAAAATGGTCCTTAAAAGAACCCATTTATGGTGGAAAAGTGGAGTTTGTATAATGCTGCAATATTTCAATGTTTATGTGTTGATGAAGTGGATTATGGAATTGCACACTAAGTGGTGAAGAACGAATCAAATTGCATCATTTGAAGAGTAAAATTGGGTCTTAGTTAAGTTGAAAATTTTTCTACACTAATTTGTAAATGGAAATTGTGTTTTCTACATCAAGTTTTGGAAGCCAGATATATCAAGGCACTTAAAAATGGCATGTGTGGGCTTGTGAAAGAGGTGTGGCTCCAGCGGAATATTCAAGGTATGGATCCAGTATTTCCACAGTACCATCTTCTAGCGTAAGAAAAGGTCACTGGGATTGATCGAGGTAAAGTGTTTGCAAATAGCTCATGTACGTTTTTTTGGGGAGAATGTAATCTTGAAAGGATATTCAGTTACATTAAGATTTCATGTTTTCAAAGTAAGAAATTGAAATTGGAGAGATTGAGATGAAGGAACTTGGCTTAAACTAAGAGCGGATATTGTGCGTACTTTGAAGGTTTCTAACATTTTTTTGCTGGGAAAGATTTATGTTAGAAGATTGATGGGAAGAGATTTATTTGCTGGGGAGAAAATGGACCTTGCGCGTTCAAAGTAATTCTGTAGAGGCTTTAATGTATTCCTAAAAGAATACGCAAGAGAAGGGTTGGATCATTTCAACCACGAGAAGATTCAAGGTAAGTGCTCATTGAATGAATCAATATTTATTGAGTAGAAGTATTTTAAAATCTGGTTGATTAAATTTCCTTGCCATACTCAAGAAGATGATCTTTTGTAAATGTTATGAAAGAGTGGAAATGTTGCAAATGCGGAGATATAAATGAATGAAAATGTGCTATCCTGGGTGATATAAAAAGAAGTATGCATTTTTATGTGAGAGGGTTATTATGCATAATGTGGATTCTTCGCAGTTTTGGTTAAATCATGTTGGACCAAAGCTTGTAGTTGGAAAAGGGAGTCTTCGCTTGATTTATGTTTTAAGATTGTAAACACAATTTCTTGATGTTGTAAAGTCTTTGTGGCGGTATCTAAGGAGTTTATATTCAGGACGGACACAATGTACGAGATGTACATCATTCATCGAAGAGGTTGAAATATGAATAGCTTGTTCTCTGTACACAGGTGAAGACATGTGAATTGATAATGTATGGTGCATAAAAGTGCAGGAAAATGTTTTCACTAAAATGATGAGCAAATTGAATGAAGGGCCTGCGAATGTTTGTAGTAACAAAAATGACACAGAAGAGTGGAGACCAGAGAATTGAGATTGCGAAGAGAAGTTTTGTTAATAACCTTAACATGAGCATAAGGTATGATACATAATTTCGAGAAGGTATTTTGAATGTTGTAAATTGAATGGTTTATTTATTTTCACCATAAAATAAATCTCGGGAAAGTGAAATGTATTTCAGATTAAAGATTTCAGCATCATGTGAAATGATAATGGGAAACTGATGATATTTCATAAGAACGAAGTATGGAAGAGAGTGAAGATTTTACATCCTAAGAATGTATTAGGGGTGTATGTTTGTTGGAGGATTGTATAACTTGAATTAAGTCAAAATATCCACTATCATAATTTGGGCATGCCTTGAAGTCAAAACAGATGTTAGATTCAAATGAAAGTTTGGATATTTTGAGTTAAGATTGAGTATTTTCATCCAAGATGAAGAGTTGGTGTAAAGTATAAAGTCAAAGAGTCGTAAGATAAGTAAAAAGTCTGAACGTAATAGGGTGCATGATCAATAGAGCCCGACACCCAAAGAATTGGTCATTGTAACACATGAGTTACTAAAGTGTTGTTTGCAGCAAAGTGAAGTAAGGGAGTTTCTAGAGATGATTCCAAGACAGAGAACTAAAAGAGGTCATGTGCAGGTAGAGAGCTTGTATTGTTGAATGGAAAGTGGGAAGACTTGCTGAAAGGGGGATTCAAATGAAATCCACAAGTGAACAGATGAAGTTCACAAAGGAGGAGAAGATGACTGTTGATAGTCATTTCCGAAGATCTGATGAAGACCAGAGTAGAGGGTAGAAGAAGGAAAATTCCAAGGTAAGTGGCATATGTGAACAGTTGATGGATGAAGATTATGAGCGCGAGAAGGGTGAGATAACAATTCACCTTGAATTTTTAATGGAATTGTTGTAGGAAAATGTGAAAGACCAGACACATGGTTGGACCATGATAAAGAAGGTAAAGTGGCAGAGACTACATGCAAAGAGGGCAAAGCAGGTAAACATACAGTTGGCAGAAGAGCTTAGAAAGCTCGAGCAGATGTTGAGGTGTGAAGAAATCAGAGAGGCTGAGTTAAAAATGGATGTTTCCATTTGTGGCCCAGAACAGGGTGAAATTCTGGGTGAAGAAATTAATGAGGAAGATCTCATGAACTATTGGGATAGTTTAGAAGAATCTGAAGATGTTTTGGCGAAAGAAGCAGATGAGGCTATGAAGCCTTTTATTTTTAAATCTCATAGTTTATGTATGTTTGCAGGATGTGCGAAAGATGGTGAATAGTCTGGTGAAAATGTCACAGAGAAGAATGAAACACTTGAGGTAAAGTCTGATGGAGAATGCCTTTTAGAGAAGGAAGGTACTGATTTGTTACAACAGAAAGAAATCATAAATGAATTTTTGTTTGGGGAAAGACAACAAGTTGAAGGTGTTATGGAGCAGAAGCATAATGGAAATGTTGAAGAGATATTCCAAGGAGGTAAACAAATGTATTTGTTTAGTGAATTAGATGACAAAATTTTACAATGTGATGATGCTGAAACCAGGACAACTCAAGAAGATTTTCAGAAGAAGAATAAAGCTGGGAATGAAGGTTGTGATGAAGTGCTGGAAATATTTCATATGGAAATCGAGTTCTTGGAACGATGGCTTAAGGAACTTGAGGGAGAAGTGAAGATTGCAGAACCTGATCCAGAAGGAATTGAAATTACTATGCGTGATAGGGATGAAATGTTTTTAACATTTATGGAGTTGAATGAATGTTATAATTTTTTAGATAATGATGTAACTGTAGGTATAGAAAATGACATTAACAGATATAATGTCGAAATTAGAGAAATTGAGCAGAAATTATTTGGCGTTGCGATGGAAGATCAGAAGCAGCAAGAAAATTATGTCCATAGAGACATAACGGAGACATAAATAATGAACCAGGAGGATAAAGATGGAAGCAGCCAGTAGCTCAAAATAGAATCTGTTGAAATCTAGAAATTTGATAATGGGAGATTGGTGCTTGAAGCATCAAAAGAGATCGAAAGGTCTTATCTTTTTAAAACTAACAGTTTGTTGGTGAATGCAGGTACAACACTGGATGAGAAATTTGTTGCTATTAAAGCAATCAAATACTATAGTTGTAATCAAGAAGGAGTTCTTGATTTTTCTTCATTGCAGAAAATTAAGTGTTCAGCTCAGTTGGAGATGAAAGAGTTCAACAAAGAGGAGTTACTCCAAGAAATTGGCAAAAGAAAGTGTTGGAGGAGCCGATGGAATCCGATCGATAGAGTGAGTGATGAGTTACCAAATTGAGTTGATACTTCGAAGGACCAGCGACTGAACATAGTTTGGAATCCTGGGGGGAGCAAGTCATCAGGACTTGTCGCTGTCGCATTGGTACAAAAAAACAACAAACCTCATAGACAGGAGTCTATGGAAATTTCTCTACATGGGGAGTCTGATGTAGGAGCATCAAAGATAAATTTTCATTATTGAATTATGTAATTAGGGGGGTGATGATTTTTAATTATTTTATTAATTAATTTTATCATTTTTAATAAATTAGGAGAGAAAATATAAATGTGAGGATTATTGTAAATATTCCTTAAATAATTAAGGATATGAGTGGATTTGAATTAGGTAGATAATCTATGGATTAGGAATTCCATAAACGGGACTTATTTGAGTCCAAAAAAAGATAAATCTAATTTAGATTTTAAGTTGAGATTTGTGTGGAGGAAATTATGGAGTGGAATAAATTCATATTTATGTATAAATATGTAGCTTGTGAGAGTGTGAAAGGACAAGTGAGGAAGTGAGGAAGTGAGGAATACAGAGAGAGTAAGAGAAATGGTTTGAAGGGCCGAGAGCCAAGAGGCCACCCATTGTAATATTTGGCCAAAGAGTTTTTTTGTTTTTATATCAGTATTTTATTTATGTGGCTCTCTTTCCTTCATATGTATTTTTGAGCTGAACATATTTTTGGTTTTAACGAAGAATTTTACTTTGAAGGTAGCACATGAGTTTTTATATGCTAGGATCTATTTAACCCAATATCCTGGCATCAACGATAATGAAGAATAATCTAGAATATTTGAGTTTTAACTCATAGTAAAGATTGAATGGGTTAAATTTAACCCCTAGTTGGTTATCAGACTATGTTATAAACAAGCCACTAGAAGGAAAGGGTTTTGATTATATTTTAATGCATTTTGTTCCATAATTGAGCAGAATAGCTAAGAGTGGATTGAGAGATGGTTTGTGTTTTGTATAATCCCATGGGCCAAAGGTCTGACTCCTTTTTATTTTCACCATTTCCATTTAGAGAAATAGAGAGCCTAAAAAACTTAACTTCCAACTAGTTTTTCTCCTAAAATGGTTTCCCGAGTCATATCTTGTGTTATTGTGGTTTCGTAAGTGATTGTTATATTATTTCTCTATTTTTTTTAATTTTTGTATTTTGCATTCATACACAGTAAATAATAACTTAATAAGTTCGTAAATATAAGGAAAATTTAACCCTCATAGTATATATTTCAGAGCTCAATAATTTTTTATCAGATCTATTATAATGAATTGTCTAGTGGAATATCCATCGTATTTTACGAGTCAATGATGGGAATCAACCAAGGTTCACCCTTGAAAGGTCCAATATTTTTAGGGTTATTTTGAAAAGGAAGAGGAGTAACACCCATGAAACACCAAATGATACAACTATTCAAGTTATGGAGACTGATGATATTGGAGAATCACCTAAGGAACTTGATTGGGATAAAAGGAAAGTATTTGAATTTTAATACATTACCGAGATGTTGGATCAATAAGAGCCAACCAATTTTGAAATTGAATCAATCACACTGTTGTGTAACCAGCTCCAAAAATAGAAGAAAAGAGATATCAACGCCTTAGAAATAAGCCACTTCAAGGGGGAAACCTCCAATACATTACATAAATGAACAATTCTTGGATGATACAATTTAAAAAACCTCCTTTCCATATATAGGAGTCCATGGGGCCATAATGTAATCCTAGCCGACCTAACAATAATAATTTAAGGGCACAATAATAACAATATGGGGTTTACAAGGGTACAATAATAACAATAATGGGGTTACACTAACAATAATAAGGGACTATACTAGTAATATAGGGACCTAAGATGCCCCTCTCCTTCAAAAAAGTGTTGTCCTCAATGCTTGAGTAGCTCTGGGTGCTTCTGTATAAAATTCTCATCCTCCCATGTAGAATCTTCAGTGGGTAAGTTCTTCCACTTGATGAGATACTCTGAAATTGATCGGTTCCATAGCTGTCGAGTTCTTGTTTCCGTGACCGCTTCAGGTTCCAATATGATTTTTCCTTCCTCATCAAGTTCTGGCAATATTGTTTGAACTGGAAGATTTTCACCTATAACCTTCTTTAAGCATGAAACATGGAAAACTGGATGCACTCGCGAAGAAGTAGAAAGCTCCAATTTGTATGCCATAGTACCAATCTTTTGCAACACCTTGTAAGGACCATAGTACTTTGGTGATAATTTATTATCCTTCTTAGCTTGCTTGAGGGACATTTGTTTGTATGGTTGTAGCTGTAAAAATACCCAATCTCCTACATCAAAACTTCTCTCGCTGCGATGTTGATCTGCCTGTTGTTTCATTCGATTTTGTGCCAAATTCGGGTTATCCTTTAAGAGTTGGAGAACTTCTTGCTGATGCTCGATGTGATCTTCCACTGCTTGAACCTTCGAATTTTCCCTTAAAGATGATGTGATGGATGGTGGATGATATCCATAAAGTGCCATAAATAGGGTCATTTTTGCTGCAGTATGGAAGGAAGTGTTATACCACCATTCAGCGAGAGGTAACCACTTGACCCATTGTGTTTGTTTATTAGATACAAAACAACGAATATATCCTTCCAAACATTTATTTACTATCTCAGTTTGACCATCGGATTGAGGATGATAAGATGAGCTATGAGCTAATTGAGTACCCAAACAAGAAAATAACTCCGTCCAAAAATTTCCAGTAAAAATGGGATCTTTGTCGCTCACAATAACCCTTGGGCTTCCATGTAGCTTTTGAATTCTGTCCATAAATGTAGTAGCAACTGTACTTGCTTTAAATGAATGAGATAATGCACAAAAGTGTGCATACTTGGTAAGTCTATCAACTACCACCATGATGACACTCTTTCCTTCGGACTTAGGTAAACCTGTGATAAAATCCATTGAAATCTCCTCCCAACGTTGACTTGGAATGGATAAAGGCTGTAGAAGTCCTGGGGTCTTAATTGTTTCCACTTTATTCTGCTGGCAAACCAAACATTCCACCACAAACTTTCGAATATCAGATTTAAGGCCATCCCAAAAAAATTCTTTCTTCACCCTGTCGTAAGTTTTTAAAAATCCTGAGTGTCCTCCTAAAGGAGAAGTGTGCAATTCCAGAAGAATCTTTTGTTTTAGTTGGGAATTCTTACAAAGATATAAGCGATCTTTGTACCATAAGGAATCATTTTTCCAACTAAATGTATCGGATGTACTAGGATCTTGCTGCAACTTTTGAATGAGTGTCCATACATCTTTGTCCTTCTTCCATTCATCTCTTGCTTCGGTTATCCAATCTGTTTGGATAATAGAAATGGCACAAAGCAATGCTTCCACCTCTTCATTCTTTCTTGAGAGTGCATCTGCAACAACATTTAGCTTCCCTTTTTTGTAGATTATTTCAAAGTCATAACCCAACATCTTTGTGACCCATTTTTGCTTCTCTTCTAAAGCTAGTATTTGTTCCAAAAGTGTTTAAGACTATCATGATCAGTTTTTACCTTGAAGTGTCTTCCCATTAGGTAAGTTCTCCATTTCTTTAGTGCATGCAGTATTGCTAACATTTCCTTCTCATAAATAGGTTTCTGTAAATACTTTCCTTTGATTCGACGACTTTCAAAAGCAATGGGTCTTCCTTCCTGCATTAAAACTGCACCAATTCCATTTCCTGAGGCATCACATTCCACAATAAAGGTTTTTTGTGAAGTCTGGCGTAGCTAAGACCGGTGCTAGGCACATTGCCTCTTTAAGATGTTCAAAGGCCTTAGTTGCTTCAGGAGTCCATGAAAATGCATCTTTCTTCAATAATGTTGTTAGAGGTGCTGCTATTCTCCCATAATTCTTAACAAAATTGCAATAATACCCTGTTAACCCGAGAAATCCTCGCAACTGCTTTATGGTTGTGGGGACTTTCCATTCCTTAATGGCTTTAATTTTGTTAGGGTCTACTTTAACACCCTCGTGAGATACAATATGACCCAGATATTCCACCTCTCGTACTCCAAAGAAACATTTGGATTTTTTTGCATATAATTGTTTCTCCTGCAATAGTTTGAGCACCCTGTCAACATGTTCAACATGATCGTTCCAAGACCTGCTGTAGATTAGTATATCATCAAAAAATACTAGCACAAATTTTCTAAGGAAGGGTTTGAAAATGGAATTCATCAACCCTTGAAATGTAGAAGGTGCATTGGTAAGGCCAAAGGCATGACCAAAAATTCATAATGACCCTCATGAGTTCGAAATGCTGTTTTTGGAATATCTTCAGTCTTCATTCTAATTTGATGATATCCCGAACGAAGATCCAACTTGGTAAAATAAATTGCTCCATGTAATTCATCCAATAATTCATCAATCACAGGAATGGGAAATTTATCTTTAATGGTGAGCTTATTGAGCTCCCTATAATCCGGACACATGCGCCATGATCCATCCTTCTTGTGTACCAATACTACAAGAGCAGAGAAAGAACTTTAACTAGGTTGAATTATACCCGCCTCTAACATTTATGTAATCATATGTTAAATTTCGCTCTTTTGGACATAAGGATATCTATAAGGCCTGATTTTTGGAGGAACACTTCCTGGAATCAAATGAATAGCATGATCATGATCACGAATAGGTGGGAGTCCTCTGGGAGTTTCAAGCACCTTGGAATGATTGTCCAAGACTTGTTGGAGATCTATAGAAATAGATGATTTTGATGTTGGAACTTCTAGTGAGCATGATTGTGCAATTACACCTCATTTTTCTTTCTTTAGAAGATTTGTCATGACATTAGAGATTATTATCTTTCCCGGCTTCCCTGCAATACCCCGTAATTCGACTTCCTTTCCTTCTGAAAAAATTTCAAGAAAAGTTCTTGAAAATTAAAAGCTATTGTCCCCAAAGATTGTAACCATTGTACTCCTAGTACAACATCAGCACCTCCCATATGAATGGAAAGCATTGGACTATTCAATACATATCCCCCCATGGTTAGCTTGATATTATGGCATTTTCCAGAGCAATTTATAGTTCCTCCATTTGCAACCATCAGTTGACATTCTGGTGCTGGGTATAGGAAATAATTTAATTCCTTGGCTACCTTACAATGAATAAAATTATGGGTGCTACCTGAATCAATCAACACTATTACCTTTTTCTTCTTGATTTTTCCTTCTATCTTGAGAGTTTGAGGAGTGGTAATTCCTACCAGTGCATTACACGATATGGTCGGATTCATTTCTTCCTCTTCTACGGTTGGTTCCTGGTGTATATCCTCTTCTTGTTCATTTTCTTCTTCCTCTTCACAATCTATGTAAAATAATTTCTTCTCAGCACACTTATGACCTTTAGTGTATTTGCTATCACAACTGTAGCAATGCCCTTTTGCTCTTTTTTCTTCCAATTTTTGTGGTGTCAACCTTGTAGGTTGTGGAAATCTAGGCGTAGCAACACTTCCTTCTTTATAGAATTGAGTGGTAGGCTTCCTTGTCGCCATAATTTTACATTCAAATTTTCTTGCCAACCTGAATGCCTTCTCCAATGAATCAAGTTCCAAAATGTGAACTTCATGTTGGATGTTATCCTTTAAAGTGCCTATGAAGAGATCAATCCTGTGTTCCTCTGGAATATCAGTTACCCTTATATTCAATTTTTGGAAGTCCTCAATGTGCTCCCCTACTAAACCCTTTTGTTTGAGATTTATCAATTGGCTAAAGAAGGTGTTTCTCTTTGTATCCTCATAATGTGCTATCATTTCCTCCGTAAAAATTGATCAAGTGACAATTTTTTTACGGGAGCAAAGCCATCGATACCATACAAATGTATTTTTTTTCTAAATGTAAATTTGCAATGCATACCTTTTGTGTGTTTATCACATTATGGAGATCAAAATATTGCTCCATCTGTAGTATCCATGTTACAGGATCCTTTCCATCAAACTTCCTCATATCCAGTTTTGGAATATGGTGGTTATTCCCGCCAACATTAGAGTTTATGAAATCATGATCAACATTTATTTTGTTCTCATCATGATTTTCCTCTACTATCTTTTCACCATTAGGAAACATTTCTTGTATCAACTTTGTAAAATCTTCTATTTCTGCTTTTAGATCATTCTTCATGTTTTCCATTTTAGCTTCCATGTCATCCATCTTAGATTCCATGCCAGCTTCCATGCCATCTATCTTATATTCCACGCCTTTCTTCAAACCATCCATATTATTGTTCACACAATCCATCTTCGCTTCCATGCCTTTCTTCAAAACTTCCATTTAATTTTTTGCTGCTCTTTGCGAAAGCGAAATTTGGTGCACTTGCTCTTGTAATTTTGATAGATCATGTTGCAATTCTTCATCTTCATGAGTCATAGTAGAGCCTTTTGAAGGCTTAATGGGTGTTGAATTATTTTTACGGGGAATTTTTTAGAACCCGATACTGATATATATTCTACAATATGCCGTTGGAATCAATTGAAATTGATTCTTCAAACAAGACTTATGCAATTCAGAAAAAAAATACACACCTTTTTCTTGCTTTTGAGGAGCTCTATATTGAAATTGGATTATCTCTGTGGTTGTGGCTCTTCAATATCTGAAATTCAGCATTGAATTAGCCCTCTAAATTCTCTTTTGAATGCCACATATCTAACCTGATTTGGATTCTCCAAGACAAAGTTATGTTTAATCTCCCACAATGACCTAATTATGGACTGGTTCAGTAGAGCGAACTTGTATGGCTTGTCACGTGTCACTGTTTCTTCCTTCGGCTCTGAAATTGATAGACATGAAACTAAAGTCCGTGTACTTGCGACCAATTTTTACAGCACTCCAATCCGATTCTCAGAGAGAGAGTTATGAAACTTTTCCCACAATCACCTTTTTGAGATGAAATTCGGGAGCCTGAAAAAGCACTACCTTCCACAAATCATATCTCCGAAAATGTTGTGAACCAAGCTCTGAAATTTTTTGACGAGTTTCCTCAGGATTTCAGCTTTGTATCCTAAAATTTCAAATTCTAAACCTTCATAGAAAAAACATTATAGCGAAAATTCCAGGATCACCTGTTTAGAGCAGCGAAACCCTAGAATCCAAAGCTCTGATACCAAATGTTGTGTAACCAGCTCCAAAAATAGAAGAAAAGAGATATCAACGCCTTAGAAATAAGCCACTTTGAGGGGGCAACCTCCAATAAATTACATAAATGAACAATTCTTGGATGATACAATTTACAAAACCTCCTTTCTATGTATAGGAGTCCATGGGGCCATAATGTAATCCTAGTGGGGCCACAATGTAATCCTAGGAAACCTAACAATAATAATTTAAGGGCACAATGATAAAAATATGGGGGTTACAAGGGTACAATAATAACAATAAGGGGGTTACACTAACAATAATAAGGGACTATACTAGTAATATAGGGACCTAACACACACTACATCACATGGCCTACAACAAACATTTAAATAAATTACACTGAGAACAAATAAAATTTAAGAATGTTGAAGTCATTGCTAAGGTGAACTGTAAGATTGATATCAAAGAAATAAAGCCTTTGAAATTATATGAATTTTGTTGGAAATACTGAGGGGGGGGGGGGGGGGGGGCTGGGTTTAATCAATATTCCTTTCAATTAGAGCATTAGTTAATCTTGAATTATTATCAATGTTTGTACAATGATAGCAACAAACAAGAGGAACACAAATGCACATAGTTTTTAAGGTGGAAACCCACTCTGGGAAAAAAACCACCTAATGCTTTTCTAATAATTCTTTAATATTCAACTCCAATTGAAAATAAAGCTCCAACTTCCTAGAATCTAGAAAAGCATTCTTCTCCAGCTCCCACTAGATGGACGCTCCAACACCCGAGATTCTTCAGTAGTCAACTGAATGGATTCCCCAACACCCAATGAGCTACAACTCACCCTAGCACCACCCTACCACCCTATAGAATAATAAAAGAAGAATGGACTCCCGTACCAGGGAAAATGGTCCACTTTACAATGATATAGAATGATGCAGAAGAAGAAGATATACTATACCATAACCCCAAATTTGACATAACCACCTAATGATCATCCTAGACCTCCCAACACTGCCTCTTCAACCCTTGGTAGATAGACACTAGTACAATTTGAATAATAATGTATTTACAATGACTAAGTACAATGATACCTTTACAATGATTGTATGCAGTGCTACCCACTTGAAGACTTCATATGATGAAATTTTTGCTGCTATTATACACCTCAGTTGCTACTCTTGTCATGCTACCCTCTGCTGCACCTTACTTTGCTTTGCTGCCGTAGAAATTCTGGTCCTTTGCAACCCTTGACAACACATGATCTAGCTTTTTCTTGCCTTCTAAGAGCTCGATATTGAATCTGGTGTATCTCTGTTATTTCAGATCCTCAATATTGGATTTTTGGTCCTATAGTAGTCCTCTGATTCATCTTTCCAATGCCATAGGTTTGACCGAATTTGGATTCTTCAAGAGAGAGTTATACAAAATCTCTCATAATGCCATAATTATGGACTGTTTCAACAAAGCACACTTGTACGGTGTGCCACATGTCACTGTTTTTTCATTTGGCTCTGAAATTGATAGAGAGAAAAGTGCAGCCTTTGCACTATCTACCACATTTTACAAAATTTCAATCCGATACTCAGAGAGAGAGTTATGACGAATTTAACAAGGTCACTTCTTTGAGATGAATTTCAAGAGCCTGCAAAATCCCTGACTTCCACAACTCATATCTCCAAAGGTATTGTGCACCTTGAACTGAAATTTTTACAACAGCTTCCTCAGGATTTTGGCTTCGTCTCATACAAATTTCAGCTTCTAAACCTTCGTATAAAAAAAGTTAGAGCGCAAATTCCACGATGACCTGTTTCAGATGGCCGAATCCCTTGCCTAAGGAGGAAATGAAGATCACAATTTATATAAATGCTTAAGTTGAGAGGGGCTTCAACAAGTGAACGTGGGATGGATTTTATGAGCTTAAAAAATATTAATTATGACTTTTCAATGACCCATGCCCCAACCCCATGGGGTTTTAGCCCACTAACTGGGGGTACAAACTTCAAACATGAATATCTCTCAAACCGTGAATAATTGCATGGTGTGCCATATATCAACGGAAAAATCTCGACAAGTAGAAACCATCAAAAGCATTATTGACCCAGAATATGTTAATTTGGTAGGTCAAAATTCTCATGCAATATTGGGTTAGCCCTTGGTGCTGATTGGGTTGACATCAATGACAACCGCTAATCAACAATCTCCCCCTTTTGCATTGATGGCAACACAAGTACTCCCCCTGCGATCATGACACCTCTTCCTACAACATTCTCTCCCCCTTTGACATCAATGGAAAAGGGTAACTCTCCCTAAAACACAACCATCCTGTGGACCTGTACACACTTCCACTCCCCCTGACACACAACCGTCCTACAGAATTGTAATCTACTTCCACTCCCCCTTTATATTTTGAAAAAGGAAAATCTAATGAGAACTTGCGAGAATCCCAAGCTTCTGGCGAAGATATTCCAATGCTGGCGAATATTTAATATGTGATTCTTTTGGTGCTACTTGGAATCTTGCTACTTGTCCACTTGCTTGCATAACATCTGGTTGGGAGGCTTTTACATATAGAAGACTACTAATCATAGATCTGTACAACCTTTGATCCACATCCTTAGATGAGTAGTCTATGCTCAATTTGCAACCTATTACCATTGGAGTAAGGATGGTTTTGCAATCTTCCATTTTAAATTTCTTGAGGATTTCCTTGATGAACTTGGCTTGACATATAAATATTCCTTTCTCTTACTGAGATATTTGAAGCCCTAATAAGTATGTCAGCTCACCAAGTAAAGACATCTCGAAATCACTTTGCACCTTTGTAGCAAACTTCTTACTTAGTCGATCATCATTGCTACCAATTATTGTATCATCCTCTTTAGCTATTAGACATGCTTTGGTTGCTTCATCCAGAAAATATATGTCGTTTGGAGCTCGAATTTCTGTAGCCACAATTTCACCATACATGCCTTTCCTGATTTCACATTTCGTGGAGTTGAATAGTATTGTGTGTCCTTGATCACACATTTGTCCAACACTGAGCAGATTGTGATTCATGTTTTCAACCAATAGAACATTATTGGCTAGAGCATCTTTGCTTCCGAGAGTGACAGTACCTGATCCTATAACATTTGAAGATCCATCATTTCCAAAGGACATGGTTTCGTCCTTCTTCTCTTTCAAAGATACAAATATATTTCTATCTCCAGTCATATGCGTTGAGCAACCGCTATCAGCATACCACACATCTTTGTTCTTTTGAGCCTTGAAAGCAAGAGCACAATTATCATTGTTCTTATTCTTCCATGTTCGTTCGTTCTGTGGCTTCGAAGATTATTCTGGAGGATTTTCAAGTCTGCAGTCTTTGGCTATGTGTCCAAAGTTTCGACATTTGTAACATTCAATATTATTTCTTAAATGTTCAAATATATTGATGTTTTTTTGAGCCCTGGGAGGTTCATATTTGACAGATCTCCTGGAATTGTATTCATTCCTAGGATATGTGCGACATTCTATAGCTTTATGACCAAATTTTCCACATGAATAACAGTAGCCATAAAAAATATGTTGGTACCTAGATGTAAATTTTCGTCGAGGAATTTTTTTCCAACGTTGTTTTTGCGAATCTTGTCCAATGAAGTCTACATGCATGTCAGATCTCATAGGTTCATTGTGTTTTGTTGTAGAAGGTCCTGCTTCTTCTTCTTTGTAATCGATGCTAGTTTTGTCGTTGTAAGATCGTTGATTGTTGATGAGTTCTTCCAATGCCCTTGAGCTGTTGGCATAGTTTTGGATAGTTTTTCCTTTCTTCACTTCCTCATGCAGTGAGACTACTTCGGCTTCTAATTCTTCCCTTTCTTGGTTTCTTTCTTCCAACTTCTTTTGAAGTGACTCTTCAATGCATTTTTGTTCTTCAACTTCAATTTTGAGACCTTGAACTTTTTCTTCAAGAGTATTGGAACGGATCTTCTCCACCATGAGATCTTTTATAAGCTTGATTGCTTCCTCATAAAATTCTTCTATGGTCCATCCTTCTTCTTCATTGTTTGATACCTCTTGTTTATTGTGCTTGGCCATAAAAAATACTCTCTCATTGGATTCTTCTTCACTCTCATTGTCTTCATCGGATGATGAGATATCTTCTTTAGAGAGAAAGTTCCTTTTGGATCCTTGCTTGTTGAATTTATTAAAGCCTTTATTTCCTTTTGAGTTGCCATTACTTCTGTTTGGACATTTTGCTGCAAAATGCCCATCCTCATTATAGCTGAAACATATCAATGGAAGTTTACCTTTGAATTGTCCCTTACCAATTTTTAGTTTTCTCTTGAAGTAAGCATATTCTTCCTCTGAAAGACCTTCTTCATCATCTCCCTTTTCTTCAAACTTGCAGGTGCATGTCTTTTCAATTGAAGGTTGTTTATCCTTGTTGGTTTTCTTAGATGCAACGAACGCAGTTTATAGATGCGAAGTACCCTCTTCTTCATCAAGTCTCATTTCATATGCTATGATAAATCCATGAAATTCCTCTTTACTGAGTTTGTCCAGATTTGCACTGTATTCTAAGACTGATACCTTTGGGTTGAATCTCTCTGGTAACATTCTAAGAATCTTCCATATAATAGTCCTCTCATCAACTGACTCTCCCAATCCTTCCAAAGTGATGCAGGGGCATTGGAAACTAGCCATCAATGTGAGAGAATTGTCCACATGTTGTGGCTAGAAGAGTTCAAATTTTTTTAAAGAAATGTAACAGCAAAGTTGGCAACACCTCAGCTGTCTGTTGCACTTAGAATAGATAGGGTTAGTTGAATAATTGAAGAAGTTGAACAGTTTGATTCGTGTCAGTTTGTTTTCTTTCTGTTGATATAATTTTAGTAATATTATGTAATTAGGCCTTTTTATGTTAAGAATAAAAACGGTCCTCAGAGAGGAGCCGAACAATCATGTAACAGTTGTAAATTGTAACCCCTGATACAGTGGAAGGGGGGGATTAGAGTGAAAGACTGAATTAAGAAGCATTGTTCTCTGTTGAATAAATTTTAGGCTCATTGGCTATCTAGATGTTAGATGGATTGTGATTAACATACTCAGTCTCCGTGTAAAGGCGCATATTGCCTGTATGCTGTTGACTCTATGCTTTATGTATATAACCTGAATGAGAGCCAATTCTGTGTCTATCTCTATCTGCCTTTGAATTAATATTCTCAGTGAATGAACCGAATGTGTTTAGTCTGCATAGGAACCATGTCCTTGGAAAGTGAATAGAGAGTATGTATGCTGTGTAAAAGAGTCAAGGAAGGTTGATTTATTGAGTTTTGTTGGAAGAGTGAATCCATGGTTGTGTTATGTTTATTCAAGAAATAGTAAACCTCTACCTGTTGGAGCGAATGCATTGTTTTATTGTTTGGTTTAACGATATTAGTGAGGTCGTTCACTAAGTTAAGCGGAGAAGGTGAGTTGAAGGAAACAATCGAAATCGCGGTGAAATTCCGAACCGAGCACTATTCAAAACTCGGATTGTCAGCTGGGTGGTTTTGAAAATCCATACCACCCGTTTCGCACCACTTTTGGGGCAGGGGTGGTTTTTGAAATAAAAATTGAATCCAATTAGATCGTGCCACGTCACAGGGCCAATACTACCCATATCGCGTTTTTCTGGAGCGCTAAGGTCATGTGAGAAAAAAAACATGATTTTGATGAGATCCGTCTAATCTGGAGAGCGAATGATCCAAGGGTAATCACTCGGTGAGGTGCACGGGTTTTAACATAAGGTATGGCACATTGTTTTTTGTTTATTTAATTGAATATTGGATGGTGGGCCCGAAGTAATAAGGCATTGATTGGGGTTTTGTGTCGGAAGTTTAATGGTTCAATACGTTGTGATTAAACCTTAGATATTTGGTTAAAAAGGTTTGAACGACGGTTCATTACCTTTCATCCAAGATGTAATAAAATGCTGCGTTGTGAGATTTAATGGGGTTAATGTTATAAACCCAGGTTTGATGTTTGGTTTAAAGGGTCAAAAATATATTCGTAAGTATTTTATACTATGATGGAAGGTTAACTTCTATTAATAAGCAGAAGTATTATAGTTCCAAGGGAGCTGAGTCGAGTTATTTACCTCTATAGAAATATTCCAAAAAGGGTTCAAGTTATAGTTAAACGCTTTCAAAAGGAGATATAGTTTCAGGTATTTTATTTAAAATACCAAAGGTCTTATTATTGGGGTGTTTGTATAAGATCTGACTAAGGTATTCATTAATCAATTTCCATGAAATTGATAAATTAATTTGAAAGAAGAAATTAAAGAGACTCCCTTAGTGAATAATAATACAAAGACAAGAGAGACCAGCTCTCCTTAGCGCCTGCACTCAAAATTTTGCTGTCAATTGTGGTATCAGAGCAGATTTCAGGACATTTTGCAGAGACTGAACTGACTTCGAAAATCCAGAAGAAGAATTCCAGCATGGTTGTCCGAGTTGCCAGAGGTGTTGCTGGTAGGAGAAGAGGTAGGCCAGTTGCTAATGCAGAAGTATTGGAGACCTTGCAGCGAGTCCAAGCCAGATTGGAAGCAATGGAATTAGGATACCCAAGAGATCCTGAGGATGTCAGTGAACCTGAAACTAAAGAAGAGGCAGGAGAAAATGTTGAGATTCCTCCTGAGCTAAGACTCCTTAAATTTGTTCTGGGGTCTACAACTAAGCCTAGACTTGAAGTGTCAATTTTTGCAGGAGGATTGAATCCAGAAGAACTGCTAGACTGGATTAATGAGATGAACAAGTGCTTTGATTATGAAGAAATGGGTGAAGGAAAAAGAGTCAAGTTTTCAGTGACAAATTTGAAGGGACATGTTGTACTTTGGTGGGATGGACTACAAGTAGAGAGAAGGAGAGCTGGTAAATAGCCAATCAAAAGTTGGACCAGAATGGTGGCAAAGCTAAGAGGTAAGTTCTTGCCTAGTGATTATCAACTTACATTGTTTAGACAAATGCAGAATCTTAGACAGAGATTGCTGACAGTGAAAGAATACACAGAAGAGTTTTATAAAGTGAGTATAAGGGCTGGACAAATCCAAGACACAACAGAGAAGGCTTCCAGGTATGTGAATGGTCTCAAGTTGGAGATCCAAGATGAGATAGGTATTTTGTCTCCCAAGACAGTAGAAGAGGCTTATCAAATGTCCTTGAACGCTGAAGAAAAACTCCTGAGAAAGCAGTCTGCCAAAGGAAGAGGTACTTTCCAAGGAAAGGGAAGTCAGGGTGGTAGAGGAAGGTCTACAACACCTAGAGATGGAGCTAGCAATAGCTCACCTCAGAATGCATCCACAGATGGTGATGCAAGGGGCAGAAGGGGTTCCTACAGAGGAAGAGGAGGCAGAAACAGAGGAAGAGAAGTGAGGTGTTATAGATGTCACCAATTGGGACATAAACACTATGAGTGCCCAGAGAATATGGAAACCAATCATAGAAATGCAATGGTTGCTCAGATTGGAGAAGAAGCAGCAAGGCTACTGGAAACAGAAGAAGAAATTCTGCCAGAGAGAGGAGAATCTTTGGTGGTCAGTAAGGTTTTACTGAAGCAAACAAAGGAAGTTGTTGAACCAGCACAAAGGAAGACTTTGTTCAGGAGTGTATGTAAAGTCCAAGGGAAATGTTGTCAATTGGTCATTGATAGTGGCAACACTGACAATTTTGTCTCTACAGAGGTAATAGAGAAACTAAAATTGAAGATAAGGGAACATCCAACTCCCTACAAGGTGTCATGGCTTCATAAAGGGCACCAGCTGATTGTGAAGGTGCAATGTGAGATAGAGTTGCAGATGAGCAGCTACAAAGACAAGGTCATGTGTGATGTGATGCCTATGGATGTGTGTCACATACTACTAGGCAGACCTTGGCAGTATGACAGAGCAGCAGTACATGATGGTAAGAAGAACACTTACAAGTTATTTAGGATGGAGTGCACCACACATTGATACCTATGGAGGAAGGAGAACCATCAAGCAGAAATTTTGATCCAAAGACTTTATTGCTGAGTGGAAAAGAGTACTTACAACAGATTGAAGAGGAAGAGGTAAGTTTTTCTTTAGTTTCAAAACCTAAAGTAGAGCTTACTTCCACAAAGATTTCTGATTTTCCAATTGAAATTCAAGAAATGCTGGACAATTATTGTGATATTGTTGTGGATGATTTTTCTGATGAATTTCCACCTGTGAGAAAAATCAGCCATCAGATAGATCTGATTCAAAGATCAAATCTGCCAAACAAAGCAGCCTACAGAATGACTCCCACAAAGAATGAAGAAATCAGAAAGCAAGTGCAGGAATTGGTTGACAAAGGTTTGATCAGAGAAAGCTTGAGTCCATGTGCAGTACCTGCAGTGTTGAGCCCAAAGAAAGATGGAGGTTGGAGAATGTGCACTAATTCAAGATCAATCAACAAGATAAAAGTCAGGTATAGATTTTCGTTGCCTAGGATTGAAGATTTAATGAACTGTTTAAGTGGAGCAAAGTATTTTTCAAAATTAGATTTGAAAATTGGATATCATCAGATTAGGATAAAGGAGGGTGATGAATGGAAAATAACCTTTAAAACAAATGAAGGACTGTATGAGTGGTTGGTAATGCCTTTTGGATTATCAAATGCCCCTAGTACTTTTATCAGGCTCATGAATGAAGTGTTAAGGGAATTTATTGGTAAATTTGTAATATTATATTTGGATGACATATTAGTTTTCAGCAAAACAAAGGAAGAACATTTAAGGCATCTTAATTATGTCTTGAAGAAGTTACATTTGGAGAAGTTGCTGATAAATTTAAAGAAGTGTTCATTCATGAAAGAAGATCTGGTATATCTGGGTTTTGTTGTTTCTGCTGAAGGACTGAAGATGGATCCAGAAAAGGTCAAGGCAATTGTGGAGTGGCCTTCACCAAGAAGTGTTTTTGAGGTAAGAAGTTTCCATGGACTTGCCAGTTTTTACAGAAAATTCATAACGAATTTTAGCAAGCTGATTAATGCACCCATCATTGAAACTATAAAGAAGGAAAAACAACAATTCAAATGGACTGCTGAAGAAGAAAATAATTTTAAGCTTTTGAAAAAAAAGATAACTGAAAAGCCTGTTCTAGTTTTGCTTTATTTTAACAAACCATTTCAAGTGAAGTGTGATGCTAGTGGAGGAGCTATTGGAGCTGTGTTGAGTCAAGATGATTGGCCTGTAGCCTAATTCAGTGAGAAGATGAATGAGACAAGAACAAAGTATTCCTCTTATGAAAAAGAATTTTATGCAATTGTGCATGCATTGAAGAAGTGGGGGCATTATTTAATGTCTAAGGAATTTGTGTTATACTCAGATAATCATGCTTTACAGTACATTATGCAGTAGCCTAAATTAAATCATAAAAATGCCAAGTGGGTTGAATATCTCCAGAGTTTTAATTTTGTTTTGAAGCATATAAGTGGCTAAGCAAATAAGGTAGCTGATGCTTTGAGTAGGAGAAACATGCTTGTTCAAGAAAACAAATTTGAAGTGGTAGGATTTGATTTTCTTAAGGAACTTTATAAGACAGATTCAGATTTCAAAGAGGCTTTTGAAGCATGCTATAACTCTATTTTGACATATAGAATCTAGTGGTTGGATTATTTCTTGCAAGAGTGCTTATTGTTCAGAAGAAATCAATTGTGTGTACAAAATTGTTCCATGAGGGAGAATTTAATTAAAGAAAATCATAGTGGTGGACTTGCTGGACATTTTGGTACTAATAAAACTTATGAGCAGCTGAGTTATTTTTATTATTGGCCCAAGATGAGAACTGTAGTGGAGAAATTTGTGAAGAATTGCAAAATTTGTCAATATGCAAAGGGGAGAAGCCAGAATGCAGGACTGTACATTCCATTGCCTATTCTAGACAGGCCTTGGGATATGGTGAGTATGGAATTTGTTTTAGGATTGCCCAAGACTCAGAGAGGGAATGATGCAATCTTTGTTGTAGTTGACAGATTCTCCAAGATGGCACATTTTATTCCATGTTATAAAACCAGTGATGCTACTCATGTTGATAATTTTTTTTTCAAAGAAGTTGTTAGATTACATGGGTTGCCCAAGAGTATTGTTTCTGATAGAGATACTAGATTTGTGGGTCATTTTTGGAGGACATTATGGAAGAAGCTTGGTACTAAACTAAGTTTCAACTCAACTTATCGTCCGCAGACTGATGGAAAAATTGAGGTAGTAAATAGAAGTCTAGGAAATCATTTGAGAAGTCTTGCAGGAGAGCATCCCAAGCAGTGGGATCAAATTTTGCCACGGCCAGAGTATGTATACAATGATTCACCAAACGGAAGTACAGGACAGAGCCCATTCCATATTTTTTATGGAATGCACCCCAGAGGAATATCTGAACTAAGGAACTTGTGAAAAGAATAATTCAGGAGTGCTGATGGAGAAGAATTTGCTTCAGAGATCCAAGAAATACATGAACAGGTAAAACAACAGCTACAAGGCAGCAACATCAAATACAAGGGCAGAGCAGATTTGTGCAGAAGAGAAGTTAATTTTGAAGTTGGAGATTTGGTTTTGGCACACTTGAGGAAGGAAAGATTCCCAAAGAAGCAATATAACAAGTTGAAGTTCAAAAAGATAGGGCCATGCAAGATACTGAGAAAATTTTCTGCTAATGCTTATGAAATTGAATTGCCTCCTAATGTTGGGATATCTCCCATATTTAATGTTGCGGATTTGTACAGGTATGAAGATGGTGGCACTGATGAAGGACCAGCAGATAGAGAGCAGATTGAGTGGGTAAGCCAATTACCTACAGCACAACCATTGCAGCCAGAAAAGATCTTGGACAAGATGGTGTATAAAAAAACTAGAGGACAAGAATACTTCCAGTATTTGATCAAGTGGAAGGACCAGCCTGATGAAGATTGTTACACCATTTTTTGGTCATCTAACCTACTATCATTAGACGGACCCAAGTACACCATGTAAGACCAATTTTACCCTAAGTAAAATTGCTTTCACTATGTAAAATAACTTAATAAACCACATTTATTAGGTTGTTTATGGTCTAAACAGAAAACCCCAAAAGGAAATATTAAACAAATCTATATTTGTTTGATTTTCCTCATGGAATAATTAATTAAACAATAATTTAATTATTATTCCTCATCATGTTTAACCCAAAACAAAGAAATTAATTAGATAAATCTCTATTTATCTTATTATTTTCTAGAAATAATTGTTTAAATCTTATTTAAATAATATTCCTTGTTAAATATGACTAAATCACCCATAAATAATTAAATAAATCATTATTTATTTGATTATCTTTCAACCACTTCCTTAAAATGATAAACAAATCATTTATTTATTTATTATTCACAAATAAAGGGATTTGACCCAAGTCAAATACTTTTTCCCTCCAACAAATATAATAAAATATTCCATAAAAGGTGGAACTAGATTTGGTTAATGTTATTTTAATCATGCACCAAGATCTAGAATGACCCAATATTTTGTTATAAATAGGAGGGTTTTTCCTACCATTCTTCACCTTTTGTTGCCTATTAGATCACTCTGGATCTAAACTCTTGGTCCGACTTTGAGCCATTGTCATTGTCATATTTTCCATTATTTGTTGTGTGAGCTCCCTTTGAGTTCTATCTTTATCTGGGTTTTCTACACCAACAGGAGAGAGAAATGCTAGATCTGAAGTGCTGAGGACTTCCAAGAACCCATCCCATTGAGGAGAATTGGAAACATCTTCTTGTTTTCCTCCCAGGTGCCCTTAATACAAAAATTCTTTCAAAAATTGTTCTTGTCTTGTCTATTGGATATATGGAGCAAACCCTTCTTTTTACTGCTTAATGTCTTTCTATGCATAGATCTGGTTTTTTGCAGCTCTTATCTTGATCAACTAACTACAGATCTGAAGATATTGGCAGCCACTTTTGATGTTAGGGCTATTAGTTATGCGTAGCTAAAGTGGTCTTTTTTCATACACATCGACAAAGGATTCATACTAACAATTGGCGACTCCACACGGGTTTTCAATTATGACCGCTGTCGTTTTTCATATTCCTGCATATCCAGCTACTTCAGACCCTAGGGTTTCTTTTCAGCTTTTTTTTTCTTCCTATTTTCCTGTTGTTTTTCACCTATAAAACCCTAAAACATTAAAATTTCTAACTTCCGCGTGTTTCTGGCCCTATTGCGCAGGTGACAGACATTAGCCGCAACTGAGACGACAACTTTTTCGGAAATCTGCCGCCGAGACACCTGGAGCTTCAAGTCGCACTTTTCAGCCCATAAACTACGACCTGGACCTCCAAGTCGCACTTTTCAGCCCTTTTTCTATGACCTGCACTGAAAACAGGTCAGAACTTGCAACCTGCCAATTTTTCAGCTGTTTTTCTGCAATTTTTCTGGGTTTTTCTGAAGCTTCTGTCAGGGTTTTCCAGCCTCTGTCTTAGCCCGTTTCGACCTGGTTCTGATCTATTTTTTCTCATATAAGTGGGAACATAGCCCCCTAGGGCTTTAGTACCCTCCACTTTTTGTGGAAGAGTTTTTATCTGTTTCAGGTCTGTTTTTTCTGAGTTTCAGCCCCCCTTTTTGCAGATCTGATACCTCCTTTTCAGACCTCTCTTATCAGCTCTTCTCCCTTTCAAATCAACTCCGGAAGATTTTTTTGGATCTAATTTTAAGGCCTCCTCCTTGCCCCTTCTGCTTTTCGTTGATTTCCTCCTTTTTTCCAGTCGCCTTGCCTCTGCCTCTTGGCTGTGATCTGCACCTCTTTTCAGCAGCTTTTCCCTTTAGATCCCTGTCCCTTTCGACCCTAGATCTATTGGCCTCTTTTTAATGCGTTTTGACTAGATTTTTTCCCTCTTTTAGATTAGTTTTGAGAGACCCGACTTTTTGGGTTGAATTGATGCACTAGTAGCTGTTAATTTTCTGTTATTTCAGCATTGTATACTGTTTTTGCAGCATTATTTTCAATTACGCAACACACTTTTTCTCTTGCTCTCAAAACGAAAAGGGTTTAAAAATTAAAATTAACGCATGCCACACACTCGCCCTAAGTGAAGAAGAGCCTGGTTTACACCGCCAGGAAAAGACTTTAAAATCAATTGACACTGCACCTTTTCGCCCTTGTTTCAACATTGTAATCACTTGATTCTGCACCTCCCTGCCTTTTTCGGTCGTTCTTCTTCCCCTCATGCTGTGTTTGTGTTGCCATCATTGCGCCCCCAAGGCGCGCTTCCTGGAGACTTCTTGGCCTTCACCCTCAGTTTCCGGTCGATCGACCTGCTCCGTCCCGCCATCGTCGAGCCAGTCCTTTTCTGAGTCCGCAATCCAACTCCTCTTCTGATTCATTGGGTTCTCCTTTTACTTCCGGTTCTCCCCCTGTCACCTTCACTATGTCTGGTCCAGGGCCTGATGCTAGCGGTAATCCCGGCCCTAATGCCGGGACTGCTACTAGTGGAACTGCCATAGGAACTACCTCGGCTGCGCCCTTGCTCCCCTTCATGGTAGGCCTCAGCCTTCCTGATTTGGACCGGTTGAAAAATGACGCTATACACCATGACGCTAGTTGGCCTGCTATGCCGACAAAGCTCCCTTCTGACATCCCCAAGTTTGAAGGCCTTGCTAGAGAAGATCCTTCAAATCATGTCCGATCTTTCCACATGTGGTGTTCATCTACCTCCATTACCGATGACTCTGTCCGTCTTCGGTTGTTCCAACGAACACTTACAGGTGCGGCTTCTAAGTGGTATGTTGATCAGCCCACTTCCTCTCATACCACCTTTGCGACTCTTGCCCAGGCTTTTTTATCTTACTTCCAGCTTCCCCTTCGTTATGACACTGGTATCGAACTTTGAATTCTTTCTGTCAATCATCTGCGACCCGCCTATCCGATCATGTCCAAGAATGGCGAAGAAGAAAGAGCCTATGTCAATCCCCTACTTTCGAAGATCGTGTCTACATGGATTGGTTCCTTAGATCTCTCTTGCCTCCTATCGGGAAATATGTCGCATCGCATTTTCCCCAAACCGAAGAAGTCGCCCTCCAACTGGCGTTAAAATATGACTTGATCTATGCTCAGACAAGTTATGTTTATACCGTGCTAGCTGATCTCCCCAAACCCGGTGGTGTCAATGCACAGGGGGCACCTCATGCCGCCGACGGTATTGTTGGAGCTCTCTCTCATCCATATGCCCAACCTCCCATGGGTTATGGTTTTTCTGGAGGAGGGGGCAGCACCTCTCGCACTTGTCCCCCTCCTGGTAGCACGTATCCAGGATACAACATACCTCCTGCTCACCATACTGTTACCCAACCCCCTTATTATTCATATTCGCAGTTTGGTGCTCTAGCTCCTCCAGCATCAGCGCCTCCGCCTCCCTTGCCTTCTCAACCCCTGCAACAGCAGTCACCGCCACCTCAAGCGCAGGTGGATGCACAGCAGGGATTCGTGGCTACCCAACCACCTGATGGACAGGTGGCCACTCAACCTTCCCCTTCTGGTTCCTCCAATTACAATATCCTCATGATGAACTCTGCTCCACCTCCAACTGTCGACCTTAACCTTCAAACTCGAGCCCCTGAGTACCCCAAGCCTCCCGCTCCGTCTGTCCCCAAGTCACCTTCTTCAGGTTCTACAGAGCCTCTTTCGACATCCAATGGTCCCTTGCCTATCCCTCAACCCAACGTTGAGGTTCATACCAAGATTCCTAAAGGACCATTACACCGAAATGCTGCTTCTGGTCGAGCTGCTCAGTCATATAGCATAGTAGATGATTTGGCGCAGTCTCCTGCTGCCATTTCTACATTGGAACTCCTCCAGTCGTGCCCTTCTCAAAATAAGGCTCTACTATCGGCCCTGGGCGCTGTAGATCCTGCTGCTGACCAATTGATTGTTTTCGACGCCCATCAATCAGAACATCCTCCTCTTCCTGCTTCCGTCGCTTTCTAAATCCCAGTCAAAATCCAGAACGCTAACGTCTCTCGGTGTATCATTGATGAGGGGGCATCCACCTGTGTGATGTCCGCTTCGGTTTGGAAAAAACTCAGTTCTCCTGAGTTGGCCCCTTCCATGATCACCCTTCGAGCGTGGGATGGCCATGCCTCCCAGCCCATTGGCCTATTCCGTAATTGTCCTATCACTCTTGCGGGCAAGATTGTTTGCGTGTACGTTGAAGTCATCGACGCCCCTCTAGATTACAACATTCACTTAGGGCAGAGCTACACCTATGCGATGTCTGCTATCCCATCTACGGTTTTCCACAAGATGTATTTCCCTCATAATGGAAAGATAGTCACCATTGACCAGTTGACATATCATGAACCAGAATCTCAGACCTCCTCTGAGATGACCATCTCTCCTGTAGCCAATAAGCAAATAGTCGATTCCTTGACCACTGTCTCTCCCAGTGTCTACAAAGAATCCTCTCTACTTGGCACCTTCCCTGGTCTTCCTCCTCCTCCTATCTTCGACCCCAGCTCATCGAATGTTTGCATGATGCAATCGTCTCGGGCTGCTCTCAAGAAACCTGCTTCGGCTAGTCAGCAACCGCACTCTCCGCAACCTGCTCCTAGCCCTTCACCTGCAGCTGGTATTCATGAGCCTCTTTAGCCTCGAACGGTTCCTCCAAGCCTTCGCCATTTAGGAGCCGTCCCACCTGGCCATTACCCCTCCGGTCAGATACCGTTCCTAGCTCCCCCACTAGGAGTGTCCACGGTACCGGTCATGGCCACCCTCTCTCTTCCTAACCTGACCCTTGGGATTCCCGTCAGGTACCTTGATCCTCCAGCCCCAACCTTGCCTCGTCAACCCAAACCTTATCTTGCTTTGACCTCGGTTCAACCGGCCCCCAGGACTTCTCCCGCCGCAACAGTGCCTCAGTCACCTCAACAGGAACCACCTCCTGTTGCGACCGCTTTGGGTAAGAAGGGAAAAGCTCGGAAGGGGGCATCAAAGGACAAGGCTGCCCCGACAAACCCTACCCCTCCTCAGCCTCCAAAGCATACCATTCAGTGTGCTTTGTGTGATATTTTCGGTCACGCCACCCATACCTGTCCTAAATTTCTTCACCTCAAGCCCATGGTTAATGTCGCGTTCCCTGAGTCCCCGATCCTGGAAGCCTCTGTTCCTTTCGCGACCGCGGTCATGAACCCCCAGAATATTCACACCAACCACCCCTGTGCTTTGTGTGACCTCCATGGCCATTACACCCATATTTTTCCCCGCCTCGCGGACTTCCGCACCTCTCTAGCAGCGGTCTGCCAATTCGAGGCCAAGCGCAATGAGTCCACCTCTCCCATATTTGCGCATTTTGCTTTGGAAAAACTACCAGACATGACTGCTCCCATGGACATCCCCCCTCCTGATGTTGAGATGACGCAGCCTTGATCCAGCATTTTCTTCCTATCATCATCCATGAGACCCTCGGGGAACATTCCCTCTGAACTCTCCCCTGTTGTTTCGCTTGACCCTACTTCAGCGATCACCTTGGGCTCAACATCGGTAGATCCTTTATCTACTTCTCTTCTGTTACCCCTTGTGACGATGCGCATGTGAACCTCTCTTCTCATGATGATGAGTCAGGTAGCTTCGCCACGGCAGGTGGTCTTTCTTCCACCCATCACCCCATCTTCTATCACGATGACGACATTATGGAAGAAATCCCCACCCCTGACTTTATCTATTCCCCCTTACATCGAACCCATGCGTTCACACCACATACACCTTGTGGCCATTACATCGAAACCTAATGTTTGGTTAAGGGGGCACCCACATTTGAGAGACCAAGAGAAGAAATTCTCCACAACTCTCCTAGTGTATCTGGTCGTGCCGACTTTAGTACCATTATTCTTCCACATTTAGAAGAACCTCTAGAGTCCCATATCACTTCTGATCACTCTACGGATGATACCCCTTATCGTTCCTTCATCTTCCATCAGCAACCCAATCTCTTAGACATTGTTGTTGACCAACCTATGGGTTTTATAGGAGAGCATCAATTCATTATCTCCAGATCCTCTCTTTGGGATAGTGACACCAGGTATGCCAACCCAAAAATTTAAAGTCCATTTTCTTCATATATGCAGTCCTAAAAGAGATTGGTAATCCTCCATTTCCTTTCTCAAACTGCATAACCAAAACGAAAAAAATAAAATGGCACACCACATCATTAAAATGTGTTTAGATTCCCCTTTTTATAAATAAATTTTGGCATGACCACACCATGCTTGGGGGCACCTATGCCCCTCAACCATAACCCTCCTCAAAATTGAATTTCTTCACTTGCAAAACTCATACTAGGGGCACCATTTGGCCTCCATACTTATCCATGCTCGTGTTGATGTTCGTCGTGAGTTCCCATCTTGTACTCATGTTTTCATGGTCCCCCATAGGACCTTTACTATGTGGCAGCACCATCGAGTCGCCCTTGTTTAGAGAATCCAAGTTGAGTCATCATCGCATTCATGGAGTCTATCCCGAGTCCCTTTGTACCCCGCTATAGTCCTCCATCCTTCATTTCTTAGTCTCTCTCTTGTGTCGCACATTATGGCCTTCAGTCCCACTGTCCCCTATCCCTTATGATATTGTGTCAGTCGCTTCCATGTCATTCATGCCCTTTATGCTCTAACAAGGGAAGTCGTCCATTCGCTACTCAGTCCCCTCCATTCCATCATCATCATTGGTATTAGTCTGTCCGTCGCTCTACTATTTTCTCTCGCGCCTTAGTCGAGGATCTCTCATTGCCTCACCTATGGCGGACCTCCTTCTGTCGACATCAGCTCCTTCATTCCGGAAGATAGGTCTAGAGGGCGGTGTACCTTGGTTCTAGCTTCCACTCTTGTTCGGTGCCTCGGATCAGGCAAAGGGATCTCTCATTTCCCTTTGACTTGATTGTTTCTCCACTCCAGCTCCTTTCAGCATGACCGAGATTCGTATACTTGATGGTTCAGTGATACAGCAGCAGCTCTTGAAGATTCCCGGGTGTGTGTGAGATGTCTCAACCCTCATGAGGGGGTGGCCCTGCCGGTAGCCCCCCACATGCCCGGATGACCTCCTCCTTGCAGCCTTCGATGCAGCTCCAAATATTTGATGATGTTGGCCTTAGCCACTTGCAACGTCTCTTTGATTTGCATGTATCAGTCAGATTTTGTGAGCCCTTCCCCATTTACAGGGGGCATTTGGGTTGTATTTGTATCTCATGTACTCCGATATTATTGTATCAGTCCTGGCTGTTATCCCAGGCACAACATGTATGTGGGATTCCTCATTGTATTTTTATCTGGCTCATGATTATGCCAGCTGTACTTTATGGTTCGGTCCCTTGTTTACTAGACACACTATTCTTTTGTACTTTGTCTCGGCGAGCATAGGTATGCCTCCCCCGCCGCCTTCAGCACAGGTACCCTCTCATAAAAAGAGACTTGTTGCACCTGCAAGTCTCGTCTCCTCAGGGTCTAGTTCTTCAGCACACTATCTACCTTACATTTCTCTCTCTGACTTCCCTTTTGTTGTCCGGTGATTGAGTTCTTACAACGTACTTCGGTCATACGATTTTCTCCTGACACTCGCACGCTGGGGGGAAATCTGTTACACCATTTTTTGGTCATCTAACCTATTATCATTAGATGGACCCAAGTACACCATGTAAGACCAATTTTACCCTAATTAAAATTGCTTTCACTATGTAAAATAACTTAATAAAACACATTTATTAGGTTGTTTATGGTCTAAACAGGAAACCCCAAGGGGAAATATTAAACAAATCTATATTTGTTTGGTTTTCCTCATGGAATAATTAATTAAAAAATAATTTAATTATTATTCCGAGTCATATTTAACCCAAAACAAGGAAATTAATTAGATAAATCCTTATTTATCTTATTATTTTCTAGGAATAATTATTTAAATCTTGTTTAAATAATATTCCTTGTTAAATATGACTAAATCATTTATAAATAATTAAATAAATTATTATTTATTTAATTATCATTCAACCACTTCCTTAAAATAATAAATAAATCATTTATTTATTTATTATTTACAAATAAAGGGATTTGACCCAAGTCAAATACCTTTTCCCTCCAACAAATATAATAAAATATTCCATAAAAGATGGATCTAGATTTGGTTAATATTATTTTAATCATGCACCAAGATCGAGAATGACGCAATATTTTGTTATAAATAGAAGGGTTTTTCCTACCATTCTTCACCTTTTGTTTCCTATTAGATCACTCTGGATCTATACACTTGGTCACCTTTTTCTACATTATTTGTTGTGTGAGCTCCCTTTGAGTTCTATCTTTGTCTGGGTTTTCTACACCAACAAGAGAGAGATATTTTAGATCTGAAGTGTTGAGGACTTCCAAGAACCCATCCCATTTAGGAGAATTGGATACGCCTTCTTGTTTTCCTCCTAGGTGCCCTTAATACAAAAATTCTTTCAAAAATTGTTCTTGTCTTGTCTATTGGATATATGGAGCAAACCCTTCTTTTTTACTGTTTAATGTCTTTCTATGTATAGATCTAGTTTTTTGCAGCTCTTGTCTTGATCAACTAACTACAGATCTGAAGATATTGGCAGCCACTTTTGATGTTAGGGCTATTAGTTATGCGTAGCTAAAGTGGTCTTTTTTCGTACACTTCGACAAAGGATTCATACTAACAAGGTTTATTCATGCGAAAAGCCTATATGGCTTGGGCTGAGTGCCTTGTAGCTGGGTTGTAGTGTTAGATGTATTCCCTTTGGGATTTTTTCCTGGATTACCTGGGGCTGATTGGATTTGGTTGCCTTTCCTCTTGTTTTAGGAAGTAGGAGGATTATTTCCACTCTGTTGCGCATATCCCTGACCCTGGGGGGTGGCTGCTATTGCGGAGCTTGAGAAGGCAAGGGAGGTTGAGGTGTTAGTTTAGGAGGAGTTGGAGCACCAAGCTTCGAATACGAATAGTAAGGAGGTTGGGAAACATTGGGGTAAGCAGGTTGGGAAAAAGGAGGAGGCATGTCATATCCTGGATACATACTGCTAGGAAGGGGACGAGTGCTGGAGGAGTTGGCCCCTCACTGAGGGAAACCATAACCCATGGGAGGATGAGTGTACTAATGTGAAAGAGATCCAACAATAACATCAGCGACATGGGATTCCCCCGGTGCATTCGCACCAGGGGGTCTAGGGAGATCAGGTAAGACAGTATAAACATAACCATATTATGCGTAGATCAGGTCATATTTCAACGCAATCTGGAGGGCAGCTTCCTCGGTCCGAGGGAAGTGAGATGCAACATCTTTTCCAATAGCAGGAAAAAGGGATCTAAGAAACCATTCCATGTAGACACGATCATCTAAAGTAGGGGATCGACATATGCTCTTGCTTCTACGCCATTCTTGAATATGGTCAGATGGGCGGGTAGCAGAATTTTGACAGAAAGATGTCAAAATTTTGGTACTAGTGTCATAGAAAAGGCAAAGCTAGAAGTAAGACATAAAATCCTTGGAAATGGTCACAAAAGTAGTATGAGAGGAGGAGGCCTGGTCGACATACCACTTGGAAAATTCTCCAGTAAGCGTACACTGGAATAACCAAACACAGACAGAGTCATCGGTGATGAATTTAGACGAACACCACATGTGGAAAGAATGAACATGGTTGGTAGGATCCTCTCTAGTATTTCCTTCAAAAATGGGGATGTCTAAAGGGAGGTTGGTTGGCATAGCAGGCCAAATAGGATCATGGTGTATGGGGTCATTAATCAACTGGCTAAAATCAGGAAGCCTTAGGCCTGCCATATAAGGAAGCAATGGAGAAACCAGAATAATTCCTGTTGCGGCACCACTAGTAGCATTTCCAGCATTAGGGTGGGGGTTGCCACCATTGTTAGGTCCTTAACCAGACATGATGAAGGTGAAAGGTGGAGGAGATACAGGGATAGAACCAGAAGGGGAACTAGATGAACTAGAATCAAAGTCTAAATGGGGACTCGGAGGAGGACGAACACGAACCCTACGCAGTGGGGTAAGTCTTCCTAACGAGAACTGAGGATGAAGGCCTTAGAGTCTCTAGGATAAATGCCTTGGGGGCCCAATGATGGTAAAGAGACACATAACCCAATGAGGAATAGAGGTAAACAAGGGTATGAAGGTGCACGATGAATAGATTACAATGTTTAAGTATTGGCCTCGCGGTGTAAACTAGGGGCTCTTCTCTTAGGGTGTGTGTTGTTGGCCACCTATAAAATTTGTTCTACCAAAAGGTGGCCAAAACATGTTCAGCCTTCAAGAAATAGTTTCATGATCAAAATGTTATCTCTTGAAGCCTATGCAAGGCCTCATGTGCGTCTCTGAAATCTTCATTTTTGTTCCATTAGAAACTCACAAATTCTGCTAAAAGTTTCATGAGAAAGACTGCTGCAGTATCCCCCTTCTCTCCTCTTCCTCCTCTCAGAGACTAACCTTCGTTTTTTCCATCATTGGCCTCTGTTTTCCATTTTCCTCATCTTTCCTTCATGAAAGTTTCCTTTGCCGAGCTTAAAATCCTTTGAAAACTCTGTCGAAACCCTTTGAAAACCATCAAAAAACATGAAAAAACCCATTCTTGCATTAAGGGTTTAAGCCCCTTAGGGCCAAGTCTCAACCACTTCCCCACCATACGCTTTGGGGCTGGAACCACATGCTAAAAGGTTAAGGCGCTTATCATATCGCAAGGATCCAAAGTGCGCAAGTCTGTTTTCATTGTGTTGACAAAAAGTTCCGATGCGATTAAGCATCAATGATATTGTTATTTCATGTAACCCGTTGGGCCCGCAATCGGGCGCTAAAACCTCATGAAATAATCCTTTCCCAATTCGTTATTTTCCATGTAAAACCCAAAAATCCATTTATCCAAAGTTTAGATCTAAAAACCTAAGTCACGTGCTGAAATAATTCAAATGGGTAGATCAAAAAGACCCGATGCACAATCGCATCGGAAAAATCCAAATGGGTTGATCGGAAAGACCAGGCCCGCAGTCCCGATTGCGATTGGCCCTTTTGTGATTTACGCCCCAGGCCCATGGTATTTCATATATCCAACAGCCCTGCAATCAGGCGCCGATCATATTATATATAAATATGCCACTCCGATCCACCAAAAACTTTGTATTATTCAAAAAATTTGGGAATTATAAAGTGTTAAAGGGTTTTCCCACTGATGCATAATCCACCGTTGATCTTAAAACGATCGGACGGACAGCGCTAAATTGCAAGTTTCAATTGCAACCCCCTCTTCCGCGCACTCCGATTGCGATTGCTCCGATCAAATCTTAGCCGTCCATCTTCCTGCTGATCGGACGGACAGCGCTAAATTGAAAGTTTCAATCGCAACCCCCTCTTCCGCGCACTCCGATTGCGATTGCTCCGATCAAATCTTAGTCGTCCATCTTCCCGCTGATCGGACGGACATCGCTTAATCGCATCGCAAGTTTCAATCGCATGTTTTCTGTGCGACCTACCGATTACGATCCTTCGATTAAATCTGGACCGTCCACGTGCCCGAATCAGACGGCCCAGATCTTTTCCCACATTACTCCATCACCCTCCGCCTCTACCAAAGGGTTTTTTAAAACCGATCCCCACTGTTGCTCATCGCGCGATCGACAGTTCTGTTTAATTCTTCCTCCCGCGTCATTTAAAACTCCTCTCGGTTAATCTCCACCGTTGGATGATGCCATCCAACGGTCCTGCTCTCTTCCTACGCCTCTGAAGCAGTTAACCCAATTTACGCAGGATTTTATAACAAATTGTTTGTATTTTGCAGGTTTTCGAATGATTTTTCCGCCATTTTGAAGAAACCACAAAGGCCGAGGGTGACGATCCTCTATCTTCTGAGTTCATAAAGAATCATTCGAAGGGTGTTAGATTTACATTTTATCAGTTAATTCATGACCCATTGATGCCATTCGACCCCACTACTGCCCTGCGCACTAGAAGACAAGCACAATTCATCATTTGTTAAAGAGTATCAACGCCGAAGACAAAAGTTATCAGAACCGGAGATTGAAGACCCAAAACACAGATTTCAAGTTAATTAAAGGTGTTTTGGGAACGACGAAGACATCTTTCAAGCTGAGAAAGCCTCCACCGCCATAAGAAGAGGCTAATTGAACCCTCCATAGCTCCAAAAGACACCAGCAGCCTCGCAGAAATTAAAGATCGCCGAACAATTAATGCAAATCAAAGAATCTTATCTCTAATTATCGGCAAAACCATTCTGGAAGTTGAAGAACAGTCGGGAAGCAGGTCTTTTCAATCATTTGGCCTCGAATGACACAAACAGAGTTATGAAGTAGAGTTATAAATGATTATATTCCCACCTTATGCCTTGCCTGGTTCCCAAAGGCCAGGAATTGCATTAATTGCATAATTGATAATACTTGACCCCTGGGAAATCCTCCCACCTCTTCATTTTTCTATAAATACTGCTATAGAATATGAGAAAATGTTGGTCTCTGGACATATGAATGCATGTAATGGTTATTCTGAAGCTACTGATGCCCTGTCTTGTAACTGAAAGATACACAAGCTGATATGAGAATTTCAAAGCTGTAGAGACCCACCGGGCTTGCTGATTATAACTGGTTTGAACATCAATACAAGCTGTTGATTCATGGAATCCTCAATTATGTCAATGGTGATGTGCTCCTTACTGTTAATTGTTATTTTGTTTAATGTTTTCACTCTGTTCACTTTCTCTGATAAAGAGAAGCAAACATAGAGTTAGGATGTACTCTCCACGGTACCCTACTCTTATTGGAAGCTTTACTTCTATGTTTTCTTCATTTGAATGTTCTCTTTGAAGATTATATTAATGCAGGTTAGTTTAAAAGTACTTCCCTCATCTAGATTACTCTTTAAAATGAGCCTTCCCTGTGTTTTCCTTAGAGTATATTAATGCAAGTTAGTTTAAAAGTACTTCCCTAATCTAGATTGCTCTTGGTGATTATCGTCTGTGTTTCCTTATCGAATACGCTGAAAGTAGGCTAGTTTAAAAGCACTTACCTGATCTTAAGCAGTCCGAGCTGTTTTTAAATGTTTCTGATTGAAAGTACTTCAATGCAGGCTAGTTTAAAAGTACTTCCCTGATCTCAGAATACTTTTATGTTTCCCCTTAAGTACATGTTGAAAGAAAGCTAGTTTAAAAGTACTTACTTGATCTTAGACTGTGCTTTGTTCTTCATTTTTTTTGGTCTTTCACTTCCTATCTGTTTCGTTCCATAAAATCTCTTTAAAAGATCCTTTGATATAAGTAACTTGCCCCATGGGTCCTTCTTGAATCTTGTTGTCCAATTAAATCCTCGTATGACTCCATAGCCCAATGGGTTAAAACTGTCTTTGCCCTTTTCTGTCAACTGAATCATTCCTTCATTTGCGGACATCTTCACCTTTTATTTTGAACTGCCTTTCATCTTCATCATGTCTTTGCCCAACCAAAAACAAACAAATCAAACCCATGCTCTTCATAACTAGCCTAATATTACAATTTCAGCCTTTGAAGATCACATCTTTTCACTCATTTACAGAGAGATCCCTCTCTGGATTCAGGAGGACTAGATCCTTGAATCCCAAAGTGGTATGATGTTACCTCTGTAGTTGGAATTTTTCCAATCTTGCTAATTACAGGGTGCTAACATAATGGCGACTCCACTGGGGAACTTTTTGAGTTCATAGTTGCTTGGCCAGCTTTTATAAACTCTTTAGTTTCCATACAACCACAATAACTCAGAAAACCCAAAAATATTTCAGATTGGTATCTAATAAACATGGTAGTGGACCATAAAACCTTTTACCTCTGAAAAGGAGCTAAAAACTTCCACTTGGCGACTCCACAATCCTGAACAGACCTTAAGACTCCACTGGGAAGAACCCTCATCGCTATACTATCCTTCAAACTCAGTCATAGGACTATAGGATTGAAATTTGTGTAAAACAGATTAGTTAACCTCTCAAAGATTGTCATACCTAGTTGAACTTTTCTTGTTATTAGGGTCTAAAAAATACAGCATAGTGGCTCCTAGAAAGATTCACACTAGAGCCCATCCTGACCCAGATCCACCTGAAATAGTTGATGACCCAGAAAGCATCCTTCGGAAGTCTCCTAGGACTAAATTATCAACTGTTTTCAGATCACCCTTGAGAGCTAATTCTGTCCCATAAAATATTTCGGCTCTACAACAATCACAAGATGACCTAGTAAATCCCTTTAGAACCAGGTCTCTTGGTGATTTAGATCAGTTAGATTCTGAGTCTTCACTTTCATCTCCTGAGACAAGTGAACATCCTGGTGGTAGAGAAACCACACCTCCTGACTTACATTTCCTTAACAACCTAGGTCTCTCTCATCCAAGATCAGCTCAACAATCTATTCCTGGTCCATCTACTTCCACTCACCCTACATCCACTGTCCAAACCACTCCACTCCAGCCTACGGTCCCTCTTGTAAATCCACCTCCACCACCTGCCATGGCTGCATGGTATGCTCCTTTAGTCCTTCCTGTACCCCTAGTCAATCTTCCACAGGACTATCAGTCCAAAATTCCATTATATGATGATAACAATGCTACAATGGCATCACAACATGTGGATAAGATGAATGACTACTTTGACAGAAATGAAATTGATAATGATTCTGTCAAGCTCAGATTGTTTGCTGAAAGTCTGGGGGGAGAAGTAAGAAAACGGTTCAAAGGTCTAGCCCCCCATAGTATCAATGATCTCCAAGCCTTCCATCAAACATTCTTAAACAAATGGGAAGTAAAGAATAATCCCCTTCAAATCCTTGCTGATTACAACAACCTCCATAGAAACACTGGGGAAAGTGTACAAGCTTATTGTACTAGATTCAATAGTATCTATAATGCACTTCCCCCAGAACTAAAACCTCCACAGGGCTCAGCTTTAAACAAGTTTCCTGAAGGGTTTGACTCTGACATGACCTATTCATTAAGAGAAAGAGACTTTGCAACTCTTGAAGATATGCAAAGGGGTGCTCTTTCTGTGGAAGTCAATTTAATGGAGAAGAGAGCAAGAATGAAGGCTGAGAAGAGAGTATCTTTTAGAGAGGAGTCCACACCTTCCACTTCAAACTAAAAAATGGAGAAAATGATGGAGGAAATGATGAAGAAAATGAGCATTCTTGAGAGATCGCAAGCCAGTCAAAACCAAACTGCCTCTCAAAACAGAAACCAGAATCAAGGGCAGAATTTTAGAAGAAATCAACCTCCAAACTGACCTAGGGAAGATGACCAACATATCACCCCTCCCTTTCATCAAAAATTTGTAAGTGAGGTTGAGGAAACAGATGAGATAACGGAGGAAGAGGATGTCAACATGCTAGGGGTAGATAATGATGACTGTGAGATTCATTATGATAGAACACAAGGTCTATATACACCTTATGATGACACGAGAGATGATGATGAAAATTATTATCAAGACATGGACAATGTTGTCATAGAGTCTCAAAAAGAATATGACCTTAGAAGCAAAACCAGTCAACAAACCCCCAACTCCAAAACCTCTGACAAATCTTCACAAAACAGCCCTGTGACTAAGCCTAAAGTTGTCAAACAGAAGGATAAAACAGTGACTGAGAATTATGATAAAGGTAAAGAGAAAAGCACTCAAAACAATGAAAAACAAAGTGCAGACATTAGTAGTACTAACATCTCAGCTAGTACTCCTGTGAAAAGCATTTTTTCAAGTGTAAATAGAACAATTCAGCAAACTGATGTTGCTGAGAAATTGACAGCTAATAAGACTGAAACCAGCACTTTAAAGAGTCAAATTCCTTTCAGCCTAGGGCAGGAAATTTCAAAGATCAAAATCTCTGTTCCTTTGACTGAGTTAGCTACCTAGCATGCATATAGAGCCAAAATTATGAAGGCTTTAAATATTGAGGATAGTAATGACATAGTCAATTTTAATGATGACCAGCCAGAGCTTATTTTTGGTCCTAAAATTGAAGGTAAATTTCAAGAAGGGGTAGTACCCCCTTTCTATGTCAGCCTAAATGTCCATGAAAAAATCTTGCATAATTCTATGCATGACTCTGGAGCCTCACACAACCTTATGCCAAAAGCGATAATGGAAAGGCTAGGGCTAGAAATAACTCGACCTTACAAGGACTTATATTCTTTTGACTCTAGCAGAGTGAAATGCCTTGGCCTAATCAAAGATCTTTGTGTGAGTTTGGCTCAAATCCCAGCCAAGTGCATGGTTATGGATGTTGTAGTGGCTGATGTGCCCCCTAAGTATGGCATGTTGTTATCAAGATCATGGGGTGCCAAGCTGTAAGGTACAATGCAGATGGATGGAACATATGCTTATATCCATGTCTTTAGCCAGCTTAGAAGACTATACAGAGAGGCACACTTGAAATTCATGGTCAATAGCCCAGAGAAGCCTGAAAATTCCCCCATTTACTCTGTCCATACTGACCTGGATTCATTTATCCTTTATAATGATGAACCTTCAAATAAGCCAGAGCTAGAAGACAGCAACTCAGCCGAATGGTTAGAAACCCCAAATCTGGAAATGAATGCAGTTCTAGAGACGGAAGAAAACGAGATAGAAGCCTTCAAACAGTGCGTTGAAACAACCCACCTGAATGAACATAGCCAAGATGGCAAACAACAGACTGCCCCTCTCCTTCAACTCCATGAAAATCTTGAGGAACAAGATCCAGCACAACATCTTCTGGATCTCAGAATAGAACATAATGGATGACTTGCATACTGAATCAGTCACTTTAACGGATTGATTGCGATGGCGAGAAAGAGAAACACAACTCGAAATGTCAAAACGAGTTTGATACATGTCGAGCATTAGTAAACCAAAAAAGTATCTTAAGCCATGGGACATGCACTTACATCGCCCTTAAAACTTGAAAATCAAGAAAACAACCGACCTGATGCGAAAAACACGAGAACTTGAAACCAATTCAACTAGTGCGGATTTTGACAACAATCAAAGAAGGCGTTAGTTGAGGCACTAACCAGGATAAAACCGAAAATGGTCCTCTGTGGATTATGTACTTTGACGGGTCATGCTGCCCAAGAGCAATCTTTGAGGTGTAGTTAATACGGATTTAACAGCGAAGCAATCACGAGAGAATGCATTTCACGCAGAATTAAACTTTTCAGGTGTTCTAACAACATCATGAGTATGCTCTTATCTTGACATGTCTGTTGAAAAAGTTAGGATCGAGAAGAATCAATGTCCATGGGGATTGATTAGTGATTAGGAAAGTCAATGGGGAGTATAATGCAAACCATCCAGGACTTAGAGCCTATCGAGCTTGATGTCATAAATATTTTGAAAAACTTTTGAGGAGTCCAAATTGATTTTTGTCCCAAGAAAATGAAATATTGCCGCGCACAGTTAGCCTTTGCCACCAGGACATGTAGCCCATATGAAACTAAAGACTACACAAATCGGATAAATTTAGACTATTTGTGCCTAATAATAAAAAATATTAGTAGTCTTTAAGACTGACCAACGACAAAGTTTCTGTTTGAGCGAGAATGAGTTTGAATCATCGATTGATTCATCCAGGTAAGAAGAATGCCTAAATGAACAGCCCTAAAGAAGAAGAACCATCTCATCCCGTGAAATCAACATGTTAACCAACAAACTGAAACTCATACTAAATAAACGGACCTGAAGAAAATGAAGACATTGAAGAATGGCCTTCGTGAAGGATAAGAAGAACATACCTGAGGGGATAGCACCATTAGAAGACCTATTTGATTTTAACGACGCAACAAACCCACGGTGGAATATCTGATCGAGGTCGAAGAATGCAACATGAGCCTTTCGAGGATCAACCCAAAATGATTAAATTAGCTGGGTCCTTGCAATCGGACATCAAAAAGAAATACATTGACTTGTTTAAAGACTTTGTCGATGTATTTGCTGAGTATCAAGGAACTTAAAAACCTACGATCCGAAGATCATCTGACTCGTTCACTTTGAGAAAAAACAAAAACCCTTTAAGCAAAAATTGCGTCGAATTAATCTGATACTGTTGCCTTTAGTGGAAAAGGAAATCAAGAAAATGTGTAGGCGGGAATCATTGTGCACGTGAGGTTTCGGATTGGGTTTCTAATCTTGTAATTTTGTGAGGAAAAAGATAGAATAAGACTGCGTGATTTGAGAGCAACAGGCCTCTAAAGACAGGGTATCCTCTGCCCAAAATGGAACAAATTCTAAAGAAGGTAGTTGGTTCAAGGATTTCCTGGTAAGATGGTTTTAGGATATAACAAGTTTTAATTACTCCCCGGAAGACCAACTCAAAACAACTTTCACCACTCTTAGAACTTTCATGTATGTAGATGCCTTTTGGACTAATGAATGCAGGGGCCACTTTCCAAGGAACCATGGACATTACATTTTCGGGAAAATAGGGCACTTCGTTGTAATTTGTGATGGCCTGTAACGGTTTATTCCAAAACCGATGAAGAGCACCCTAAACATATAAGGAAGGTATTTGAAAAATGCGGGGATTTGAGCTAATCTTTAAATCCCAAAAAGACAGTGTTTGGTCTTCAGGAAGGTATGCTCCTTGGCCATATCATATCAAAAGAAGGGATTAAAATAGATCCAAATAGAGTTGAGGGAATACTACAGATTATCCAACCAAGGAACATAAAAGAATTGTAGTCCTTTATTGGAAAGATTAACTTCTTGAAGAGGTTTATTCCCAACTTAGCAGAGCTCCTTAGAAACATGACTAATATGCTCAAGAAAGAAGTAGGATTAAAGTGGACTGTAGAAACCAAAAAAACCTTCGAATTGGAAAAACATGCACTCACCCGGGCACCAGTGCTAATCAGTCCAGACTTGTCAAAAGAGTTCCTTATTTTCTCCTTTGCCTCAGAACATACTGTGGCAACTATCTTGTTGCAGAAAAACCCAGAGGGACAGGAACAACCCATTGTTTTTCTCAGCAAGGCTTTAAGGGATGCACCCTTGAAATATAACATAATGGAAAAACAGGCCTATGCTTTGGTAAAAGCGTTAAAGGACTTCAGGGTGTATATTCTACATTCCCACATCATTGCCTATGTACATAATATAGTGGTAAAAGACATCTTGTCACAAGACCCTGATGGAAAGAGAGGCAAATCGGACCAGCCAAGCTTATTAAAGGTCAGGGCTTAGCTCAATTAATGGCTGAATCTAATCTAAAAGCCCTTGACATTAACATGGTAGATGCCTTGGATGAACAGGAAGAATTACCTGCTCCCACTATCGAAGAGAAGTTTCAAAACTCACCTTGGTACACCGATATCTTGTATGTGCTTGCAAATCTTAATGCTCCTCCTGATTTATCAAAAACAAAGGCAAGGTTTTTAAAGTTGAAAGCTAGGAACTATTGCATTTTAAACGAATGTTTATATGGAAAAATGCTGATGGTTTGTTGCTTAAATGTTTTCCTAAAGTTGATGCAGAAAAGATTAAACATGAATTCCATGAAGGAGAGTGTGGAGGTCATCTTTACTGGAAAACCACAGCCAATAAAATCCTTAGAGTTGGATATTACTGGCCCACCCTCTTCTAGGATGTCCATAAAATGATAGTTTCCTGTCACAAATGCCAAATTTTTTAAGGGAAAAGAAAACTTCTTCCTTTACCATTACAACCTATCACTGTTGAAGCTCCTTTTCAACAGTGGGGCCTAGATTTCATAGGGGAAATCCATTCTGCTTCATCCGCCCAACACAAATGGATTCTCATAGCCACTGACTACTTCACGAAATGGATCGAAGCCATCCCTTCTAGGAATGCCACAGATTCTGTCATAATAAAATTCCTTGAAGACCATATCTTTTCTAGATTCGGATGCCCTAGAAAAATTATTACTGATAATGCTGTTGCTTTTTGTTCCAATTTTTTTTTTGATTTTTGTCACAGGTATCAGATTACACTTGGTCATTCTACTGCTTACTACCCTCAAGGTAATGGGCTAGAAGTATCATAAAATAAAATTTTGGTGACCATCATCAAGAAGCTGCTTCAAGAAAATAAAAAATCATGGTATAACAAGTTGGTGCATGCTCTGTGGGAAGACAGATTGACCACAAAAAGGTCCATTGGAATGTCCCCTTACCAGCTTGTTTATGGAGCAGATGCAGTGTTTCCTACCAGCCTAGGTGTACCAGTAATAAAATGAATCCAAGAAATACAGTTAGAAGAGGACAGCATGATTAGGAGGATCAGTCAGACAATACATCTCCAGCAGACAAGGGAAGAGGTTTATAGTAAGGCTCAGAAGGTGCAAGAAAACATAAAGAAGTTGTTTGAAAAAAGAAAAAAGACTTGTGTTTTCAACACTGGAGATAAGGTACTCAAATGGGATTCCAGAAGAGAGGATAAGGGAAAACATGGAAAATTTGACAGTTTGTGGCAAGGTCCTTACATCATTCAGTCCACTATTGGTCCAAATGCCTTCTTTGTACAAGAGTTAGATGGCACAGATCTGTTTGGGCATCCTGTCAATGGCAGGGTCCTTAAGCATTACTATTGTTGAGTTCGATTTTAAAGATTTCACTTCCATTATAAATACCATTTTCTTTATTTAGTCTCATAAAATAAAAAGTACAAAAACAATAAAAAGAGAAGAAAAGAGGAAAGATTGTAAAAAACAATAAAGGTACAGCCCCATACCAAAAAAAATAAACAAATTTGAAAGTGTGCAAGCTCAAATGCCACTCCTGAATAACACACTTTTAGTTAATCAAACTGTCTAAACTTGACTAATTAGCTTTAAATTTTCTGCTGATAGGATAGTGAATTAGATTTTCCAAACTGTTTAACCTTGGCTTATCAGTAGATATTTTAGGACAAAAATTAAATGTTCAAACATGCTCAAAATCTGAACCAAAAAATTTCGAAGAAAGAATGACTCAAATATGTTCTATTTTCTTAGTCAAGAGATGAAAAAATCTGGTTCTAATCAGCTCAAAATATGAACCAGAAAATAAGAAGAAACAGCTCAAGCAAGAGTCAAAACATAGTTGTAAAAGGATGAAGGAAATACTTGAATTTTCAGATCTTAAGCCTTCCATTTTTTATTTAATTTTCTACAAAATAATGTCTATGTGCAGCTTGTTTTTATGCCATAGATCACAGCAAGTCAAACAACTTAATCTTGACTTGGCTATTTTTTAAATTTTCTGTTGTTGAAATTAGAGAATAAACATCTGTTAGACTGTCTAATCCTAACAGATTGATAGAATAGGTAGAGAATCATATGGGCTCAAATGTTTAATCTGAGTCCATGGATAAATAAGGAGTAGAAATAGATTAGATTTTTGCTTTCAAAAAGAATAAAATGTTGTAAAGGAGTTTTCCAATCCAACTGCACTCTAAGAAGAAAAAATGCTAGATCAGTAGGATTGGGTAAGTAGAAAGTTTGTATTGATGAAAGTCCATTTCTTTTCATAACTGCTAAAAATGTTTTTCAGAAAAGATCATCCTAGCAAAGGAAGGACAACCCAATGGATCAAGCATAGGCCAACCTCCCAAAGAACGCAATGGATCAGGCATAGGTCAGCCTCCAAGAGAATGCAGGTCTGAAAGTTCTTGATTCCTTCAAGAAGGCACCATCCCCAAGTGGAGCCACTGTTGGCCACCTGTAAAATTTGTCCTATCAAAAGGTGGCCAAAACATTGTTCAGTCTTCAAGAAACACTTTCATGGCCAAAATGTTATCTCTTGAAGCGTGTGGATGATCTCATGCTCATGTTTAAAAAGTCTTCACTACTGATTCCCTCCAGAACTCAAAAATTTTGCTAAATTCATAAGAAGAAACTGTTGTAAAACGACCATTCTTCCTCTCCCCCTCTTCCAAACTTACCTTCATTCGCTCCCCTTTTCTTTCCATAAAAACCCCTTTGTTTTCATGATTTCTTTTGTCCCCCCTCATGAAAATCACTATTATAAAGATAAAAACCCATTCTTTAGCTTTACTGAAACCTCTAAAAACCTTTGAAAACTTTGAAAATTTCATAAAAAACAAAGTTTTATTCCTATGGACTTAAGCCCTTGGGCTAAGTCCTAACCACTTCCCCCACATGCCCTTTCCCTGGAACCAGGTGCTAGTCCCATCAGCACTTATCGCATCAGGATAAATCAGATGAGCGCATATTTTTTTGTTACACAAAAACCTCGATGCGATCGGCTCCCTTTGATATAACTCCAGATCTCATGTTTCTTTTAAAAACTAAGAGTTATTACCCCGAGCGCTTATCGCATCATAAATATCCAAATGCGTGAGACTTGTGCTCTATTCAAAAGTTCTGATTGCGATCATGCTTTGGATTGAAAAACCCCGATGCGATTGATCCTCTGCGTTAAAAAAACTCCCGATCACATCATTATATATATATATATCCTGTGGGCCCGCCTCCGCCCTTAAAGCCTTGTGAAATCCTTCCCGATCACCTTTTTTTTGTTTATAAAGTCAAAAACCCAGTTATCCAAACTTTTGAACTAAAAACCAAAAGCACGTGTTAAAAATTTTAATGGGTAGATTAAAAAGACCGATCGCGCAATCGCAATCGGAAGTTTCAAATGGGTTGATCGAAAAGACCCGCATCAAAGTTCTGATGCAATTGAGTCTTGTATATAAACTCCGCCCCTCTCACCTCTGTTTCATATGACTTTCCCCGAGCCCAAGTGTTAAAGACCCCAGGCACTGAATCGCATCGCAAGATTTCAAATGGGTAGATTAAAAAGACCAGGCCCGGTCTTCCGATTTGGATAGGCCCTTTTTATATAAATCCCCAAGCCCTTTGAATTTCATACAGCCAGCGGCCCTGCAGTCGGGCGCTTATCTTTTTTATATATATTTATTTCTTCCCCGATCCATTAAACCTTTGTTTTATATTAAAAAACTTTGGGTTTTCGTGTATTATAAGTGTTTCCGCCTTTCATTCTGAAAACTAATCCTCTCCGTTGATCGAAAGTCGATCAAACGGCCAGTGCTCCGTCGCATCGGTGATTTCAATCGCATCGCAATTTTCAATCGCATGCATTTTTTTTGTCCCTCCGATCGGCCAGTCCCCCGATTCATTTACCACCATCGATCTGATCCTCAGATTGAGGGCCATCGCTTAATCGCCTCGGCACTTCCGATCGCACAATTGCATCGAAGTTTTTTCATCGCACTCTTTTTCTCCTCCCACCGATTGCAATCCCCCGATTAGATCTAGATCATCCACGTGTCCAGATCCAACGGCTACACTCCTTCCCCATCTTCTAAAGTAGTTTAACCTATTTCCGTAAGATTTCATAACATTTTGTTTGTTTCGCAGGTTCCAAAGGTTCTGACCATATTATAAATGAAAGAAAGACAAAGGCCCAGATCTTTCAGCCTTTGGGTATCAAAGGGAAAATGACTAAAGAAGGGTTCCATTCCATGATTATCAACGTTTCACGGGCGCTGATACTATAAAGGCCTTGCGGGCCCTACACATCAACAAGACTGTGTTTTTAAATCACAGTTAAAGAGTATGAGTTTTTACCAGAACAGAAGATCGAAAACACTGAACTGAAATAAATAAACCTCTCCAGCTCCCAAAGGGAAATTGAAGCCTCATGGTAATTAAGGAAGGCTTAGTAATTATTACAAACAAGAGGTGCTTTGCCCAAAGACAGCCGAAAAATTAATATTACTCGAGAATCTTATCTCTAATTGTCGGCAAAACTATTTTAAAGATTAAAAGCAGCCCGAAAGCTAATATTTTCGATCATTAGACCTCGGGAAGCAGCAACAGAATTACTTCAAGCATGCCACCAAGCCTCAAAAGTCAACAAATGCTCCCACCGAACTCAATTCATAAATGTACCTCAATTTAATACAGACTGATTATCTGTTAATTACTTCATCAAGCCCTTCAAACGCCGAAGAGTCATCCATCTGTATTAATTGACCCAGGAGATCTTTTACCAGATCCTACCTCATCATTCTTCTATAAATAATTCTATAGAAGATGAGCAAAAGTTTGGTCTCTAGACATCTGGATGCATGTAATAGTCTTTGAAGCTCTTGATGCCCTGTTTTCCACTTGAAGATACAGAAGCTGATATGAGAAGTTTGAAGTTGTAGAGACCCACCGGGCTTGCTGATTGTAACTGGTTTGAAACATCAAATACAAGCTATTGATTTATGGGATCCTGATTTATGTCAATGCTGATGTGTTCCTCACTGTCAATTGTTATTTGGCTTCATGTTATCACTTTGTTCATTTTCTCTGATAAAGAGCAACAAACATAGAGCTAGGATTTACTTTCAACAGTACCCTACTCTTACTGAAAGCTTTATTATCTATGTTTTCTTCATTTGAGCATTCTCTTTGAAGAGTACATCAATGCAGGTCAGTTTAAAGGCACTTGCCTAATCTAAATTGCTCTTTTTCACTCTGATCAGTGGTTTTCTTATTTGAATATGCTGAAAGCAGGGTAGTTTAAAGGTACTTAGCTGATCTTAAGCTTTTCAACTATTTTTTAATGTTTTTTAATTAAAATTACTTCAATGCAGGCCGGTTTGAAGGCACTAACCTGATCTCAGAATACTTTTATGTTTTTTCTTATTTGAATATGTTTAAAGCTGGGTAGTTTAAAGGAACTTACCTGATCTTATGTTTTTCAATTGTTTTTTAATGTTTTCTAACTGAAAGTACTTCAATGTAGGCTATTTTAGAGGTACTAACCTGATCTCAGAATACTCCTATGTTTTTCTTTAAAGTACATGCTAAAGCAAGATAGTTTAAAATAACTTACTTGATCTTAGGTTGTTTCACTGTTTTCTTTCATTTTGTTTGTTCTTCATTTCCTATCTGTTTCATTCCATAAAATCGTCTAAATAGATCCTTTGACATACATGACTTGCCCCATGGATCCAGTTTGAACCTTGCTGTCCAATTAAAATCCTCCTATGACTCCATAGCCCAATGGGTTAAAACTGTATTTTCTTTTCTGTCAGCCAAATCATTCCTTCACCTACAGACACCTTCGCCCTTCATTTTGAAACTGCCTTCACCTTCATCATGTCTTTGCCCAACCAAAACAAACAAAACAAAACCCAAACTCTTCATAACTAGCCTAATATCAATTTCAGCTATTAAAGATCACATCTTTTGAACCCATTCATAGAGAGATCCCTCTCTGGATTCAAGAAAGGCTAGATACTTGAATCCCAAAGCGGTCTGATGTTCTCCCTGCAGTTAAAGAAGGGTAGTTTAAAGGCACTTACCTGATCTTAAGCTTTTCAACTATTTTTTAATTTTTTTAATTAAAACTACTTCAATGCAGGCCGGTTTGAAGGGACTAACCTGATCTCAGAATACTTTTATGTTTTTTCTTATTTGAAAATGCTGAAAGCAGGGTAGTTTAAAGGCACTTACCTGATCTTAATTTTTTCAACTGTTTTTTAATGTTTTCTAACTGAAATTACTTCAATGCAGGCTAGTTTAGAGGTACTAACCTGATCTCAAAATACTCTTATGTTTTTCTTTAAAGCACATGCTAAAGCAAGATAGTTTAAAAGAACTTACTTGATCTTGGGCTGTTTCACTTTTTTCTTTCATTTTGTTTGTTCTTCATTTCCTATCTATTTCATTCCATAAAATCGCCTTAAGATATCCTTTGACATACGTGACTTGCCCCATGGATCCTATTTGAACCTTGATGTCCAATTAAAATCCTCCTATGACTCCATAGCCCAATGGGTTAAAACTGTATTTTCTTATCTGTCAGCCAAATCATTCCTTCACCTGCAGACACCTTCGCCCTTCATTTTGAAACTGCCTTCACCTTCATCATGTCTTTGCCCAACCAAAACAAACAAAACAAAACCCAAGCTCTTCATAACTAGCCTAATATCAATTTCAGCTTTTAAAGATCACATCTTTTGAACCCATTCATAGAGAGATCCCTCTCTGGATTCAGGAAAGGCTAGATCCTTGAATCCCAAAGCGGTCTGATGTTCTCCCTGCAGTTCGAATTTTTCCAATCTTGCTAATTACAGGATGCTAACACCCTGAAGGAGTTGCAGTTATTTGACCTTGTTTTGCAAGATCAAGGATTTTTTCATGTAAAGTACCTGACTGCGTATAGATAAGGTCAAGGTACTGAGCTTGAGAAATAACTTGTTCTTGAGTAACAACTCTGGCCTTAGCTACATCTTCAGTGATTTTGGGTAAAAATGATTCAACAAACCATTCCACGAAAATTTGATCCGGAATGTAAACATTCACTAAATGCCTTCTACATCGCCATTCATGAATATGATCAGAAATATACGTGGACGTGCATTGCTTTAGTGAAGTTAATAGTTACGTACCATTGTCGTATCTGACAGGCAACTGAAAGTGAGTCAAGAAGGCAATTGCTAACTAACTGAAATTATTAAAAGAGCCTCCTGGTAACTCAATGTACCATTTGGAGGCAAGACCAATAAGAGTTCTTTGGAAAAGACGTAATCGAATCGAATCATCAATTATTGAATTAGATGCACACCAGAGGTGATAAGTCATAACGTGATTTGATGGATCCTCTCCTGACTTACCCTCGAATTTTGGTATATCACTGGGCAACTTATGTGGCATTGACGACCAGTATGGATAATAGAAAATTGGATCATTCGTAGGGCGTGTCAAATCAGGTAAATCTAAAGTTGCAATAAATGGTAACTGACGGTTAGGGTCGCGAAAACCTGAGTAGCCAAAGCAGTTCTGGGAGGAGGATACCTAGGATAACTGGGAACAAGATTTTCATTATGAATTATGTAACCTCTCGGGTAACCATGATTAACTGGACCAAACTGGGGTTATTGAGGCTGTTGATAAGTATAGCCAGGGTATGGTTGATACTGATAAGCTAGATTTTGTGAAATGGGACTGAATTGAGGTTGTCCCTGGTACGGTTGATATGTGAATTGTGGTTGACTTGTAACAACTGTACCTATACCAGCTTGTCCCGCAGGTATCTGGGCCGAAGTCTGAACTAAAGGTCCTGATTGGGGTACATAGACTTGAGGGATTTGCACGATTGCAGGGATAGAAGAAATCGGAGGTACAGATACTCCAGAAACAGGTGTTATAGGTTGAACAAATGTTGCAATAGTTGCAGTAGTTTGAGGTGAAGTCTGAGGTGTACTAGGCCCAGTCTACTGAACAGAACCAAGTGCAGGGGTTTGAATAGTAGGATAGACAGGTTGCTGGGTTGGACCAAAAACCAAAGGCTATCTAGGTTGAGAAGACAACTGCACATTAGGTTGCATAGGCTGTTGAAATTGGGACAGATCCCACACCATGTTCGTTCCAGGGTATTGTCTCGTAGAAGGTTGAACGTAAGGACCATAGCCTGGTTGAACGTAGGGCTGGTAAGTAAGTGGTAAATTTCCGGCTCCTTGTACAGATGATGGACCAGAAGGCAGTTGGAAACCTTGAATTGGGTACTGACCTTGATCTTGATAACCCTGAGGCACGGACTGAAGCTAGGGTTGATAAGGACCCTGAGGAGCATATTGAGTTTGGGGTTGACCTTGGGGTATGCACTATCCTGAAGGTTGATATCCTTGAGGTATGTACTATCCTTGAGGTTGTTCTCCAAAATAATATGATGCCACAGTTTGTCCTGGGAAAAATTTACCTTGAGGTTTCCCCCCCAGGCGATAATTGACTTCCCTGAAATTGTCCTCCAAGCGGTAACTAACTTCCTTGAGGTTGAGGATTCGGAATATTACTAGACATCATAAAAATTTTCTCTCTATTTGACGTTTCAGTTTTAATTCCATTAAGACCAGATGATAATACCTGTTCAATCAGTTGAGGAGGTGCTCCAGAGAAAGTACCAGACAGAGCCTAATATCTCTAAGGAACAAAAGGACCACCATGTAAAAATGCTTCTGGTGACTGGGAAAACATAGATGACTCTCCTGCCATGATGGCTGAAGGATAGTAACCTATGGGTGTAGGATGAAATGGAATTCGAGGTGGAGAAAAATCAAGAACCAGGTTCTCTAAAAAGTTTGTCAAAGATAGATACCAAGAATCAGTTCGAATAGGGCTGTAGAAAATGGATTCACCCTCCTTAAGATTTAAAGATTGATGGGATTCGGGAGGAGATAACTCTTTGTCTGGACTAGTAAGTTCTTCAATATAAATGAGGCCAGATGGAAGATCTTCAGTAATAATATTTCTTATACTAGATGAACCAAGATCACTAGAAGTCAGTGTAATAAATCCTGAGGGTGTTTCCAAAACAGAAGGTTCAGTTTCAAACTCAGAAATTTCAGGTTCGTCAGCTAGTTCACTGGAAGGAGAAATACTACCAGTAACTTCAGAAACTGAAATTGGTTCTTGAATGTGTTCTGTCGTGGGCATTTTATGATCAGGATGAACAAATATAGATGAAGTTCCAATTTCTGTTGATCTAATTCTACCGCTACTAGATGATACTAGAGCATGCATCCCTTCAAGCTGACTTGGTGTATATTCAGGGGGTTTCCCTTGAAGTCTCTAGGATTGTCTCGAAAATTCTTCCACGATTAAATATTAAATCAATCACATGCAAACAAAGAAAATTTCAATGAAAACACTTAAAGTCTCTAAAGAAACAAATAGCAGAATCACACGCCTAAAAATCTAGGACTTCAAACCACACACAAACAGTAACTTTCCATACTAAAAACAATAGTTGGTGATGAAATCCAGTTTAGTAGAAATTTAATACAGAAAGGGCGGTTGGAACAGTTACCCCGACAACCTGCTTAATGAAACAGTCTCACACAATTTGCTTCACAAAACCATCTCAAGTGAAGATAACTCCCCAGAGAGTCCAAGTGAATCTAGTTGATGTCTGCTCCAGGTATAGTGAGATCTTTCCTTCACCGTCACCTTAGCAAATAATATGAAGCTTATGGACACTAAGGTTACCAAAAATAACGAATACAACAAGGGGAACAGTCTACGATCCGATCCCACGCGCAAGGGCAGATTAAAAAAGCTCAATCCCCTTAAAGGCTCCTCGACATGGTCAATCTGAGGTTTACCGACAAGTGACTCCAAGCTCCTCGACAATGGTTAATCCGAGGTTTACCGTTTGTAATGTGCAGAGAATCTTCAATATTTTCCAATGAAACATAATTGATTGTCTTAAAGGTTCAGACATGATCTCGTGATTAACTCCTTTAAGAGAAGCTTCCCAGATTATACCAATTACAATTGGATTTATTTCCTACAGCAAGATTTATATACTTGTTTGTTTTTACTATCTTGGAGAGTTAATTACTCCTTACTCCAAGATACTAGCCTGAGCTATATTGGTGATAAGAGCCCTAGAAATAAAAAGATTACTAGTTCAATTTTAATTAAGCATTGTTTTTATGGGTTGTTTTTTAAGTCAATAGCTATGGAAATGAAACTTTGATGGTGTGAAGACTCGACTTCCAAAAACACTAAAAATGCACCTAAAAATGATAATCAATTCGTTTTTCTTTCAATGAAATTCTAGCTAAAGAAAGAGTTGGAGAATGCAGTTCTTTTAAGAGACAATTCTTTCTTCAAACGTAAAGAATAACTAAAAGAAAATATTTTTGTCTTTTCAACAATAACTCAAAACGAGACAAATTATCAAAGCTCACAATAAAATCCTTTTTCTTTCAAAACTTGAAAGTACAAAAACAACTTTCCTTCAAAAGAAATCTACAAATTTTAAAAGCACTCAAAACTACGAAAACTAATTTTGAGATCTACAAACTTTAAAAATTTAATTGAATAAAAGCTTTAATATTTTTTGAATAATTTCTTACTTAGTTGTTCAGTAAACTAAGGATCTATTTGTCTAGAATAACAAATAGATCAAAAAACATCCAGATATGTTTTCTTTTATAAAAAATGAAATTGAAAACCTATAACAAAGTTTTTTCGAAGATTTGCAAAGAAACAAATGGATCTATTTTTCAATAAAGGATGGATTTCACAAACAGGTCAGACTCATCAAGAAGACAAAAAGACCAATGTAATCTAAGGTATTTCAAACTTCCAATGCTTTGAGTCACTACAAAGACCAAGTGAAAAACAATAGAAAATGCAAAACTTCTAGAAAATCATCAAAAACACAAATACTGTTGGAACTCACTCATGAGAGACTTTTGACAGAAAGAACACAAAACTGGGTGGATACTAAAAATTCTAAATCAAACTAAAGAAAAACTGAAAAAAGAAATCTGGAGTTTTTCCAAAGATCTTACAGAGTCCGCAGGCCCCTAAAAGTAACAGGTGCGGTCCCGCACTGTTTACTTAAAGAAAATGCGAAACTGCCTGCACTGTGCAAAAGAATAAAGTGCGATCCCCAGAAAAGTTCAAGAAAAACGTAAAAGATTTCAAAATTTTCAAAAACAGAGAAAACCTAAGCTACCCAGGCAAATATCCATCACTAAAAAACCAGGAGAAACTTTTCCTCAAATCAAAATAAAAGAGAATAAAAAACAACAAGTTCTTTCCCCAACGGAGTCGCCAATTTGTTGGGCGTATTAATCAATCTTGCAGACAAGATCTATCTCCCTAGTACCAAAAGGTAATCTCGCAACAAACAACCAAATAAACTTATGTTTCTCTAAACATATGCGATTTACAAAAGAATACTATAAAGGTGTAAAGAAATTACCATAGATCCAATGCTTGTTCGAAGTTGTTGTCCCTCGTGCACTTGAAGGAGTTATCTTTGCAAACCTGCAGTCACAAACAAGAAAACATTAAATAGCACCTGTATAGTAAACATCATAAATCATGCTTATCATGGTGTTCAAGGAATCCATGAAAAAAAAAGTTAACTAACAGCTTATTGAGATAAATGAATTCATTTGTATTAAATTTGAAAGAAAGAAAACCTTACAACCTTAGCCTTGATGTTGAACAGGTCTTCCGAGAGTCCAAAGCAGGAATCTCCTCTACTCTGAAAAGCCTTGCACTCTTCCAACCGAGACAAATAGAGGTATGTGATCTCTCCTCACAAAAATCTCAGTTAAATGAGTCTGAATCCCAACAGCACTTAACTTCAAATAATTCTAAAGCTTGAACTCCACTTTGAGGCTACCCAATGCCTCTTTTTATAGTGGAAAAGAGGAGGTTTCCATTCCAACTATGAAGGGATAGAATCCTCCTTCAAAGGGATAAGCTCCTGACATCAAGGGGTTAGCTCCATGAGTTAAAGGATACATGAACCTCAAAAGAGCAGTTCTGCCACCGCAAGATTCTTTCTAGAGGCTTCTAGAATTTACTGAAAATGAGCTTTTTGAGTTTACTTGCGCCTTTTTAATCTTTTACAGGGGTCCGCACCCATAACACAGAGAAAGTGCATTTAGGTACGCAGGAGTCATGAACATTAGGTGCGAGACCGCAAGCAAAATACAAAGAAAGTGTGATACCAGAGTTAAGGAGATTTTTAAGAACTTTTCTCTTATTTTCAAGGCTTGACATGAAGAACTGATATGTTAAACTTGCAAAGGAGGAAGTATGAGTGATAATGAGCTCATACACATAGCATAATGTCAGGATGAAAATTTTCAGTGCAACAGATCTCTCATTTGTTGAAGACGTGGGAATGGCCTTCTCATGAGGTTATGCGACAACTTGGGATGTTGTTTAATAATTGACTTCGAGAGATCCGTGGTTCGGGAGTTCGAGAGTGGAATTCATAAATCCTGTTTGTTGACTACACATTTCCGACCATTATGAGACAACTTGACGGAGTTCACTCTATGATATTTTGAAGATGTTTAAAGAAGCTAATGAAGACGTTGCAGGCAAGAAGATCAAGACAAGTACTTGTTAAGGGAGGGGCTTGGAGAATTAACTCTTACTTGTCCCGTGCCTATTAATTGATGTTCATCATTAAATGTAATTTTTGTGTGATTTCTAATTAGTTGGATCTAGATATTTAGTCTGACTAATATAACTCCTATTTTGGTGTTTGGTTGAGATATTTTCTCAACGAGTTGATTGTATGGTTAAGATAGAATTTCTATATTGAACCAATACTTGTTGTATTTATATGTCATGTTTAATAAAAGATAATGGATTTTTTCTTTGCAATCTGATTTTTAAATTGATACAAGAGCAAGTGGAAATCCCACATAGGTGACGAAGTGGGATTGAAACTAGTAAAAATGAATCACATAGGGTTAATCATCACTTCCGAAACTTGCAATAACTATCTATTGTTCATCACATTAAATCCTAACCATTTGATTCTCGTTAAACTTCTTGCATCTCCAAATTAAAATCGAAATTAAAATCGAATGTAAAGGGAACACCATTAAAGGGGGCAATGTCGTGTTACTCTTTGCTTCCGAGTCTTAAGATATTAGCACCGTTATTAATATTATTGGACAAAGGCATAGAAGATCGCTTGGGAAAAGCTTTTGAACGTAGCGTAATGTGTCACAGGAGCGTTTGTTGGATGGTTTTTTTATTATCAGAATGTCCACAATTGTTCTCATCAAATTGTAGGACACTTAATGCAAATCGTCTTGATGAAAAACACAACTTGGGAGATGAAAAACTGAACGACTCGATCCAGATGAGATGCAGGAGTACGGCTCGTTGGGGATCCATTTTATTTAGAGTGAGTGACAATTAATTATAATTATATTTTATTTGGAGTGAGTGAAACTTAATTATAATTATGTATATAAAAATTAGATTGAGTTTAGGTTGGAATCCGTTTGAATACAGGATGAAATAATTATTAGTATATTAGTAATATTATACAACACCTTACAAAGCAGACTCGGCAATGTGATATCTAAACTTATACTTGAAAATTAATCATTTAAATGGTAGAAAATATAACATAGTAATTTAAGAGGTATTTCGTTCAAAGGCTAATCATAGTTGCTACTGCTAATATAATGCAAGCTGTTACCCACATTAGATTTATGCCATAGCAATACACAATAACAACTTATCAACGAATGGTGCAATACTTTACTGTGACAGTGGCAAGAACTAAAGGAAGTTACGTGAAATGGTTGATTCCCACAAAGGTCTTACAATATTCCAAATTCAAAGGTTAAAATTATGGCTAAGTTCCAAGTTCGAGACAAATGCTACGAAAGGCAAAAATAATTCGACCATCGATGTATTCACTACAGGGTTAAAGATGAAAATGAGTATATGTAATTTTAAATTATTTCAAAAATTTAATTATTTTAAATGTTTATTTTGGAATAGGTTTTTTATAATTTTAATTTAATTATCAGTAATTATTAGGTGATTTATTTTGGAATAAGGTTTTTATAATTTAATTTAATTATCAATAATTATTAGGTGAATGAGAGGACTCTTTATATGAAATGACTTATGGTTTTGTTGGCATGTGATATTGATAATCCCTTGATATTATAACAAAATATATTTACATAATAAGAAGCTCCATAGTTAATCTTGTTATATGTGAATGCATTTCTTCTCTTTTACATGTTATATTTGATCTGCTATAAATAACTTTGCTGAATTATTTGCTCTGAAACTTATTCTCTAATTAGATAGAGGATTAGAGTATGAACCAAAAGAATTTGCAAATTCTTGTAGACAATAGGAAATTAGAAGGAAGTTCACCACCAAATATAACACAGAGCATAATGGAGTGGATGAAAGGAAGAATTGGACCATCATAAACATCACAAGGACCATGAACAAAGATAAAATGCTATATGATGATTTTTGAGATGAAGTTGTTGCTTGTTCAATCTATACACTAAATAGATCACTAATAAAAAAAGTGAAAGGTAAGAATGCAATGGCATAAATTTAAGTGTCTCTCACTTCAAAAATTTTGATTGTATTGCCGATGCACGTGTCTAACAAGATCTAAGAAGAAAACATGACAACATGAGAGGAAAGTGCATCTTAACTAGGTATAATGAATTATAAAAAATCCTACAAACCATTTAGCTCAATCACCTACAAATTTGTGGTAAGAATATATATAAAATCCTTGAAGGATAAATCTTGGAGTGACCAAGAATATGAAACAAAGGAATATCGAAATCCATTTCTCCAAATAGATGAATAAGTGGAATGTTTAGGATAGAAAGTACCTCCACCAAGAATTCAAATCTTATAGGTGCAAAGATAAGAAGAACAAACTAAAAATAATTCTTCTTCCAATAGTGAGTTAGTACATTTGGTGAGAAACTAGAGATAGAATTCTTCAAACAATGAGTCATTGGCTTCAATTAGAAATTTAAAAAAAAAAAGATCTTGAGGGAAATATATGAGCAACGAGATGGCACGAATCAACAAGATCACTTTTCCTTATTATCCAATCAACCTAATTATTTTAAAGAGACATTGAAAAAATAGCGTTGGGTATATACCATGAATGAAGATATTGAAGCCATTAAAGGAATGGGCCATGGGATCTTGCTAACATCCCAATAGATAAAAATAGCAATGGCCTTAAGTGGGTTTACAATACACAACTAAATAAGAAAGGAAAGGTGGAGAAACATAAGGAAATACTATTTGCCAAAGCATTTTATCAACAACTAGATATTGCCTATGGTGAGGCCTTTGCTCCAATAACAAGGTTAGAGAATATTAGAGTTGTCTTAGATGTAATAGACTAGAACAAATGGCCAATTTACTATATGCATGTGAATTCAAAGTTTTTGAATGGAGTTTTAGAAGAATAGGTTTATGTATATTAGCCACCAAGGTTTGAAGAAAAAGACCAAGAGTACTAAGTGTACAAGATGAAAAAATCCGTGTATGGCTTGAAGCAAACTCCTAAAGATTGGTATAATTGAATCGACTCTTACTTGCTCAAGGATGGTTTCAAGAGGAGTAATAATGAGCCCACTCTTAATACCAAATTAGATTAGTAAGGTAAGATTCTTATAATTTGTCTTTATGTTGATGATATGATATATATTAGAAATTTTATGTTAAATGATTTCAAAGCTTCCATGAAAAGAGAATTTCAGATGATAAACCTTGGTCTCATGAAGATATTTTTGGGAGTTGAAGTTAAGAAATTTACATAAGGAATTTTAATATGCTAGCAAATTATGCTACATATATCTTAAAGTGGTTTAGGTGACAAGTGTAAACCAATCAAAACACCTATTGTAATAGGAAAAAAATTGAGCAAGCAGGATCAAGTACCAACAATTGACTCAAAAATGTATAAGAGGCTTTTAAGAAGCCTCATACACCTTACTGCAACTAGACCTGATGTTATGCATGTAGCTATTTTCATTTCTAGATTTATGGAGTTTCCCAAGGACTATCACGAGAAAGTTAGAAAAATAATTTTAAGGTATATTGTAGGTACAACTGATTATGAATTGTGGCACACAACTCTAAAGAGAACACACTTAAAGGATAAATGGAAAATGACTTTGCTCATAGCATTGATAATAGGAAGAATACCTTAGGATGTGCTTTTTATTTTGGCACAAATTTGATATTGACATGGTAATCTAGGAAGCAACTGATTGTCTCAATATCTTATACAAAAGAAAAATATGTAGCAACTATTACAACATTGTGCCACACAATATGGCTAAGAATACTCTTGAATATTTCACATGTGGAGAAGGAACTAACTTCTATTTTTTGTGACAATAGTTTAATAATTGCATTATCCATGAACCATGTGTTTTCCCTTACAAGAAAACACATTGAAACTCGTTATCACTTCATTTACAAGCTTATCAACAATAGTGATATTTCCTATCAACTATGTAGATCTAGAGATTAACTAAAAAATATATTCACCAAACCATTGGAAATAATTGTTATTGCTTTTCATAGATATCACTTAGGAATTATTAATGCTAAATAATATAATAGTCTAGATTGAAGCAAATTATTAAAATGTAATATCACCTCACCAAGTCTACACAGAATTAGTTAGGTTTTTTTTGTTACTATTAAATGGCTATATATAAATCTATTAATTAGTTATATTTATATTAGTGTTTCTTAACATTAAAATTTTGATGATTTTGTCTATTTAATTATGAGAAAGGAAACCTAGCCCTAATAGTTTTCAATACTCTACCATACCTATTTATGCCTAAAATTAATAGAATTAATATGAGCACTTGACTCAAGGAAAGTGGTTACTAAAAAATATCATTAAAATGAAACCAAACATTGTAATTAGCCTTCATGCAACCTTAAACTTTTGGGAAAACTTTTGGGAAAGTTTAGAGAAAAGATAAGAATAAATGAACAAATCGTTAAAGAGCATTATCATATGAGATTTGAACACAAATAATTCTAGCCATATGTATAAGGACCAAAGCCTTAGAGCCTAGCTATTAAATCATTAGATACACAATATAAAACAATTGAGCATGATCCATCAAGAATATGATAATTTATATTCATATCTAACCATAACATATAACATGGAAAATAAGTATATTTGAACAACCTAAATAACATATTCAACAAGTAAAATATAGGTTGAAAAGTGAAATAATTATTGATCAAAAGGGATTGAATCCTAGATCATAATGAAATAAAGGGAAGAGGGGTTTAAGTTTTGGTGATTGAAGACCAGATATTCTAGTGCCTAGTGGTTATGAGATCCTTTTTCCCTAGTGAAACACCTCATAGTTTAGGTAAAGATGTTTTGTATTACTTGGTAGTTACTAAGAAATAAACATCAATCTGAGATTAAATAATCCATTTACTTATAAAGAAGATCAAATCAATAGAAAAAAGGATCAAATCTAAGAAGAGGGGCTCTATGAAGAATTATGAGAAATATAACAAAAGATAGAGATATTTCTATTAAATAATCTCAAGTTTTTTATAGAACATTTAGAAATGCCAAAACTTAGAAATAAATTTAGAGAGGATCTAGTCATATAAATTAAAATATTGGTAAACTATGATCCACCATAAACATCAAAACACTTACTTCATGATACAATTCATGTTTCTAAAATTAAAAAGAGTATAAATTTATTTTATATTATTATTATTAATTATAAAAAAATCAATATCTAATTTCAACATATATATATTTAAAAAACATGTAACAAATTCTTAACCATGAATATTCACTCCCAATTTACCATATTTTCAAATAGGGTTTGTTACAATACCATGGCTTATGAATACCACTTACTCAAAAAAACCATAACTCCTTATACTAAAAAAAACCATAAACCATAATTCATAAGGCTCTCATTTATTCACATTACATTTTCTTTAATTAAAAGACAAAAGGAACATAATTACATTGGAGATTAGTCTCAACCTTTGATTGTGCATGCTGCTAAAAAAATTCTAGAATATTATGTGGAGATTAAATCTCTACCATCCACATAATAATTCTTAATAATTAAATTAAAATTATGAAAACCATATTCTAAATAAACATCTTATCAGCGTAATTAATATAAATATATAATTCTTCCATCACAACATTTTATCTTATTCACTTCAATCACAACATATTTTATATTTCACTTGTTTTTATATTAATATATGAAACATTATATTACATAGTATGTATGTATACATACATACAATAATCTATTGTTTAGAATTAAAAGTGTTTATATGGAACTTAGAAGTATTTTAAATCAAATTTTATATTTTCAAACTCAAATTCAAACTTTTTAACATCTATATTTTGATTATAAAATTTCAATTTCATTTCTTCATATGATTTCTACTTTTAATATCAATATTTACATTTTAAAAATCCAATTTCATTTCCTCATACTCTATAAATTCCTACCATTTTACAAAATTCCAATTTAATTCTTTGATACTCTTTAACAACCATATTCACACTCCCAAAATCCAATTTCATTTTTAAAATACTTATATTCCCACATCAAAATCACACTTTAAATTCATAAACTTAATCAAAATTTTCTCTTACCATTCTCATCTTAAAAAAAGGGTTAAAGTTGAATATTACGTACGTCTAAATATTGATAAATCATTCAAAATACTAATATCTCGGTACATGTGTTGTTAAAAAATCTGAAGAGAGCGAGAGGATTTTTTCACAATGCAAATCACACCATGATATTATTGATCACATAAAGCAATTACATATATAAGACTTAGATCATTGGCTTCAGCAAATTATGAATGAGACATGACATGACTCCAACTCATAACTTAGGAATCAACAACTTCTAGATTGACGCTTGGGAACTCCCAATGAAAACTCATAGCAACACATGGAAGCATTAATTATAATACCCACCCTTAATGCTTACATGTAGAAAATATAGAAAGCACACATTACAACAATAAATAAACCTTTGTCATATTTTTCTGATATAGTCATCACTATCACTCATATCCACTCCGAAATCTCATGGTTTCAACTCTTTTATTCACCATACATTCGATCTTCCCACTTGATCTATTTAGGACAACTTCTTCAGACCATCGTTGACTTACTTTACATAATTGACACTTCTCAACCTCTCGGAACACAACGGGTCAGTCTTGATATTGAACCATCTTATGGAAGTGCTACCATTTGTTGAATCCAAGGCCCTCCGCAACCTTCACTAGCTATCTAGGATAACATTTTGGATACAGAATGTCTTCAACGGACAATTATACATTAATAACCTGTACTGATGCTCCTAGAGCACGATGAGTCAAATTAGTCTGTTGAATAGTTGGTCTGTTCTTTTTTGTTCTGCATCATTTGATTCTTGCACAATATAATAACAAAATACTACTTCAATTCACACCACAAAATCAAACATAAAGGAAAACACAAACCTTAATAAAATGCACCATAAAAACCATTAACATCCAAATTGCAATATTACATTGACCTAATAATAACCCCTAATATCCATATATAATCATCCTTCACATTTGATAAAGAAGAGTCCCAATTGACTTGAGACTAGTTTGTAAGCATCCAAATGTTTTTTTTTTAAGATTCTCTTCGCAATCAATGGCCTTTATTAAGACGTACTCAAACCCATCACACCCTTCATTGAATAGTGGCTACATGTGGTGGCAAGGAGGGACTGACCGGATGGCCCTCGATGGATCTTCCAATGTGGTTCGCATTCTAGTATCCATATTTTTAACACAGAGTGTCTACGTGTTGAACATATTGTAGCACATAGTGGACATTTGTGATGAGGCGTTGGGTTCGCTTGTCGTGATTTTTCTAGTGATTCTCTGCATTGCATTATATACATTATTGTGCATACATTTTTTGAAGGAAATAATAATGTTTTTGTGCTTCTCCAAGAAATAGCAAGCGATAATTTCTCACGGGAAATTATAGCACATAGTTAGGGAAGAGCATAGGATATGGTGGAACTTCTCAGAAATTCCATATTCTGGACACCCAACAAGGACAAAATTTTTATCATTTTCCATATTTTTGTAATTGGATGAAAATTTTGATTCAATCTCATAGAAGTTAGGGTTTTTTCTATTCTAGTGGAGATTCTTTCAGATTCAACCTCAAACAGAGGCTTGTGCAAGACAAGCCTGGAAACATTGAATGATTTAATCAATTGCAGCAATGGCCGCTCAGATGCTCTTTCCCATACCCTGACCATTACTGATAATGTGAGAATAATGTATTGGAAAGGTGGAGATATCCTTGTAATACCACCTAAAAAAATAAATGAAACAAATCTACACAACGAAAAAATATACAGACACGCTCACGAAAGTCACACAATAAACTGTGTATAGAGAATCTATCAAAGGTCTCTGATCTTCCTTGTTAGGTCCCTATAATATTAGTGTATCCTTATTGTTATTTCCAGTATATCCCCCTTATTGTTACTGTTGTTCCCATGTAGCCCCGATATTGTTATTATTGTGTCCCATAGAATCCCACTATTGTTATTTTTGTGCCCCTACATTTTAGTGACTCTGATTATATAGTGACCCCTTAGACTCCTATTTATATAAATGAGGTTTTTTCATTTGAATCATATAATAATTGTTTATTTATGTAATGTAAAGGAGGTTTTTCCCTTAAAAGGGATAATTTTTAAGTCGTTTATTTATCTTTTCTTATATTTTGTGAGTTGGTTGCATAACATTTGGTCTTAGAGCTTTGGATTCTAGGGTTTTTCTTCTTCAAACTAGTCATATTGGAATTCTAACTGTAAATTTTTTTCTATGAATTTTTAGAAGAAGAAATTGTAACCACGTGGAGCCAAAATTTTGATGAACCTCTTATACGAATTTCAGATCTTGGTTCTCTATATTTTTGGAGATATGATTCGAGGAAATTAGGATTTTTGTAGGCTCCTCAATTTCATCTCAAACATGTGGCCTAGGGAAAATTATCATACATTTCGTTTCAGACATTCGATTTGAATTCTGTAAAAATTGGCCAAAAGTGCACAGGATGTATTTTTTCTTGTAGAAATTTCAAAGCCAAATATTGAAAAAATGACATGTGGAATCCCATATAACTTTTATCTACTGAATTAGTTCATAATCAGGTCATCATGATATATTTTACATAACTTTATATTGAAGAATATAATATTGGTATGACTAGTGGAATTGGAAATAAGATTCATCAGCCTACAATAGGACCGAACTTTAGACCTTATAGATCCTAAATTAAAGAGTTACAACCTTGCAATATTGAGATCTTAAAAGAAAGAAAAAGATGTGTATTTGTTTTTAAATCTACATAAATTTTGTTGGAAAAATCATTTTGAAGTTATTCCAAGGGCATATAAAAGCATATATATCAGTATTGGGTTTTAAAATAACTCCTAAACATAATAATTCCACGCAAATTAAGCCATAAAAAAGCTACACTATGATTCATGAAGAGGAATAATTGCAACATGATATATCAAAATTACGAGACCAAGTGCAATAAATTTCTCTCTCACAAAAAGCAACCAAAGAGGAGCTAAAAGGTGATATGGATGGTTTAAAAGGAAACATAGATGGTTTAAAATGTGACATGGATTTTTTAAAAGGAAAAATAGATGGCTTAAAATGTGACATGGATGGTTTAAAAGGTGACATGAATGGTTTAAAAGAAGACATGGTAGGTTTGACAAAGTTGCTACAAGAATGAATTCCTAATGGCGAAAAGGTATTGGATGCAACTCATAATGAGAACAAAAGAAATTTTAATCATGATTTCATAGGCTCTAATGTTAGATTGAAGAACCACCATACTCCAAAGATTGATATGCGGAATTTTGATAACAAGGATCTGGTAACATGGATACTACAAATGGAGCAATATTTTGATCTTCATAATGTGCAACACACACAGAAGGTACAAATTGCAACTTTATATTTAGAACCCAATCAATTTGTATGGTATCGATGAATTTTTTCTTGTAAATCGCCTATCATTTGGTCAATTTTTATGGAGGAAATGATGGAATAAAGTGAGGATACAAAGAGAAACACCTTCTTTAGCCAATTGATAAATCTCAAACAAAAGGTTCAATGGTAGAGCACATTAAAGACTTCCAAAAATTGAATATAAGGGTAAATGATTTCTCAGAGAAACATAAGTTTGATGTATCTGTAGGGACTTTAAAATATAACATTCAACATGATTTTCACCTTTGGGGACCTGATTCATTGGAGAAGGCATTCAGGTTGGCAAGAAAAATTGAAAGAAAAATTATGGCAACAAGAAAGCCTAACACTCAGAATTGTAAAGATGGAAGTGTTGCTACTCCTAGCCTTCCACAAACTATAAGGTTTACACCACAAAATTTTGAAGAAAAAGGTGCAAAAGGGATTCACTACAGTTGTGATAGAAAATACACTAAAGGTCATAAGTGTGCTAAAAAGAAATTATTTTACATAGATTGTGAAGGGTAGGAAGAAAAGCAACAAGATACTTCAAAAGAAGAGGATATACACAAATAACCAACCCTAGAGAAAGAAGAAATGAATCTGACCATATATTGTAATTCATTGGCAGGAATTACCACTCCTAAAACTCTCAAGATAGAAGGACATATCAAGAGGAAAAAATTAATAGTGTTGATTGATTCAGGTAGTACCCATAATTTTTTTCATTGTAAGATAGCCAAGGAATTGAATTGCTTCCTATACCCAATGCTAGAGTTTCAAGTGATGGTTGTAAATGGAGGAAGTATAAATTTCTCTAGAAAGTGTTATAATATCAAGCTAACCATGGGGGAATATGTATTAAAAAGTCCAATTCTGTCCATTCCAATAGGTGGTGCTGATGTTGTACTAGGTGTCCAATGGTCACAATCTTTGGGTATGATAACTTTTCAATTTCAAGAAATTTATTTTAATTTTATTATTTTTAGGAAGGAAAGGAAGTTGAATTAAGGGGTATTGTAGGGAAACCATGAAATATAATTAGATCTAATGCCATGAAAAATATTCTAAAAAAATAACAACGAGGCGTAATTTCACAATTATTCTCACTAGAGGTTCAAACATCAAAATCATCTATTTCTCCAGATCTCCAAAAAGTCTTGGACAATAATTTCAAGGTATTTGAGACTCCCAAAGGCTTCCCACCCATTCGTGATCATGATCATGCTATTCAATTGATTCCAAGAAGTATTCCTCCAAACATCAGGGCTTGCAGATATCCATATGCCCAAAAGAGTGTAATTGAACGTATGGTTGTAGAAATGCTAGAGGCTGGTATAATTGAGCCTAGTCAAAGTTATTTTTAGGCTCCAGTAGTATTGGTGGATAAGAAGGATGGATCATGGCATATGTGTCTGGACTATAGGGAGCTCAACAAGATCACTATTAAAGATAAATTTCCCATTCCTGTCATTGATGAATTGTTGGATGAATTACATGAAGAAATTTACTTCACCAAGTTGGATCTTCGTTCAGGATATCATTAAATTAGAATGAAGACTGAACACATTTCGAAAACAACATTTAGAACTCATGAGGTTCATTATCAATTTTTGGTCATGCCTTTTGGCCTTTCCATTGCACTCTCTACATTTCAAGTTTTGATGAATTCCATTTTCAAACCCTTCCTTAGAAAATTTGTGTTAGTATTTTTTGATGATATACTAATCTTCAACAAGTCTTGGAAGGATCATATTCAACATGTTGATATGGTGCTCAAACTAATGGAGGAGAAACAATTATATGCAAAAACCTCCAAATGTTTCTTTGGAGTACAGGAAATGGAATATCTAGGTCATATTTTATCTCATGAGGGTTTTAAGGTAGACCATAACAAAATTAAAGCCATTAAGGAATGGAAAATCCCCACAACCAAAAAGCATCTACAAGGATTTCCTGGGTTGACAGGGTATTATCGCAAGTTTGTTAAGAATTATGGGAGAATTGCAACACATCCAACAACATTACTATAGAAAGATGCATTTTCTTGGACTCTAGAAGAAACTAAGGCCTTTGAACTTATCAAAGAGGCAATGTGCCAATCACTAGTCTTAGCTACGTTGGACTTCACAAAAGGCTTTATTGTGGAATGTGATGCCTTAGGAAGTGGAATTGGTGTTGTTTTAATCCAAGAAGGATGACCCGTTTCTTTTGAAAGTCATCCAATCAAAGGAAAGTATTTACAAAAACCTATTTATGAGAAGGAAATGTTGGCAATACTAAATGCACTAAAGAAATGGAAACCTTACCTAATGGGAAGACACTTAAAGGTAAAAACAGATCATGATAGTCTTTTTGGAACAGATATTATCTTCAGAAGAGAAACAAAAATGGATCAAAAAATGTTGGGTTATTACTTTGAAATCATCTACAAGAAAGGGAAGCAAAATGTTGTTACAGATGCACTCTCAAGGAAGGATGAGGATGTGGAAACATTTTTTTTATGTAATTTATATTATCCAACTAGATTGGATAACCGAAGCAATGGATCAATGGAAGATTGATGAATAAGTGTGGACACTGATTCAAAATTTGGAGCAAGATCCTAGTACATCTGATACATTTAGTTGGAAAAATGATTCATTATGGTACAAATATCACTTATATCTTTGTAATAATTCCCAACTAAAATAAAATATTATGTTGGAATTGCACACCTTTCCCTTAGGAGGGCACTCAAGATTTTAAAAAACTTACCACAAGGTCAAGAAGGAGTTTTCTTGGGATGGCCTTAAATCTGATATTTAAAATTTTGTGGCAGAATTTTTGGTTTTCCAACAAAATAAAGTCGAGACAATTAAAACCTAGGGTATGTTACAACCCTTATGCATTCCAGGTCAATGTTAGGAGGAGGTTTCAATGGATTTTATCACAGGTTTACCCAAGTTTGAAGGAAATATTGCCATCATGGTGGTGGTTGATAGACTTATCAAGTATGCACACTTTTTTGTATTAACTCATTCATTTAAAGCGAGTAAAATTTCTATTGCATTTATGGAAACAATTCAAAAGCTACATGGAAACCAAAAGATTATTGTAAGCGACAGATATTCAATTTTCACAGGAAATTTTTGGACAATTTTTTCTTGTTTGAGTACTCAATTAGCTCATGGCTCATCTTATAATCCTCAATTTGATGGGAAAATTGAGATAGTGAAAAAATGTTTGGAAGAATATCTTCGTTGCTTTATAAATTACAAGCTAACACAATGGTTCAAGTGGTTACCTTTGACTGAATGGTGGTATAACACTTCCTTTCATACTACAACAAAAATTACCCCATTTATGGCACTTTATAGATATCAACCATCGTCCATCACATCGTCTTTAAGAGAAAATTATAAGGCTCAAGCAATGGAAGATCACATCAAGCATAAAAAACAAGTTCTCCAACTCTTAAAGGACAACCCCACTTTGGTGCAGAATCGAATGAAACAACATGCATATCAACATCGCAATGAAATAATTTTTGATGTAGGCGACTGAGTATTTTTACAGCTACAACCATACAAACAAATGTCCATCAAGCAAGCTAAGAAGGATAATGAATTATCACCAAAGTACTATGGTATTTACAAGATTTTGCAAAAGATTGGTACGATGAAATAAAAATTCGAGCTTCCTACATCTTCTCGAGTGCACCCAGTTTTCCATGTTTCATGCTTAAAGAAGCTTATAGGTGACAAGCTCCCGGTTCAAATAATATTGATATAACTTGACGAGGAAGGAAACTCATATTGGAACTTGAAGCAGTCACGGAAACAAGAACTCGACAACTACGAAATTGATCAATTTTAAAGTATCTCATCAAGTGAAGGAACTTATCTGCTGAATATTCCACATGGGAGGATGATCATTTTATACAAAAGCATCTGGAACTATTCAAGCATTGAGGACATTTTTTTTTTAAGGAGAGGGGCTTGTTAGGTCCTTATACTACTAGTGTATTCTCTTATTGTTATTATTAGTGTATCCCCCTTATTTTTATTATTGTGCCCATGTAGTCCCCATATTTTTATTATTGTGCCCCATAGAAACTGACTATTCTTATTGTTGTTCTCTTACATTATGTCGAATCTGATTATATTGTGACCCCTTAGACTCCTATGTATATAAAATAGGTTTTTTCATTTGAATCATCCAAGAACAATTCATTTATGTAATGTAAATGAAGTTTCTCCCTTGAAGAGGATAATTTTGAAGTCGTTGATCTATTTTTTCTTCTATTTTGTGAGCTGGTTGCATAACATTCCTAGTCCTCTCGTGAGGGATTTAAGCCAGAACACGCTTTGATACCAGGGATTTGAGAGCGAGAGATTTTTTTCACAACACAAATCACACCATGATATTATTGATCACATAAAGAAATTACATATATAAGACTTAGATTATTGACTTCGAAAAATTATGACTTAGACATGACACACCTCCTACTCATAACTTAGGAATCAACAACTTCTAGATTGATTCTTGGGAACTCACAATGACAACTCATAGAACCACATGGAAGCATTACTTCCAACTCATGCTATTTTTCTTTTTTCCCAATGAGATGCTCAACAACTATGGGTAATCCTTTCTCAAACTCTATGTATGGGTACGCCAAAGCACAATCCCGCTCATGTACTTTCCATCTGCCATTTGTTGTTCATTCACCCTTGAGTTAGATATTTAATCGTTTGTTTCAAAGAAAATTTAATACAAAGATTTTTTTTTGGATAAGGGAATTATATACCTGAAGTTAAGTATTAGATGATGAATGAAGAAAGCACTCTCGAGTTTGGCAACTTCATATCCTGGACAAAGCCTTAGACCTCCGCCAAAAGGCATAAATGGATTTTCATATGAACCCTGTGACACAAAGCATATCATATTTCAAGACATCAATTTTAATTTTAGAATTAAAAACTCTAAAAACTCTATATTATAAAATCGAGTGGAAAAAGGAAAATATATTTCTAACCTGCCATCTCCAAGGATTGAATTCGAAAGCATTTTCATGAAGAGATTCATCGAGATGCACCCCTGCTAACACTGGAAGCACCTTCCACCCCGCAGGGATTTGGAAATCTAAAACAAAAATTGGAATTAGAAAATAAGCATTTTTATATTCCATGAAAGTGAGAAATCATGAATATAATCATTTGATGTCGTAAAAAAATTCATAATTTAGGAATAATACCCTTAAATTTGACGTCCTTCAATGCTTTTCTATGCACAAATTTGACTACATTACCATACCGTAAACCCTCATTGATTACCTGAAATTCATAATTTGAAAATAACCTTATCTTCACAATATGTAAAATATATTTAAAATATAAAAGTCATAATTTGGAAATAGCCTTATCCTCGCACTATGTAAAAGATATTTAAAATATAAAAGTAATAATTTGGAAATAACCTTATCCTCACACTATGTAAAAGATATTTAAAATGTAATATATATTTAATGGGACTATGTAAAAGACCCTCATTAAATATTTAATGGATACCATTATTAATCAAACAAAGGTTTTGTTTATAAAAGTATTCGAAATTAGATTTTGCAAATGTAATATCCCATCTTACGGGGATGGGATATGATATATAAAGGAAAGAAAAAAGAATGTGTATATGATATAAAGAAAGAAAAAAGAACGTGTAATTGATGTTTTATGCTTACTTGTTGTGTAAAGGTCATCTGCTTGTAATGGCTCAAGTCCAAGGGTTCAGTCTCGTGCTTTGTGCTGGCTATCATTTCATGTTCAGCCTTCAAAACGAAGCACTGGTTTAGAAAAGTGGGTATTGAAATTAAACCGACTTTAAAAAATGGTGGCTGTCAGCTATCTCACCTTCAACTGTTGTAAGGCCAACTGTGAGTCACTGAGGCAGTGAACTATGACTGCCAGCAGTGCATAAGTGGTCTCATGCCCAGCCAGCATAATATCTAAAACAAGGCTGAATATTTCATGGGGTTTGACAGTATCATTAACCATAAGCATGTCAAGTAAATCTCCCGATGGTTTATACTCTGATCCTTGCCCGGATCTTTCTTCCATTATCATCTTCACAACAGAACAGATACTTTGTCTGGCCTGATAAAAACAAAACAGAAAACCCAATTAGAATTAAAAAAAAAAAAAAAAATCCTTGCTAAGGTCGTGGTACTAATATGAATCCAAATCACAGAACTATTCTCTATCAAGCAACAAAATATTAATTATCTAAGTAACAAAATAGTTTGGAGGATAATTTTTTTTTTCTAATTTCAAAAAAATTCAAGAATCAGGTCGCTAGAGTGTTTGAATTGTATTTTTTTTAATGATTAAAATAGATTTAGCATCATTAAAAAAACTTAAGACACCCAAAATACTGAAATTTACTATAACTCACATTTTCAAAAATCTTTACTCTAAATTTTCATCTTACCAAAATTATTATGTAGATTTTTTTTAGACTACGGCTTCTCCATATTGTAATCATCCAAAACATGTAAAATTACCTTTACCGCTTTTGCATAACGTGTGCCTGGTATATTTATTGGCATTGAGACAAATCCTTTCATGAATGTAGCAAAGTCATGAAGGAGTCTGGCTGATAATGGATTCTCAGGTGTCAAGCTCAGCATCTGCTTCACTATAATATTGAATGTGAACTGCAACATATGTTATGTAAAACTCCATAATCAGATGATTTCTCTATTTCTAAATGACGGGAGTTCAATATAAAAAAAACAGTATGCCATTACTTTTCTATATTACCTTTCTACTTTCATCACAGAAGATTACTGTCTGTTTATCCTTCCATGAATTTATCACCAGCAGCGCATTTTTCTCGATGTTCGCTAGAAATTCATGTTTGGATTTTACAGCATTTACGAGATTTAATACATGACTACGCAGTCGTTTGTGTTCATCTCCAACTATAGAAATTAGAGATGAACTTCCACATATATCATGTACGGGCTTTGGATAACTCAATTGAAAGAGACGATTCTCGTTTTGAAGTACATTTCATTCAGCTCCGGGTCACATGAAACAATGGTGGGTGATCCAAACAGATGGGATTTGAAAACATTGCCATACCTGCAAAATCACAGTATAGATAGATGCAAATTCTAATTTAATCCAATTACTTTGATGGAAAGATAATGAAGGCTTTAAATCATTCGCCAAAAGTTTTATATTATAACTAATATAGATTTATCTTAATCATGACCTAGCAAGAGCAGAGAGTCTAAAGAAATTCTTGAAGTGAAAACTTTTTGTAGAGTGTAAAATTTGACATTGACAGTAATTTCTTGAACTGAAAACTTTTTATAGAGTGCAGAATTTGACACTGAGAAGAAGAATATAGATGTTTTATTATACTATAGATGAATGTCTTTCCCATTAATCACATCATTAGAATCAAATCTTAATGATGTGATTAATTGGAAAGACATTCATCTACATTATGGATCACAAAAGTCTTCGATCTAAAATTTTATTATACTTTTAATTAAACAAACCAACCAAGTGTGTTGATTTTGTGTTTATTTAAATAATTTTTTACTTTTATTTTAAAATGGACACACTTCAAGTTGAACAATGACATGCTTACACATCTACTCATGGATCTGTCATACTAAACTGTAGAATAAACCTCTCTACTAAAAAATACAAACCACAAAACTAAAACTTTTTTATCATAAATTTTCTAGAAAATCGCATCATCATTTGATAAAGAAAAGTGTTTCAAACTACTAAGTACACTAATTTATCATTAAAAAAATAATGATATGGCTGAGTAAACTACTTAGTGTAATTCATCATCAAAAAAATAATGATATAGCTGAGTAGTTCTAAACCAATTTCTCAAAAAATAATATAATTTTCGAAAAAATATTATAATAAAATAAATATGAATCACAAAAATTTACACTCTATTTATTTTAAAACAATAAAAAACCAAACTACCAAAGAATCAACGTGTTTGGACGAAATTTGGTTGAATATGATAAATATTTTATGACCTTTTGCAGCGATCGTTCAGAAATTTTCCTCTACTGTTTGGATGGTGAGGCTTGAGGAAAGCCAATGTTTCTCCCACTAATGGCCAGCCCATGCGTCCAGGGGGCGCTCTTTTCATTTGTTGAATGAAAGGCAGGTAGTGGCAGAATATCATATAAACAAATCCGACCAGAGCTGGCACTAGTACCACCCACAAGACTCCCACCATGCTTGCTTGAATTATGTGAAATGGGTGTATAAATATAACAAAATAAAAGGAAGCAGCGCGTACAGTGGAGAAGAAGAGGATAACTGTGGAATAAAAAGGAGAATAGGCCAGGGCCGAGGGAACTCCAAGACTCTAACCAGGAAATCTGTTGAAGTACGAGCAAATTTTATAAGGCAGCCTCAAAAGGTGGACGTCGGATTTGGACGTCACATGGACGTCGGATTTCACGTGCTAGAAGGGGTTTTCATCGAGACTACCAACCAGTAGAACAGTGATATTTTAAATTTTATTAAGGGTCAACGTACATTAAAATAATAAAGCAGGGCAGAAAGGGTTTATGGCATGTAGAACACATTTTTATTTTTATTATTGTTATTATTATTTTTAGTATTGAAAACATATATTTATATGATATTATATTTCTCTATATATGTTATTATTTTTCTAATAAATGTTACATATTTGTGTGTTTATTAAACTTTATATTGAATATGGAAAGAATTAGAGATCTTTTTTATATTTTGAATTAAAAAAAAAACACAAAAATTTTATCTTTTTTCTTTCTTTATGCATTTTTTTTTTAATGTTAAAATATTTTATTTATAACCTCATTAATTTATTTACTATTATTAATAATTTTTAAATGTTGTATATCAAATCCATATTAAAAACAAAATAAATTACATATTTCTATCACAATAGAAAATGAAATTATAATATTTTTTATTTTTATTTTTATTTTTATTTATTTTATTTTTCTTTATATAAATTTTATAAAAGTATGTTATTTAATATGGAAAATTGATGGTTGGCCCTAAAGTATTTTCTGTTTTTAATATATATATATTTAAAAAAAATTGCATGTCAACTAAACATAAAATGAATCACACACTATAGAGTCAATAATATTATTTTTACAGGTCATTTGTCAACACCATATTAAGTAGTGAAAAATTAGATTTCTCTCTTTAATACTAAAAAGTTATAAATTAAAATCAATATAGTTTGAGTTATTTTTTCTCTATATATAAAGTTGATGTAAAATTAAGGTGGAAATTGAAGTATTTTATTTATGACGAACATTGATTTTTTTGTTATTAACACTAAGTGATCTCATACTTGGCTATAAATATTAATTTTTTTTTGTTATCATCGATGCTTGAACTGTGGCTTGAGGAGCCACCACTAGAGGCATCTAACTCAGGGATCACAGTTTGCCACACCAGCCCACCAAAGTGAGGTTTGAACTTAGGTTGCCTTACCTAGGAGACTCATCCTCAACAGATTGTGCTAAAATTATATACAAAATCAAATATTTTAATTTTTTTTTTCTTATATTTTCAATTACAATGTGAATGAGAAGTGTAATTTATTCCATTATTAATATGGAGTTCAGAGTTCATATATAATATTTAAAAGTAACATATCATCTAATGCGAGCTTCGGGTTTTGAACACAATTTTTCTTTCAAATGTTTGAAAGACGGAGTTGTGCATGGCTGAAACCCTTAGGGTTTGCAGGTGAGCCCTGCCTCAGGCCTCGGTGGCGGGTGGATGCCTGATGTGACAGGCGTATCGACAATGTCAGAGTCCTTCACAGATCTGGCTTGCCTTGCTTTGGCCACGGGGAGGACGTCACGAGACAGGAAGGCCGTTTAGTCTTTAACCGGCAGCAGGATGAGGGTAAATTTTTTTCACTTTTCTTCCTCCTCACGATGCAGTTTGTTTTTTACTGAACAGTCATTGGTTTCTAGCTGTAGCGGTGTCGGGATCAGAGACTTTTTAAGCCGCAACGATGGGTTTTGAGAGGGATTACGTGGACATTGAGCCGACGCTGGAAGATTTTCTTACAGTTTGGGGCCATGAAGTCTCTGCTCAGAACCTAGACTGTTTTTTCCTGAAATCAGCTGCAAAAGTTTCCTTCCTTAGCAAGGAAGAAGGAACTGGCCTTTTTTCCAATAGAGCTTCCCTGCTTAAAGAGTTGTGCCAGAACTCGCTGGGAGGGGCTGGGAAGGTTGAAAGGGTTGCAGGATTGAGCCGTGGTAGAATCCTTAGCGGCAGAGAGGAAGGTAGTTCCCAGATCCACAATTTTAGAGCCAAAAATTCTTCTTTGGGGCCAGGTATTTCGTTTATTCCTGCTCTTACTGGCGGTTTAGAAGATGTAGTGGCTAGTTCTGGGTTATATTGTCAGAAAGGGCTTGAATTTTTTGGTGAGGTAAGTCATAGAAGGCTCGACCCCTGTGGGGCTATTGCTAAGAGCGAGGGTTGTGATAAAAGGAACCTAGTTGTGAGTCAGGGTTTGATTCCAAATCTTGCTCTCCCTGCTCACAATCTAGTAGCGGCAGGCTTGACTCCGACTGAGGAGGGTGCTCTGGATTGTCAAACCCAGGTATTTTCATTAGGGTTCAGGCATAAGAGCCCTCGGTATAAAGCTTTACCAGTAGAAGGAGAGGGTCGGCCGGTGGAGGTTGAACCAGGTGTTGGACCAGATCAGATTTCTAGCCTATTTGGAAGGGAAGCTTTGGTCAGGGATTTGGATAATAGGGCCAACAGAGTCTCTGAAGTAAGGCGACAGGAGTTTCCTGAAGTTGAAGAAGCAGATGCCTTGTCAGCTCAGGAGTTGGGGGGGGGGGGAGAAGGACAGAAGGAGGCAGTGGGGTGGAAAAGAAAGAAGCAAAAGCCCATTAAGAAAAAGAGGTTCGCCCTAGTTGTGTTCTCAAAGTGGAAATTGGTGTATACGAAGTCATGGAAGCATCGGAGACTATTTTGGTAGGCAGAGTTCGCGAAAGAAAATATTCAGCTGACTATATCTTGGATTGGGTTTAGTCGGAATGGGGAAATGATCCTGGGAAACTGGTGAATATTAAAGTCTTGGACAGAGGCTGGTTTAGTTTGAGGTTTTATCAAAAAGACCATGTGGATTGGGTGCTCGAAAGGAACTGGTGCTTTGGCATCCTATCCTCTTCCGCAGATGGACCCCACTATTTGATGCCCAATCTGAAAATATGGCGGAATCTCCTGTCTAGGTAAAATATCCAAGGCTCCCCTTGCAGTTCTGGACTGACTCTGTATTCATTTCTATTGGGAATACCCTGGGTAAATTTTTGGAAGCTGACAACTCTTTTCTCCAAACAAATGACCTTAGTGTGGCAAGGATACTCGTAAGTCTTAATCCCAGAGAGGGATTGGCGTATGCGATGAACTTAAAATACAGGGATCTTGAATTTTTACAAATGCTGGATTATGAAAAATTTTCATTTCAATGTCATAGATGCCACAAATATGGCCACTTGGCTAAAGAATGCCCACTGGGTCATCGACGCATAAGAATTCAGTACAGGGTTACAACAAAACTGGTAGTCACTCCCTTTTTAGAATCAGTAAAGGTGGCCGAGCAGAACCCACTAGAGGAGGATTCTGGGGCTGCCTAGGAGTATGTGGTTCTTCTCGACCAAGATCAGAAGGTTGTTTCGGCTCCTGTAACTGAGAAGATTCCTGCTCTGTCGTCCTCTCTGGCTCCCTCAACCGTAGAGATAGGAGGGGCTCCATAGGCGGGTATGCTTTTCTCTTTTTCCTCGTCCCTTAGTATTTCAGCTTCTGTATTTGATTTGGTCTCTTTCTAAGCCTAGTCCCTCCAGGCAGATACAAATGGAGCTTTCAAACTTAAACATTAATCAATCTCCTGTTGACAGTTTGGTCGTATATGTTCCTTCCTCCTCTGTTTCCTCTCTCCTTGACCTTATTTATCTTTTGGTCCCTAGCCTTCCAAAGGCATCCCCTCACCCCCCCCCGAGGCTCCTCCCTATAACCTTAGACCTTTGGAAAATCATTCTGGGAAAGGAAGTGTTTTTGGAGGTTTGGAGTCGGATCCTGTTCCTATCGGACCTAGGAAGTTGAGAGGTATAAAATCCGATATCTCAAAGGCTCAGTTAAAGGTGAATCTAGATATAGCAGACGGCAAATAGAAACTTTTTTCTGGGGTGCTTAGAGAAACAAAGCCACCCTTTGATGTTCTGAAATGATATTTCTTTCCTACAATTGTAGGGGGTTAGCTACTCAACACAAAAAACAAGCTTTGAGGGAGCTGGTAAGAGTTTACAACTCGGATAGTCTAATGCTTCAGGAGACCCTTGGTAAAGGAGAGGAAGTGATAGGTCTTCTATCAAAACTATTTCCTGGCTGGCTCTTCCATGCTCTAGATGCCAATGGTCGTTCTGGGAGTGTGGTAATGGGGTATAAAGCTGGGAACCTACGAGAAATTTCATCTTGGGGGTTTGAAAACACGTTGGCGGTGGAATTATACTGAAAGGAGTTATGTTTCCCTCTCCTCATCCTAAATGTGTATGGGCCCTATCAGGAGAGGGAGATTTTATGGACACCCTTTTTCCTGAAATCTTGTCTCTCCCATCGTAATATAATCATAGGATGTGACCTCAACTTCTCTCTAGGGGTCTCGAAATCTTGGGGAGCCTCTGCCCAAGCTGATCCTTTGACTGATTTCTTTCTTTCTGGGATTGCCTCCTCTCACTTGGTAGATGCCTCTCTACTTAAGCCCCAGCCTACCTGGAGAAATAGAATAGTGGAGGAGGATTGTGTGGGGAAGAAATTGGATCACTTCCTCCTAAGCGAAGACTTGGCAGAAAAGTTGTCTATTTTCAGGCATTGGGTGGGGGAGGGGGGTTTGTCCGATCACCTCCCTGTCCTGCTGGAGGCAAAAGGTGCCCTAAAAAAACCAGGGTCTCCTTTTAAGTTAAAATCATCTTGGTTGAATGATGATTCCTTCATTGCTTTATTTCATGCCATGTGGAGAAGGGATGGGCTTGAAAATGGAGAAGGGTTGAGTAGGAGCTAGATGTTCATGAGCAATCTTAAAATATTGAAGGCTGCAACTAAGGATTGGATTATCCAAAAATTATTGAAGGAAGAGGAAGAGATGAGGTCCATTAATGTTGATTTAGACCTATTGGAAGATCCTGAAGGTGAATGCTATGCTACTCTCAAATCTCAGAATAGAATTCAGGAATCGGAAGCTTCAAGAAGGAAAATACTCCAGGTAAAAGAGGAAAGTTAGTGCTTAAAAAGTAGAGCTATTTGGCTCCAAGCAAGGGATGAAAATACAAGGTTCTTTCAGAATTACGCTAAGGGTAGGAAAAACCTAAATGCAATTTGGGAAATGCCGAAAGACAATGGGGAAAAGGCTCAATCTTTTGAAGATCTAGCCTCACTTGGAGAGGCCCATTTCAAAGCCCTTTTAAGAGCCCCAGAAGAAGCTACAATTGCAGAAGTCATTCAGGTAGCACAATTCTTTCCTAGTTTCATTGATGAAGAAGGAAATGACAGCCTCATGGCTCCGGTCTCAAAAGAAGAAGTGGAAGCTATTCTTAAGTCGATGCAGAAAGAAAAAATCCATGGGCCGGACGGTTGGATGGTTGAATTTTTTCTTCATTTCTTTGATTCGCTTGGAGATGAGTTGGTTGCAGTTGTCAAAGAGTCTAGGGTTCCAGGTTCTGTCTATCAGCCCTTCAATGCTACCTTCCTGGCCCTCATTCCTAAGTTATACCACCATTCTTCCTTTAATGAATTATGTCCCATTTCGCTGTGTACTTGTTTATATAATATTATTGCAAAAGTCATTGCCTCGAGGTTGAAACATTTTCTCTCAAAGAATATTTCTGCAGAATAGTTTGGCTTCTTGGATGGTAGGCAGATCCATGAAGCATTGGGGGTTTTCCAAGAAGCCCTCCACACCCTCAAGAAGAGCCGGAAAAAAGGAGCTATAGTAAAAATTGATCTCTTGAAGGCTTATGATAGGATCAGTTGGATGTACCTTAGGCTCCTTCTGACGCACCTTGGCTTCAGATTTGATTTTTTAAGATGGGTTATGGGGTGTGTCACTTCTACATCGATTACAGTTCTCATCAACGGTGCAGCATTTGATTTTTTCAATCCACAAAGAGGTTTGCGCCAAGGGTGTCCCCTCTCTCCCCTTTTGTTTCTATTGGCAACGGAGGGGAGCTCAAAGGGATCGAAGTAGCGCTCAATATGTGGGTAACCCACCTCCTCTTTGTTGATGACATCCTTCCTTTCAGTAATGGGAGTTTGGAAGACTGTCGGTGCTTAAAAAGGATCTTAGACCATTTTTTGAAAGCCACATGGCTAAGTATAAATGAACGAAAATCCTCCATAACTACTTCGGGGCTCTCAAGGGTGGAAGTGGATAGAGTTAAAGAAGTCCTTCTCTTTGAAGCTAAACCCTTACAGGACTTGTTTAAGTATCTTGGCTTCTTCCTAAAACCTGACAATTATCAGATACCGGATTGGTTTTGGCTCCTTGCAAAAATTGAAAACAGGATGAAACACTGGAGCTTTAAATGGCTATCGAGGGTAGGCAGGTTAGTTTTAATTAAAGCAGTGGTGATGGCAATTCTGGTTTATTGGGCCAGCCTCATCTAGGTGCCAAAAATTATTCTGAGGAAGATCAACAAAATTTGCAGAAGATTCTTATGGACTGGCTCAAAATTGGAACACATAATCTCGTGGGTTTCGTGGGAAAAAATAGTCAGACCAAAATGTTGGGGTGGATGGAGTACAAAGGAATTGTTTCCCTTTTCAAGGTCCCTAGCTGCTAAATTAGTGTGGAGACTTATTAATTCAGAAAATCTCTAGACCTCGATAACCAGGAGGAAATATATAGACCCAATGGCAGCTTTGGTCTAGCTTAGAATTCCTCAAAAACCATCTAAGAACTCATCAGTGGTGTGGAAGGCTTTGGTGGCAGCTGTCAAAATCATTGAACAAGGTTTGGCCTAGAACGTTGGAGACAGGAGATTGGTTAGACTAGGCAGATATCCTTGGGTGGGCTACTCGGATTCTTTTGTGCTATAGAGAGACCTGATCGAGCACCTCAACAATAGGGGGTTGTTTTTCCTTAACCAAGTTGCTGACGCTGAAAACTCCACGATCTGGCGACAAGAATGGTTTTCTGGGAATGCTCTTTTATTGGAAGAAAGATGGTATGAGGAATGGCAAAACTATCGAGCCGGTTTACTGAACTCCCACATCCGAATTACTGATAAGACTGATGAGCTGAGGTGGGTGCACTCACAAATAGGTATCTGCACTCCAAAATTGGGATATGATTGGCTGATGGCTCAGAATGGGTGGAAGGAACCAAGCTGGTGGTCCAAACCTCTGTGGAAGCTTAAAGGACCTGCAAAGACTAGATTGTTTTTTTGGTGTATCCTTAAGAAGAAAGTCCCTACATGGGAATTCCTTCAGAAAAGAGGGAAAATTGGTCCTGGGTGGTGCACTTTGTGCAAAAACAGTGAGGAATCAGTGCAGCATGTCTTTCTCTTTTTCCCTTTTACGATCAATATTTGGAACGAAATTTTGAGGTTGACCAATATCCCTCAGAGGTGGGAAGGTCAGGTGCTCTCTGAACGTTGGCAAAGATGGTGGCAGGAAGCTCCTAATGACAAAGTCAGAAATTAGCCACTCTTGATTGCCTAGGGAACCTGGATCACTAGGAATCACTTGATATTCAAGGAAACTCCCTTCCCTATTGGTAAACTGGCAGCTGAAGGGGTAGCCATTTTTTAAAATATCCCCAATCCATCCAAAACTCAACAAATCAGACCTACTCAGAGGGAAGTGATAAGGGGAACTATACCTTGGGCATATTTGATGGGCCTCAGATTTAAATAGGAGATGTGGATCTGATCTGGTTATCTTTTTTCCATCTGGGAAACTCTTAAGAGCTTCCATTTTCCTTGGCACACGAACAAACAACTTTGCTGAACTTAAAGCCTTACACCTTCTTTTATGTTGGCTGTCCTTCTGTAATGAGTGCGAGGCTCGGATTTTTGGTGACTCTTTGAATACAGTAAAGTGGATCAATGGAATGCAACAATGTAGAAACTAGATTTTAATTCCTTTGCTTAATGAGATTATTCGTCTTAAAATCTTTTTTTTCTGATCTATCTATTTGCCATATTTATAGGGAGTGGAACTCTGAAGCAGATCGCCTCTCTAAATATGGCATTGAATAGGCTCCGAGCACATGGACAGTAGAAGAAGTTACAGATGGGGTGGCAAGGCCAATGGCTCCCCCAGTTTTGCATAATAACCGAGATGACTCTGTCCTTTTTTTCTTACTTTTGTTTCTTCTCTGTATATAAACTGCATATATTTATCTATAAGACTTTATACCAAACTAATTGACGGGACTTAGTGTTGTTTTCCTTTTTAAGGAGGCCTAGGCTCTTGTCCATTTTTGAACTTTCATATGTCTCTAATATGTCAGGGAAGTGTTTACTAGCTAGAAATGCTTTAAAAAGAAAATGTATGATGATACTGTGATTTTCTTCATTCTCTGTTTCAGATGTTTTCCCTTTTAAGGGAGCCAGGAGAATGGGAAATGACAAGAACCTGTCTCTAGAGGCCATTTTTGTCGAGACTATTTTGGTGAATTCCTGGGAAGTATTTACAAACAATTGAACTTTGTTTTCTCTGCCCACAAAGCGAGAAACAAAAATGCAATGCATATGCTATGTAACCTTTCTATGATAATAGATGGTTCGATTTTTTTTGCGAATATATATATATATATATATTTATTTATATATATATATATATATATATATATTTGTATATATATATATATATATATATATATATATATATATATATATATATATATATATATATATATATATATATATATAAATTAAAAAATTCCTATACTTAAAACATTTTATTAGTGTGTTGTTCAAAAGTAGCATAGATCCATTTTAACTCCATATTTACCAAATGCTGAGGGGAATCAAATCTATTGAGGTGAAAACTTACCTACAAGTTTTGCACTCAAAAAATGATTTGCATATTTAAGAACTTGTGTTGAAAATATAAGTATCGAAAAAATATCAGCGAGGGTCCATAAAACATCTTATCAGCAATATCGGTGAAAATATTTGCAAAATATCGATAAACATAAAAATGAATAATATATTCATTTTTTTTTTTCAAATTTTTAGACATATAAAGCAATAAAAACATGAAATAAACAAATTGGCACATAATATGAGAAAAGAAAGTTAATATATTATTATTATTATCCAATTTTAAGGTCACAAATTGATGTATGAGACCTCCTTGTTTGTGGGACAAGGGACCCACCTCCATGCATTAATTTGACTGCTAAGTTTACGAATGCATACATACTCTACCCCCCTATATTTTTGAATGTGTTACCTCTGAGGAGGAAACACATGCTCTTAACCATGTAGTGGGTGTAAAATAAAAAAGATACATTAAAGGAGATACCAAGCTGTTGAACCCTCATAATTTTCCAACAAAGGGCTCAAATGTGGAGAACCAATACAAAATAACATCGCATATATAAAAGTATCTCATCATCCTATGATATATCTAGTAAAAAAAAAAAAAAAGTAGCAACTACCTATGTGAAATCAATGCCCTCTCTCCCTTTTATGGGAAAACATGATGAGTTGTTTGCCAGGCTTGGTCGTAGAAGTAGAAGGCCCTGCCCCCGCCTTTGAACCTAACGTCAAATAATGAATCTTGGGTATGGATTTTTTCTCTCCTATATCTATAGAAGATGGTGCTGACGATGATGCTTCCACAATCTCCTCCTCCTCCTCTTCCTCTTGCTCCTCCCTCGAGTCCTCCTCCTCTTGTTTCCCTTATTCTAATGGTTCCTTTGGATCTAACCATGTAGGTGAATCCTCCAGTATGGGCACCTCAGATTCCACCCTCCACTAAGATAATACATCAATATTTTCTAAGGAAATGACATTTGGATCCATTGGTTCTTCTATTTTCTTCACTCGAAGCTAGATATTGTAATGCACATACACTAAATCATTGAGGCGTGAGAACTCCAACTTGTAAAAGTGCCAAAAAAACTAATGAGTCTTGAATCTTGACACTTGAGAGTCATAAATTAGAATTAAAATACATGTGATTGCTCAATTGAAGGCTGAATCTCAAAGTTATACATGTTTCCTTTTTTTAGTGTATTTTATCAAATACACTCCAATTGCGCTCACACCCTCAAGAGCTAAATGTTTGAATTAGGATTTTTATGGCCAATGGTGCCCTTGCACCATATATTCACCACCAAATATCTAAAACAAAATAAACAAAATTCAGAATTCAAAAAATTAAAACATAATTAAACTTTAAAATAAAATTGAATTTTAATAATCTAGAATTATAAATAAGTAAATTATAAATTGAAAATTCTAATGAGTGATGACTTGTCACTTACGTGAAATGAACAGAGTCATTTCCATAATAGCTTCATCAAATCCAAATAGGCCAACAAGATCCCTATAAAATGGTATCTCACAATTGAATTTGCTACAAAGCTTAGGATCAGGTACCATCCTCTGAATACAGGAATGGAACACTTCCGTTACCTCACCATCAAAATCAAAGGCATATTTGTATGAAAATGTGGGGTTTAGGAAGAGTGTTGTTGCATGAATGGGTCGATGAAGCATCTATTTCCATCGACTATCAATCACATCCCATAACATAATTTGTCTATTAAGCCCAACAAAACCCTTTTATGCATAGTAAGAATGATTGGCCTCCTTAGACATATCCATGGCCTCATACAAATAATCCATTGCATGCTTGTCCTCATATACCAATATTAGAACCTCTATTATAGGTTTGCTAACCAAGCACACTTCTTCTACTCCATGAAAAAATGTGTCAATGTACAAAATTTTTTCAATGGATCTCCTATCTTGTCTCCTGTTGTATCTACAATCACAACACTCATCAGAATTTTTTTTTTTCTTTAGCTCAAACTTCCATTGAAGCAAAGGATGAAGAGTAATAAAATTGGTGTCAAAATATGTGATTGCAGGACATCACAACTCCTTGTTTCTAGTGTATCTCCTCATGAGGCTAATAACAGAAGCATGGTTATATATAAACTTGGGGGCGCTCCTAGCCATATCAATCACCTCCTTGATGAAGGAGAGTTTCCCCATATCCTCAAGCAACAAATAGATACAATGTGTTGCACATGGAGTCCAGAACAATGTGCGGTACCTCTCTATAAGCATGCTGCCGGAAAACACATAATTATCTACATTATCTTTTATGACTTGCACCACATTCTGCACACTAATCTCATGGATGAACCCATCTATCAACTCACATGCAATTGTTGCATCTTTTATATGTGCTGATGCATGCACTAATTTAATAAAAATTGTACTTTTAGGATAATGTACCAAGAAATTTAGAAGGGTCCTACCCTTCCTATCTGTCCAACCATCAGACATCACTGTGAATCCAAACACTTCCCATGTCTGTTTCAACTCTCCCAATTTGGAGTTGATGTCCTACTTTTCTACTTAAAGGATTGGCCCCTGTAACTCTTCATATATTTCAATTTTGTACCCTAGGCCCACAAAAAAAATAACATCACACATTGGTTACCAAAATATATTGGTTTTGGTTATGCTGAGAGGTAAGTTGCTCCAGAAAAGACACCTCCCCATAACTCTAACTACTTCTTGTTTTTTTTTCTTAATCTGATTTTATGGAAGGTTGTGCTCCATGTCATATTCATAGAACAAAAAATGATAATCTACCGTTTCGAGTAACATTAGCACTAGGAGGTGACGCTGTGGAGCCCCTCCCACTATCCTCAGCCTCAAAATCAGAAGAAGTTATCTCGAAAGATCTACCTGCACGTTTAACCTTGTTTTTCTCGGCCTCTTCCTTCTTTATGTATTTTTCATCAATTGCTTCAAGATATTTTTGTATAAGCTCCTCACTAGAAACCTTACAAAGCCCAACATCATGTCCAGGGAATCTAGCTAGCTAGATGCTATTTTCAATCGCATAACCCCTCCTGTCATCTTGGTCCCACACAATTTTCATGATAGATATGCATGATTTGTCCCACCATCAGACTCTCCATATTCCCAAAATGAGTCCAAGGCTTTGTCATATTTTTAGTGAACTAATTCAAACCTAGGGCACCAAAAAAACAAAAAATTGGCATTAAACACCCATACACAAAAAATAATAAGTAATAACCACCTCATTTAAATTTTTGTTTTCTACTACATTATTAGCAATGTGAATGAAAATGACAATAAGAGGGTGCACAAGACAGTTTTAAAAAAATGAAGCTTGCTATCCAAATATGGAGAAAACACTTGCATTAGCTCATGGGCATGAAAATTATAGAAAACGGAAAAAAATAAGAAGAAGAAAAATGTTGGTAGGCAAAGAGGCAAGCAAACATAACCCCAAATCTATGAAAAAAATCATTAACGTAGGGTTTTTAAGAACATACATGTTAATGGAAGAAATGAAGTTTGCATCACTATTCTTCAATCTTGATCCACAAAAAATTCTTAGTTGGGTGTAATCCCTCCTTGACAACCACCATAAAGCTCTTCCCCTTCCTTCTCCAAGACTTAGAAACCAAAATGAGCAAATGAAACGACAAAAAATGTTTTTCTAGCCACGACCCAGCCTCCCCGGTGATTTTTAAGGTCGTAGCATGATATTTTGCCGAAATATCAGTGATATTTTAGAAATATTGTGACATTTTGCCGAAATATCAGCAATATTTCAAAAATATTGGAATATTTTCAGGTAAGGTAATATTGCGATATTTTCTTGGCGATATTTCAACTTGCCGAAAATATCGCGATATTTCTGAATATCACCAATATTATCAACTTTGTTAAGAATCCCTCTTTGTGTTGACTAGATCCGGAGTTAAGATAAATCTATGCTAGTTTATTAAAAGCTCAAAATTTTCACTTAATCACGTCATCTCGTTTATTAAAAGCTTATTTAAGTGTTCTTCATTCCAAGATTAACATTAATATTTAATGTTATATTAATTTATAATATCTAATACTTTAATATAGTATTTAATGTCAATTAAGTATATGAGGTAGTTTGGAGGGTTTAGTGATAACCTCTTTGCCTAGGTTCAAGCCTCATTGTGACATGATGCTCCATTGGGCGTCGACAGGTTATCTTGACTATATAGTATGTTGACTATATAAATCTTCGTTGATTCTCGAGAATAACAAGAAATTAATATAATATTTAAAAATATAATAGTATATAATATCCAATTGCAATATTTAAAAAATAATATTGAAAATTTTAAACCTTGTTGGAGATTGCGGAAGAGAACTGTGTAATGATTTTGGATGGTTACTCCAAGTATTGTATAATGATTTCGGACTATTACTCTATTCGAATGTTGGAGTAACCATCCAAAACGTTAAATAGACTAAATCATTACGCAATTATTTTGGAGTAGTCTTTAGTGTGAATTTTCGAAGGCTTTTAGAGTGGTTTTTTCTGGTGTAATTTCTCTTAAATCCGGCAGAAATTTATTGAAAAGAGAAGTTTGATTGTTAATCTTGCACAATCGAACTGCCTTAGGGGTTTTTGAGGGTGTTGAATCCATATATAGAGTCAAAAACCCAGTTTAAATAACAAAAACCAAGATTTTACCTCAAATTTTTTCACCATATTCTAGCACCTGAAACTCCAAAAAGTCGCACTAAAACAACTCCAATTCTTTTTAGGAAATCTCCAACAATATAAACAAATGTGAAAACCTCCAATCACTTAAATTTAAACATCATAATACAAATCAAAATATAAAAAATATTAATATATTAATTTTTTTTAAATATTCATATATGTATATATATATCTAACTTTTTTAAATTAAAATAAAGCTACACCATATTGTAACATATAAAAGTGACAAATTACCCCACATATATAATGATCTCAGTGCAGACGTACCGATATTCATTTGAAATTGCATTGTAGTCTTATAATGGCGAGACGCTTTCCGTTGAAAAATATAAGGATAAGGTTCTTAACCAATAAAAGCGGAGAATACGAATGATTAGATTTCCCGCATAGTTTAATGATGAGACTTTGGCCCATGGGTTATTGATGAGATTTTCATCTTTTTAAAAGATAATTTTGGTCACATCTTACTATTATTTAATTGTTTAAATTACATGGTTAAATGTTAAAATAGATTCAATACAAGATACTTTTAAATTAGGTAAATATGATAATTGAATTTTATAATTTTATTCATTTTTAATATAAAAATAAATTCAATATGCACAATGCTTATTTTAATATACTCAAATGACATAAATATGGTAATTTAATATATTTAAAAAATTGAATAAAAAAATGTAATTGGAAAATTATAAAAAATAAGTCATTATTGAAAAAATAAATTGCATTATAATATTTTTGTCTAAAGTTTTTTATTTCAATTTATGGTGGATTTTATTTTTTTTAATTGACGGTTTAGATTTATTCTCAATGGAATATGCTCAATATATGTTTAGTTTTTATAGATTTTTGGCTTCTGTAATCTATCGATAAATTATGAAGAAATCTTTCAGTAATAATCACATTACAATTAACAAAGTTGAGGCGTTTCGAACCAACTAGTATGGTTCATCATCAGGACTGTGAGAGATCAGATCCGGTCGTTGAGTTTAAATAGATGTAGAAATGGCAAAGTAAACCGTTAGAATAACAACTAATTTGACTTTGAAATTAATAATGGTTAGTTCTATTAATTTAATTATTTATTTAATACAACCTAACTGCTAGTTTGACTATTGAAATTAATAACAGCTAGATCTATTTAATAGTTCAATTTATATATAAAAATCTTTTTATTTTTATTAATATCGTTAATTAATTATTAATGCTAAAAATATTATTTTATTATAATTATATATTTATTTTATTATAATTCTTTATTTCTGCCCTAGTTGAGCATGTGGAAAAGACTAACCATCATATCTGCGTCAAAGAGGCTAAGGTCTTAGCCAGGATTGATCATTTTCATCATCGTAAGTTAAGAGAGGCCCTTGAAATTGAAAAAAGACCCGTAAATCTCAATAGAGATGACGGTTGGAATATAAGCAAGTGTTGGATCCCTGCCTTGTATTCTTAATTATCCTTATATATATAATTTGATTTTAGTATATTTGATTTGATTTGATTTTAATTATTATTTTTATTTATTTATATTTTTTATTTTATTATTTTTTAATTTTAATTTTATTTAATTTTATATATATATAAAGAATTATAATAAAATAATATTTGTAACATTAATAATTAATTAACGATATTAATAAAATAAAAATATTTTTATATATAAATTAAACTATTAAATAGATCTAACCGTTATTAATTTCAATAGTCAAACTAGCCGTTAGGTTGTATTAAATAAATAATTAAATTAATAGAACTAACCGTTATTAATTTCAATTTCAAAGTCACATTAGCTGTTATTCTAACGGTTTACTTTGCCATTTCTACATCTATTTAAACTCAATGGTGAACCACACTGGTTGGTTCGAAACGTGTCCAATTTTTTCATTGTAGTGTGATTATTACCAAAATATTTCTTCATAATATGTTTAGTTTGTTTATCACCACTCTAGTGTGTTGCAGAATTTGTTAGGTTGCATTGAATTTTATAAATTTAAAAAATTAGATTCATAACACGTGGCTCCTCGCCTACCAATTTCCTATGGATTTTAGATTATTCCAATTCTAATAAGTTACTTCATGATAAGTTCCTCATTATTATTTGTAACATTCATTTATATATAAACAAATTTTAATTAGAAAAATGGTAAATTACTTTTAATAAATTAAAAAAATAGATTCTTGCGAGGTAGATACCACATTAATATTTTTAATGTGATTGTACTTATTTATAAACGTGAGAGTTCATATACAAAGAAAATAGTATAAAAATAAAGTTGTTGAGAACTTCTAGTGAACATTCAGATAGAGAAACTTAGTTTTCTTAATCATTAACAACTAAGAAGAAAAAAAATTATGAATAATGAGATTCATAGATATAATATTTAATGAAATTAATTAAATTAATTAATAAGCCTACACAAAGCGATTAGGAATCTATAATTTCGTTATCTATATTATTTTAATGAATTAAATTAAAAATAATAAAATTAAAATAGGATGTTTTATTGTAATAATATAATATAATTTAATGATGATGATGATGATGATGGTTACCATCCATTAAGACCAATGTGGTCTATCGGACCTTAAGAGAGGAGAAAGAATCTAAGTTTGATTCTTCAAAATCTTGTTTCTATGGTCAAAGAGAAGGGAAATAAGTGCTCCAAGATCTCTATAGGTGGGTTGGCTTGATAGGTCAAGAAGATTGGAAGTGCGACAGATGGTAGGGAATTGAGAGCGAATGTGAGTAAGAGTCGGACAATCTAAAAGGAAGTGCTTTTCATCTTCCACCTGCTTAGAATCACAAATATGACAGATTCTATCGTTCCAAGGGGTTTTGGGACTAGAATACCGCCAGGTCTCACTCTGAATCTCATGGGAATTAGTTCTTATCTTAGCAATGTTCATTTTTTTCTTATTGTTGGACAACACAAAGAGATAACTCTGATTATCAAGGGTGGGGTTGATCACTTCCTTATAGTATCTTAGCTTCCTTTTACCCTCCAGCTCCGGATCCTCCCACAAATTGTCCTTAAACTAGGACATAATAGTATTTTTGATATTATCTTTACTTCCCATATTGTGCTCCTCCTTAATTCCCTAATGGTTAACCCAGGACTGGCCATCCTTATGCCACCTGCACTTGAGGCGAAGGTGAGGGTTTTGACTACAGTTAGAAGCAATTTTAGGGAGCCTTTTTTATTCCATATTGTCAAGCTTCTTCTTATACATCAGATTTCTAAACCTATCCATCCTTTCAATGGGGGACATACAAGATTCGATCAAGAGGATAGGATAGGGAGTATTTCCCTTTATCTTAAGGTTGTAGGTTATGAATTACTTTTGAATCATCTCAATCTCCCTCCATGACTCTCTGGATATACTGCAACTTGAAACTTCACATTTGTATAAGACAACAAGGGAGACAAGGGTCTCAAAGAGGAACATTTGTTTACTCCAAATGTAAAGATCGACCGACTTAAAATTTTTTTGAAGCTCATAATAAGCTTTCTAGCCCCCAATAATCTATTTCTCGATGTTATAATTCTAGTTGAGATGATGAGGGAAGTCAATTCCCAAATACTTATAAGAAGAAACCTGCTCTAAGCACTAGTTATTATACAAAAAACTACCATGGTTGATATTTTTTGGATTTAATGATCATGACTTTAGTCTTTTCGGTATTAACTGTCATACCCATCTTAGAGCAGTTTTCATGAAGACTCTGGAGCTTCTTGTCAAGGTCATCATGGCTTTTTAAAAGAAGAACGATATCATCGGAATAGAGGAGAAGAGTAATGAGAACACCAACAAGCTCGGTTACCTTCCACCTCGCAAATTCCAAACACCCCTCTAGCTTACCGATGTATATGCCAAGGTAGGGGATAGGGGACACCCTTGCTTAACTCTAATATTGCTTTTTGTGTCTTTATACCACACCTCGTTGGTCTTAATCTTCACAGTGATGGGCTTGTAGTGACGGATCACAACAATCCTCAACTCAGGAGGGACCATGATCTCTTTAAGTCTCTCCCAAAGTTTATCCTGAGGGAAATTGTCGAAAATTTTTTTAAAGTCCACAAAGAAACATAAGAGATCGACTTTACTATTGCAATATTCCTCCAAAATGATTCTAAGAGTGACCAGACAGTCAATATTCGAGTGATGTCTCCTAAAGCCAGCTTCTCTTTTAGCTCTTTTTCCCTGGCTTTCAAGCTAAAGGCTAAGCTTCTTCTCCAAAATGAGCCCATAAAGCTTGGCCAGGATATGGCTAACCATAATGGTCCTGTAGTTGGAAGGAACACTCTTGTCCCCATTTTTAAATATAGGTACAGTAAGGATTTGCGTCCAAAGCCGAGGGAAGCCATGCGTTACAGACAAATTGAGAAATGTGTGGAGATAAGGAATGAAGATAGATCTTCCCATTTTAAGGATCTCAGCTTGGTATCCTTCAATATATTTAGCTTTCCCATTAGTGAGCTTATTAATACCATACTCAATGTCGTCAAGAGAGAATACATCCTCTTTAATTGGAGTGATTAAGGTGGTGCCCATAGTGTCTAGAGAGTCATACAACTTCTTAAGATAGTTTTCCCAATTTTCTAAGTAGATAGAATGATTATCTTTGGTTTTACAGACAAGACCATTCCACCAAAATGTTTTGGGCACGACTTTAGAAAGGTGGAGAAGATAATCTTGTATTTTATTAAAATACGATATTTTCTTCCTCTTGACGATATTTTTGTATATATTGATATTTAGCAGCTTCATAATTTCATTAGGAGTGTCTCTGGTCAGTTTCTTGGCCATTTTGCAATATTTTTCATACCATGGATTGGAATTTCTATTAGACTGCTTAAATGAAATATCATTAGAAAACTTGCTAATGGTGTTGGAAAGGATAGTAGTGAAATGGTAATAAATTTTATCAATGTTATTATTATAATTGATGGGGCCTAAATCCCTCTCTAAATCCCTTAAGAAGAGGTCCGTTTTACTTCTATAGAAGCGAATGTGTCTTTTTCTTTCATTGGTCTCCTGCATGTGGGTGGTATGCATAGTAAGATTGAGGGTTAGAGACAAAGGTATGTGGTCATAGTAAGGCTCGAATCCATTAAGAATCTCAAAGTTTGTAATACGGTTGAGGATGAGGATGTCAGAAATTGCATAATCCACGACGCTGCTACCCAATGCATGGAAACATGTCATCTGACCGGAGAGGGGCCACTTGGTAATACTGTTGGGGTTCCTATGTTTTGGCCAGATTGGCAAGACCAAAAGATGAGATAACATCAGAACCACTTTCAGACCTCAAGATATAGCCCTCCTGGGTCCAGAGAGGTATCTCTTTGATTTGAGCAAAGGTTTATGTCTATGAAGCTCAAAGTTTAAGATGTTAGGCTAGCTATAGGCACGGGTTTGCTTGTTTGATTGTTTTTTTTGGTTGCTGGTTATCAAGAAAGAAGATTTCAATGTAAGATCAGTATGAGCAAAGAGGGATAAGGCAGAGGTGAAATATTCCAGGAAATACTCAGCACCATTGGGCAATGGAATCAGGAAAGGATTTGCTTGCTACTCAACAGGAAGGCTTTCATTTGGGCTAGTCATCTGAAACTTAGGATCTTCAAGATGATTATGTGATATGGAAAGTAGGAGGGAGGAGATAACACAAATTTCAGAGCACAAAGTTATGGATCAACAGGTCGTACAAGGATCCTAGTGGACAGAGCTAACTCTAATCCCCAGTGTTCCCAAATCTTCCAACTAAATCTATAACAAGAAGCATCTAAGAAGTAAATCCATTTAATTCATACATCAGAGAGTAGGCAATAACATCCACTACATTGGTTAAACCAACTGAAATCACTTCTCAAATAATACATTCAGAAGATAAACATAAATGGCAAGGAGAGCAGGAACATAGGGTACCTAACAAGGGTAAATCCTATGTCAAACTTCTGATGCAAGCCAGTAGAAATGAAATGAAATGAATGTAAACACAGAGATAGGAAAACATCACCGCTACTTCAGATCAAGATCCAAAGAAATGTGCTTGTCATATTAAGTAACAATACCAATCAAGTACAATATTGCCAATAGCTGAATACTCAGTCTGAAAACATATCCATGAACCTATCTTACAATCTTTACACAGAGAATGAGTCTCAAAAGAAACTTCTTGCATCTCTCTGATAACTGATCAACAACCATTACAATGAGTTCTTCATGAATTTATAGCCCTGGAGGGGCAGAGGAGGTAGGTGGAGAACTAAATGCAGTATTAAACTTCTGAAAAGAAAGAGGGCCGAAGCCCATCCTGTATAACTCCTATGCATCAATCTCTGATGTCTCTTTGAGTGCATGAATGATCTTCTTCAAAATGGGAATTACTCTGGTATGACTCTGATGTGTTCTAACTGTAGTACTGTGCAGTACTTTGGTGTATAAACAAAATGACTAAATGGACTGCTATGCTAGTGAAACAAATGCTTCTGACCATGTAGGACTACTGTTGGGGTAGGAAACTTCAGGGACACGATGTATAATAAAAACTGCATGGGCACTTTGTCCTCTGATGAAGAAAAACATTCTGCTGCAGAAACCCCGAAGGTACGGTTCCCCGTGCATCGAACTTCTGATTGATCTTCGGGGTTTCAATCTGGTACCTTGCCTTCTGAAAAACTGGATTAATCCTTTAAAATATCCAATTTAATGCTTTCAACTCTTCGATTCCCTTGCTGATTTCTCTTTGCCGCTCCTACAGTTACCCTCCAGCCGTGAACTCTATGCTTTTAATGGCTCTGGAGGAGAGTGACAGAATCTGACCCTGTCATTTGATTACAATCACGTCAAATGCTTCCCTGGGCCTTTTCTTGATTAAATATATCTCTATACATGACCTATTCTGCAATTTATGCCACTGTGACAGAGATAACGAGCCATGGTGGTTTTCCCCGCTTAAAACCCTGCAAAACAACAAACTTGTCAAGAAATCCATGGACAGGAATGATGGAGGCAGTGTGGATGGAGGAAATGACCATGCATATGATGAAATGGAGGAAAAATCATAGAGAAATGGCGAAAAATGCTCTGGTGGGGGTTGGCGGTCTGTGGAGAAAAATACGAATGAAAAAACATAAAAGAGACACGGAATTTTCACTAATATATGCGATGCATGGGATGGCGTACGACGGGTACACATGGGGGTGACGTGGCATGAACAGGAACTGCATGGACAGACGTCGGAGCAGGTGATTTAACATTAAAAAAAATGAAATTTGGCGTTGGAATGGATATACGTTATGGGGGTGGACGACTGTACGGCAGAGACACGTGGACGAATGACGTGGAGGATCGGGCGATGGCGGAAAAGTCAACAGTGGGGGCAATTGAATGTGGACCGTCCGATCGTGGTGGAAATCAGCGGTGGAGGGTGACGGATGATAGGCCAAGGGTATGGCGGCTATGGTTTAAACCCCGCGTAGCTTCGTTGATCGATGACCGTTGGATGAGGCGCCCAAGATCTAACGGCTGATATGAATATCGTTGGGCGTCTTGAGTCGAAAGTTAATGTGTGATGGAAAAGCGGTTTTGAAACCATATAGGAGCCACGTGTCAATCGCTGTATGGAATCGCTGGCCGATGCGAAAATACCGCCGGCTCTTGGATGGTGGTGCAATGAAAACTGGGCTATTTTCGGAACAGTGCACGGGTGGGGACCACGGGGGCAGGCGGACTCTGGACCGTCAGATCACAATTTAAATGGACGGTGATCGCCCGGTCGGGGTTATAACCGGAAAACGCGAAAGGCTACGAGGTCAACGATCACCATCCGATCAATAAGATCGACGATCGATGCTGCACCCGATACACATTGGAGATGGGCACTTTTCAGTGTTGGCGGATGATTCCGGCGCTGGGTCACTTGGAGGAAAAGGTGCGGGGGCTAGCAGAAGAGGGGCTAGTCCTATTATAATGTGGAAAATGGGTTTTTAAGCCATTGTAATGCATCTTGAAGCCTCTAAAGGGTAACGATAGGGAGATAAAGGGTGAAATAGGCCAAACAAGGGGCATGGGCAGAATTTGAAGGGGATTTTGGGAGATTTTAGAAGATTGACAGGGGAAGATGAGGGCAACAAGGGAACCTTGACAAAAATGGGGGTAGAAGGGGTAAAAATGAAGGCTTTTAGGAACACAAGTTTCTGCAATCAGAGGGTCTTTTATAATGGAAATCAACAGAGGGGGGTTATCAAAGGCAAAGGCCCAGGAGACTTCAAGGATGATGTGTCTTAGGGGAGATGCATTCATTGGAGTCTTAGAAACATTTTAGCCCCCTACTTTGCTTGTCAAAATTTTACAGGGGGGCTAACAGTGGCTCCACATGGGGATGGCTTCTTCTTGAAGGAGTCAAGAATTCAGAGGATAAATCTTTGGAGTAGGCCAGGTGCCTGTTGCTTTACGTATCCATTATTTCTTTGATAAGCTGCCACAATGTGAAGACATTACATCAGCAGAAAACTTTCCTCAACATTCTACCTACCCATACTAAAATCCTAGCATTTTTTCTTCTTCTAGGGTGCATTTGAGCTAGCAGACCCTTTACATCTTTTTATTTTTGCAAACAGAAAATAAACCTATTCTAAATCTACCCTTATTGCTCCATGAGACTAGATTAGACTGTTGGTCTCATATGTTTCTCTACCTAATCTAATATCTGCTGGGATTAAACTGTCCAGCAGATTTCTTCTCTACATTCTACAACAGAAATTGAAAAATAGTCAAGCCAAGATTAAACTGTCTGACTTGATATGGGTCCAAGGCATAAAGACAGTTGCACATGGACAAAATTTGCAGAAAACTGAAAACAAAATTGTGAAGGCTTGAGATCTGAAACTTGAAACATCCTTCTTTCCCTTTGTGACTCAAGATTTGAGCATGTTAGAGCCACTTCTTTTTTCATTTCAGCTCTGGGTTTGGGCATGTTAGAGCTGATTCTTCTTTCTTCTTTGCTGGCCCAGATTTTGAGCATGTTAGGACCAGCTGCTTTACTTGTTTTGGCTCAAGTTTTGAGCTTATTAGAGCCAATATTTTGCACATCAGAGGTTCATGATTTAAGCATGTCTGAACCTCTCTTTTTTCCTCTATTTTTTTTTTGAAACATTTTTCTTTTTCTTGAAAATAAAAACTGCAATGGTATGTACAATGGAAATGGAGACTGGAAATTGTAAATTAGCAGAAGTAATGTTTGAGCATCCTGCCATTGACAGGACCCCCAAAAAGTTCAGTTCCATCCAATTCTTGTAAGAAGAAAGCATTGGGACCCACAGTGGCCTGGATGAGGTATGGACCTTGCCACAAACTGTCAAATTTGTTGTGCTTTCCTTTATCCTCTCTTCTCGAATCCCACTTAAACACCTTATCTCCAACTTTGAAATCAGTAGCTTTGGTTCTTCTGTTAAACAATTTCTTTATATTCTCTTGAACTTTCGTTGCTCTGTTGTAGATCTCTTCCCTTGTTTGTTGAAGATGGATTGTTTGGTTTATTCTCCTCACCATGTTGTCTTCTTCTGTTTGGATATCCTGGATCAGTTTGATCACTGGTATCCCAAGGCTGGTAGGGAATACTATTTCTGTTCCATAGACAAGCTGAAATGGTGACATTCCAATGGACTTCTTGGTTGTAAGCCTGACAGCCCACAAAGCATGTACTAGCTTGTTATGCCATGATTTTTTGTTCTCTTCCAACATTTTTTTGATGATGATCACCAGGCTCTTGTTTGATGATTCAGCTAATCCATTACCTTGAGGGTAATAGGCAGTTGAATGACCAAGTGCTATTTGGTACCTGTGACAAAAATCAACCATCTTTTTGGATCCGAAAGTAGTAGCATTATCAGTGATTATTTTCCTTGGGCAGCCAAACCAAGAGAGGATGTGACTTTCTAGGAAACTAATGATGACTGCATCTATGGCATTCATAGTGGGCATGGCCTCTATCCACTTGGTGAGATGATCTATGGCTGTTAGGATCCATTTGTGCTGAGCAAAAGAAGCAGGGTGAATTTCCCCTAAGAAATCTAGGCCCCATTGCAAAAAGGGATCTTCAACAATGATGGGTTGTAGGGGTAAAGGGAGGAGTTTTCTCTTGCCCTCAAAGATCTGACATTTGTGGCAGGCAACTATCATTTTGTGAACATCATTGAAGAGTGTGGACCAATAGTAGCCAGCTTTGAATATTTTTTTTTAGTGGCTTTCCAACTCAAGTGGCCTCCACATTCTCCAGCGTGGAATTCTTGTTTAACCCTCTCTGTCTCATTTTCAGGCAAACATTTTAGCAATAGGCCATTAGGATTCTTCCAGTATAAGTTTTCATCTAAGATGCAGTAATTTCTGGCTTTTAGCTTTAAGAATATGGCCTTGGTCTTTGATAATCCGAGAGGGGCATTGAGGTGTGTAAGCACATACAGAATGTCGGAATACCAAGGAGAGCTCTGAAATTTTTCCTCAACGGTGAGATCAGGAAATTCTTATTGCTCATCCAAGGTACTTATCATGTTAATGTCTAGGGCTTGCAAGTTTGATTCAGCCATTAATTTAGCTAAGCCCTGACCTTTAATCAGTTTGGTGGGTTTTATCTCAAGGTCATATTCTAAGATCACAGCTATCCATTTGCCTCTCTTCCCATCTGGGTCTTGGGACAGTATATCTTTGACTATGATGTTGGGCACATAAGCTACAGTGTGAAAATGCAATATGTACACCCTGAAGTCTTTCAAGGCCTTAATCAGAGCATAGGACTGTTTCTCCATGATGTTGTATTTCAAGGGTGCATCTCTAAGTGCTTTGCTAAAGAAGGCAATCGGCTGTTCCATTCCTTCTGTGTTTTTCTGCAGCAAGATTGCAGCCACTGTATGCTCTAAGGCGAATGAAGATATCAGGAAATATTTGGAGAAATCTGGGCTGATTACGACAAGAGCTTGGGTAAGTGCAAGTTTCACTGATTCGAAAGATTTTTTAGCTCCTACAGTCCATTTGACTCCTGCACCTTTCTTCAGCATGTTAGTCATGTTCCTAAGGTGTTCAGCCAGATTTGGAATAAACCTCCTAAGGAAGTTAATCTTTCCAATGAAAGACTGTAATTCCTTGATGTTTCTGGGGTGTGTGATCTGTAGTATTCCCTCAACTCGTTGGGGGTCTATCCTAATTCCCTTCTCGGATATAATGTGGCAGAGAAGTTTACCCTCTTGTAGCCCAAAGACAATCTTTTTGGGATTCAAAGATAAACCAAACCTTCGACATTTTTTGAAAACTTTCCTCAGATGTTTCAGGTGTTCTTCTTCAGTCTTAGAAAATGCTGTTATGTCATCCAAGTAGATAACAATGAAGTGCCCTATCTCATATGAAAATGCTATGTCCATCGCTCTTTGGAAGGTGGCTCCAGCGTTCATCAATCCAAAAGGCATCTTCACATACATGAAGGTACCCCATGGAGTGGTAAAGGCTGTTTTGAGTTGGTCTTCTGGGATTAATAAGACTTGGTTATATTCGGAGAAACCATCTAGCAGGGAAATCATCTTAGAACCTACTGCCTTCTGAAGAATATGTTCCATTTTAGGCAAAGGGTAATTGTCTTTGAGTGAGGCTCTATTGAGATTCCTAAAGTCTATAAACAATCTGATTTCTCCTGTTTTCTTTCTTACAGCCACTAAGTTTGATACCCAATCAGAGAACCTCACTGGCACAATTATACCTGCTTCATACATTTTCTTAATCTCTTTCTCTACTACAGGCAATTGTTTAGGATTGATTATGCGAAGTTTTTTCCTAAAGGGCTTCTGATTCTCTTTCAAGGGTATCTTATGCTGAATGATATTTGTGTCATAGGCCTTTAAGTCTTCATAGCTCCATGCAAACACATCAATGAATTCCTTAAAAAGGTCAATGTATCTCTCCTTCATGTCTGCAGGTAAAGACTTAGCCAGTTTAATCGTTTTGGGCTTATCTTCAGTGCCTAAGTTGCATTCTTCCACATCAGAGTCTGCATGTTCTAAAGTGGGCTTTTTTGCCACATCATCAAAGTCAAAGAGGTCCTCTAAGGGTGCCAGGCCTCTGGGTATAGTTTTATCTTTGGCCTGCAGCACCTCTACCTCTTCGCTATCTGCATTTCCACATTTGCAATCTAGATTTCCAGTCTGTTCATCTAAAGAGTTTATTTCTATGTTACAGGGTGTTTCTTCATCATCTGAGGACTCATCACTCTGGAAGCTATGGTCAGATTTAGAGTCTGAATCAGAAAACTTAAACTTTTTTCTACCTACCAAAAATCTTCGATTTGTTTGTCACCTTCAAAAACCTACCAATATTTTTCGTTGTCTGGCACAGCAGGTCTGAATTTGGTTTGAATGATGATATGTTGGTCGCTGGGAGTCTTGGGGTAGGAACTGGCTAGGCAAGCTAATCCATTTACAATGACATTTTGGCTCCTAGAAACGAACACTAATTTGTATTCAACAAACGTTTTCAGAAGATCCATGGTGTCATTCCTATATGCTCTCAGCCTAGGATGTTTCGCTGTGTATTCTCTGTTTACCTGTTTGATAACTAACTCTGAGTCTCCCCTTACGGTTATCCTACGGGCTCCCTTTTTCTTCAACTGATTCAGACCCAGGATTAGAGCCTCGTATTCAACGACATTATTTGTGCATTTGAAATGAAGACTACAGGCGCGACTCTCTGCGTAATCATTTTCTATGTTATAAATCCACACTCCTGCCCCAGCAGTTCTTTTGGTGCATGACCCATCAAATTTCATCACCCACAGGGGTTCATCTTCATTTTCATTATCACTCCTTTCCCTATAGCTAGTTTCGCCATTATGTTGCGTTGTAGGGTCTATACTAGGCTGTGGATTGCTTTGTTCCTCGTGAAATGTATGAGTTTCAGGGATCTGGTCGGATGGCTATTTATGCTCTGTTTCTTATTTACTCGGGGTTAGCTCTCCACCGCATATCCTACAAGTTTCATTGTGGTTTTCTTCTTCATTGTCCTCTAGATCCAGAGCATCCATTATATTAAAATCAACAGCTTCTATCTCTCCATTTGTATCTCTGTCTTGGGACTCTGACCCTTCTAAATATTCATCATTACAAAAGATTAAGGAGTCAGGGCCCGTATGTACAGAATAGACAGGTGAATTTTCTGGTTTTTCGGGGCTACTGACTAGGAATTTCATCTGTGTCTCCCTATATAGTTTTCTAAGTTGGCCAAAGATTGGGATTGTGGCGTATGAGCCATCCATCTGCATTGTACCCTACAGCTTGGCTCCCCATGATCTTGATAGTAGCATGCCATACTTAGGTGGCACATCTGCCACCACAACATCCATGACCATACATTTAGCTGGGATTTGAGCTAAGCTCACACACAAGTCTTTGATCATGCCTAGGCATTTCACTCTGCTGTGGAGCGATAAAAAGGGTCTTTTTAACTCCTAATTACCTTCACATTAATTATCAACCCAGGGACGACTTTTTGTTCCAAGAGTGTACTCAGTCTGAGGCGGCTATTTACTCAAGAGTAATGTTTTGCAGTATAGTGCTCAAAATCCAAAAGTAAATGAAAGCTGGAAATAAAATCTACTTACAGCAAAGCACTTTAAGACTTTACATCATGCATTCGGAAAAATAAGCAATGTATCAGTCAAGGGTTTGACAACAATAGTCCATCCCTTTGGAAACTGATGGAAAGGAAATTAGAGCATAGACCACGGGTCTGGGAGCTAAACAGTGACATGGTCATAAGAAAGAAATGAATGAAAGGAACACTCCCCCATACTCGAAAATGATATGCTGCTGAAAAAGGGAAAGTGGTAAAGATGTGGAATGAAGGATGATAAATAATGCTCAAAATGGATTTTCATGAAATTCTCCTAAATTCGTAATAAATCAGAAAATTATGCTATTTTACCTCAAGTTTTACCTCCAAAAAGAAAAATGTGGAATGACATATATGCACTGGCAGTTGTTGAAGCTGATGAAGGCAGAGTTGGTGCTGAAGGTGATGCAAAAGGTGGAATCCAGGTAAGCACATCATGTCTGAGGAATTGTTCACGTATGCGAGTTTCTCGAGCCTCTTCTGTTAGTTGCAATACTGTAGTCATGCTGTGAATAGAATTCTGCCCATACTTGTTGTTTTTCTGCAAACAAAGCACTATTTGGCATACAATGTTCTTGAATCCATAGTGTTAGGTTTGAATAGCAACAGATAAGATGCATGCAAAACTTTCAATCAGAAAAACTTATGTATACATGAAATACTAATATTTTGGCAAATCAACAAGTGATGGCAGAGTGCAGTAATCATATCGCATGCAATCCCATAATGCATACATTCCCCCTCCAATTGGAAAATGAATTCCATGACCATAAAGCATATGAGAGGTGTTGTGCTGATGGCAAGGCAAGGGAATGAACAATATAGCAGTGAATGAAGCAGAGTACACATATCAATGATAGGACAACGAGGGTTATGATTATAATGAGAGCAGAGTGTGTAAAGATAGTTATGAATAAGAGATAGGACGCTTTGGATTGATGATAAGTTACGAAAAAGAGAAAAAGAACAACAATATGCCAAAAATATGCTTTACTGATGGTATTCTAGCTGAAAAATGATGTGATTGATTATAAAACAATTTCTCATGCATAAAGGTTCAAAATAGGGAAAAGTAAGGAAATAAATTCTCTGATAAAAAGAAAAAATAGGAAAAGGGTATTATAATAATAATTGACGATAAGATATAGCTTCAATACCATAAGCAGAGCCGCTGCTGCCAGCAGGCGTCCATAGCCTCAGCAGGGTTGCTTTTTAACCCATATGAGCCAGGATCCTCAATTTATAACTAGAGAGTTACAGTGCTGTTCTACAGAAGAGATCAGTGTGCTGGCGTGGTAACCAGATAACCACACTGCCATTCACTGGGATGTAGCAAAAGTGATCAGGCCGACTCGTGATGAGACCTCCTGTTCCAAGGATAATTGTGCTATCCAATGGATCATAACCCTGGTGTGGTGGCCATAATGGGAATGTCACTTTGTTACAGCCTTATGAACATGGTAGGCTGGCTCGTACTGAGACCCCCTATCCTCCATCTGCGAACAAAATTTTGTTATTATTACACATTTTTATGATAAAAAGAGGGAGGCTCAGTACTCCTTAAGAGCAGGGATGGTGAAAGAAGTTGAACATGTCAATAGAAAAATATACCCATAATCTCATTTATTACAGACAGAGAAGATTATAATCCAGAAGGGTGGAACCAGCATGGTATTAAGATGATCAACCAATATCATGTTCAACAGAAAACAATGCAGTAAAGTAGTATATAAATAATTGTGTCCCTTTTGAAAATAATCTATCATCAAGGAGCTGTCCTGTTAAAGATCATAACGTGAATGATATTAACTCGCTTCAATAGAATCCATAATTCTTGTCCTCGTAAAAATAGTGTACTTCATGCCATGAAGGGGAATCAGTAAAATGTAGTTGAGATGAACTAAGAACAATTCCACAAGAGGAAGGAAGGGTTGCTTTCGAAAATACTCCCAAAGTGTTGTTTTTTTGAATGAACAGCAAAAACACGCAAAAAAAGTGTTGTTCCTTGTAGGGAACAACAAAGGAAATGCACACAAAAAGCAAAAATACACACAAAAAAAGTGTGAAAATGCAAATGTCGTTCCTTTGAAGAAAGGAACAGCAAAAACTAAAAGTGCCGTTCCTTTAGAAAAGGAACAGCAAAAACGCAAGTGCCGTTCCTTTAGAAAAGGAACAGCAAAAACGCAAGTGCTGTTCCTTTGGAAAAGGAACAACAAAAACACACGTTCCATTCCTTTGAAAAAGGAACAACAAAAATGAAAAGTGCAAAAGTGCTATTCCATTCGGAAAGGAACAACAAATCGTGAAAGTGCAGAAGTGTTGTTCCATTTGGAAAGGAACAACAAAACGTAAAAATGAAAAAATGGTGTTTCATTCGAAAAGGAACAACAAAAAGTGGAAATACAGAAGTGCTATGCCATTTGGAAAGGAATAGCAAAACGTGAAAATGTAGAAGTGGTGTTCCATTCGGAAAGGAACAACAAAAAGTGGAAGTGCAGAAGTGCTGTTCCATTCGGAAAGGAACAACAAAACGTGAAAAAGGAACAGCAAAAAGAGTCGTGGAAAAGGAATGGAAAAATGACCCGTAACAAAGGAACAACAAAATGAATTGCTGACCAAAAAGGTGTTGTTCCTTTGGAAAAGAAATAATAAACCGAAATTGATGTCCCTTTGAACAAGGAACAGCAAAAACGACAAAAGTGCACACAAACGCTGTCCCTTCAGAAAAAGAACATCAAAAATGCACAAGCATGAAATGCAAGTACGCAAAGAATGAATTAGCTGTTCACTGTATTGATGCTGAGGATGGGTCACAGTTTGAATGAAGCAACGCCTGAAACACAAAATATAAAAAATATCAGAAAAGAAACAATATTTTATTTAAAAACAATATGTAAATAACTAAATTAAGTTACAACAGCTATGATGTTATGTCAAAAAAATGATCTCTTTGAAAAATGTTTTGGCAGCAGTGATAAGACATGAATCTTCAGATTGAAATCAATTCTTCATTTGTTCTATTATGAATCCGTTGGGTAATGACTTAAATGAAATTCCTTTGTTTCGTTAAAATTTTTTTCAAGAATCACTCGTCCATAAATTGACCTTCTTTATTTTCCCAGGACCTGCAAAAAAACGAGTGTCTACCTGCAATAAACATTAAATCATGGAGAAAGAGAGGTGATCGGGCTCTCCTAATCCAAGAATCATGCAAAAAACAACAAGTAGTTACTCTATATAACAAATCCATTGAGAAAATAACAAAGTAAAATTTATTTGTCACCTGCGGGAGAGCAGTGGTCGACCATACTGTCCAGCAGTGTTTTAATTACAACTTCTTTGTTTTTCATCGAAATTGAGTAATTCCAAAGCTAAATGAGAGTTAATTCAAAGGTTTATCTCCAGTAGAAACAGGTTTTAGAAATTCAATGATATGATATGTCAATTTTAGTTAGAACAACCTGCATAACATATTCATTTTCAATTACCCAATCTAGACCAACGATTGATATTTCAAGCATAGATTCTTCGTTTGATGTCGGATTCAAATGATTCAAATTGGAAATGAAATTAGATTCATTTATTTATCTCCAATAGAAACATGTTTTGAATAAAATAAGAATTGATAAGTCAAACACTGTAAGGAACATCTGGAAAAACATAGTTTTAAGGGTGCTGATTTACGATAGACAGTCAGTATTTTGATCATAAATTCCCCATACGATATCTAAAATGAGTGATTCCAATTGAATTGTAAACTAGATTCATAGGGGAATCTACCATAGAAACAGGTTTTAAAAATTCATTCATTTAGACCTCCAAAAACTGACTGTCCCAACTCTGTTCCTGAGCTGCCCGCTAGACATCCGGTCAATGTTTTGGTTCTAACTTTTTCGTTTCAAATCCAAATTGACTGATTCAAATTGGGTTAGAAATTAAACATCAAGGGCTACCTAGGGTAGAAACAGGTTTTAAAAATATTCATTTTTGGTCCCTCAAAACATGACTGTCCCGACTGTTTTTCCAGAAAGTTCATCAAGCCCGCAAGCCAAAAAAATGATATTCAAGCATTTTTTTCAAATTGGTGATAAAAAATGAATATAAGTGTTTATAGAATTTTTATTTGCAATATAATTCATCTACATACACAAATAAATTGAAATATTTATCACCGATGTTGATTTCGATAGCGTGTTGCAACAAAAAAAAACAACTATTTTTACAAAAAAACAAAATGCATTTATTTATGTCCTTATTTTATTTTATTTTATTTTCTCCACTATCCTACTCTTCTTTGAGAATCGAATATGTTTATGTATAAGAGTATTTCCAGTGGAACCATTTTAGAAATAAGGCTTCCAATATATACATACCCAAATTTGAAAAATGCATGTTGATAAAAATTAGGGTATGAGAAGCCAACTTCCCTTGAAAAGATGGAGTCAAAAATTGTTGAAATGTGGAGCAATGTTGCAAACAAGTGATGGAGTGAAACCAATCTTCAATATATCCTTTATTTTCTTGATTTCCCATATCCATCATATCATTAAGTTCTTGAGCTGTTAAAATGGTTTGTTGATGCAACTAGAAGTAAGCTCAGTTTCTTCCATAACTTCTACAATTTTTGAATTTGAAACATTCTGAATCTCATTGTAAGTTTTCTCTAATGGCGCATGTGAGATAGAATGGGTGGGAAGGGTGGGTAAATTTGGCAGTTCAACACTGTAAGTATGTTGTACTGGTTTATTGCGATGAGGGTGTGGAATTAGTTGAGCAGGAAATTCAAAAAGATGTTGGGCAGTTTCTTACCATAACAGAAGATGTCCTTCATGTGTTCCTTCAAAGCTCCTTCTTCCAATGTTCCTGTCAATTAGTTAGTGAAATGGGTGGTGCTTACATCACCACTTCAATGAAATCATGTGATTCATTTTCCAAAATTTCTATTTTTTCCTAGTCATTCACACAAAAATTCAAACATCTATTTCTACCCAACAAAGCAACAACAAATCTGTTAGGAAAGCGGACAGTGGAGCAGGGCTTTTACATGTTCTGCACGTAGGTTCTTACCTTCCGTTTTTAAGATCCAACTCTGCCCTAGCAGGCACTCATCAGATTCACACTACTCTTTAGAAATGGCTACACTCTCCCCGGCAACGACGCCAAAATGTGGAGCGATAAAAAGGTGTCTTTTTAACTCCTAATTACCTTCACATTAATTGTCAACCCAGGGACGACTTTTTATTTCAAGAGTGTACTCAGTCTGAGGCGGCTATTTACTCAAGAGTAATGTTTTGCAGTATAGTGCTCAAAATCCAAAAGTAAATGAAAGCTGGAAATAAAATCTACTTACAGCAAAGCACTTTAAGACTTTAAATCATGCATTCGGAAAAATAAGCAATGTATCAGTCAAGGGTTTGACAACAATAGTCCATCCCTTTGGAAACTGATGGAAAGGAAATTAGAGCATAGACCACGGGTCTGGGAGCTAAACAGTGAATGCCAAAGCTCACTACAGCCTTAGATCGTCTCTCACACCAAAACAACAAATGCGAGTAAAATGGAACGGCAGATAGAAAAATGGAACAACAAACGAACAGCTAAGTCTCGCGAGTCGTAACCAAACTTAATCTATTAACCCAAATGCACTTTTCGCAATCAAATAACAATCTTTCACTTTTAAGGCAAGTTAAGCAGAACACGCTAATGGAACAGCAATAACTATTGATAAATTATGAACAGCATTAATAAATCACATACGCTCACAACACGCTGGAAGGCCAAATACAAATGCATAATAACTTAACACAGGCACACGTTAATAGTAATCTGAGTCTGATACCGCAAGTATTAACCCTGGTTAGAAAGGGTAACGATTACAATTCATAATGGAACCACAATGTCAATTGAAATAGCAATCGTATGAAATATAAACCATAGAAAAATACAGTAGTACCAGCTTAAGAAGGTTACAGCTTGGTTACTCTGCAATTAAACAGCAATAACATTATGTGGAGAACAGCAATGTTACATTAACAACTTTAAAGGAATAACAATACGTTAGAATGCACATTACGATTTTCTTGTTGCAGAGAACGAAATAGGAAATATAACAGAGATGTAATAAAACACACCAGATTACCGATTCAAGCTGATAAGCAAAACCACGCAGAAATCAAAGAGATAATATACAGCGGCAAGTGTCCTCCGGGGCCGGGCCCTTAGCCTCCAAGGGAACACCGCCTTAAGTTAATCCAGACGCAAAGATGAGAGAACCACCAAGCTTATATTAATGCATCGGACAGAAGTACAATGAACCAGTTCTCACAAGACTCAATAATCAGAATTGATGTTTAACAGAAAATTATATAAAAACGTATCTCCAAATCATCCCCCCACACAATACGTGCTTTCTCCTTTTATAATCAGAAGGAGGAGAAATTGAATAGTAAATACAATCTTCCCATAAAAATATTGGATTTCTTCCAACCAATTGATCAACAAGAAAATAGATTTACATCCATCTTTCAATAACAGCAAGTCGAATTTGGCTTTTTAGCTGAGATTTGGAGGACGGCCGCAACAACAGAACTGAGAAAATCGTGCTTAAAGAACTCTGCGAATCTCTCAACACAGGCAGAATTTGGGTAAACCGTTCTTTCTTAAAGTTAATTGGGTCCGTTCTGGACAAAACCCATGTTCCGGATTTTCCAGATTCGTCTTCATTTGCTCAGAATCTCAACCGCAAAACTGTCACTCCTTATCCCAGCGCATTTCTGAGTTGGCACTTTTAATGATCAAATCTTCAATCTGGAAATTACCTTGGAGGCTAAAAATGGTGAATAATGTTATAACCAACTTATTAAAACTATCATTGATAAAATAATTCATAATCATCAATTTATTAGAAATAAAGGAAGATAAATAATTTTCATCCATAAGAGCATAAATCATTTATAAAATGGATTTAAATGATAAATTATAACAAATGATATAATAGAGAAGAGTAAAAATGGATGAAATAAGTGTTACAAAGTGGTTGTATTCACGGCCCAACATCTGCTAGAGTCGAAATAGTATAAATCTTTGTAGGGTCTAGTTATCTCTAGACCTAGTCTTTCCATAACTACCTTAGGCATTAGGTTGTGAGATGCTCTAGAATCATTCATTGCATTATGCAGGATCTTGTCATGAATGTTGAGACTGATATAGAAAGGTGGAACTACCCCTTCCTGAAACTTCCCCTCTATCTTAGGACCAAACAAGAGGGCAGGTTGATCATCATTCAAATTGACAGAGTCACCATTCTCACCTAAGTTCAAATCTCTCAAGATCTGGCCTTTATATACATCCTGAGTGTCCAGCTCAGAAAGTGGGACAGATATTTTAATTCTTGCAATCTCACTTTCCAGATTGAAAGTGGACTGAATCTTTGGAATGCTCATCTCTGTTTTATTTTCCACTTCCTTAGTGGTTGATTCTCATTATGTACAATGTTTGTGACAGTTTTATCAGGAGCACTAACTGCAGTGCTAATGCTGGTAGCTGGTTTAACTTGTGCATTAGTGTTTTGGTTGTCTTTTTCTTTACTCTTTCCAGAACCTTCAGCTGATGGTTTGCTACCTTCAGCAGTTGCTTTAGAAGATTTCTCAGGTCTCTTCTTGGTAGTAGTCTCAGAAGCTTTGGGTTTAGCAGTTTCTTGAATCTTTTTTCTTCTAAGTTCATACTGCTCTCTAACCTGCATCATGGCATTTTCAAACCCTAACTTGTAATCTTTAGATTCCAACCATTCCTCCTCCCAACGAGGGAGTGAAGGCTGGTCTTCTTCTGAATAACAGTTATGGATTAAATCTTCTATTTCAAACATATTAATTGTGTTTCCCTTAGACTCTTCTATGATTCCCTCATCCTCGTAAAGAAAGTTTTGGAACGGGGGAATAACTTGTTGATCTGATTCCTTTTGTCTGTTGGGATTGTTATTGTTTCTTCTAAAGTTTTGGTTCTGTTTTTGGTTTCTGTTCTGGTTACTAACTGTGACAACCATTTTTTCCATCACTTGTTGTAACCTTTCCACATTTTTAGACAGCTTGTCATAATTTTGGTCAGATGTGGAAGCTACATTATCATTTCTGTATGTTACCCTCCTCTCAGATTTTAGTCTTGCTCTTTTCTCAATCAGATTTGCCTCTATGTTCACTGCTCCTTTCTACATGTCCTCCAACGTGTTGTATTCCTTGTCTCAAAGCTCATAGGCCATGTCAGCATCGAAGCCTTCAGGGTATTTTGTTAGGGCCATGCCTTGTGGAGGTTTCATATGTGGAGGGAGAGCATTATAAATGTTGTTGAACCTTGTTGTGTGATCATGAACACTCTCTCCTACGTTTCTTTTAAGGGTCATGTATTCTGCTAGGAGTTGGCGAGGATTTTTCCTAGTTTCCCATTTGTTTATGAAAGTCTGATACAAGCCCAGAAGATCATTGATGCTACCTAGAGGTATGCCTTTAAACCATTTCTTCACATCACCCCCTAAGCTTTGGGCAAATATTCTCATTTTGACCATTTCATCATCTATTTCCATGTAGTCAAAAGAATCTTCCATCTTATCTACATGTTGCTGGATTGTGATGGATTCTTTTGCAGTGAAGTGTAGGATCTTTGACTAATAACCATTGGGTAAGGGTACTAGAGGCTGGGGTAAAACCAGAGGCACATACCAGGCTGCGATGAAAATGTTCTGATTGGCTAAAGGGGCTTGGGCAGCAGGTATATGGATGACAGGGATATTATGACCAACAGAGAACTGATGAGCAGACCTAGGATGACTGAGCCCCATGTTTTGTATGAAATGTAAAACAGGAGGTGTATATGGAGGGGTTTTTCTGTTCCCAAGGTGTCTACCACCTTGCTGTGGTGAATCAGGAAGCTCAGGGTCTAGCTGGTCTAAGTTACTGAATGACCTAGTTCTAGATAAGCTGTTAGGTAGGTCTAGGTCAAGGTGAAAGTGTGATAGAGTTGTAATATCTTTTGGTGCAGAATTAGCTCTATGGATGTGTTTGGAAATAATTTATCTTTTAGGTGTAGGAGCTCCCTTGAGGATGCTCTCAGGATTGTCAACTATTTCAGGTGGGTCTGGGTTAGGGTAAGCTCTTGTATGAATGGTTCTAGAAGCCAGAATGTTGTTTTATGATCCAACAGCTTAACCCTACTTGTTACTTCTACTGTGGTTGATGTTGTTATGGAGGCTGGCCTCCCAGTGGAGTCTAATGTGAACCAAGATAATCAGCAGTCCTACTGATCACCAGTGGAGTCTTTAAAACGTTTATGGAATATTGGAGTCGCCAGGTGGAGGGTTTAGAAAGTTTTTGGAGGGTACGTTGTCCACCACAGTGCTTTTGAGATGTCCCTTTTCAAGGATATCTTTAAAACACAGAAAAATCTAACCAGAGATTGACTGGGAGGGTGTTTACCAGATATGTCACCTCTGAAAGAGTGTGAGGTCCGGAGGCTACCTGGCCCTTTCCAGACTCTGTCCAAGAGTATGGGAAAACACAAAAAATGGTGTATAGGTTGATGTGAGAATAGGAGTTTTTAACTGTAAACCTAACCAGAGATTGTAGGTTTTGAATGCTTAAGGATGTTTAAGGTGTAATGCACTTAGTTCCCCAGTGGAGTCGCCATTATGTTGGGTTTCCCATGTTTTGGACAAATTGGCAAGACCAAAAGATAAGACAACATCAGAACCACTTTCAGACCTCAGGATCTAGCCCTCCTGGGTCCAGAGAGGGATCTCTCTAATTTGAGCAAAGGGTTATGTCTATGAAGCTCAAATTTTAAGATGTTAGGCTAGCTATAGGCATGGGTTTGTTTGTTTGATTGTTTGTTTTGGTTGTTGGTTATCAAGAAAGAAGGGTTCAATGTAAGATCATTATGAGAAAAGAGGGATAAGGCAGAGGTGAAATATTCCAGGAAATAATCAGCACCATTGGGCAATGGAGTCAGGAAAGGATTTGCTCGCTACTCAATAGGCAGGCTTTCATTTGGGCTAGTCATTTGAAACTTAGGATCTTCAAGATGATTATGTGATATGGAAAGTAGGAGGGAGGAGATAACACAGATTTTAGAGCACAAATTTATGGATCAGTAGGTCGTACAAGGATCCTAGTGGACAGAGCTAACTCTAATCCCTAGTGTTCCCAAATCTTCCAACTAAATCTATAACAAGAAGCATCTAAGAATTAAATCCATTTAATTCATACATCAGAGAGCAGGGAATAACATCCACTACACTCGTTAAACCAACTGAAATCACTTCTTAGATAATACATTCAGAAGATAAATATAAATGGCAAGGAGAGCAGGAACATAGGGTACCTAACAAGGGTAAATCCTCTGTCAAACTTCTGATGCAAGCCAGTAGAAATGAAATGAAATGAATGTAAACACAGAGATAGGAAAACATCACCGTTGCTTCAGATCAGGATCCAAATAAATGTGCTTTTCATATTAAGTAACAATACCAATCAAGTACAATATTTCCAATAGCTGAATACTCAGTCTGAAAACATATCCATCAACCTATCTTACAATCTTTACACAGAGACTGAGTCTCAAAAGCAACTTCTTGCAGGTCTCTGATAACTGATCAACAACCATTACAATGAGTTCTTCATGAATTTATAGCCCTGTAGGGGCAGAGGAGGTAGGTGGAGAAGTAAATGTAGTATTAAACTTCTGAAAAGAAAGAGGGCCGAAGCCCATCCTGTATAACTCCTGTGCATCAATATCTGATGTCCCTTTGAGTGCATGAACGATCTTCTTCAGACTGGGAATTACTCTGGTATGACTCTGATGTGTTCTGACTACAGTACTGTGCAGTACTTTAGTGTATAAACAAAATGATTAAATGGACTACTATGCTGGTGAAACAAATGCTTCTGACTATGTAGGCCTACTGTTGGGGTAGGAAACTTCAGGGACACGATGTATAATAAAAACTGCATGGGCACTTTGTCCTTTGATGAAGAAAAACATTCTGCTGCAGAAACCCCAGTGGTACGGTTCCCCGTGCATCGAACTTCTGATTGATCTTCGAGGTTTCGATTTGGTACCTTGCCTTCTGAAAAACTGGATTAATCCTTTAAAATCTCCAGTTTAATGCTTTCAACTCTTCGATTCCCTTGCTGATTTCTCTTTGCTGCTCCTACAGTTACCCTCCGGCCATGAACTCTGTGCTTTTAATGGATCTGGAGGAGAGTGACATAATATGACCCTGTCCTTTGATTACAATCACGTCAAACGCTTCCCTGGGCCTTTTCTTCGTTAAATGTATCTCTATACATGACCTGTTCTGCAATTTCTGCCACTGCGACAGAGATAACGAGCCATGGCGATTTTCCCCGCTTGAAACCCTGCAAAACAACAAACTTGTCAAGAAATCCATGGATGAGAATGATGGAAGCAGTGTGGATGGAGGAAATGGCCGTGCATAGGATGAAATGGAGGAAAAATCACAGAGAAATGGTGAAAAATTCTCTGGTGGAGGTTGGTGGTCTGCGGAGCAAAATACGAATGAGAAACCTTAAAAGAGACACGGAATTTTCACAAATATATGCAATGCATGGGATGGCGTACGACGGGTGCACGTGGGGGTGACGTGGCATGTCCAAGAACTGCATGGACAGACATCGGAGCAGGCGATTTAACGTAAAAATAATGAAATTTGGCCTTGGAATTGATATACGTTACGGGGGTGGACGACTGTACGGGAGAGACACGTGGACGAATGATGTGGAGAACCGGGCGATGGCAGAAAAGTCAAAAGTGGGGGAAATTGAATGTGGACCGTCCGATCATGGCATAAATCAGTGGTGGAGGGCTACAGACGGTAGGCCAAGGGTACAACGGCTATGGTTTAAACCTCGCGCAACTTCGTTGATCGATGACCGTTGGATGAGGTGCCCAAGATCTAACGACTGATATGAATATCGCTGGGTGTCCTGAGTCGAAATTTAATGTGCGATGGACAAGCGGTTTTGAAACCGTATAGGAGCCACGTGTCAATTGCTGTATGGAATCGCTGGCCGATGGGAAAATACCGCCAGCTCTTGGATGGTGGTGCGATGAAAACCGGGTTGTTTTCGGAACAGTGCGCGGGTGGGGACCATGGGGGCAGGCAGACTCCAGACCGTCAGATCACAATTTAAATGGATGGCGATCACCTTGTAGGGGTTATAACGGGAAAACGCGAAAGGCTGTGGGGTCAATGATCACCGTCCGATTAATAAGATGGACGGTCGATGCTACACCCGATACACATTGGAGATGGGTGCTTTTCAGTGCTGGCGGGTGATTCTCGCGCTGGGTCACTTGGAGGAAAAGGTGCAGGGGCTAGCAGAAGAGGGGCTAGGCCTATTATAATGTGGAAAATGGGTTTTTAAACCATTTTAATGCATTTTGAAGCCTCTAAAGGGTAACGATAGGGAGATAAAGGGTGAAATAGGCCAAACAAGGGGCATGGGCAGAATTTGAAGGGGATTTTGGGAGATTTTAGAAGATTGACAGGGGAAGATGAGGGAAACAAGGGAACCTTGACAAAAAGGGGGGTAGAAGGGGTAAAAATGAAGGCTTTTAGGAACACAAGTTTCTGCAATCAGAGGGTCTTTTATAATGGAAATCAACAGAGGGGGGTTATCAAAGGCGAAGGCCTGGGAGAGTTCAAGGATGATGTGTCTCAGGGGAGATGCATTCATTGGAGTCTCAGAAACATTTTAGCCCCCTACTTTTCTTGTCAAAATTTTACAGGGGGGCTAACAAATACCATTACAAATAATTAGGTCGTGGGAACTGCAAATTTTGAGGAAATCAGTGCTGAATAAGCTCTCGATAATGTCTTCTGATTTTCTCTTGAATTTATTAGCTAAGTTACTATCTTCATCAAGCCACAAGGGGTCGGGGTTAGAGTTGTTATTTAATGTAATGGATTGGTTAGTAGCAGTTCTAGCATTAAAATTTCCCAGTAAAAGGATATTACCATCATTTCTCAGGTTCAAGATGTCTTTTTCTAAAGAATTGGAAGGAAAATTATTATCGAGGTTGTTCTTCTTATAGCATGTAGAGTTTATGGGAGAAAAATATCATATTTCAAGAAAGATCCTATTGGTGGTAGACTAAGAGATTTCAATTCAAATGTATTCATTGAAGGGGTTGATTTTATGAAGTCGAACTTGAGAGGAAAAAATGTTCCTTATATAACAGGCTATGCCACCAACCCCCCCCCCCCCCCCCCCCCCCTCCCTCGAGAGGATTTCTTATTCCAACTAGACCAAAGAGTGAAACTGTCAAGATGAGGGACCCTAGATTCATCATGCTCCCATGTTTCAACTAAGAGAACAAGGCCAATATCACTTGTGATCCAACTTAACATAGGACCTTTACACCATGGAAAACCATGATAGTTCCAGAAGAGGATCTGAAGTGATGAAAATCCTTATTTATCACTCGTGCTTGAGACTCTATCTCTATTAATAGCTTTCCTATTTCTAATGATTGCCCATTTCCTGACCTTTCTTGCATCCTTGACCTTTTGAAATTATTTTCTAATTTTAGCTTAGTCTTCTAGAATGAGATCTTCATTTATACAGATTCCTGTTCCTTTTAGGCTTGGGATTTCCTAAGTATATCCATTTTATGTTCATGAAAACTGACCTTGACATGGATGAATCTGTATTTATGCTCAAGTATCTTTCTGACCCTTATCGCTTATGTGAGATACATTGTTTCAATTTGAGATTTTGTTTCTAATTTTTCTTTAACCATTTCTAATGTGTTTTCATTTTTTTGTTCTTCTATACCCACAACTCTAAGATTTAAGGCTCGTTTTTTGTGCTCATGGTCAAGAACAATTAATTTATTAATTTCCTCTTTGATGGGCTTAAAATCTAAGTTATTTTCTGTGTTGTTTAGGGCTGAGTTATTATGTTTTTGTTCTTTTAGATTTTTAATCTCGCTTTTCAAGATGTCATTTTCTTTGATCGTTGTTTGTTTACTATGTTCTATTTCTTGAATTTTACCTTCCATTTCTTGGAGTTAAATTTCAAGTGTGGTTATTTTATTTTCTAATGATTTGTGGTTGTTATCTATAATTTCCATTAGTTCTAGTTTAAAATGTTTTTCTCTTTCCTCTCTTTGTCTTTCTAAAGACTCAATGTACTCATAGAGACTATCTAATGCAATTTTTCTTGGTTTTCCTTTGCTAGAGGGGGGCTTAGAAATATGAGGGGAAGCATTCATAGTGTAATAAAACAAAACTTAACACGAGGAGGGTAAGTGAGATCTTGTGCACTTGTAAAGAAGAACCAATGTGAGGTTGTCACCGTGTCTTGGAGGTTGGGTCTTTGGAAGATATAAATCTTGCTCCTACTATCCCAAAATTCAAGTTCAGAGGAACTCGCTGTCAGCCATAATCTTAGAGGATGTATCCATAACCGATGTGAGGCTACACCAGAGGTATTGTACCAAGTCACTACACCACAGCAAAATAGATATGATATGAGCCGCAGAATGTGTTTAACGACTGTTGCTTGACCTTGATGCCCTACTTCTTTTTTTCCGATATTATGGAGAACCTTTAGAAATATGTGAGTTTTGCTCCAGAGTTGACGCCCTAGAAGGGATGAAAACTGTAGATCTGAACATTCAAAACCATTGTGTGGATCACCTTATGTAATAGATGTATCACCACCGAAGAGACATAACACGTAGAGAACACCACATATGTTCAAAGGGATATATATCCACCGAAGATAGATATCACAGAGAGGCCACCACCTAAATTAGGGTTCAAATGCTTCACCACCGCAGAGAGATATACTTCACCACTGAAGAGAGTTATATCATGTAGGAGATATACTTCGCCACTAAAGAGAGATATTACACAGAGATACCAAAAAAATTAGGGTTCAAATTCTTCGCCACCATAGAGAGATATACTTCACCACCGAAGAAGGGTATATCACATAAGAGATATAATTTGTCTTTGAAGAGAGATATTATGCAAATATCACCGCAGAAATTAGGGTTCAAATTTTTCACCATAGAAAAGAGATGTCACGCGAAGGCCACAAAACTGAGTTAAGGCCACAAAATAATATAAAAAAATTATTGAAATTATTTTTAAATATTAATAAATTTATTTTAGTGTATTTTTGTTATTAGTGTAAGGGATTTAGTGAGAGGGATATGTTATGTACACAATTTTATATTAAAAGAAAAAATATTTATCTAAAATAAATTTTAAAAAATACAAAAGAGATTTAAAATAAATTTAAATCTATGTTTGTTGATTTATTTTACAAAATATTAAATTAAATTAATGAATAATTTCACATTAATATAATGATTTTATCTTTGTCAAAGCAATACGATAATTTAATATGGTGCACACTGAGTTATATATATTTTGTATCAAAATATGTGGCTACTCTCCATAATTAACATCTACAATCAAGTGCATGTATCATCTCTTTCCCGTGTTCTCATAGTTCCAATCAAAAATATCTTTCACAATCTAATTATTGTACTTCCTTCATGATAGTTAGATATACTACATTTATCTTCATAGTTTAATTGTTATCTTACTTTCATTGTAATCAGACTTACTAATAGTTCATTTCATACTATAGTTTATGTTTTACTATCATATTTTTTGTATTTTTCTTATATGTAATATGATGTAATATTCCTAAATTAGCTTGCAGCTAATAGGAATATTAATTTTTCTTTTGAAATATGAATGGATGAATAATTGAGCAAGGAGGCTCATAGTTTGCTCAAGTATGAATAAAAATCCCTCATGCTGTGAAAAGTGATCATGAAATAACCAAATCTAGCATCCACATGTGTGAACCATGTCTAAACTATGGGGACCAGGTCAAGTTTGACCAAGTCAACATCATTTATTCTCAGAGAGTGGATCCGAAATAAAGACAGCTCAATGTGAATAGAAATCAAGCTAACCAGTTAAAATGAAGACACTTTGAGTGTGGAAAAGGTTGATCACTTGACCAAGTCAACCATGACCATATCAACAGCGCAGTCTAGATGCATTGAACCTCTTGGAGGGACAACACAATTCTAGAAGCAGGTTTTACATGTGAAAGAGGCTAAACTAATGAAGTGGTTTAGGGTTTTTCCAATACTCAAATCTTATAAAAGGAGGAGGAGAGCAACAAGAGGGGGTTGTTGAAGATTATAATTTTCTGAAGGTATTGTATGCTCAGACATCCCTTGTTGGGTCTTCTTGTTTAGGAATCCCACCTCCTTCTGATGCAGGAGCATTAGGCTCAAAAAAATTTACTTTGTATTTTCATAGACATAGGGGGGTCTCATATTTCTAAATCTCATGTAATTATTAGTGATTTTGAATAAAATAGCGAGGGATTGCAAATGTTCTCTAATCATTAGAGAACATGAGAGAAATGATCAGTTAGGAACATGAAAAGATAGTCGAATTAGGAGCAGTTTTAGTTTGAGTCTAAATTTAGGATTTAGGAAGTTTAATAGTCTTTGTCAAGCTGTAAAGGAACCTCAATTGATTTAGGTCTTAATATTATATAAATGTAAGCATGAAGGATAGAGTAGGGTGAAGAGGCAGAGCTGTACAGAGTAGTAAGAGTAGATGACCATCGAATAGAAGATCCGGCCAAAACAATGAGGCTGTGTAAGTAATTTCAATTATGTATATAAAATTAATTGTTTCAGCATTGTATGGATATAGTTGATTTAAAATCTGTGTAAATGAGTCCTGTGTGCCCTTAAAGAAATCGACCTTCCTGTCGATGCTATATTCTAAATTATATGTGTGTTGGCTGAGCTAATTCCCGTGTGAGACTGTGTGGTTTAATTTGAATAGCAATGGAGAGAGTCGATCACTGGAAGGATCGATTCTAGTAACCATTTGATTGCGTGTCTCAATTTATCTATGACGAACTGGATGCATTTTGAAATAAATTCAGTTTATGAATTCACCGTATGGTTGAAAGAAGGTTCGATTCCTCTCAAATTATGAGTCCTTAGATTGTAAGGGAATTTGAATTGATGTCTCTATGTGAAAGAATTTGACTTCTGTAATGTGTTGAGTGACTGCATAACATGGTGTGTATAACAGTAATTACAGAATTCTGTGAATCAATCACAGGATGATCGATTTCACATCTGACCCTTTCATTGATATAATTATACAGTGTTGAGGGTAATGTTGTTTCCATACCCAGTACTGAGATGAGGGGTTTAATTATAACTCTGTTATACATACACTGTGCGTAAGGTCGATTAAGTAAAGGAAAAGGCTATGGTTCAAATAGCGTTGAGTAAGGAGACAGAACCACGAGTTAAACGTAAGCTTGAGTGTTGAAGGAAGTTTCGGAGAGCACCCCGGTGATATTCACATTATTAAAAAGTGGTAAGCGGAATGGGAAAAAAAGTGCGATAAAGTTCGGTGCTCGACATGTAGCCTGAGGTGGTATTCGAATACCACGAGTTTCGCAAATATTTTGACGGAGAAAGCCCATTCACCTTAGAAATGTGATAGTCGTCGATTTGTGGTGTTAAGAATGTGATGATGCACCGTCTGTTGGATGATGTGAGGGCTAAGCCAAGGTGAGGTAAGTACTCCTGTTGTGGGGCCTGAAGGCATGTTGAGTTAATATTTGAGTTTAATCCAAAGTCTAAGGTCTATAAGTGTTCCTTAACCCTTGACTTGGGGAGTATATATATATGTTGGCGGTTATGTTATGTTTGGTATGAGATATGCGTGGAAACAAATATGACCCTGGTCTAACAAGCACTGTGGCCGAAAATACATGTGCATGTAGCATTTTAGGATGTAAGAAGGGGTTATGTGGACTTCAAGAGGTTGATTAAAAGACATAAGAGGGGATATTTCAATGGTATTATAACCATTTTAAAGAAAATTCAAGCTTCCGCATTTAGTGTTAACATTCCTAGATTTAAAATTATTTGGGAAAAATTTGACGTGCATCAGTGTTATATGAACAAAGATAGAAACATGTGGGTTAAGTGAAGTAGTGCGGGAATCAAGTGATATCAGAGCTGGAATAACTCTTTTGGAATTTAATTTTGGAATGCATGCTTGATAAGAGAAGTGAGGAAAAGTTGACGTTTTAATCTGTTTAACAGTGATTGTAGAGTGATTAGATATGCAGTGCATGGGTTGAGAGGATGAAGGATAGCTTTGTTTGAAGTAAAGGATTTTTTTAATTTAATCTAAAGGTGTGGTGAGAAAGAGGATCAGATTCTGAAATCTGATATACAAAGATACATAGGATTCCAGTGAACAGGATTTGTAGAAGTGAGTGGAAGACAAGATCATGCAGGGATCTTACAGGTAAACTAATTTAAAATCTGATTTGGAGTTGTAATTGCAGAATTATGGTTACAGATATGATGAAGAAAATTTTTTGTTGATGATGGTAGTGGACCTGATATTCAGCTAAAGGCTGGATAGGGAGGACAATTGCAGTGTTCTCAAGAAAAGGTGAGTTGATGAGCAGTGTTTATCTCTAGTTTGAAGAATTGTTTGCAGAGTTGAGATTGCAGGCAATTGAAGAAATCTTGGCAAAATCAGATCACAACTTTGAGAGCAATGATGAAAGAGTCCAGCAGAGGATTCTAAGGTAGTGTGGCAGAACCTGGAGAATTCCTAGCAAAGGTTGGATGAAAGAAGAACAGATGTGTTCTTGAGAAGTTGCAGAGTGAAGCCTAGAGAGAGAAGAAGAGAGTGCTCAGAAGGTTCCAGTAGATAGGGGACCAGTACTTGCCAAAATCCTAGATCTAGAGGAAAGGATTGGTGAGGTAAGTTGCAGCAAGAGAGCTTGTTGTTGCAGAGGCTTAGTGCAGCTTGTGAGTGAAGAACTCATGAAGGAGAAAATGGCTATTGATAGTCATAGCATAGATTGGAGAGGTTCTGAGAGAGGCCACAACAGAAAGGAGAAAGAAGATGTCAGGACAAATGGCATGAGGCATCAATTGACTCATGCAGAGTATTGGAAAGAGATAGATGAGATCAGTAAGCAGTTTTATAAATTGGAGAGGATGATAGTGGAAATCCAGAGAGTTGGTTGGCTCATGAAGAAGAGTGTGAAGTGGAAACCATTACAGTTGAGGCTGAGGCAAAAGGAGATTTCCTTGTTGAAAGAAGAACTCAAAGTAGCTGAGTTGAAAGAAGAAATTTATGCTTGTGAAGCAGAACAGAGCACAGGTGAAGAATGGGGATCTGCAAGAGATCTTGTGAGACATGGTGAAGACTTGAGGCATCAAGTAGTTTGTCTTGCTGAAGAGAAAATCATTGATGATTTCCCTGAGGTATTGGACAAGTCTAGGTCAGCTGGATGATGTAAAGCCTTGTGCTTTTGAATCTAACAATTGTGAGGTGATGGTAGATTCTAGAGAGGAAGAGGAACTCATAATTCTTGAGCCAAGGATGGAATATGAAGATTCCACATGCAGATCTGTTCAAAGGGAAGTGCTTGGGAAAGCAACCAAGACAGAAAGGTCTTGTGGTTTTGAAACTAAATAGTTGTGTATGTTTGCAGGTACATCACAGGGAGATGAACAAGCCTTAAGGTTTGTCGAGGAGGAGGATGAACAATCTTGTGAAGCTATCACAAGTATGAAGAAGTATCTCTCAGAAGATGAATACTTTGGGGGAGAATGCAATGTTGGAGAATGTCCCTTGAATGAAGGAAGCAGTGAGGCATTTTTGATTGAAGATGTTGTAGCACAGGAAGAAATTCTTGTGGATGAAGAAGGAGAGGATAAGTTTGAAGAACTAATAGGTGGAACACTAGTTGAGGCTGCTGAAGCTCTTGGTCTACAAACTGAAGGTTTGTGTATGAATGCAGGGACTGCAAGTGATGATGAATTTCTTAGAGAATGCAAAAGGGAAATTGAACTGTTGGAATACTTGTTGAAGAATCCAGAGTATGAAGGAGAGATTACAAAGGGTAGAGTTCATCACAATGAATAGGAAAACATCATGGATGTAGATGATGTAGGAGAAAGACTTGTTGGAAGTCTTGAGAATTCTTCAAAGAATTCTTTGGGAAAAGTGGAACAACATACTGATGTGCTGACAGAGGAATTGAAAGGAAACTCAGGACAACATACTAATGTCTTTTCTAAGGATGAAGAGGCATTGAGACCTTGTGATTTCAGTTTTGAAGGTTCATGTGTTAATTCTACAGGCAAAGAAGGACAACCAATGAAAATTATTAGAGAATTGAATGAAAAGGAAACTATGTTGGATGAGAACATAGTGATGGATCATCATTTTATCATGGTGATTGGAGTAGTGGAGATAACTCTGGCAGCTGAGGAGAAAGAAAGTGAAGAATTTCTGAGTCTTGAAGTAGACTTAGAAATACATAGAGAAGAATTGGTGACTGGGTCACCAAATGAGATTAGTGGGTCTTGTAATTTTGAAACTGAAAAATTGGCTGTGTTTACAGGTGATGCAACAGACAATCCATCATTTGGAATTTTCTTAAGAGGAGAAAAATTGTTGCAGAAGAAGGAAGATGAAACAATCATATAGAAAATTGTCACTATTGGTGACAGAGAAAAACTGGCTTGTCTGATGGGCCAAGAGCAGACTGTGGGGCAGATCGTTAAAACTGACATAGTGATGAAGGATCAGAATTCCATTCTGATAGAAGATGAGAATGCAGTGGTTGAATAACTTGGTTTGATTTCCAGGATCAATCAAGATGATGAAAGGAAATTGCTGAAGATTGCCCAAGAAGAATAAAAAGATGACGAGACTGAATTACAACATGCTGAAGATGTGAACCAAGTACATAAGAGATGGCTGCAATGGTTGCTGGGAAAATTTGAAGAAGAGAAAGGGGTTGCAGACACTTAAGTAAAGATGCCTGAAGTTGTGAAAGAAATAGGGGCAAATACTAGTTTGAAAAATTTGATTATGCTTACTAGTATACTAGATGAGTATGTTACTGCAAGTAGAAAATTGATTGATGATTTGTTTTCTAAAAGTAAGTTTGCAGATGATGAACAAAAGAAAATTGTTGCAGAGGGATAGAAATTTTTGGAGGCAGAAACACCCATGGTGGCAGCTGAAGAAACATGGGGGGTGACATCTGCAGGAGTAAAAACAATGCTAGCAACAATCAGGGGGACAACATTGACTGAAATGTTAAAGGCAACAGTGATAGCAGTAACAAAAAGAGCAGCAATATTGGTAGCAACAGGGATTGAAAGCAGCAACAGTGGGAAAAGAAAATTCCAGCCAGAAGATAAGCTAGACATGGAGATTGAAGGCATCAGAAGATTGATGGTGAAGGTGTCTTAGAAGCAGTAGACAGTAGCGAGAAAGCAGAAGGATTTCAGGAAAGGAAAGACAAGAAGAGATTATGAAAGTACAGCTAGAGGTAATTTGCAGAACAAGATATGGAAACCTGGAGAAGATCAGTTGAAGGATGATGCAGCTGCTGGACAACAACAAAACAAAGTATGGGATCCAGGAGGTAGAGACTGAAGTACATGATCAGGAGATCATGAACAAATTGAACCTTGGGAGTCTGATGCAGGAGCATTAGGCTCAAAAAAATTTACTTTGTATTTTCATAGACATAGGGGGGTCTCATATTTCTAAATTCTCATGTAATTATTAGTGATTTTGAATAAAATAGTGAGGGATTGTAAATTTTATCTAATCATTAGAGAACATGAGAGAAATGATCAGTTAGGAACGTGAAAAGATAGTCGAATTAGGAGCAGTTTTAGTTTGAGTCTAAATTTAGGATTTAGTAAGTTTAAGAGTCTTTGTCGAGTTGTAAAGGAACTTGAGTCGATTCACGTCATAATATTATATAAATGTAAGAATGAAGGATAGAGAAGGGTGAAGAGTCAGAGCTGTTCAGAGTAGTAAGAGTAGACGACCATCGAATAGAAGATCCGGCCAAAACAATGAGGCTGTGTAAGTAATTTCAGTTGTGTATATAAAATGAATTGTTTTAGCATTGTATCGATATAGTTGATTTCAACTCTGTGTAAACGAGTCCTGTGTGCCCTTGAAGAAATTGACCTTCCTATCGATGTTATATTCTGAATTATATGTGTGTTGGCTGAGCTAATTCCTGTGTGAGACGGTGTGGTTTAATTTGAATAACAATGGAGAGAATCGATCACTATAAGGATAGATTCTAGTAAGAATTTGATTTCCTTTCTCAATTTATGTATGATGAACTGGATGCATTCTGAAATAAATTAAGTTTATGAATTCAACGTATGATTGAAAGAGGGTTCGATTCCTCTCAAATTTTGAGTCCTTAGATTGTAAGGGAATTTGAATTGATGTCTCTATGTGAAAGACTTTGACTTCTGTAATGTGTTGAGTGACTGCATAACATGGTGTGTATAACAGTAATTACAGAATTATGTGAATCAATCACAGGATGATCGATTTCACATCTGACCCTTTCATTGATATAATTATACAGTGTTGAGGGTAATGTTGTTTCCATACCGAGTACTTAGATGAGGGGTTTAATTATAACTATGTTATACATACACTGTGCGTAAGGTCGATTAAGTAAAGGAAAAGGCTATGGTTCAAATAGCATTGAGTAAGGAGACGGAACCACGAGCTAAACGTAACCTTGAGCATTGAAGGTAGTTTTGGAGAGCACCCTGATGGTATTCGCATTATTCAAAAGTGGTAAGCGGAATGGGAAAAAAAAGTGCGATAAATTCTGGTGCTCGACACATAGCTTGAGGTGGTATTCAAATACCACGAGTTTTGAAAACCTTTTGACGGAGAAAGCCCGTGCACCTTAGAAATGTGATATTCGTCGATTTATGGTGATAAGAATGTGATGATGCATCGTCCATTGGATTATGTGAGGGCTAAGCCAAGGTGAGGTAAGTACTCCTGTTGTGGGGCCCGAAGGCATGTTGAGTTAATGTTTGAGTTTAATCCAAAGTCTAAAATCTATAAGTGTTCCTTAACCCTTGACTTGGGGAGTATATATATACCTTGGTGTATATGTTATGTTTGGTATGAGATATGTGTGGAAAAAAATATGAAGTTGGTTTAACAAGCATTGTGGCTGAAAATATATGCGCATGTATCATTTTAGGATGTAAGAATGGGTTATGTGGACTTCAAGAGGTTGATTAAAATACATAAGAAGGGATTTTTCAATGGTCTTATAACCATTTTTAAGAAAATTCAAGCTTCCGCATTTAGTGTTAGCGTTCCCAGATTTAAATTTATTTGGGAAAATTTTGACGTGCATCAGTGTTATATGCATAGAGATAGAAACATGTGGGTTAAGTGAGGTAGCCCGAGCATCACCTTCCTTGAGAAGCTCTTGGAGGATACTTGTGCTATATTTTCCACTATCAGGCTTGGGACAAGCTTCACCTTACACCTACAACACTAATCCTGTTGAGGGTTGGGTTGTCCTTGTGAGTTGCAGCAGTGGAAGACACTAGATCTGCTCAGATTTAGCCTATACTAGTGGCTCTTCTCAGTGAGTGTGTCTTTTATCCTCCTGGAAGAGCGCATTAGCACTTTCAGCTTCAAATCTAGACCTTGGCATTAGGCCAAAGAATTCTTAGAGCCTACAACGCATTTCTCTCCCTGTACTTTGTTATTTGAAAAGGAGAAGTTGCAAGGTGTTTTGTCTATATTTTGGAGGAGAGATCTTTGGTGTTAGGATTCTTCCTCTCACTGTGGTGATCCATGGATTGGCCATTCAATCCATGTTTGTTTTAGATATGATCTTCTGTCCTATTGTATTATTCAGAAGTTTCTGAATCATTCTGTAGATCTTAAACCTTAGATCTCAGATCTACTTTATGTGCTTCATGTTTTGCACAAAACCCCAAGGGGAATGTATAAATGAGCTTTTCTTGTACCCAAATCTGATATAGATCTATATTTTCATGTACATATCTGCTCTAGATCTGAATTTTAATAAAATACTGCTTCAGCCCCTGAAAATAATGCTTTCATGGTTATGCAATCTTTTCTTAGGGTTGTAGCACCTCATTCCTGAGGATTGTTTTTGTATTGTCTCATTCTTTCTCTTGTAAAATGTATGGGCTGTAATGTACAAATGATTTGCTGTTATACATATTATTTCTGAACATCCATATCAGCCTCCTACTATGATTCAGTGGATCTACCTTATTTCTGAAGCAGTCCTTTGCATATAGCTGCAGCGCCTCTCTTTGGGTGATTTTTAGCTAGACTAGTTTGTGGGAGATCTGTTTAACCCACCTAGTCTGATTTGTTTTTGCTCTCCTTTTGGAATTAGATTTTATATGAGCTTATATAAAGGATCCAGGAGTTGAAAACTCATTTCTATGCACAAAATTCTCAGAAGTGCATTATTTCAGCAGGATTGTGGAGCTGTCCTGATTCTGGGATAATACAGTGGTTGCGAAGAAAGATATTTGGCTCAGCTTGTGGGCTTCAAGCCAAAGTGCTGTAAAACAAGGAGCAAGGTCATAATGATATGTGCACTCATCCATATCACCAAATATTCAATGTTCTATCAGTGATTTCTTCATGAAGAGGAAGAAAGGTGGTGTACTCAAGAAGGAGACTCTTAGAGAGTATTTGCAGGAGTATGAAGCTCAATCCAAGGATTTCAAAGATAGCTTGAAATTCCAGGGGTTTTGCAAGATCAAGGAGAACAAAGGCACAAAGGAGGAGCAGCATGGTGTGGGTAGATTCTATCTATCTACCTTTGATGGATCACCTAAATGTCTAGTTAGGGTTTGGGTGGAGGAGCTAGACAACTTTGTGCAACAACACCAAGTTTCAGAGATTGAATCCATCCAAGTAGCAGCACTACATTTTGAAGGTAAAGCATATGCTTGGTGTTTGTTTAATTATTTTTCGTTGAAAAATGAAAATACACCTACTTATGCAAGGTTTATTGCAAGATTGATAGAGAGGTTTGATGAAGCTCCATTTGTAACATTTTCTGTTCACACTATCAAACCACATTAGACAAATATTTTTCATGAGTTGGAAGGGTCTATGAATCCAACTCCATTTCTAAAAACCATGGAGGAAGGTGTGAGACTGTTTGATGGCTTGCCAAGGTCAAGGTCTCCTTTGGATGAAGGGCCCTCTTCTCAAGAGGAAAGCATGGAGATTCCTCCTTCAATAGATGACTAAGATCTAAGGTCTCTTGTTGATGATGAGGCAATTTTAGTTATTGAAGAGGAGGAGGGGAAGGAAGGAGATGATAACGAAGTCATGAAAATGTCACCTCAAGCACCTCATGAAGATGAGGATGGAGCACTTTCTCCAAGGAAAGAAATTATTGCACTCTTGCAAGGAGTTCCACAAGGTCTCGCACATAGAGCTCTTGGCATAACACATGAGCAGCATGTACCATCATTGTCCAATGATGAGATCTTGAAGATAGAAGAAGGAAAAGAGGAAGAAGGGAATCACAAGATGAAGAGCATGAACCCTTCTCTGTTTCAAATCTTGGAAGCACAAAGAAGGCAGGAGGACCTATGCAATAAAGGTAAGGGAAAAACTTTCCACCTACATCCACATTCTACTCTATGCCTTGACACCTCTTTGAAAGGAGGTATTTTACCCGAAGCACCTCTTGATGGGAAGAAATCTAAAGTGTTCTCCCAACTATGGGCAACATATGAACACTTGGCTAAGGAGGAAGCCTTGGGACAAGCTAGCACAACGCAGAGAATCTCTCATGAATTTAGAAGAGAGATGAGCAATTTCCTGAAATGGAAATTGCTAACTCCCACTCAGATATCTACATTGAGAGAGGAGAAATCAAAGGTCTATGATGGCATGAGCATGAGGACACATGGAAACTCCATATCTTTGGGGAAACCCATGATTTCTTCATTCAAAAAGAAGATTTTTGAACATGGCAAGGGGATACTAACCCTCTTGTATGAATGGGCCAAAATGAGGAAGTATTGGAAGACAAGAACTTTCCGAGGGGAAGTTGATTTCCATATGCTTCAATATTGTCTTGAGAAATATTGGCTGCAAGGGAGGTAGAAACAGGAAGATTATGATGCTCCAACATGTGACTTTGATATCAAGGATGTCAAATAGGGGAGCCATGATATGACAGGGGCAACATTTTAGACCTCTATAGCGCTGTCATTCTGGGGACGTCTAGATCCTTATTGGGATTCCCAACTCATGATGGAGTACTCCAAGGACCTTTTCACATGTAGGGTTCTTGATGGGGAAGAAAAGGATGAAAGGTTCAAGGTAGTTGATGGAGTCATCGATTTCTATAATCTTATCCTTTTGAATAGAGACTCCAAGTTGAAGGAGAGACTACTAGATGCCACCTATGAGATCCTGCTTTCCAAACCCATTGGTTTCATTAGAGCATATCATACTCTCTTGGTTGGATTCATATGGGAAGGTTTAAAGGAAGAGATGCACTCTCATATGAAGATGTGCATGGATTACTTGGTATATGAGGAGTAACATAGCTCTTGGGAAGAGCCATCATTCACATCTCCTTACTCATTGAGTGTGAAAGGGAACTCATCCATGAGTTACCCCACTGATGTAAAACAAGTATATAGAGGGACTTGTCTTTCTGAATGTTATCATGTATCTCCAATATGCTTATATTTTTATAACACTCATTTTCAAAACATTTCTCCAAAATGGGGCACTATTTATGATGGGTTTCATGGACTACTCTAGGCCATGAACTATGTTGATGCAGTTCATTCCTTAGAGGATCTTGGAAAGCTATTATACTCTTCATGGTGTGATTCTTTTACACCAACTATGATGCATTTTCTCCAAGCATTTATAAGGGAGGAGGCAACAAACAAGTGTTGGGGAAGGTACTTGTCATATCCTATTCTATGGCAGTTAAGGATAAAACTACGCTGGTTGCACATAAGGGAACATCTTCCTTCTCATTTATCATACATGGCAGCTAGCATGATTATAATCATGATTCCATATCATGAAAATGTTCTTACTCTTGGAAACATGGTTGGAGGAGAGGCACATTGGTGGGATGTGTCCTTGGGGAAAGGAGTTCCGCACTCTTTTTGCACTACATGCTTCCATGGGAGCATGAGTTATTGTATTGCCACTATGATAGATCACTTGCCTCTTTATGGAGTGAGCCATATGTTTTTTGGGAAAATTCCTCTCATATGCATTAGGGAGGATTTTTTCTATGGATTGCCAAGCTGGGAGGTGATCCACTTCATTTGCATGATAGCATGGAGATGGGATACTTTCATGAATCATGAAAATCCCCATGATTTTCATCACTTCTATCTTGAGGAGGCCATGGATCAGCAAGAAGTTTTCCATAACAACCTTCCATTATTTCATGATGAGAGCCATTGGGTTTACTCACCAAGGGCCAACTTTCACATTGAGGAAGGACCATTGGAAGAAAAAACTATTTCAGAAAATTCAGAGTAATGGTGGAAACTATTGGATGAAGAGGCCACAAGAGAAGAACGGGAGATTTTGCAGCACCATTGCAGTTGCTTGAGGACAAGCAACATTTGGGAGGGGGAGACTGTAATATTCCTAAATTAGCTTGCAGCTAATAGGAATATTAAATTTTCTTTTGAAATATGAATGGATGAATAATTGAGCAAGCAGGTTCATAGTTTGCTCAAGTATGAATAAAAATCCCTCATGGTGTGAAAAGGGATCATGAAATAACCAGATATAGCATCCACATGTGTGAACCATGTCTAAACTATGGGGACAAGGTCAAGTTTGACCAAGTCAACATAATTTATTCTCAGAGAGTGGATCTTAAATAAAGACAGCTCAATGTGAATGGAAATCAAGCTAACTAGTTAAAATGAAGACACTTTGAGTGTGGAAGAGGCTGATCACTTAACCAAGTCAACCATGACCATATCAACAACGCAGTCTAGATGCATTGAACCTCTTGGAGGGACAGTGCAGTTCTAGAAGGAGGTTTTACATGTGAAAGAGGCTAAAATAATGAAGTGGTTTAGGTTTTTTCCAAGACTCGAATCTTATAAAAGGAGGAGGAGAGAAACAAGAGGGAGTTTTTGAAGATTGTCATTTTCTGAAGGTATTGTCTGCTCAGACATCCCTTGTTGGGTCTTCCTGTTTAGGAATCCAACCTCCTTCCTTGAGCAACTCTTGAAGGAGACTTGTGCTATATTTTCCACTATTAGGCTTGGGCCAAGCTTCATCTTACACCTACATCGTTGATCCTGTTGAGGGTTGGGCTGTCCTTGTGAGTTGCAGTAATGGAAGACACTAGATCTGGTCAGATCTAGCCTATACTAGTGGCTCTTCTCAGTGAGTGTGTCTTTTAACCTCCTGGAAGAGTGAATTAGCACTTTGAGCTTTAGATCTAGACCTTGGCATCGGGCCAAAGCATTCTTAGAACCTACAGTGCAGTTTCTTTCCCTAGACTGCATTATTTGCAAAGGAGAAGTTGCAGGGTGTTTTGTCTGTATTTTGGAGGAGAGATCTCCGGTGTTAGGATTATTCCTCTCACTGTGGTGATCCATGGATTGGCCATCCAATAAATTTTTGTTTCAGATTTGATCTTCTCTCCCATTGTATTATTGAGAAATTTCTGAGTCATTTTGTAGATCTGCAACCTTAGATCTCAGATCTACTCTCTGTGCTTCATGTTTTACACAAAACCACAAGGGCAATGTATAGATGAGTTTTTTTTATACACATATCTGATATACATCTATAATTTTTTGTAGAGATCTGATATATATTTGAATGTTAATAAAATACTTCTTCAGCCCCTGAAAATAACGTTTTCGTGGTTATGCATTCTTTTCTTAGGGTTGTAGCACCTCATTCCTGAGGATTTTTCCTGTATTGTCTCATTCTTTCTATTGTACAATGTATGGGATGTAATGTATATCTGATTTTCTGTTATACATATAATTTCCAGACCTCCATATCAGCGTCCTACTGTGCTTCATTGGATCTACATTATTTCTGAAGTAGTCCTTTGCATATAGCTGCAACCCCTCTCTTTGAGTGATTTTTAGCTAGACTAGTTTGTGGGAGATTTGTTTAACACACCTAGGCTGATTTTTGTTTGCTCTCCTTTTGGATTTAGATCTTATATGAGCTGATCTAAGGGATCCAGGATTTGAAAAATCATTTCTATGCACAAAATTCTCATAAGTGTGTTCTTTCAGCAAGATTGCTGAGCTGTCCTGATTCTGGGATATTGCATATGATGTTAATTATTGTTTTTATTTCAATAGTTAGAATTAATCATTTCCAATATGCATTTATTTGGTTCTTTATTTTTCACTTTCTCTTCATCTTACACATATTTGATATCATATACATCTACATGGGTTTGATAGCTTCAACCGATGCTTAATTATTATGGAATTAGGTCTCCATTGAAAATTTAGGTATTTAAGTGAAGCTTAAAATATTTCAAGATAATATTATATTTTTGGTGTATTGGAAAGGGCCTTGACTAGAGTTTTTGGATTAGGGGGTGCAAAATGAGCAACAAAACCAAGGTTTCCACCATATTCATGAAGAAGAAATAGAGGATATTGTTACTATCAATTTATTGTTGTCACATTTTTTGTTGTAGGAGGACACATTTATGGAGTCCATATGGGAGGAGAAGCAAGTAGATGCGATGGTGGGCATGGATTTCATAGCCACAGAGCCTATGCAAATGGTGTGCACAAAGGATTCAATGGTTCCTAACCCATGTGGCGTCTAAAATTATTGCACTACAATTGGCAATTATAGCCACTAAAAACACACAAAAAAGGGTTGTATTATTAAGGTTATGCAATATTTGTAGTTATGCAAACTAAGAGATCTTGGATGATTCTTGTTTCATACTTTTTTTTGTAAATCAAAAATTTTCTTTTATGCCAAAGTTTTATAATGTTGTTTAATTAAAAAAAATCTACTAGCCTCACTCTTACTAGATTTATTGGCCAATAGATAATTACCAAAAGTTTTAACAAATATCCAAAGAAAATTAGCTAACCATAGACATAAAGGAACATACAACTAGAAGTCTACATGTAGAATCAAGATATATCCTAAGACCATTAAGGATCATTCGAATTTACTAGAGTAGGATTCTTCAACCCAGATCCTAGTGATGTCATAGGTTTGAAGTCATGATGCATGTGTTTCTCCATGTGTGCCATTCTGACTTCAAACTAGTTCATTTTCTCTTGAATGGACCACTGTGTTGGACATTGGGTTCAAATCTCCCTGTGTGTTTCGCAACATGGACTAACCGTCTCTCGTGGATCCTAACTCTGGCAATTGTAGAGGAGAATAACGCCTATGGGTTTTGGTCTAACGACAATCGTGATTACAAAAAGTGGTATTAGAGTGACAGGTATCGAGTTCAAAACTCACCCAGTTCATGTTGGGGGGAGCTTGTTTGACATTGGGTTCAACGCTCCCCGTGTGTTTTGCAACATGGACTAACCGCCTCTCATGGATCCTAAATCTAGAGATTGTAGCGGAGACTAATGCCTGCAGGTTTTGGTTTAACGACAATTGTGATTCCAACACATTGGTTCCATTACAAAAAATCCAATTATACAGTATTTGCTACTTATTTATTTGCAATACTTCATGAAGGAAATTAACTTGTTCCTATCACATCATCATTTACCACAATATTGGTTAAATTTTCTATCCATTTAGAATGACACTGCGGCGACCAGGGTGAAACCATGTTAAGGTCTCGTTTTTGACTACCCAAATTTGCCAACAATTTTACTGCTTTATTCCCATTTATTTTAGTGTGAGATGTGATTACAAAAGAGAAATATGCTATTAGTTGTTATATCTTAGTCACTAGGAGATCTATCCTTCACCTTGTAGCCACCTTTGTTACCAGAGTATCATAAATTAGTTTTTTAGTTGTAGTAATCACGAATGGAGAGTCACCATTCAATTGAATCCTTAAGAAACCTTCATCCCACAAATTTCTCAGTCCTCTCTCTAAGGCCGTGAATTCAACGAAATTTTTAGTAGTGACATGACAGTTTCCATAAAGTAACTTCAGAATGTTTCGTTTCCAATCTCTAAAGATCCATCCATATCCACCTGGTCTTAGGTTGCCTTATAGGTTGTGTTGAAAATTAATTTAATAAATATAGCTAAGGTAATATTGAAGCTAGATGGAGAAGAGTTAGGTTGTGGGGCCCAAGTTGACATTCTTGAGGCTACCATTTCCTACGATATTTCTAGGTATCTTAGTATTATCACCTCTTTTGAATCCACTATCTAGTCTTCTGTGCCCCAAAATTCTTAGAGAATCATTTACTTTAGGTTCTGTTAGGAATCCGTAATTTTAGCAGATTGGTGAGACTAAAACTGTAAAAGCAACATTATTTTAACCACTTTGGGATTCTAGGATCTAGCCTTCCTGAATCCGGAGAGGGATCTCTCCAATAAGTGCAAAGATGGATTTGTCTTTGAAGTTTGGGGTAATGATATTAGGCTAGTTATGAAGGCCAAGGGTTTGTTTTGTTTTTGGATGGTTGAGCGTGATTACTGTTTGAGGTGCAAAGTCCTAAATGCAAAAAGTTTCAAAGGTGTGAAGTTGCAATCAAAATGAACAAGCTTTGGCTAGGAAAGATGGCTAATTGTAGGTTTTATTCTATTGGGCTATGGAGTCTTAATAGGGTTTAATTGGAACATCGAGAGGCAAGAGTGGTCCATGGGGCAAGTCATCTATGTCTAATGATCTCTTTGAAGATTGATTTATGCAATGAAATAATACAATAAGAAGGAAATTTAAACAGATGCAGAACAAAGGTCAGCCCAAGATCTAGTAAGTACTTTTAAACTAGCCAGCCTTTGACAAACACTTAAGAAGAACATAAAAGCAAACTAGGATCTGGTAAGTACCTTTAAACTAGCCAGCCTTTGATATACTTTCAATAGAAAACATTTTTTAAAACAAATGGAAACTTGAAGGCAACTGTTTGGAGTAGAAACTAGCGGGCCGGGCTCACCAAAAATCCTCTCCTAACTCTACTTTACTTGGTTACTTTCAAGACAAACACAAAGATAACACAGAATGGCCTAAGATCTGGTAAGTACTTCTAAATTAGCCATCTTTTAACACATTCCAAGGGAAACATTCAGACAGCCTTTGGGGATAAAACTAGGACCACGACATACCATATCTTCCATAGTTCATCTCTACTTAACTAATACTGAACATAAAATTCAAGAATAATATTCAGCTAAGGCAATAAGACGAGGGAACGCCAACATTCCCATGCTTAAGTTGAATTGAATCATTCCCAAATAAAACATTGGAAGAAAACATTCAGATAAAGATTTTCAGTCAGAGAAGGTTACTGATATACAGTAGGTCCTAACTCTATGCATGTTGTTCTTTATAAGATAAGATGAAACACAGTGAAAATAGAAACAAAATGACAAGTTACAATGAGAAAAACATCACCGTCAACATAGACCAGAATCCCATAAATCAGCTTGTATTGATGCTCCAAACCAGTTACAAATTTAAGTCCAATGCCTTAGTTTAACAATCATCTAATCATATTAGCCTAACTTATCTATCACAAGCAGAGCTCCAAGGGCCAGTGAACACTATTTAAAATCATAATTTTAAGCTCAAATGTATTTCAAAGTTATGCAACCAACAATTTCTCATCTTCTACAAAAGTATTTATAGAAGACTGAGGATGTGAGATCTGATAAAATATCTCTTAGGACAATTAATACAGATTAATGACTTCTCGGCCTTTGAGGGGCTCGATGGGGAAGTTTACAGGTGTGTTATTTTACTAATTGATTTACATTTATGAATTAAGCTCGGTGGGAGATTTTGTTGACCTTTTAGGCTCTGTTTCATGTTGGAGTAACTCTGCAAACATTTTTTGCATTAAGTTCCTTGTAGCAGTAACTCTCTCGCTGCGCTGAGGTGAATATCTGATTTTGAACAATAACTTCGGCCTCTGTTTGAATTCTTTGAGGCACAGGTGGCACTTATGGTAGCTGGGAGGAATCAATTCGCCTAAAATGTGGCGATTGAGGCCTTTCTGTTTGTTAGACACTTATGATTTTCTTTTAACTGTGTTTTAATGTGGGGGATTAGGCTTTTGATAATCAATCTTAGCCGTAATTACCGCAAATTGGTCTTCAATATTCTATTCTGCTGTGCTCTGTCTTCAACACTGATACTCTTTTAATCGTGATTTAATAACAGAGTGTCTTGTCGATGTGTAGGGCCACGCATGGCTCGTATGGCATCACTGCCTCATGAAGAAATGACGAGACATGGAGTAGAGCCCTGTGAATGGTTCTCTTTGATAAATCGAAGGTGTGGGAATCGTCATTTGCGGCCCTTGGCCCTTTCTTTTAACATAATGGAAAACCATTAATCCTGCAAAAACACACAAAATATCAAGAAATCCTGCATTGTGGGTTTAACTGCTGCAGAGGATGTGGGGAGGAGCGTAGCTGTTGGATAGCATCATCCAACGGTGGAGATCTGCGTAGAAGAGGTTAAAAAAGGAGAGCAGGGGGGAAGAATAAGACGGGAATGATTTGGGACCGTCCGATCTAGACACGTGGATGGTCCAGATCCAATCAGAGGATCGCAATCGGTGGAATAATCATGTTAATGTGCTCGGCAAGAAAATTGTAATGTGATGTAGCGCGGGCCATTGATCTAAGGATTAGATCAATGGTGGAGAATGAATTGGAGGGTTAGTCAATCAGAGGGAGAAAACAAAGACATGCGATGAAAAACTTGGATGCGATGAGCGCTGGCCGTTTGATCGGCTTACGATCAACGACAAGGATTTATTTTAAAGCGAACTGGCAGAAAACCCTTTAAAACTTTATAAAACCCAAAGTTTAATATTATACGAAGTTTTTGGTTTTGGGGGAGGGTTTTATACATATGAAGTGGATAGGCGCCCAACTGTGGGGCCTTTAGTTATATGGAACATGATGGGCCAGGGGTACATATATCAAAGAGCTAATTGCAATCGGAGCCTCGGGCTCGGGCTTTTCAATTAACCCATTTGAATTTTGTGATGCGATTTGAGTGCCTTGGGATCTTTAACACTTTGTCCCAGGTGAAATTTATATGGATTATAAAGGCGAGGGGGGACGGATTTTATGTATATATGAACAATTTGAATCATAAAGTTTGATGTGGGTCTTTCAATCAACCCATTGTGAATTTCTTTGATGTGATTGCGCGATCGAGTCTTTTTAATCTAATCATTTTCATTTAACACGTGACTTTGGCACATTAGATCAAAACTTTGGAAAACATGGTTTTTGTATTTACAAAGGAAAAAATGGATCGGGCATGGATTTTTCAATTTTTTAAGCGCCAAAGGTGGGCCCACGGGTTATATGAAAAAATAATATGATCGGAGGTTGTGAAACAGAGGGCTAATCACATCGGAACTTTCGAAACATGGCAAAAGACCTGCGCACTTGGATCTTTGCGATGCGATTAAGCGCCTTTTGGGCCTAGCGCCTGGTTCTAGGGTGTGGACATGTGGGGGAAATGGTTTAAAGACTTAGCCCAAGGGGGCTTAAGTCCTTAGTAATAAAAACTTGCTTTTTATGAATTTTTTCAGAGTTTTCAATGGATTTGGGGGTTTTGGTAAGGGTAAAAAGTGAGTTCTCAACCTTGTAAAAAATGATTTTCATGAAGGGAAGAAGAGGGATCATGAAAATAGAGGAGTTTTATGGAGAAAAATGAGAGAAAAATGAAGGTTAGTTTTGAGTGGAGGAAGGGGGAAAAATGATGATTTTGCAGCAGTTTTTCACTCATGGAAATAGTAGAAATTCTGAGTATAAAATAGGAATAGTAGCAAATGAATATTTTGGACAGAGGCATGAGGCCTTCAAGAGTCTTCAAGAGCCAACACTTTTTAGCAATAAAATTTGTTCCTTGAAGGCTCAAAAAGTCTTAGCCACCTTTTGATATAACAAATTGTATAGGTGGCTAACAGTGGCTCCACTTGGGGATGGTGCCTTCTTGAAGGCATCAAGAACTTCAGACTTTCATTCTCTGGGAGGCTAACCTGTGCCACATCCATTGTGATCTCTGGGAGGCTGACCTGTGCCTCATACATTGGCATTCCCTTCCTTTCCTGGGATGATTTTGCTTTGAAAACATATTAGCAGCCAAAAAAACAATGGTTCTTTCATCAACAAGTTTTCTACCTACCCAATCCTATTGATCTAACATTTTTTCTTCATTAGAGTGCACTTGGATTGGCAAACTCTTTCACAACATTTTATTCTTTTGAAAGCAGGAAGACTAATCTATTTCTACTTCTTATTTCTCCATGGACTCAAATTAAGCAGTTGAGCCCATATGATTCTCTACCTATCTACTTTCTGTTGGGATTAAACTGTCCAACAGAATTTATTCTCTAAATTCTACAACAAAAATTAAAAAGCATACTAGTCAGGATTAAACAGTCTAACTTGATGCTAGTCTATGGCATAAAAAACAAGCTGCACATAGATCTTATTTCGCAGAAAATTAAAAGGAAATGGAAGGCTTAGGATCTGAAAATTCAAGCACTTCCTTCATCCTTTACAGCTCCGACTTGACTCTTTTTTGAGTTGTTTAGAACCAGTTTATCTTTGTTTCTAACTCAAGAAAATAGAACATATTTGAGTCATCTCTCTTTGGAAACTTAGGTTCAGATTTTGAACATGTTTGAACCTTTAATTTCTCTCCTAATCTATCTACTGATAAGCCAAGATTAAACAGTTAGGCAAATCAAATTCACTATCCTATCAGCAGAAAATTTAAAACTAATTAGTCAAGATTAGGTTGTTTGACTAACTAGAAGTGTGTTTTTTAGGAGTGGAATTTAAGCTTGCACACTTTCAGATTTGTTTCTCTTTTTGGTATGGGGTTGTACCTTTATTGTTTTGACAATCTGCCCTCTTTTCTTTCTTTCATTATTTTTGTATTTTTGTATTTTTTATTTTTCTTCAAAGCAGAAAACAAAAACTAACTGCATGCTCAGAACTGAGCTTTATTGAAATTCCTATCTAACCTATTCTAAACATGGAGTATTTACATATTCATATGATATAAAAGTGCCAATGCAGCCAGCTGAGTAATGTCAAGAAGAAGAAGAAACTCTGGCTACTTGTCAGCGGTATCCATAGTATATTTTGAATATTAATCTTCAAAACCAAGACTATCACAGAAGGTGATAGCTTTTCATGTCTTTGGCTCTTGCAAAGGATCACTGCTTGATAATTTGAGCCAGTTGGGGTTTCCACACACTCTTCCATAGGATCAAAAAAGAAAATATGAAGAATCTCTTCCTTTTGGCCCTCCATGTCTGTTAGATTGTCTGCTTCCAAGGCTTCATCTTTTAGGAGTATATCTTTAGAAAGTTGCTTGGAAGCATCATCATTCTTAACAGAAAAAAAAAAATTTTCTTCTTGAGAAGATGGTATATCCTTAGTAGGACAGTCTTCTATCTGTTTCTCTCCCTCTTATTCATCATCATCTGAACTGGAGGACTCATCATATTTGGCAGTGTTTTCCTCTTGTATCCCTGGTATGCTTGGTTTCAATCAGCTGAACTCTGTGAAGAGGTTATTATATTCTTGAGTAGGGGTGTATTCAATGGTTTCCTCTTGCTCAAAAATTTCTTCATTACACTTCTCTTCACCTTATGAGTTGAAAGGTTGTTGATTCCAAATTAAGTGAAAGCCATTTATGATGGATCAAAAAGGATGATTGCGGCTTTCAAGATGATGATGGTGAAACTCATAACACCAGTCAAATGCTGGTTGCCCTGCATGATTAGTTTCTGCTTGGAAATCATCATCATTATAAGACCGATTGAAGTTTGAAAATTTATTAGAATAAACATTTTCATCAGTCAAACATATTGGGATATCAGTAGGTCCTTCTTCATTCTAATCCACAAAAGAACTTTCTAAATCTGTACAACAAAGTTCTTTATGTGAATGGGAAAGAGCGTTTGTTTCACAGAAATTTTCAGAGACCGACTGTTTATAAATAGTCTGACCTATCTCTTTTTTGGTCAAAGGGGAAGATGTTTCTATGTTCCTTTGAACAGGAGTACAACAGTTCTCTGTCTCTTGTGAATATTTATTTCGAGGCTGGATGCCTTCTTGAGCCTCAGCTATAAGGGATGATGAATCATATTTGAGTTTTCAGGGATATCTTGAGGAATGTCCAATATTTCTTGGTTGTTTTCTTCCTCAAGTGATTCATTTATGTTCTTAAAATTTTTCAATAGGATATTAAACTCATGAATGGCTGTTAAAATATCTTCAGTATGCATCTCTTCCAAAGCTTCATCATTATCTATGATGTGTTGGGAGATGTTTTGTGATGGATCATAATATATTTCACCCCATGATAATGATGTAGTGTTTCCTTTATAGTTCTCATAAAATACATATTCGAGATATTTTCAAGAAAACAAACTACTAGATCTCAAGCATTCATACCAATCCCTAGATTTTCATTTTAATGTTAACATGAACATTTTCATGAGGTAGTCTTCATGCCATTCAACTTTAAACCTCCATACATGTATGTGAAATTTGATAAGATGTAATAAAGGGTCATCAAACTTTTCACCTTGAAAAACAGGAAGGTTGTCATCCCAATTCACCTGGGGCATCTTACATGGAAACTCGGGGATATGATCTCTACTCATTGGGGCATATCTTCGTTGTATTCTTGGAATCATGTTTGTAAATCAAGAAAGAGGTCATTGTGTCTGGTTAATCAGTTCAGGGTCTTCTATTAGTGGAGTCATTTGGTCTTCTGGGAGTTTCAGAGTGTGGATTCGCCAGGTGGAAAACAAATTTAGCTCGTAAGGAGGTAAAATATTTTATGGTTCCACCACCATGTGTTTCTTGTAGAGCTACAAGGTTTTCAGGAACTGAATTATCTCTCAAGGGTGATCTGCAAACAATTGATAATTTAATCTTAGGATACTTCCTAAGGATACTTTATAGATTATTTACTATCTAAGGTGGATCAGGGTCAGGATGGGCTCTGGTGTGAATCTTTCTAGGAGCCACTATGCTGTGTTTTTTAGACCCAAATAAATAGGAAAAGTTCAACCAGGTATGACAGTATTTGAGAGGTTAACTAATCTGTTTACACAAATTTTAATCCTACAGTCCTCTAACTGAGTTTGAATGATATTACAATGACAAAGGTTCTTCCCAGTGGAGTCTTAAGGTCTGTTAAGGATTGTGGAGTCGCCAAGTGGAATTTTTTAGCTCTTTTCAGAAGTAAAAGGTTTTATCGTCCACCACCATATTAATTGAATACCAATCTGAAATATTTTTAGGTTTTTCTAAGTTATTATTCAGTTGTGTGGTTTTTAAGAATATCCTAACTTTGTTTCAAAACTTAGCTACGGTCATGAGACAAAGATAGAGTCTCATGACCGTAGATAAAGTTTCAAGGTTAGATAAAGTCTTATGAGAATCCTAGGGTTTACCTAGTTTGTCACTGATTCAAACAAGTTTCACCATGATTACCATTATTTGGTAGTGCTTGAAAAGGCTGATTTTTACTCACCAGGTTTGTAATGAACTTCTAAAAGGAACCAGAGATTACAACTAGGTTCGTTCCCTAGTTGAGTCGTCAAAAATGTTAGGAATCCTTAATTTTAGCAAATTGGTGAGACTAAAACTGTCGAAGCAACATTATTTCAACCACTTTGGGATTCTAGGATCTAGCCCTCCTAAATCCGGAGAGCGATCTCTCCAATAAGTGCAAAGATGGATTTGTCTTTGAAGTTTGGGGTAGTGATATTAGGCTAGTTATGAAGGCCAAGGGTTTGTTTTGTTTTTGGATGGTTGAGCATGATTACTGTTTGAGGTGGAAAGTCCTAAATGCAAAGAGTTTCAAATGTGTGAAGTTGCAAGCAAATAGAACAGGCTTTGGCCAGGAAAGATAGATAATTGCAGGTTTTAGTCCATTGGGCTATCGAGTCATAATACGGTTTAATTGGAATAGCGAGAGTCATCTCTATCAGTCTTCAATCTTCTGTTTTGTTGTGCTATGTATTCAACACTGATACTTTTTTAATCGTTATTTAATAACAGAATGTCTTGTCGATGTGCAGGGCCATGCAAGGCTCGTATGGCATCACTACCTCATGAAGTAATGACGAGACATGGAGTAGAGCCCCGTGAATGGTTCTCTTTGATAAATCGAAGGTGTGGGAATCGTCATTCCCAACCCTTGGCCCTTTCCTTTAACATAATGGAAAACCATTAATCCTGCAAAAACACACAAAATATCAAGAAATCCTGCATTGTGGGTTTAACTAATGCAGAGGATGTGGGGAGGAGCGTAGTCATTGGATGGAAGCATCCAACGGTGGAGATCTGCATAGAAGAGGTTAAAAAAGGAGAGCAGGGGGACGAATAATATGGGAATGATTTGGGACCGTCCAATCTGGACACGTGGACGGTCCAGATCCAATCAGAGGATTGCAATCGGCGGAGGAATCATGTTAATGTGCTCGGCAAAAAACTTGCGATGCGATGTAGCGCGGGTCATTGATCTAAGGATTAGATCAACGGTGGAGAATGAATCAGAGGGTTAGCCGATCGGAGGGAGCAAACAAAGGCATGCGATGAAAAACTCCGATGCGATGATCACTGGCCGTTTGATCGGCTTACGATCAATGGTGGGGATTTCTTTTAAAGCGAACCAGCGAAAAACCCTTTAAAACTTTATAAAACCCAAAGTTTAATATTATACGAATTTTTTGGTTTTGGGGGTGGGTTTTATACATATTAAGTGGATATGCACCTGACTGCGGGGCCTTTAGTTATATGGAACATGATGGGCCTGGGGTATATATATCAAAGAGCTAATTGCAATCAGAGCCTCGGGCTCGAGCTTTTCAATCAACCCATTGGAATTTTGCGATGCGATTTGAGCGCCTTAGGATCTTTAACACTTGGTCACGAGTGAAAGTTATATGGAGTAGAAAGGTGGGGGGGGGCAGAGTTTATGTATATATGACCCAATCGCATCGAAAATTTTGATGTGGGTCTTTCAATCAACCCATTGTGAATTTCTCCGATGTGATTGCACGATCGGGTCTTTTTAATCGAACCATTTTCATTTAACACGTGACTTTGGCACATTAGATCAAAACTTTGGAAAACAGGGTTTTTTTTATTTACGAAGCAAAAAATGGATCGGGCATGGATTTTTCAATGTTTTAAGTGCCGAAGGCGGGCCCACGGGTTATATGAAAAAATAATATGATCGGAGGTTGTGAAACAGAGGGGGTAATCACATCGGAACTTTCGAAACATGGCAAAAGACCTGCGCACTTGGATCTTTGCAATGCGATTAAGGGCCTTGTTTGTCTAGCGCTTGGTTCCAGGGTGTGGGCATGTGGGGGAAATGGTTTAAAGACTTAGCCCAAGGGGGCTTAAGTCCTTGGTAATAAAAACTTGTTTTTTATGAATTTTTTCAGAGTTTTCAATGGATTTGGGGGTTTCGGTAAGGCTAAAAAGTGAGTTCTCAACCTTGTAAAAAAATATTTTCATGAAGGGAAGAAGAGGGATCATGAAAATAGAGGAGTTTTATGGAGAAAAAGGGGAGAAAAATGAAGGTTAGTTTTGAGTGGAGGAAGGGGGAAAAATGATGATTTTGCAGCAGTTTTTCACTCATGGAAACAACAAAAATTCTGAGTATAAAATAGGAACAGTAGCAAATGAAGATTTTGGACAGAGGTATGAGGCCTTCAAGAGTCTTCAAGAGCCAAAACTTTTTAGCAATAAAATTTTTTCCTTGAAGGCTCAAAAAGTCTTAGCCACCTTTTGATATAACAAATTTTATAGGTGGCTAATAGGTTCTTCTTGATGATGTGCCACATGTACTCCTGGGAAGACTTTTGATTCTTGAATATTATCCTATTCTACCCCTTCCAAAGATTCCATAGTATAAACCCAACAAATATCACCCAATATTTGTTAACCATTGAGTTCTTGAACAAATTTAGGCACCACATCTACAAGGTTTCATACAAAATGTTATGGAATCAATTCAAATATCCAAATAGGAGAAGCACTTGATTCCAAATTCCCTCCACAAATAAACATGTATTTAACAGATTCTCCATCATTGAAACCTCTTGTGCCCTACAGAGGGGACATAAGGATGGACCTGTAAATCCATTCTTCAAGAGATTTTCCCATGTCAAGAGCTTTGTTTTTCTAAGGATCCATAAAAAAGTGGGAAATATTAGGCCATAGTTTTCCACCCCAAATCCTTCGAAAAAGAGATTCCTACTAACCTTTAACTGAATAGCCATGATATTATAATCTTCTTGAAATGTAAACATCTCCTTTCTTTTGTAACCCCACCGCATCATATCTAGGTCTATCCTGATCTAAATCTTCATACCCTAAGGGAATTGTTTAAGGATAGGCCATGAATGAATTTCTTAGTCTTCAGGCCAATTATCACGAGATTTATGTTCTCTCTATGTGATATTCTGTATTATATATTAACAAAAAGGAGTCTTAAGAGGATTTTTTACTAGTGGCATACCCAAGTGTGAACTAGTAAGTTGCCGACATGAAAACGCAACCTTCAAGTTAAATGGTTTGCACTAGTTGTGGGGTGTTGAAGAAGAATATTTTTGATGTGTCCCCATTTATCATAGTTCTTGAAGCCTCATGAATTTTTGTTAGAATTTATTTAAAGGCCCTTGCTTCCTAAAGAGAAAGTTCATTAAAAATCATAATATCATCTATAAACTATTGGTGAGTTATACTTAAATCCTTGCCCCAAAATGCAGATTCCTTTGAGAGAAACTTGATTCATGGAAAAATTGATATACCTCCCTAGGCCCAATGAGGGTTAGATGAAAAAGAAAAGGGATAGGGGGCCACCTTATCACATTCCTTGAGAGGCTCCGGATGCACAGGTTGGGGGATTAATTCAACAAAATTGAGAAAAAGGGTGTGGAAATAAGACTTAATCCAACTGACTCATTGATGAGAAAACCTAAATGTTTCTAAATTTATGAGCATATATTTCTAGTTAAGCTTATCATATGCCTACAATAAGTCTATATTAATGATCATCCCTGGTCTTTTAAGTTTCTTTAGAGAATGGGATACTATTCTGTCCATAATTTGATGACCTTCCACAAACCAAGTTTGTTATGGGGAAATGATATGATGGAGAAATAGTTCAAGTATTTTCACAATCATAAAAGATAATTATATATATTACATTACAAAGGGAATTTGGCTTGAAAAATTTGGGAACATAGGATTGGCCATTCTTCATAATAGGAGTAAGAAAATTGAGTCCTAACTATACCTGGTGAAGATTTATCTATTCCTCCACTATGGAATGAACTTCCTGTCCAGTGAATGGAAAAAAATATTTTAAAAAATCAAATAAAATCCTCAGTTCTGGGGCCTTATTGCTCGAAATTTCCTTCACCACTTCCTCCACTTCCCTGAGCAATAATTCCTGCATGAGTGTTGAGTCCTGCTCAACATTGATGAGAGTTGGATATGGTTTGTAATATGGCTTATGGTATCCTTTCTATCCCGATTTTCCTATGATAACATATCCTGATAGAAATACATGAGCTCCTCTTCCAATTCCTCATGTTTAGTTAATAAATTTCCTTCCTTCATTGTGAGAGAGAAAATTTTGTTGTGGTGTCTACATTTAATCATAGATTTTTGAAGAATTGGGTGTTCCATTCCCCTTCTCCAAGCCATTGGATTCTAGACTTATGATTCCACAATACCTGTTATTTTTTTCACCCCTGCTCTAGGTAATGGATTAATTGGCATTATTCTAATTTGAGGGCCTCTGAGTAACCTTGTTGTATAATATCTTATTGTATATCCTGCATATGATTCTCTAGGATTCATTTTTCTGCTAAGATATTCCAATTTTTGTATGATTCCAATCCCTACTTTTAGATTTTAACTCCTTTAATTTTAGCTAAAAATTTTGCATTTTATTCCTCCCAGGAATCGAGATATGTTTCTAGTAGCTTTGAACCTTAGACAAGAAGTTTGGCTTCTTTATCCAAAAACTTTAGAATATAAAATATTTGTTGTGCACATACAAATTTAGATCCACATATAATCAGGTCGACCAATGATTTGACCCCGTACAGGGTAGAATGGAGTCTTATACCAAAACATATCACCATAGAAGATTTTCAGAGGGTAGAAAACGATCCAATATGTAGGATACTTAATGTATTCCGCCTCTTCGATTGTTCCAGTTTCATATTCCATTATTGGTGCCAATTTTTTCTAGGATTATCTCTTAGATGATATCTTTGAAGGATTGGCCCATGAAACAATATGCCTAATCCCATCCTTCTTCTCCTCCATTATTTTGATAAGATTAAAGTTGCCTCCTACTATATAAAACTTGTCCCTATGTATTCTTCTTATATTTCTTAGATAATTTAAAAAGGCATATTTCTCTATTGGAATAGAGGGATTGTAAACTGTAATCAAACATACCTCCTTTCTCACTCCCACATAGTGGAATTGACCAGATAAAATATTATGTCATGCAGTCCAATTATGGAACTTGATCTTTCCAAACCATTTCTAATACCCCCATATATCCTTTGGAATCAATGGCCATTAATTCACATTCATTCCAACATTTTTACATAATATCTGCAAGCATGTCACCTAAAACTTTGGTTTCTTGCAGAATTAGAATATCCATTATTTCCTTACGTATTTTTCCTCTCAGGTACCTCTATTTCTCTTTGATGTGTGACTTGACCCAAGTTAATGAGGAACTCACATGTGTTCTTGATTTCCTCATGGGTGGTCATTCTTCCTTTATGACTACATTCTCTCATGGCTTGAACTTAATTTTGTTTTGCTAGGATGAATCTTCACTCACCAAATTAGGGATTTTGAGCTCCTCTTCCATCTACATGTTGCTTTTTTTCCAATGGCTAAATAGGTGATATCATTTTTTTCTACTCCATTCATATCATTTTTTTTCTACTCCATTGTAATATTGGATGCATTGACATTAACCCAAGTTTTCAGAAATTCTAGCATTGTATTCTCATTTGTGCTAAGATTATCTTGTTTATCCCTTGCCTCTAGGATCATGATAATATCCTCTTGCAGATCTGTAATTTCTGGAATTTATGATGAGGCTTTTGAGGTTTTCCTCTTAGGGTTAAACTTCTCTTTTGGGTTTTCCCCTTGCCCTTTGGTTTCCATTGGTTGTTTTGTGGTGGCCCTCTTGAATCTTCACCTCTTCCACCTCCATGAGGTTTTCTGGACATGAAAACTAATTGGTGCTAGATATTTCTTGGTTTTTCACTATCCCATTTTGGAGAAAATTTTTTGATTGGTTCTTCCCACTCCTTCTTTTCTTGTTAACCATTTATTGGAAACTGTCATATTTATGTTGAGGCAAGTTCACCTAGTTTTCCATGATAATTAGTGGGAAATTCCTCACCAAGTGGCCATCGTATTCATGGAAACATCGACATTTGAAAGGAACATTATCATAGTCCATTGGCTAATGAAAAAATACATTATGATATTTAATATCAATTAATTCTAGAAGGGGTTTGGAGATGTTCATATATATACAAATTTGTGAATATAAGGGAGGCAGTGCATATAAAGCATGCCTCCTCCTCTTAGTGATATCTGGGATCTTCACAAACTCACTAATATAATTACCAATGCCCTTGAGGATATCTGGTTCTCATAAATCTTCTGGTAATGAGAAAATTCAAACCCAAACCGGGGCTAGCAAAAACTACTCCTTTTATGGGTTGTAGCATTCCTCCCAAAATCTCATGAATAGCCTGACATTATTCATGAAATAGGGGCCATTTTCAAAATTTCTCTTTAAAAATTCTAGATAGAGAAAGATTACAGTAAAAAACCCTTTGCTCTCAACCAAAGCTCCACTTGTCCCCTCGATTTCCACTTATTTTGAATCCATTTCAATATATCTGCCTCCTTGGGCCATATCCCCGTGAATTTACATATCATAGCATGATATTTCTTGAACTTCCAAAACTACTCTAGTCGATTATTCATGATCAAAAATTTAGGGTTCTTTGATACCTTTGGAAGACATATATCCTTCATATGAGATTTTCATTGAGCTCCAAGAACTCAAGTTTCACTTCTGTTGTTATTTTCTTCAGAAGAACTAGTTTCCCTTTCCATAGTCGGTTGTGACCCAAAAACTACAATTTGGTAGGATGGGTTTTCACCCCTCCCCATGGCTCCACTCACATGGACATGATTACCTTTCTTATTAAAAAATTTCATATATTTGTGTTGAAGATCGACGAGTCAAATTTCTCTCACATTATGTAGAAAATTTACTTGAAAACCCCAGTTTTGTAAATCTTAGTTAGTCCTCCACGATTCTTGTTTCATACTGGAAATGAGAAGTGGATCATTTGGTAAGGAAGGATGATTTTATTTGATTAATTTAATCATAAATTGACAAGATTTTCTTGAATTTACCATAACATTGAGTTGAGGGACAATGTGTGTGTCTATTTTTCAATGATATCAAGAAGGATTTTTGGAAAAATTCCATGGTTTTTTACAAGCATTCAATATGAAATTGGATAAGTGGTTCATGGAGTTTCACTTTCATAGTGACATGATCATGGTTGCGAGCTTCCAGTTTTATTTATTTATAGCACTAGTATTCATTATAGTCGTGGTAATATTGCTTGAGATTTCCTTCTTGGGCCACAGATTTCCCTTGCCATGAACTTTTATGACATAGCTAGGGTTTCCTTATGGTCACATGGTAAAAAATTATTGCACTATTTTTGTTAGAATATTTTGAACAAGACGAGATGGATAATGAGGTTAAAGAAAACTGGAGGTGTCACTAAATGAAAATAAGTGGGTAGCTTGGGGAACGTTTCCATATGGCCCTAGAACATGAAAGGGTTCTCTATTTTGTCTCGCAATATTTCTATAATATCTTGTTATTGAGGTTTTAGAGTTGGTAGGTAGTGTGGCTAAGGATGACAAGAAGACAATGATCAACATGATGTTCTGGAATTCATTGTTTCTAAAGGTCTGTTAGGTGCATTTGGAAGGCTATGCAACATAATGACAAGGTTTAGAAATGATCCCATAAATGTGGTATTCCTTTGTAAGTGTGGAAGTAACCATTTGGTTTAATGAGTAGAAAGTAGATTTTGTGGGCCACATATCTCATGTAAGTAAATAGATATTTCCTTCTCCTTTATACCAACATTATTTCCTTTCCAAAGAAAAGGCATAAGAGAAGCTTTTCCTTCCAACTTGGTTTTATTTCTAAAGGTTTTTCCAAAGCATATATTGGTGTTTGCTATGATTGGTATGTGTTTGTGTTTCACTACTCTCTATTTTATGTATTTTATCTTTTTTCATACATAAACAATAGAATAAAAAATAACATATAAATAATTGAAAGGAATTAACCCTTCATAGTATAGATTTCAATTTATTTTAATAGATCTATTATGAAAAAATGTCCAAGGGAATATCCATAGTAGTTTACATATAATATTGCGATGTCAACTTTTTTCAATGTTAATTTTCATTCGTCTCTTTGAGATTTGACTTTTTATTCATTATATTGTGATGCCATTTCTTTTCATCACCTTGCAATTAATTTTTTTTCCTCACAATGTGACATTGATTTTTAGTTGTCATATTGAGAAATGGTTTAGATGTGTTTTTTTGTTCATCACATTGTGATATTGATTTTCTTTTTTTCTTCACATTGAAAAGTTGATTTTTGTTTGTCACATTGCAACATCAATTTTATTCTATCAGGTTATGATGTTGATTTTCATCCATCACATTGCAATGTCAATTATTTTTTATCCCATAAAAATGCCATTTTTTGTTCATCACATCATGAGACAGATGTTTGTTCATCACATTGTGAGACAATTTTTTTTTTTAGTAGAATGCAACATCAATTGTTGTTTCTCACATTGCAACATTGATTTTTATTTGACATTGTGACATAGGTATTTATTCATCACATGTGTGGTTGATTTTGTTTGTCACATTGTGATGTTATTTCTCTTTGCATAAGTTCTACCTTCTTCCTTACATATGTATAAGCCATTGCTTATTTGTTTCCATAGTTGATTTATGCTTTAAAATAGATAATTGTTTATCTATTTTTTCTCCTTTTTCCTATTATTATTTTTTCATTGTAACATAGTGATGCCATGAATATTTCAATGAAGGGTTATGTTTTTAACATTGTGACATTGATGAAGGGATATTTTAGACTGCGACACATTGTTACCTTTATCTTGGTATAATTTTTCTGAATCACTATGCTCATTAATGATTATTTCACAATGTTGTGTTCCTCAAGGGTTTTGTTAGTTCATAAAGTTGCTCAATTTTTTTCTCATATAATAATTTTATCATGATTGACTTGTGTTTTCATAGGTTGTGATATTTCTTCTCTTGCAACATCCCTTAAGAGTTATCTTTGAATAAGACATGCTTGAATGGTCATGGTGGATTGTGATATTCATATTGGTTAGCCTATAAGGAAGTGCTATGTCCTAATTAGTTATGTCACATTGTGACATTTATGAAATGTTGGAAAATGTCTCATCATGATAGAAAATGATAATATGATAGTCTAGAAAGACATAGGGAGATTAAAGAGTAAAATGCAAGTTGTTATATTTATTTTCATAATTAAACAAGTCAAATTATAATATTATATTGCATCAAGATGTTATATAGTGATCTGAATTGGATCATTATATTTCTTGTCATCCATATCAATGCATTTCGAGTGGAAATAAGTGGAGGAATCAAATCACGAGACCATTTTTACCGGCAGGGCCCAGTTTGGCAAAACGAGATCTGAAACATTATGGGAGAGTTTTGAGGCATAAAACACCATTTTTTTAGGGTAAAAATTTGTATCTTTAGCATAATATCTTTTCATTCTATTCTACACTCATAAATATTTCCAACAGCGCAAGAAGCGCATTAATCAGAGTCCATACACAAAATTTATGCGACACACAAGTTGACCTTCCTATTTTCACACCTATAGTTCAGGAGGATGCCATGTCAACCCCAATTATTCATGGAAAAGAGGCTAGATACATGTTTGTGATGTAAAAGTCTCTAGAAGAGTCTATTTTGTAACTCTAATTAAGAGTTGACGTAGTCAAAATTAACCACTAGTAGGCTAGATCTATTGGGACGAACTATCCAGTAAAATATACATGAAAATTTACAAATACTATAAGTAATAAGATGAGTGATTTTTTTTTTCCAAAGAAAAAATCAAACCATCTATTAAGTCATAGAGAGTTACATAGTATATGCATAAAGAATATCAAAGAACTGCATTTTCCCCTTTTTGAGGAGGAGAAATGGAGTTACTACTGAGTAGAATTGAGGTACCTCAATCCTCTCATCCATTTCACACAAGTGAGATCCACAATGTTTTTTTCCACTCCCTGGGCTTTCCTTCTCAGGAAAATATCACCCAAAACAGAGGTGTAGAGATACTGTGACTATTTGGTGTTTTCAAAAAACCAAAAAACCGGGTGGTAAGCACCGATCCAGTTTTATATATCTTTTTGTCTAACAACTGTAAGATAAGAGTTTACTGTTGTCTCCCAGACCTCCTCATTAAGGAAAACAGTCTGAAACAGAGGCAGGGATTACAAGTATTTGTTAAGTACCAAAATTTACATCATGATAACTATTTTTTAGAAGAAACAAGAAAAATAAAAAAAAGTAGTAGGAAAACATTAGGCAAAGGGAGGTTGTTCGATATTTTGAACCAACCTACTATTGACCTCAACAGCTAACTAGTTCTCCAGATCATGTCGAATTCCCTCCTTAGATAGGAGGTCTGCTTCATGGTTTTGTTCTCTGTAAATGTGGCAAGCAGATATCTCATTAAAAAATATCTTAAGATGGGACACCTCATTAAGTAAAGGAAGAAAAATATAATTAAGACATCTTTGAGTCCCATTAAACCACTTGATGATATTCATGGAATCCCCGAAGTTCTAAACTTCGCTCATTCTCAGGAAGGAGAGCCAGCATAACAGAAGATGTAAAGCTTTTAACTCTGGAAAATTATTTGTTCCCTGACCCAGCCCAACAGATGCTTTTAGAGTTTTTCCAGAAGGGACATGAATGATGAGGCCAGCTCCACATCTATTTTGAGGGTCAAAGGCTCCATCAAAATAAGCCCATGGGATGTCCCCCCTTATATTTTCTTATTGGATGACTCGTGTTTGTTGTGAATGAGCTGCAATTGGAATATAGTCATAAATGGAGACCCCTTCCGCCGCAACGATACTGATCGGAAAGAGAGAATATTTGAATATAACCTGATTCCTTGATATCCAGGTTCCCCATGCAATAAACAGAGGGATATTTATAACCTTGTCATTTGGAGCTTCTTGCCACCACCTCTTCCAAGCGTCCTGCACATCCCTACCTTCCCATCTTTGTGGGATTTTGAGAAGCCTCAGGGACTCATTCCAAAGACTAATATTAAAGGGGCATGTGAGAAAAAGGTGCTAAATTGTTTCAAGACTATCCTTGCATACTGAGCACCATCCAGGTTCTATATTTCCCCTGCGCCAAAGAAAGTCCCAAGAGGGGAATTTTTTCTAAAGTATGTACCAGAATTACAATCTCGCTTTTGTCAGACCCTTCAACTCCCACAGAGGTTTGAACCACCACTCTGGCTCCCCCCAACCATTTTGAGACATGAGCCATTTATATCCATAGTTTGGAGAGTACATCCCTGACAGGGAGTGGACCCACCTGAGCTCATCCATATTTTCCTGAATCCTTACGTTGGAATTTTGGAGGTCCAATAAGAAGCCCTGCCATTCCTCCAACCATCTATTTTCGAGTAGAAGTTCATCCCCTGACAACCAAGCTTGTCTCCATATTACAAATCACTCATGGTCTACTATATGACTCAAAGTGCTGAAACCCCTTTGATCTAGCTGCTCTATTAATTCTCTTGATAAATCATATCTCTCGATGCAACCCACCCATGGGTCACTTCTCAGTCTTACCTGAGTTCCATCCCCCACATGAAAAGATATCCCCTGTTCAATTAGGTTAACCGAAGCTATGGTTGCCTTCCATACAATTGATGCATTCTTTGTTTTTTTCCCTGGCATTCTCAACCAATCCAATATTGGTATTATGTCTATATATTTTCTTTTTGTAACGGTTGTCCAAAGATTATCAAGTGTGACAAGTCTCCAAGCTAATTTTGCTGCCAAAGACTTCGAAAAAGAGGGGAGTTCCTTTATTCCCCATCCTCCCCAAGCTTTTAGCCTCGCTATTTTCTCCCAAGCCACCCAGGGCGTTACATGTTCCACCTTTGAGCCTGCCCATAAGAATATATTGCATACTTTATTTAAAGAGGATAGGATTTTTTTTGGGACCCAAGAAAGGCCAACCCAATAAACCGAAATGGCCATAGCCACAGATTTTATCAGCACGAGTCTTCCTGCTTGAGATAGCCATTTGAAGCCCCAACGCTTCATCCTAGCTTCGATCTTTGCAATTAGCCATTTCCAATCCTGAATGAGATAGGATTCTGGCTTTAGATAAAACCCCAAATACCTGAAAGTTTCCTTGACTATTTTTAATTCAAATTGAAGAAATTCTTATATTCTGCCCACCTATGCTCTGGAAAGACATGCCATTGTCAGTGTGGATTTTTGACAATTTATGCTTAGGCCTGTAGCCTTTAGGAAGAGATCCAACACCTCTTTAAGGGGACGATAATCTTCCAAACTACCATTGCTAAACAATAGGATATCGTCAACAAACAGCAGATGTGTGACAAATAAATTCACTGCCACTTTAATACCTTTTAACTCCCCATCGTCTCTTTGCTTCATGAATCATCAAACTCAGACCCTCTGCTGCCAATAAAAAGAGAAGGGGGGAGAGAGGGCATCCTTGATGGAGGCCCCTTTACACATCGAAAATTTTTGTAGCAGCCTCATTTATCAAAATTTCTATACTAGATGAAGAGATGCAACCCATCACCCAGTTTATGAAATCAATCCTGAAGCCAAAATGAGTCATTACAGCCCTCAGGTACATCTAACTAATTCTTTCGTAAGTGTTAGCGCTCAAATCTACCTCAGGCTGAAATGAAGTAAACTCAAGGCTACATCAAACCACGCTCAGCCTCGTAGCTAGCCCTACGAGGACAAGAGAGGGCTCTCTCCGGGTCTATCTCGGCGGAAAATTTTCAAAGGGGCTGAGATGACCGATAAAGAAAACTGATTTTAGGCTAGTAAAGAGATAGGTATGTTTGATTTTTGGTTTTTTGGGTTTTCGCTGGAGAAATGGGAAAACAGATTTTGGGTCCGGGGATAAGGTCAGACCTTTGCAGAGTTCGAGTTGGGGCGAGGTAGGTGATGATCTTGATGCTTTAAATTGGATATATGGATAGTTTAGACCGACGAGGAGCTGAAGAGGGCAAAGAAGAACTTGGATCCTCTCCAAACAGTTGAAAACATATAGAACTAACTCAATTCAAAGGCCGAGCACTGTAAACAATGGATTCAACCTTATTCACTCATTCAATTTAATTCAGAAGCATATGAAAGGATGGAATACATTTAAACATGAATAAACTTACAGTAAACAAAGAGGAAACACCATCAAGAACAGAACACCACAAGGATCCCAACAAGTGCCGCAAAACCTCTGATCTTTCCTTAGCCAAAATATGAAAAATATGTACAATGATATCAAAAGTCTCCCAAGAGTCCAACCTGTAGAATGCCTCAGAAATTACAATATATAGATCACTCTAACACCTTTCCCCACCTCTAGGGGTCGAATTCCCTCTTCAAGGATCAGTTTCAACCAATTCTAATCATGGAACTACAATCTAGGCAGCTAACAACTTGCCTCTAAAAGAGTGGAAACTGATCCATTACATGATTTTTTACCCTTTTGAGAGTGAATCTTCTAGAATAGATAAAAATAAGCCAAAGTTACATGTCAAATATGAGTTTACATCATAAAAACCCAAAAATTCCATCCACAAGCAAAACTGGTCCATACTAGGCGAAAATCTGAGCTGGCAGTTGAAAATTCAGCAAAAATTTAAGTGGGTCGCTTTTGAGCCAAGTGGGTCGCACTTTTTCCAGCCTGAATTTGAGGTACTTCCCGGCATCCAAATTGAGCTCATGATAGCTCGTTCGAAAGCCCTGGATGTTGAATATCCAACCCAAGTGGCATTTCTGAATTTGGAGCTCATTTGACCCTCCAAAACCTCATTCGCCCAGAGGTACTTCCTACTGGTGCAAAAGGTGGCAGCAAGGTGGTTTTCATGGTGTTTTTGAGCTCTTTGACCATCCAGATTTTGATGAAATGCTTAGTTGATTTCTGAGGATGCATAACTAACCATGAAAAATCCAAAAATGCAAAAATTTCCTCCAGCAAGTGTCCCAAAAAAAAGTGAGCGCATGTGTGCGCGACCCGCTTAACTGAAAAACCTGTTTTTTGACCCAAAAATTTGAAAATGACAAAATTTTCTCCAAATTTGCCCAAATTTGGAGCAGAGGTCCTCCATCATGTGTCCTGCCCAGTCAATGAAGCCTCAGCCAAAATCCGAAGTGGATTAGGCCTTTTCCGCCGTCTTAGTGCTTTGCGCAACCTCCTCTTCATGATCTTCATTCTCGCTTTGCAGACATGCATGCGAGCCCAATAATGGCCTTTCATGTGACGAAGCATGTCTTTGTCTCAATTGGCCTTCGCCAACAATTTCTCCAGATGGATGTTCACATGTGTGAGTACAGTATCTCTGTCAGTTGGTGTCATGTCACCGGGTCTCTTTCGATTCCACTGTCGGTCCTCACGGATTTGACGCAGCTCATAAAATGTGAGCTCATCCTCAAGCTGTTTGTTGCGCTGCTCCAAATAGTTAATCACCCACTGAGCCTTCTGCAATTGATCTTTCAGCTTGTCATTCTCGGCCCTTTGCTCCTGGATGACTTCCCTCAGTTTCGAGCTGGGAGAGCTCGCATCAACATCAATGACTGTGAAATCTGTGTCCCGGCCTCCTGATGGGCCCTCATCATGCATGGGCCTCTTGCCCCTGTCCTGTATCTGTACCTGTGCTGAAGAAGAAGGCGAGACCCCTTCCACATCATGTGGAGATAATACTTGTTGTGCTGATGAAGTCGCCAAGACCCCTTCCACCTCACGTGGAGATAATACTCGTCGTGTCGCTGCAAATAAGGCCCTGTGGCCTCGCTGATATGTCTGAACCAAAGGAGTGCTGATATGCTCAACCTCAGGCATGTCCGGCTGGTGTGAAGGCTCTCCTGCATCATGAACTGTCTCGGGAGGCGGCTGTGGCACTCTGAAAAAGTCTCTAGAAATGAAATCCTCCCAAGTGATGCCCTTCTCTGCCAACTGATGCAACACTATGATCTTGATCAAAGCGTAATGGTATATACTCCTGTACTGCTGCACTGGGCTTGTCTTCTTTTTCACAAACATCACCATCCTCTCTATGTTGCGATATATGAAGTACGGAATATTCATCATACGTACCCTCGTGAAGTGCATCAACAAACGAATATGATACGCAAAAAGACGAGCATACCTACCCTCACAACTAAAATACTGAATGATGAGCTTCATCAGCGGTGCATACTCATCCCTCAAGAATTTGAATGGAAAAACTCTGCTCAAGTAACTCATATATCCAGTTTTAATGTATGGCTCATAGTGGAATTTCTCTAAATGCTGACGTTTGTTCCATTCCTCGCCTATGTTTGGTATGCCAGTGGCTTGAGCAATAGTCAAGGGTGACAAAATGAAATCAACCCCGGCAAGATTTACCCGGCCATCCCGTAAATGTAGAACAAACAGACGGGCTAATTCACGATGAAGCCGGGTTTGTGCAATCATCTCACAAAATATGAAACATGACAAATACCGAAAACAATCCATTGCTAATGGACATGCCTGCAACCGAGCCAAAGAAGTAGGCTCCTCTCTGCGATGATTACCACTTCTGCTAACTCTATGAGACCCCCGTGGCACATTACCTTCAGTCATAGAATCACTGCCTGACCCTTGCTCATACTCTGACTCTGTCTCTGACATGGCTCTGAACAAGATATTGGCACTATGTATACTGATATAAACGCAGTGAAAACAAAGTTATGATGTGTGTTTTAACACCCAACAAATATCCCCCACCGTCAAAGCACCATAAGGAAACAAACAATGATAATATCTCTGTTTTAGGTGGATTGAAATAGAAGCACGATCTCTGTTTTAATTGCAAGTGAAACTTGACCAAAGGAAGTAGGCAGCCTTTAGAATATTGGATAAACTTTGTCAAAGGGAGCAATGCATCATATGAATGTGTTTGTCAATGGGCAGTAAAAACAGAGTTATAAGTGTCAATGGGCAGTGAAAACAGAGTTATGAGAACGTTTTTATCATTGGGCAGTGAGATACAATATATCAATGATCATCATGGAACAAAAATCATGACAGTGGTAAAATGATAATGATGACCACAGTGGTATTATGGATGTGAAAACAGTGGCTTTGAACATACATGCCAAGGTGGATATATCAATGATATGAGGTGGTAAAATGCTCATAAAACCATCCATACATACTTTAAAACCCTGAAGAACAAATCAGCCATGTATGTAGGGTTTTACTCTTCCATTCAAATGATTGAAGACTTCAAGATACCATCAACACATGAAAAACTACTGAGCAATAATTTAGAACCTGTTTGTAGGCAGTTGGAGAAGATTTAAATCGAAACTGGGCGCTCAGCACGATTTTTCTGAACTCTGCTGTCAAGTGGATCGCTTTTTCCCAAGTGGGTCACTTTGCCCAAGTGGGTCGCACCCGTTATAATTTACACTGTGAAAATCGCCCAAGTGGGTCGCTTTGCCCAGGTGGGTCGCTTTTGCCCAAGTGGGTCGCACGACCTTCAACTCTGTCAACAATGCTCCAAAATGCGATTTCGGCCTCCAAACTTCAGATTTCGCCTTGTATGCTATGGATTTTTGGAAATGAAACTTGTTTGCCCTTTATACATGATGTAAATATCTTTCACAATCAGATTTGATCCAAATCTATTTGACAACCCATATTACAATGTTTTTTGCATTTTCACATTTGGCTTTTTAATACAATCTCTCTTTGGCTTTTCTGAGTTTTGAATTGATGATTTTGTTATCTTCTTGCAGGAGTATGGCTTCTTTAGCTGAGGAAAAGATCCGAGGTCTGCTTTGAAATTTATTCTTGGTGAAATAAATACAATTTATTACAAAAATAATATTGAACAATTTCTAGTTCCAAAACAGAGTTTTGGACTAGAAATGTTTTAAAATGCTAATGATAAAAATATGAAATCAAAATTTGCGGAACCATCCTCATCCTGCAGGATCTTATGATATGTATGCAAATGACACGAAAACCCTAGACACTAGGACCAAAGACACTTATTGACATTTAATGACCATAAATGAAATGACGATGATTTTGAGTGAATTTTGAGGAAATTTTTTTAAAATAGCACTGCAGGCGTAAGCATGAGGAAACATAAGACAACAGACCCTTTCGTCAGTCAATGGCATGCTCCTAGCGAAATGCAACGAAGTGGAACAAGCGAGACACCTAAGAATGAATATGCAAAAAACGAAATGATCACTGAGGAGGGCTGTAAGGACCGACTCTAACATTGGCTCCAATGGGGATGGTGGCTCCATGGAGATGCCAAGAACGACAGATCTCTGGGGGAGTCAGACAGTGCCTTTCATCCATTGGGCGATGGAATCATTATTTCAATTGATAAAACAAACTTTGGACATTTTTATTGACTGCAGATTTGACTAAAGACTGACTGCAATTTGACCAAAACTGACATGACTTTAAAACTAAAAGACTGATAAAACTGACTTGACAATTTCAAACCAACCAACCTCTAAACTCCAGAATTATAGCCTTCGCTCCGGGCCCCAAACTGAAGATGAGAGATCAGTGCACACTTGCAACGAAACAAAAGTAAAATGATATATACAATGATAATGAGATCAGAAGAAGATACTCAGAAGTAATATCGCTTCAGCAACCGACCATTGATCGGTCCTCCAGGAAAATCAACCCCATTCATTTCTTTGAGAAGAAATGCATTTTGACCCCGATACGCTGCAATCTTAAAAGGACCCTTCCACAGATTTTCAAATTTGTCGTGCTTTCCCTTATCTTCATTCCGAGCATCCCATTTCAAAACTACCTCATCCAACTGAAACTTGTCTGCTTTCGCCTTTCTGTCGTAGATCTTCTTTATGCGCTCCTGCAACTTGAAAGTATTTTGAAATACCTCCTCTCGTGTCTGCTGTAAATGAATCATCTGATTAATCCTCCGCTGCATAGGATCTTCCTCACTCTCAGCCTCCTGAAGCAATTTGACCACCGGGACAACAAGTGAAGTAGGAAAAACCGTATCTGTTCCATACACCAACTCGAAAGGAGACATGCCAATAGACTTTTTCTGACTTACCCTATCAGCCCACAATGCATTCACTAACTTCTTGTGCCAGGCCTTTTTGTTGATTTCCAGCAATTTCTTAATGATATTCACCAAGGATTTATTCGAAGATTCCGCCAAACCATTTCCTTGCGGATGGTATGCGGTCGAATGCCCCAAGGTAATATTGTATTTAAAGCAAAAGTAAACCATCCTCTTAGACTTAAAGGCCGCTGCATTATCTGTGATTATTTTACTAGGACATCCAAAACGTGACAGAATACTGTTTTCAAGAAAAGAAATAATTACCGCATCCGTGGCCTGTCGAGTGGGAATCGCCTCAATCCACTTCGTGAAGTAGTCTGTAGCTGTCAAAATCCATCTATGCTGTCCGGAAGATGCTGGGTGGATTTCCCCGATAAAATCCAATCCCCACTGCTGGAATGGTGCACTAACTTGAATTGGTTTTAGAGGCAAAGGCTGTAGTTTCTGCTTCCCTTCGAAAATTTGACACTCATGACAATTTTTAACATCCTTAAATACATCAGAAAACAAAGAAGGCCAATAATACCCTGCCCTTAGAATCTTATTCACTGTGGTCTTCCAAAACAAATGACCTCCGCAGTCACCTCTGTGAAAATCCTCCAAAACTTTTTGAGCTTCCTCCTCTACCAAACAATTCAACAACATACCTCCAGGGTCTTTCCAATATAATGCAGAATTCAGAATGCAGAATTTAGCAGCTCTTAACTTCAATGTTCTACTCTTATTTCTAGGCATCCCGGGCGGTGGAGACAAATTTTGAAGCACGTATAAAATGTCAGCATACCAAGGGGAAGAAACAAAAATATCGGATACCTGAACTGACGTACTTTCCTCATCTTCATCAGACATGGCAACAATCAAATTTATGTCTAGAGCATGCAGATTTGTTTCAGCCATGAGCTTGGCGAGTCCTTGTCCTTTGATCAGCTTGGTTGGTTTAATCTCCACATCGTATTCTAACAACGCAGCGATCCACTTACCCCTTCTTCCCTCTGGATCTGCCTATACCAAAACATCTTTAACTGCTACGTTAGGAACGTATGCTATAATGTGGGAATGCAATATGTACACAAGGAAGTCTTTCAAAGCCTTTACAAGTGCAAGTGCTTGTTTCTCAATGATATTGTACCTCAATGCTCCATCTCTTATGATCCGGCTGAAGAAAGCAATGAGCTTCTCAACTCCATCCCTTTTTTGCATCAAAACAGATGCCAATGTGTGCTCAGAAGCAAAAGAAAATAAAATGAAGTCCTGTGTGTAATCCGGGCTGATTAAAATAGGGGCTGAGGAAAGAGCTATCTTTACCAAATTGAATGACTTTACCGCATCTTCTTTCCACCTTACCTGACTGTCCTTTTTCAGCATGTTCGTGATTTCTCTAAGGTGCTCTGCAAGATTTGGAATGAAACGACGCAGAAAATTCATTTTACCATTAAATGACTGTATTTCTTTCTTGTTCCGAGGCTGTTCAATCTGCTGTATGGCTTCAACACGTGCAGGGTCAACTCGAATGCCATCTTTCGATATGATGTGGCCAAGGAGCTTCCCTTCATCCATGGAAAAAAGGCTCTTTTTCAGATTCAGCGAAATGCCATATTTTCTGCACTTCTGGAAAACAATTTTCAAATGATATAAATGTTCCTCATCAGAATTGGAAAACACAGTTAAATCATCAAGGTAAACAACCAAAAACACATCTTTCTCGTTGGCGAAAGCCATGTCCATTGCACACTGAAAGGTAGCGCCAGCATTCTTTAAACCAAACGGCATCTTTGCATAATGAAATGTTCCCCAAGGAGTGGTGAACGCAGTCTTGTCACGATCATCTTCCTGCACTAAAATCTGATTATAACCTGAGTATCCGTCGAGTAGTGACATCCTTGATGCTCCAACTACTCGCTGCAATATATGGTCGATTTTTGGCAGAGGATAATTGTCTTTTAATGATACCTTATTCAGATTTCTGAAGTCAATACATAAACGGATCTCACCTGTCTTCTTTCTCACGGGCACCAAGTTTGATATCCAATCTGAAAATCGAATAGGCACAATGATTCCTGACTTATACAACCTATTTACCTCTTTTTCGATCGATGGTAACAGCTTTGGATTGATCCTCCTCAACTTTTGACGAAAAGGCTTCTGATTTGGTTTGATGGGGATAGTATGCTGAATGATGTTGGTATCATATGTTTTTAGATCTGAATAATCCCACGCAAACACATCAGAAAATGAAGACAACAATTTCACATATTCTGCCTTTACCTTTGGTGACAATGACTTTGATAATTTTACCATCTTGGGATTCTCAGCCGTCCCAATATTTACCTCTTCGACACCCTTTTTTGTTGGCCTCAATGTCGGTTTGCGGGCTACATCATCTTGATCAAACAACTCTTCCAAAGGAATCAATCCCTTAGGAATGATGTTATCTTTAAGTTGCAGCACTTCCATTTGATTTATTTGTATGTCATCACTGCCATCATCAAATTCTGTATCTATGGAGGTATCTTTAAACTTACCCTTATTCTGCATAAATTCATTAATCTCCTCATCATCCTGAAAGACTTGCCAACATCGCTGATTGTCTGGAACGGTGGGCCGGTGTTTCACATGTATCTCAAACTTGTTGCTGGAATTCATTGGAATTTTAAGATTGCTTGCTGCCTTAGCAAGTCCATCAACAACACCATTTTGTATGCGGGGCACACATGTCAAAGTATGATCAGAAAATAACTTCAGAATGTCTAAAACTGCATTTCGGTAAGCCCTCATGCGAGGATGCTTAGCCTGAAACTCACCTTTAACTTGATTTATCACCAATTCTGAATCACCATATACTGCAATCCTTTTCGCTTTCAGCTTCTTAAGAATCTTAAGGCCAGCAATAAGAGCCTCGTATTCCGCTTCATTATTAGAACAGTCAAATGCCAGCTTGTAGGAACACACTCTCACATTGCTCGGAACTCTATCAGGAGCGGAAAATGGACTACGAATCCACACACCAATCCCAGCACCATCGCTGCCCACTGCGCCATCAAAATCCATGGTCCAAAGACCATCTTCATCGTCCTCTAAATGCCGAAACTGTACCGGCTCTGTTTTTCCTGTTTGCTGCCCATTGTCTTCAGCTGATTGCTCCATAACAGCTTGTTTTTCTCTTCTTTCTTTTTGCAAAACTTCTCTAAAATTCTCATTGATTTCTGGTATGTCTTCTGCCTGAACTAATTGACTTTCTATATCATTAAAACTATCAGCAAACAACACAAACGACTCTAAATCAGTATGTACATAATTCACAGGATGATTGATTGGCTTCTCTTTGCTAGTTATCATGTATTTCATCTTCTGCTCTCGATATAACTTTCTCATTTGACCGAAGACTGGAATTGTAGCATAAGAGAAATCTAACTGAAGTGTACCTTTCAACTTTTCCCCCCAAGATCTTGCAAGGAGCATCCCGAACCGTGGAGGAATGTCGGCAACCACCACATCCATCAAAACATTCTTTGCTGGGATTTGATCTAAGCTTACCACCAAATATTTGATGAGTCCTATACACTTTACCCGGCTGGAATCAAATGAATACAAATCATGATATTCTCTTGTAATGTCTAATCCCAACTTTTCCATGATCGCCTTTGGCATCAAATTGTGGGAAGCACCCGAATCGAGCATAGCATTGTGCAATATATATTCGTGCAACCTCAAACTGATGTAAAAAGGAGGAACATTACTGTCAGGGGACTCACCATTTAATGCAGGCCCAAAAATCAATTCTGGCTGATCATCCTCAACATTTACTGTGTCAATCATTCGATCAAAGTTCAGAATTTTGGAGACTTGACTACGGTAGCTGTTGTTCTTCATGATTTCTGTCAAAGGAATAGATATTTTCAGTTTGGAAATTTCATTTTCCAAACTAAATGCTGAAACTTTCTCAACCTCTTTGACCGGAACTTCCTTCTTTTCAGCCTTGTCTTTCACTATGTTTGACTGATTTACCTTCTCTGCTGATGACACTTTACTAGCTGCGGGATCAATTGTTTCTTTTCCTCTCTTCTGTGGTATCGGTGAATCCGTCTTCGGTGCTGAAGCTTCTTTTCTTTTCTGAATGGGATTTATGGGCACATCTCGATTTCTCAATGAATATTGTTTCTGCTGAGCAGTCAATGCATTCATATATCCTCTTTGGTATTCATCTGACTCTTCCTCTAAATCTGCATCATTTGTTAGGATGAAATCCTCATCTTTCTAAACAACTGAACTTTCTCCGTATTCTTCATCCTCAGTGATATAGATAGGCAAATCATCGGGAGTGAAGAAATGATTTTGCTCACCTGAAACATCATCATCATCGTCGGAATCATGACTCACAAAATTCTGCAAAAGAGGTGTCTTAATCTGCTGTTGGGCTGCTGGCTCTTGAGCTCTTTGTTCACGCTGCTTAATTCTGAATTGTGGCTGCTGCTGGCCACGGTAGTTGGGATTACGAATCTGCATTTCTGATTTGTCAAGTGTCACCTTTTTGAGCAATTTTTCCACCTCACGAAGCAAGTGCTGTTCAGATGTAGATGTGGAAGGCTCTTCCTTTATAGTCACTCTTTTCTCTGCTTTCAACCTTGCTCTTTTATCATTCAGATTTTCCTCAACACTAACAGCGACCTTCTGCATATCTTCTAAAGTAGGTGGATCTCTATCACGAAGGGAATAAGCCATCTCCGGATCAAAGCCATCCGGGAATTTAAGGAGAGCAGACTTTTTAGACGGTCTCAAGTCATCTGTAATAGCATTATACATTGTATTGAATCTAATGATATAATCCTGAACAGACTCACCAGGATTACGTTTGATGTTTGTATATTCTAAAGTAATCTGCAGCGGATCCTTTTTCATCTCCCATCGATCTAAAAACTGCCTCTGGAGTTCTGCCAATTTAGTGATGCTTCTTTGCGGCAAGGCTCTAAACCATTTTCTTACCTCTCCTCCAAAAGTTTGCACAAAAAGACTCATACTCACATTCTCTTCATCAATCTCGAAACGATAAAAAAAATCTGCCATATTGTCTACATGCTGTTGTGCAGGAATACTCTGTGGAGTGCCATCAAATATTGGGATCTTGCTCTGATAGTCTGCAGGCATATCATTCAACTGCTGTGGTAACACAAGAGGTGCAAAACGAGCAGCCATAGCTCTTGGTGGATTGATGACAATCTGCTGTCGAGGAGACAGAGGAGGACTAGGAGCAGTAGGTCTGCGAGATGTATTCGGTGGAGACGGAGGAGAAATTACTATGGATTGCTGATCAGAAAGCTCAGGCTGAACCGGAATGGTAGGGATAAAGGGAGGCTCAGTAGGGATCCGTAAACTAGATGAAATTTCAGATGGTCCAAGAATTTGTGAAGCAGATTCAGTGAATTCAAGAGTGTTAGTATCCACAATGGAATTTTGCAACTGTCTATCCAGGTAATGTGAAACAAATCTATATTGCAAATCTTCAGTAAACAATGGATCTGGAACTAATCTTGACAATTCAGTTTCAGAAAAATTTACAAACAAGGATGTTTCAAACCGTGCATCAAAAGGAATTTCATCAACATATATAATTTTCACAGGACAGGATGCAGATCTGGTAAGCAATCTGGAACTCCCAAAACTCACTTGACTGTCTCTTTCAAAACTTTCTTGACTTCCTTGTCTTCTAAGGGTCCTAGGAATCAGATTTGGATTTTTAAATATTGTTGGTGGATCAGGGTCATGATTCGCCCTAGTATTCCTTCTTGAAGCCAGTGTATTGATCTTCTCGGGATAAATTTCAAGGAACACAGTCAATTATTTTCAGCCTTTCGACTTCTAGACTCAATCATCCAAAGGGTCTAGAACGAATAAATATACTGGGGTGATTTACAAATCAAGTGCTACACACACAAGCTTACCGGAGATCGACTGAAGCAGCGTTTATCTACTACCGCTTATGCATAGCAAAAGCGTTTCGAAAGCTACCTGGCGTGACTTCAGACTCCGTCTAAGACTCATGGAACAAACACATCAACAAACAAACCATTGAGATCTTCCCCAGTATGGTCGCCACTATGTTAGCGCTCAAATCTACCTCAGGCTGAAATGAAGTAAACTCAAGGCTACATCAAACCACGCTCAGCCTCGTAGCTAGCCCTACAAGGACAGGAGAGGGCTCTCTCCGTCAATCTCGAGAAAATAAGCAATAGGATGCGAGATGACTTACAATAAGAACTGATTTTAGGCTAGTAAAGAGATAGGTATGTTTGATTTTGGTTTTTTGGGTTTTCGCTGGAGTAATGGGAAAACAAATTTTGGGTCCGGGGATAAGGTCAGACCTTTGCAGAGTTCAAGCTGGGGCGAGGTAGGTGATGATATTGATGCTTTAAATTGGATTTATGGATAGATTAGACCGACGAGGAGCTGAAGAGGGCAAAGAAGAACTTGGATCCTCTCCAAACAGCTGAAAACATATAGAACTAACTGAATTCAAAGGCCAAGCACTGTAAGCAATGGATTCAACCTTATTCACTCATTCAATTTAGTTCAGAAGCATATGAAAGGATGGCATACATTTAAACATGAAGAAACTTACAGTAAACAAAGAGGAAACACCATCAAGAACAGAACACCACAAGGATCCCAACAAGTGCCGCAAAACCCCTGATCTTTCCTTAGCCAAAATATGAAAAGTATGTACAATGATATCAAAAGTATCCCAAGAGTCCAACCTGTAGAATACCTCAGAAATTACAATATATAGATCACTCTAACACCTTTCCCCACCTCTAGGGGTCGAATTCCCTCTTCAGGGATCAGTTTCAACCAATTCTAATCATGGAACTACAATCTAGGCAGCGAACAACTTGCCTCTAAAAGAGTGGAAACTGATCCATTACATGATTTTTTACCCTTTTGAGAGTGAATCTTCTAGAATAGATAAAAATAAGCCAAAGTTACATGTCAAATATGAATTTACATCATAAAAACCCAAAAATTCCATCCACAAACAAAAATGGTCCATACTAGGCGAAAATCTGAGCTGGCAGTTGAAAATTCAGCAAAAATTTAAGTGGGTCGCTTTTGAGCCAAGTGGGTCGTGCTTTTTCCAGCCTGAATTTGAGGTACTTCCCGGCATCCAAATTGAGCTCATGATAGCTCGTTGGAACTCCCTAGATGTTGAATATCCAACCCAAGTGGAATTTCTGAATTTGGAGCTCATTTGACCCTCCAAAACCTCATTCTCCCAGAGGTACTTCCTGCTGGTGCAAAAGGTGGTAGCAAGGTGGTTTTCATGGTGTTTTTGAGCTCTTTGACCATCCAGATTTTGATGAAATGCTTAGTTGATTTCTGAGGATGCATAACTAACCATGAAAAATCCAAAAATCCAAAAATTTCCTCCAGCAAGTGTCCCAAAAAAAAGTGAGCGCATGAGGGTGAGACCCACTTAACTAAAAAACCTGTTTTTTGACCCAAAAAATTTGAAAATGACAAAATTTTCTCCGAATTTGCCCAAATTCGGAGCGGAGGTCCTCCATAATGTGTAATGCCCAGTCAATGAAGCCTCGGCCAAAATCCAAAGTGGATTAGGCCTTTTCCGCCGTCTTAGTGCTTTGCGCAACCTCCTCTTCATGATCTTCATTCTCGCTTTGCAGACATGCATGCGAGCCCAATAATGGCCTTTCATGTGACGAAGCATGTCTTTGTCTCAATTGGCCTTCGCCAAAAATTTCTCCAGATGGATGTTCACATGTGTGAGTACAGTATCTCTGTCAGTTGGTGTCATGTCACCGGGTCTCTTTCGATTCCACTATCGGTCCTCACGGATTTGACGCAGCTCATAAAATGTGAGCTCATCCTCAAGCTGTTTGTTGCGCTGCTCCAAATAGTTAATCACCCACTGAGCCTTCTGCAATTGATCTTTCAGCTTTTCATTCTCGGCCCTTTGCTCCTGGATGACTTCCCTCAGTTTCGAGCTGGGAGAGCTCGCATCAACATCAATGACTGTGAAATCTGTGTCCCGGCCTCCTGATGGGCCCTCATCATGCATGGGCCTCTTGCCCCTGTCCTGTATCTGTACCTGTGCTGAAGAAGAAGGCGAGACCCGTTCCACATCATGTGGAGATAATACTTGTTGTGCTGATGAAGTCGCCAAGACCCCTTCCACCTCACGTGGAGATAATACTCGCCGTGTCGCTGCAAATAAGGCCCTGTGGCCTCGCTGATATGTCTGAACCAAAGGAGTGCTGATATGCCCAACCTCAGGCATGTCTGGCTGGTGTGAAGGCTCTCCTGCATCATGAACTGTCTCGAGAGGTGGCTGTGGCACTCTGAAAAAGTCTCTAGAAATGAAATCCTCCCAAGTGATGCCCTGCTCTGCCAACTGATGCAACACTATGATCTTGATCAAAGCGTAATGATATATACTCCTGTACTGCTGCACTGGGCTTGTCTTATTTTGCACAAACATCACCATCCTCTCTATGTCACGATATATGAAGTACGGAATATTCATCATACGTACCCTCGTGAAGTGCATCAACAAACGAATATGATACGCAAAGAGACGAGTATATCTTCCCTCACAACTGAAATACTGAATGATGAGCTTCATCAGCGGTGCATACTCATCCCTCAAGAATCTGAATGGAAAAACTCTGCTCAAGTAACTCATATATCCAGTTTTAATGTATGGCTCATAGTGGAATTTCTCTAAATGCTGACGTTTGTTCCATTCGTCGCCTATGTTTGGTATGCCAGTGGCTTGAGCAATAGTCAAGGGTGACAAAACGAAATCAACCCCGGCAAGATTTACCTGGCCGTCCTGTAAATGTAGAACAAACAGACGGGCTAATTCACGATGAAGCCGGGTTTGTGCAATCATCTCACAAAATCTGAAACATGACAAATACCGAAAACAATCCATTGCTAATGGACATGCCTGCAACCGAGCCAAAGAAGTAGGCTCCTCTCTGCGATGATTACCACCTCTGACAACTCTATGAGACCCCCGTGGCACATTACCTTCAGTCGTGGAATCACTGCCTGACCCTTGCTCATACACTGACTCTGTCTCTGACATGGCTTTGAACAAGATATTGGCACTATGTATACTGATATAAATGCAGTGAAAACATAGTTATAATGTATGTTTCAACACCCAATAAATATCCCCCACTGTCAAAGCACCATAAGGAAACAAACAATGATAACAGCTCTGTTTTAGGTGGATTGAGATAGAAGCACAGTCTCTGTTTTAGTTGCAAGTGAAACTTGACCAAAGGAAGCAGGCAGCCTTTAGAATATTGAGCAAATCTTGTCAAAGGGAGCAATGCATCATATGACTGTGTTTGTCAATGGGCAGTAAAAACAGAGTTATAAGTGTCAATGGGCAGTGAAAACAGAGTTATGAGAACGTTTTTATCATTGGGCAGTGAGATACAATATATCAATGATCATCATGGAACAAAAATCATGACAGTGGTAAAATGATAATGATGACCACAGTGGTATTATGGATGTGAAAACAGTGGCTTTGAACATACATGCCAAGGTGGATATATCAATGATATGAGGTGGTAAAATGCTCATAAAACCATCCATACATATTTTAAAACCCTGAAGAACAAATCAGCCATGTATGTAGGGTTTTACTCTTCCATTCAAATGATTGAAGACTTCAAGATACCATCAACACATGAAAAACTACTGAGCAATAATTTAGAACTTGTTTGTAGGCAGCTGGAGAAGATTTAAATCGAAACTGGGCGCTCAGCACGATTTTTCTGAACTCTGCTGTCAAGTGGATCGCTTTTTCCCAAGTGGGTCGCTTTGCCCAAGTGGGTCGCACCCGTTATAATTTACACTGTGAAAATCGCCCAAGTGGGTCGCTTTGCCCAGGTGGGTCGCTTTTGCCCAAGTGGGTCGCACGACCTTCAACTCTGTCAACAATGCTCCAAAATGCGATTTCGGCCTCCAAAATTCAGATTTCGCCTTGTATGCTATGGATTTTTGGAAATGAAACTTGTTTTCCCTTTATACATGATGTAAATATCTTTCACAATCAGATTTGATCCAAATCTATTTGACAACCCATATTACAATGTTTTTTGCATTTTCACATTTGGCTTTTTAATACAATCTCTCTTTGGCTTTTCTGAGTTTTGAATTGATGATTTTGTTATCTTCTTGCAGGAGTATGGCTTCTTTAGCTGAGGAAAAGATCAGAGGTCTGCTTTGAAATTTCTTCTTGGTGAAATAAATACAATTTATTACAAAAATAATATTGAACAATTTCTAGTTCCAAAACAGAGTTTTGGACTAGAAATGTTTTTAAATGCTAATGATAAAAATATGAAATCAAAATTTGCGGAACCATCCTCATCCTGCAGGCTTTTATGACATGTATACAAATGACTCGAAAACCCTAGACACTAGGACCAAAGACACTTATTGACATTTTAATGACTATAAATGAAATGACAATGATTTTGAGTGATTTTTGAGGAAATTTTTAAAATAGCACTGCAGGTGTAAGCATGAGGAAACATAAGACAACAGACCCCTTCGTCAGTCAATGGCATGCTCCTAGCGAAATGCAACGAAGTGGAACAAGCGAGACACCTAAGAATGAATATGCAAAAAACGAAATGATCACTGACGGAGGGCTGTAAGGACCGACTCTAACAGTAAGCCTTAGATAAGTCAATTTTAATAATAGCTCATTTTTTCTTGCTTCTTTTTAGACTATGAAGAGTTTCTTGGGCAATTGTTCCAAAGAGATATTTTTAGAGAGGAAAGGTTTTAGGCAGGACACAATCACTTTTGAAATGATCTTATAGATGCAAGTACAAAGGGATATGGGTTTAAAGTCATCAAAGGATGTTGGATGCTATTTTTTAGGGATAAGGGCTAAGAAGGTAGCATTGAAAGGCTGATAAATGGAACTTGTTATACACGACTCTTCAACCAACTCCAGAAGATCTTCCCTCAGGAATTCGAAGAAATGTTGAAAGAATTCCATCGTCCATCCAACAGGACCTAGACTTTTATCCTTCTGCATTGATTTTAGGATTCCTTCCACTTCCACTTTTGTCAGAGGCTTCATAATGTTGTCATTTCCTTCCTCATCAATGTAACTAGGGAAGAACTAAGCCACCCTAATTACTTCAGCAATGGCTACTTCCGCTGGGGCTCTGAACAGGGTTTTAAAGTGATTGACTCCAAGGGAGGAAAGGTCTTAAAAATATCATGCCATACCACCATCCTCCGTCTGCAACTCCCATATGGTATTTATGTTTTTCCTTCCTTTAACATAGTTCTGAAAGAACTTGGTATTTTCATCTCCAACTAGGAGCTAGATGGCCCTAATTTTCAGTCTCCAACTTTCTTCTCTTTCTAGTAGAATTTTCTTTGGAGTTGCTTCCAGGCTCCTGATTCCATTTCTTAATTCAATGGTGGAATATCCTACCCCCTCCGAGATTTCAAGAAAATCTAGTTCCTCATTGACCCTCAGTTCCTTCTCCTCCTTTAATTTTTTGTCTTTTGCCCATTCCTGAGTAGCTTTCTTCATTTTCTTAAGATTCTCCATTAAATGCCTACTCATATTTCCAGGTTCCCTAGGTCTGTCCTTTGCCCATGTAGCATGGAAAAAAGGGTTATAAGACTCATCTTTAAGCCAAGAGGAGTTGAATTTGAATGGAGATCCAAGTTTTTTCTAAGCTCCTTTAATAAGTAAGAGTATGGGGAGGTGGTCACACTCAGATCCTGGGAGGTTGTCAAGATCTTATGTTTTTAGGCATTGGGTCAAGGAAGGTGGCCGCACTCAGATCCCTAGTTTGCTGGTAGGATAGGTCTACTTCAATGAATTGTCCGAGGGTGTTCCCGATTGAGCAAAAGGTTGAATCCGTCCAGAAAGGCAGAGGGAGACCCGCGACCTTTACCCAAGTGGGGGACTCTTCCATTTTCTATCTCTATGCATCGAATAGAGGTGTCCATCTTCTAAACAAAACAAGCCTCTTCTCAATGCACTAGTTCCTCTCAAGAACCCAATCCAGGTGATCTTTCTGCTAAAATTTGATACTAAACCATCCACAAGCTAGGGTTTGGATTTCCATTGGTTTTCCTGGAGCATCCGACCATTCTAGATTAGCCCATTCTGTAATATAATTAGCCAAGAATTTTCTTCCTCGAACCCTGCCTACGAGTATGGTCTTTGTTGCTTCCATAACTTCGTTGACGCAGATATCTACTCCAAAGACACAATAAGGGCGCTCATCTTTTCTCTTGATTAGCTTGCTCCTTTTCCTATTTGTTCCTGCAGTCCCACTTCTTCCTCCTTCCTCACCTTCCACGAGCCTTTCGAGCGCATTTGGTACCCCTAATGAAGGCGACCTTGGTTGCCTTCCTTCAGCAGAATGGGTACCTTCCCGGTCCAAATCCCCTGCTACTACTTGCCTTTCTTCAAGGCCCACCTCCTCCTCCCGACTAACTCCTTTGAGCTTATCCAAGGATCTTCCTGCTTCTCCCCTTGCTATCGAGGAGAAGAGAACCCCATCATATCTTCTAACTGACTGGTTCAATCCTAAATAATTTCAAGGCAAGCCCTCTGCCAAAGCCGGTCCTATACTGGTCACTTCGCTTCCTTGCGAGAGAAGGAAGTTTTCCAGAAAACTGAAGCCCTCGCATGAAAGAGGGTTTCTATGGAAAAAAGAGTCTTCCCTAGATCTTCCTCGATTTGACTCCTGATCTCTATTACTTGCTTCCACAAAAGCTTTTAGTCCCACAGAACCCTGAAACCCACAACTTGCTATAATATCTTCTAATCCCCCTGTAAAAACTGGTAATGAGGAAATACCTAGCAATGAAGGTTTTGTAGGGGTTTGCATATTTTTCTGATGATGGTCGCCTCCGAATCTCACCAGAGAAGCTACTGGAGAGTTTTTCCCTATTGGTTCTCCGACCTTCCACACATAGTTAAAGGTGATCTGCAAGCTTTCTTCCAACAACACAGCCCCATTAGTTAATCCCCGAGCGCTTCTCGAACCTTTGGAGCTCAGGTCTGTGTCTGCAATGGCTGAATAGTATAGATCCAGGTGTTTTTCTAAAACCTTGTGCCCCCAGCAAGTTAGCAGGTCTTCAGGTGTCGGTTCAACGTCCACATGATCTCGTTCAAACCCCATTGCTAAACAAGGCTTTAGGTCTTAAACCATCACCACAATAGCGCAAAAACCACACCTGCTCAAAACTCGTTTGTGCACAACGCCGTCTATTAGGAATGTTAGGGTTTGGAACGAAAACCACCATCCTAACCTCGATTAACCGAATGCGGTCCTAGTGATGCCCGTATAATCCGTGTCCTATAGCAGAAGACACAGATGGCCACCGAGTTCTAACAAGCCCGAACGCTTCTCACATCCAGAATCTCCACACGTGTAGGCTCTGAAGCCTGTACCCAGCCTGAACCTACCAAGAACTTCCTCCATTTTTAGGGTTTTTCACCATCCTTCCTGAGATAAGCCCATCACCTCATAGCGAAGTCTTGTTCATGCCATTCTCTTTGTTGCCTTCCCTAATAAGATGAGTGATCTAAATGAAACGAAACACAAAAACATTTCAAAATTAATAAACAATCTAATAAAAAATCTATTTGGTATGCACATTTCTATATTTTATTAAATTGAAAAAAAAATATAAAAACATTTCAATACTTTTTTAAAAATCTTTTTCCATAATATTACAAAAATAATACTTGAACAAAGAATAAAAAAAGGTATAATAAATATAAATTACAACAAAATGGGTTGTGAGCGAAAAATCCGTGCCCAAGTGAATGTGTGAGAGGGTCCTATTGCCTCAAATTGTTCCAAAAGCAGTGATTTATTAAATACAAAGCAAGCTTAAAAAGCTTAAAATTCGATTAAAAAACTTAAAGCTAAAGAAAACAATAGCACAATACACTATTCACAAATAATTGCGAGTAAAAGGAAAACAAAGTAAATTTTTGGGTATTTTAAATTGCATTAATACTAGGAATCCATCTTTAGATAAAAATATATCTTTAAGTATGTCTGTACAAACAAAGATATACGAATATAATCTTGTTTTGTTATTTGGGTATAGACCGATATAATCTTGTTTTGTTCTTTTTGATGCTGCAGGCAAAACGCCATTTATTTTTTTTAATTATGCACAGGTTATCTGATCATGTTGGCGTCATAAAATACTCAAATTTGTTCAGATAATAATTGAAGTACAAATCTCTAATTCCACAACAATGAGAATAAACATGTTGGACTTTAAAAAAAAAACCAAATTTATAAAAGAATGTTCAAATTAAAGATTTATCAAAATAATGGAGTTGTTTACAGACATCATCAAGGAGCAAGTTAAAATTGGCTTGAATTTGGACAATTTTTTTTAAAGAAATCTTGCAGTGAATCATGTTTTTGATGGTGGAAATAGATTCAGTGCCATCAAAAATCTCTAAGTCAGTCAAAATATTGAAGTTTGATAGCTATAATCTAGATTTACAAAAATCCCTGCTAGATTTTCTTAAAATCTTACCGGAATTTCCATGATTTTCAGAGCAGAAAAACAATCTAGTTAGACTACTACCAAAATAACACCATGATTTTAGATAAAAATATTGTTAAATTGAAATTTTAAAAATAACACCATGATTTTGGATAAAAAGATTGTTAAATTGAAATTTTGAAAGTTTTGTCAAAATAACACCATGATTTTCAATAAAAAGATTTTTATATTCAAATCGAGAGGACTGTTTTAAAACTATTTATTCATCCTTCCTATCAAATAGGCTAATACAAGCCCCAAGGGTTAGCTCAATCAATTGATTCCCCGCTGTTAAGTACTTTTCCGGTTGGGAGGTCACAGGATCGAATCTCCTTGATGCCCACGGAATTAGGCCTCGCGTGTAATGTTGACGATTTAGATCCCCTCGGGAGGGTCTATCGAGATTTTTAGACCCTAGATGTAACTGAGTTCATGTGTGTAGACACATGGATTCATGAACCACTTGAAAAAAAAAAAAGCGAATGAATTTTCAAGATAAAACCATGATTTTTTATAAAAAAATTTGTTAAATTGAATACAAAACCATAATAAAAAACTTCCTTCACACGTCTCGATAACAAAAAATTACAAATAAATGCGCACCTCTTCGACTTTTAATTTTTGAAATTATGTTTGTCAGTGAATGGAATAACAGGTGCATCCAAGGTGCCATTAGTCGCAGGTAAGTACAATATCATGATATCCATTACTAAATTCAAAAGTTGTTTACCCAGGCAGTGGAATAGCCCAGACGATAGTTTTTTGCTGGAATTCGGTCAAATAAAATTCAAAAAGTCAGGGAGTTGGAGTGTTTGGAATCCATTTTTGATTGTGGAAATGGATTCATCACTATCAAAAACCCTTAGGGCACTCAAAATACTAAAGTTTAACAATTGTAAACAAGATTTTAATAAAATCTTCGTCGGATTTTTTCAAAATATTTGCCAGATTCTTGGCCAAAATGCTACTTTTTTAGACTACGCATTAAATTCATAGGCACTTTCCAAGCTCAGCTTGCAAAATTTATCAATTGACCCTATTGTTTTGAGTGAAATTCCTTGAGTGAAAGCCTGGGTATGTAACTATAGAATCTACTAGATATGCATTTTCTCCTCGATCATCCGAACTTGCTAGTAAATTTATTGGGATAACAACAATTACCTACATACACCTGAAATTTTACATTTGCATGGCCTTGTAAACAATTAGCTACATACACCCGAAATTTTACATTTTCATGGCCTTGTAAGTGACATCTTTTCAAGTTTAAGTTTATATTATAGGTGTGAAAAATCAAATATTAAATGTTATAAAATTAATTCTAACATTACTTCAAGAGAAAAAATGTAAATTAAATATAATCTTGTACCTTAACATAATAGCTCATAATATAATAGCTCCTAATATAGCTAATAGCTCATAATATAATAGCTCCTAATATAGCCTCTTCCATAATAGCTCATAATGTGGCCTCTTACCTCTCCCAGAGGCTAAATAAAATGGTTATTGTGAAACTTTGCTTAAAAATGAAAATGCAATAAGAAATCCCAATAAAAAATAACAAGAAAATAATAAAAAATTTCAAACTTTGTCATAAAATAATGAAAAAATTATAGATTTTCATACAAGGTTAAAACAAAAAAGACTAATGGTTACTATAATCCCTATAACTCTTCAAGCAAGGACTAATCAGAATGTCATAAATAATAATATTAAAATATTAAAAAATATTTAAATAACATAATCTATTGAAAATTGTTATAGAAATTGTTAATACCTATTGAAAACTATAAAAAATATCCAAAACTATTTCAAACTCAATAATGGTTATGATTTTCAAAATATTGGTTATCCATACGTTTTGATTGTCATTTTCAAACTATTGGTTATGCATACATTTTGATTCATATTTTCAAACTATGGGTCTGCTAACCAAACTTTTTCTATACTTTATTTAAAAAGAGTTAGGGAAAAAATTGTATCTAGAAAAACATTTTAGGTGAGTAATGGATTATCTTAATTAAATTAAAATAGCAACAAAGAAATAGACGTATCATAGAACAATTAAAAAAACAATCAAATATCCATTTCCTAAGGACTTTATATAATGCTTGTGGAAATATCTCGAGAAGAAGTTTCTTTTGTTTCAAACTCCTGTTGGGAGGGATCTTTGTGAATCTTGTCATCGTTGGTAAGTGGTACTCTAGTAAATTGTGGAAATGGCGGCGTGAACTCAAGATGGATGAGATCGAAGGAGAGAGGATAGAAGGTTAGAGGATGAAATGGCTATGTATAATGAAGGAGAAAATTTTATATATTTATAGCAAAATAATGGTTACACTGTATATGGTATAAATAATGAAAAATGATTATTGGACTAAATTAATATCTAAATCTCTTTTCGTTTTATTTTTATTGATTTAATATGAGAGGAAAAACTCAAAAAAATGGTTTATGATTTTTGTTAGAGATAAATTGTTTAGAACAAGTTGGTTGAGGGATATTATTCAACTAGATGCTATCTAGAATGGTGTGTGGTTAAGAGATTCTTTCAAACAAATGATTGTAAGTCAAAAATAATTGATATATCTAAAAACAACACTTCATATATATATTTTGATCAATGAGAAGTGTGCATATGTAATTCTCTGTGTTAGTTGCTTTAGTTGAAATAGATGCACTGAAGTACTCCGAGATTATTGAGGGTTTATTGTTGTTGGTGTTATCACTATAAAAGTTTTCCAAACTTGGACAACTTGTATTTGTTCCTAAGTCATGGTCTTAGAATAGGGGTTAAGTCATTTTTATGTTTTTAGAGTCTAAGTCATAAGGTTAGAGTCTCATCTCCATCATCAAATAAGGTCCAACAACTTTCTTTCACATTTTAAGGGTCCCATGTTATGTTTCAGAAATCATGTGTTTAGTCACTTTGAAATTTTTTTCGAATAAGCCACGAAACCACGTTTTCGTAGTGCAGATAGTGTTAAAAAATATTTTTGCACTACGAAAACGTTGGTCTTTTCGTAGTGCAAAACCCTGAAAATACATTACACGTGCTACGAAATCGGGGATTCGTAACCAATCCTGTCCAACTGTTAAATCCATCAAATTTCGTTAAATTTTCATGATTAGGTGTCAGTCCACGAACCCTTTCTCACACATGCAACCATTCATAATCATCATGAGATTCGTTAGGGGTCATTTATCATTAGTCATTTTGAAATTTGAAAAGGGATGGTTGTCCTTGGTTATATTGTCTCATGCAAAAACACTTGTTGCATGTTTTTCTTCGAATGACAAGCTTATGGTAAGCATAAACCATAGCTTCTCTCAATTATCAAGCGAGGCTGAACCAGTTATCAAGCGAGGCTGAACCCTTAATCAAGCGAGCCAGTTTATTATAGGTTTTCTGAAGCCAAAGGGATTTTGAGTGAAAGATGAAAGAGGAAAAAAGAAATCACAGATCAGGCCACTGTTTGAGAACGTAACCTGAAGGAATAGAGGCTCTCACCAAGGATAAATCAGTTGAGGAAGCCTTCAAGAAAGTAGGATGCTGGAGTTTCTGTGAAAAGCTACATGGAGGTCATAATCAAGTCACAAAAGAATTTGCCATTAATTTCACAGGTTCAAATACAAAGGTTGGATTTTTAAACTTACCAATTTCTCCTGAAATTATATCTTTAGTGACAGAGATTCCAAGGGGAGAAGAAAGGTGGTTCAAGAACTTCAGGTTTGAAATGGAACCTTGTAAAATATTTTTGAGGCCATAATTTGTGGACACAGATTTAACCAAAATAGTGCCAAGACGTTATGTCAAGGATACATATGCTAACCTTATTTTTAACATTAAAAGGTACTTCACCTGTGAAGGAAGATACCATAAGGTGTATTCTTACCATTTCAAGCTCTTATTGCATTTCACTGGAATAGTTTCTAGATTTACCTTTCTTTCTGTTTCGGAGTTTGGCCAAGATGGCAGATAAGGTGCAGATGAAAACTCAGGCATGTGAAACTTCATTATTCCATCATGGTCTTGTTAAATTAATAGTTTTGCATGAAATTCAGAGGGTGAATAGGGAATGGTCTGCATTTATGTTTTTGTGTGGATTTGGGGTGGAAACACATGGAACAGGTGTTAGCCCTAGGGCCAAATAAAAATCACCATCAGAAACCACTGACCCTGCAGAAACAAGATCAAAGAGATTTGTCAAGTTAAAGCCTAGAAAACAAGTGAAAGAGCCAGATATTAAAACACTAGTAATTATTCAAGAAACCCCTCAACCTGCACAAAAGAGGATAACCAAAGGTAAGGAAGTAGTACAGGAATAGTCAACAAGAAAATCAACCCAGAAAATATTGACTAGAAGTCAAATAGCAAGGGAAAAAGGCAAAACAGTGGTTTCAGAAGAAGATCCAGGTTTAAAGGGTAGTTTGAATGATATTTTACAAGCTATTGATATTGAGGAATCTCCTTTAGTGCAGGAAAATTTTATAAATTTGGATGAAGGGAAATCTAAGAAGATCAAGTCTTCAAAAAAGATGGATTTTAGTGATGAAATTTTAGATTTTGTGTTCAAGCCCAGAAGGCCTCTAACTAGCAATTCAAAAAAGTTGCAAGGATTGGATGTGGAGTTAGATAAAGCTGTAGAAGTTTCAAATGTTTATGAGGAACCCATAGACCTTTCATCACCTATGCTTGAAGATGACAGAAACATAGTTTTCCATACTCAAAGAGAAAAGAGCAGTTATGAAGGAATGAATGAAAAACTAAGACTAGCTAATCTTCAAATTTATAAGCTTGAGAATAAAGAAAGAAAACATGTTGAGGAGAAGATAAACTTTGACAGAATTAAGGCTCTGTGGGAGCTTGAAAGAGTCTCAAAACCTGAAACAGTCAGTAGTGAAGCTCGGTTTTTCACCTGGACTCTTCCTGCAATCAAAGAGGCTAAATTTGTGGGAAGGATAAATGTAAATTTAAGGGCTACTAACAAGATGTTGAAGAGGCACATTGAAGATTTTGAAATCCAATTGGCAAACTTTGGAGACCAGCTACACCAGAAGTAAGACAGTAAGTGACAAATCCATAATATAATTTTGTTTTGGGAAAGACACCACTTTTTGAAAACATGGAAAATTTGACTTATATTGATTTCAAGTTCCATTAGCATCAAAGTCATCATTAAAGGACTGTAAATATTCTTAAGATTTAAAGATGATGAAGAAACTACGTAATATGGAGATACACAGCAGTTTCGTAGCATGTTACGAAACTGCTGTAGGTGCAGTTTTAAATATGTTGTTAAGGTTTCAAGAGGTAAAACACCTGGTTTTTGAAGTTTTGATGCTGCTATAAGATGGAAATAGGTCAAAAATGAATTTCTAGGTGTTAAAGCAAAAGAAATTAGATGTTAAGAGATGTTTCACAAAGGCATAGTTACTGCACTACGAAAACAGCTGATATTTTCCTAGCACAGACACATCAGATCTCTTCACACTCTTTCAAGGACTTAATTTTTCACAGGTGGATGGACATGGTTTTATGGAAGTGATAACACATATCACTTGTCTAAAAAGGTCGATTTTTGTTAGCCAAAAGATTTGAGGAGCATAAATGAGGGTTAAAGCTATATTGCAGGAAACATGTTCCTAGTTTTCAGGATAGATAAGGGATAAGTTAACAGAATGTAACAACATGGTTATGGACACCATCAAGGTCGAAGATAAGAAGGAGCAGCTATCAAATATAATCTTTAATTCCTAGATCAAGTTGTTTTAGTCATAATAATGAGTTTTTCTCCTAATTGCATTAGGACTCTAGAACAGACAGTTAACTGTTACATGTAATTACCAGTCTGTTTTAGGAGTAGATAGGTGTCAAGCTAAGAAATTTGAATTCTCCTCAAGATAGATGAGGGAATCCAAGATTTTAATGAGGGATCTATAAGAGACATGAGGTCGAATTCCTCAAGGTTGGAAAATTTTCATTACAAGCAGATTATTTCATTGTAGCAAACTGTGTGTTTTTATCATAATACATATATTGGCTTACTACTCAAGATTCAGAAAGAGTTTTTAATTTGTGAACTCCCTATGGCTTTCTGTATCTATCTATTTGTAGTGGTATAAACATATGTTACTTAGAATTCATTGGAAAATGATCTAACTTCCTGCATATGTTTGTAGATTGTGCTTTGTTCACTCTGTTTTTGTTTCACTGATACACCTAAAAACTCTGAAATGCCCTGACTTCCATGATGAGCTGATGTTATGTTTTGTGAGAAAATACCTAGAATCCATAGCCCAATAGATGTTTGTTGATCATTATTTCAACCAGTCATGCACTTTTATAAAATTTATTCCTAGAGTTAGCCATCTAATCCTTAATTCAAAATCTTAAACCTAGTGAGAGATCCCTCTCAGGTTGAGGAGGCTAAGCCTCAACTAAAAGTCTAGCTTGAAATAGTTACATTGAGGTAGACTGACTAGCAACCTATCAGGTCCTGTTTTGGTGATAACATTTGGGAAAGTGGATGCTGAATACATAAGAGAGAGCCGATCCACTATGACCTAGACCACCCACCTTCTCCCTTTCTCGTGGTAATGCCTTTATGGGTAATCAGGATCAAGAAGAGTAAAAATATGTTATTTCCACATCTCACTGATGTGTATGATAATGATGGAGGTATAATGTCTCCCTTGGTGATGTTATGTTTGAAATATCTCCTTGTGGTGATACAGAGAATCAAGATCATGTTGTTGGACCTGAACATCCATAGATGTCGATTTTGGAGTCTGATGGAGACTAAGCCTACAAACCTGAATAAAATACTAGAAAATGTTCGACATGCTATTCAAAAGGCACATCTTGATTATAAGATGAGTTCTACTATTGGTTCCCTCATAGATAATGGTGTGTTGGAACCCGGTGTTGGTGTGCAAAGTGCTGACGGATGGAACTTGTGAAGCAACTTGATGTGGCCATGAAGCCCGTTGCATTATCAGGCCCTAAGAAAAATATTATCTATTCTATAGTTCTTAATCTCTTCTAGTCGTAGTATTTTTATGATTGATTTGCAAGTATTCACATAGATTGAATACACATTTAACAATAAATTGTTGGTATGGACACTTTTTACGTAGAGAATGTAACTCATGTTTCCAAAATTCTCCAACCTCTTAAGGCTTCAATCTATCAACCTGAATGTGATCATGGTGTTGCCACATTCAAACTAAGTGAATGTTTCATCTTTCAAGAGGAAGACAACGAGAAAGATAATACTTCTTCATTTTTTATAATTTTCTTGCAAGCAAGAGTGAGCACGGTACTTGCAAAGGAGGAGTTATGTAATCTTAAAATGTGATCCCATGATAATATTGCAACTTGTATGGATAGCTTTGGAAACTACTTGATTGGATCAACCTGAATATGATGATGGCATTGCCACATTCAAACTGGGTGAATGCTACATCTTTCAAGAGGAAGACAAGGAGAAAGATAATGTTTTTGCATTTTCTATAATTATCTTGCAAGTAAGAGTGAGCATGGTCCTTGCAAAGGAGGAGCTCATGGGGATGGAATCTTAAACTCTGATCTCATAATAATATTGTAATTGGTACAGATATCTTTGGGAACTACTTGAAGGTAGTGGTTTAAACATAGTAAATATTCAAATAAACCATGATCCAACATCGCATTGTGAAAAATATTGTTTCCATAATGCATCAATAATGGTCAACCATGGTGCAACATTGCACTGTGACAAATACTGTCTCAATATGAAAATAAACCATGGTCAACCATGGTCCATAGGGTTTATAATATTAATCCTACGGTTTAATATAAATCCCCTTGGTTTATAATCATGGTCAACCATGTTCAACTATGTTCCAATGTCACATTGTGACAAAGATTGCCTCACATATGCAAATCAAGCATTTTCAACCATGGTCAACTATGGTCCAATGTCCCATTCTGACAAATATTGTTTCAATATAAAAATCAACCATGGTCCAATGTCACATTGTGACAAATACTGTCTCATTATGAAAATGAATCATGGTAAACCATGGTCAACCATGTTTATTTTAGGGTTTTTAATATTTATCTTAAGGTTTATATACGTTGGGTTTATAATACTTATCCCTTCAGTTTAATATTATTCCCTTGGGTTTATAATCCACTGGGTTTTTAGTATTAATCCCATTGGGTTATTATTCCCCTGGGATTATAATATGAATCCCTTGGGTTTATTAATCTAAGGGTTCTTATTCCTAGTGTTTAATATTATCCATAAGGTTTATAATATTAATCCTTGGGTCTAATATAAATCCCCTTGGTTTATAATCACGGTCAACCATGGTACAATGTCACATTGTGAAAAATGTTTTTTCAATATGAAAATCAACAATTTTCCAATGTTGCATTGCGACAAATATTTTTTTCATATGAAAATCAATCATGGTCAACAATGATAAAACATGGTGCAACATCTCATTTCTACAAATATTGTCTCAATGTGAAAATAAACCATGGTGCAATGTCACATTGTTACAAATAGTGTCTCAATAAGAAAATCAACCATGGTCAACCATGTTAATTTTACAGTTTACAACATTTATCTTGGGGCTTATATACCTTGGGTTTGTAATATTAATCCCTTCAGTGTAATATTATTCCCTTGGGTTTTATAATTCCTTAGGTTTTTAGTATTAATATCTTTGGTTTATTATTACCATGGGTTTATAATATCAATCCCTTGGGTTTATAATATTAATCCCTTCAGTGTAATACTATTCCCTTGAGTTTATAATCCCCTCGGTTTTAAGTATTAATCCCTTGGGTTTATTATTCCCATGGGTTTATAATATCAATCCCTTGGGTTTATAATATTAATCCCTTCGGTGTAATACTATTCCCTCGAGTTTATAATCCCCTCGGTTTTAAGTATTAATCCCTTGGGTTTATTATTCCCATGGGTTTATAATATCAATCCCTTGGGTTTATAATATCAATCCTATGAGTTTATATTATCAATCCCATGTGTTTATAATAATAAACCCTTCAGTGTAATACTATACTGTTGGGTTTATAATCCCTTGTGTTTTTAGTATTAATCCCTTGGGTTTATTATTCCCATGGATTTATAATTTCAGTCACTTGGGTTATAATATTAATCCTTTCAGTGTAATATTATTCCCTTGGGTTTTTAGTATTAATCACTTGGGTTTATAACACTTATCCCTTCATTTTAATATTATTCCCTTGGGTTTATAATCCCTTGAGTTTTAAGTTTTAATCTGTTTAGTTTCCGAGTTTATAATATGAAGCCTTTGGATTTATTAATCTAAGGGTTCTTATTAATATGGTTCAATATTATTCATAGGATATAAGATATTAATAATTGGGTCTAATATAAATCCCCTTAGTTTATAATCATGGTCAACCATGGTCCAATGTCACAATGTGACAAAATTTTTCTCAATACGAAAATCAACCATGGTCCCACGTTGCACTGTGAAAAATATTGTCTCCGTAATAAAATCAATCATGGTTAACCATGGTGCAACATTGCACCATGAAAAATATTGTCTCAATATGAAAATAAATGATGGTCAACCATGGTCCAACTTTGCATTCTGACAATGATTTTCTCAAAACAAAATATTATTAATAAGGTTTATAATATTAATCCTACAGTTTAATATAAATCCCTTTGGTTTATAATCATAGTCAACCATGGTAAACCATGTTCCAATTTGACATTGTGACAAATATTGTGTCAATATGAAAATCAAACACTGCCAACCACGATCAACCTGGTCCAATGTTGCATTGTGAAAAAGATTGTTTCAATATAGAAATAAACCATGGTCAAACATGGTTTTAAGTCACATTTTGAAAAATACTGTCTTAATATGAAAATCAACCATGGTAAACTATGGTCAACCATGTTTATTTTAGGGTTTATATACCTTGGGTTTATAATCACTTGGGTTTTTAGTATTAATCCATTTGGTTTATTATTCCCTTGGGTTTATAATATGAATCCCTTGGGTTTATTAATCTAAGGGTTCTTATTCCTACTGTTTAATATTATTTATAGGGTTTATAATATTAATTATAGGGTCTAATATAAATCTCCTTGGTTTATAATCATGGACAACCATGGTCCCATGTCACATTGTTTTAAATATTTTATCAATATGAAAATTAACCATGGTCCAATGTTACATTGTGAAAAATATTTTATGCATATGAAAATCAATTATGGTCAACCATGGTGCAATGCCACATTGTCACAAAGGTTGTCTCAATATGAAAATCAACCATGGTCAACCATGACAATTCCATAGTTTACAATATTTATCTAGGGGTTTATATATTGTGGGTTTATAATATTAATCCCTTTGGTGTAATATTATTCCCTTGGGTTTATAATCCTTGGGGATTTTAGTATTAATCCCTTGAGTTTATTATTCCTATGGGTTTATTATATCAATCTCTTGGGTTTATTAATCTAAAGGTTCATATATATATTAATTAGAATTGAGAAATTATTCTGATATGATTTGTGGTTGTGAATTCTATAACCTATATACATATCTCTCTGCACAAGCAATGGTATATATCCTTATAGTGAAGTCTCACATCTGCAACATAAATACCTCAACAACCTTCTCTACGGCTTCAGATTCTTTCATCTATGCGGCCCTATGACTGATTTGGCTATACTGTAGTTACGAATATATCTAGGATTGTTGATTAGATGACAACTCCTTGTTTCTATAGCTGGACGACGATCTGAAATGGTTATATCATGTGCAAAAATTCCTTCTTTTTTTTTTTCTAACACATATCTAATACTCATATATTTTTTCATAAGTATGAATAATTCACCGCATCTACCAAATATTGTCAAAGTTAGACCTAGCACAGTTACTCCATGGATATTTTATGAGTATATAGAGTCTTTAGAGAAACGTAGAGAAGAAAGAGAAGTCAAGCTACAAATAGAGTTAGAAGCCATGTTGGAAAATAAATTTACATCTCTTGAGGACAAGATCCAAAAACAAATAGAAAATAAAATAAAACTATTTGAGAATAAAATTGAGACAATGGAGATTAGATTACAGGTAATAGAAAAAAAAACCAAGATACGATCCAAACATCCCAACAAGGAGATGTTGATACTTTAGAAATTCTTAAAATGAAGGACATGATTAAATAACTAGAAGAAAGGGTTAATAAAAATCTCACCTCAAATAGTGTGGCAGGTAAATTAGTTATCAAACCCATTAAAGAATAAATGAAAAAAATGATCGAATTAGACCATGAGCATAAAAAAAGGGCCTTAAACCTTATAATGTTCAGTTTGAAAAGGGAGGTAGACGATGATACTTTAGCCATAGCCCAGAAAAAATTACATAATAGATTACAAATTGAAACAACATGTCTCACATAAGCAAAAAGGTTGGGGAAATTAACTGAGAATAAAGGAAGGATAATCCGGATAAAGGTGATCTCCACTGGCCATAAGTATGACATACTTAGTAAAACCTCAAGTCTAAAAGGAACAAGAATATCTATAAATGAAGACCTCATTCCAGAAGATCAAGCAGAGTTAAGAAGGGACATTCAAAAGGTAAAAGAAGCTAGGAAGGAAGGAAAATGAGCAATAATCAGAAATAGAAAAGTCTTTATTCAAGATAGAAACCAAAAACATAGTAATAAATATCAATTCAACATGCTCTAGATTCTTTCTTGGAATTTTCAGGGCTTTCCTTGGAACAAATGCCCTAAGATAAGTTGGATCTTGAATGAAGTCGCTATTATATTTGTAGTTGAAACTTGGTAGCGCGAATAATATAAGGTCCCTAACATATATGGCTTTGTACTATGGTCAATCTAGAACAAGCGATCCTACCATAGAGGCATTGGGAGTATAAATTGTTATATTAGGAATAACATCTCCCCCATGTTAGGCTTTATAAAAAATACCCTTACAACCAATACATTTGGATAGAGATTACTGACATTAATGATAAAAAAAACCTACATAGCAATCTGTTATTTTTCCCCTATCAATTCTAACTTCTATAAGAAAAACAATTTAGATAAAAATGGTCCTTACAATGGTTTACATAATGATATTTCTAGCCTCATGAATGAATGTAGTATCCTCTTAATGGGTGACTTTCATGCTCGAACTTCAAGCAACCAAGCTATTATTCTAGGCAATTATTCCAACCCTAATCCTCTTTGGTTAGATGAAGACCTTACTCTAGCTAGCTGGTACAAAATATGTTCTGAAGATCTAAGGGAAAATTTGTTCCAGTTTGAGCTAGTCAAGCTCTGAAGTGCTCAAGATATCATAATTTGCAATGGCCTAAAGAAGTGGCCCAATTCTAGTCAGATGACCTGTATCCATAGGCTTGGTAGCAGCGTGGTAGACTATGTTATTTCTGATATCCCTTTATACAACGAAATAATAAATTTTGATATCTTAAATGACCACGAGCCTGACTCGGATCATATACCTTTAATTGTAACTCTCAATTTTGTCATGCATAGAGATCCCATAGAAGATAATACTTATAGCCAAAAGAACTTAATCTTTGATTGAAATAAAAATGATATTTTTCTAAATGAATTAAAAAATAATTTCCTTCCTTTATCTAGTATAGACAACATAGAAGACCTCTACCATAATTTTACTACAGCCCTCTCATATTCTATTAACAAGTTCTTAGTTGAATTTTCAAGTAATAAAAGAAATAGCAAAACCAACCCTTCATATGATAAATATTGTAAAAGTGCGAGGAGAGAATTTAAGGAAGTTGTAAATGAGTCTCTTAAAATATACAACGCCCTAAATAAAAGGAAAAAAATCCAGTATATTCATAAAAGACAAGAAAATATCTTACACCTATATAAGGTAGCTCCTAAGAAATTATCGAGGCATATTTTAAATAGAAAAACTAAATATAATAATAGAATTGATTTACATGACTGGAATTCCTGTCTTAAAAATATTTATGAATCTCCAAATGTCATAGATAACTTTGAAACCCTGCTCACAACGAAAGAAGTTTTCTCATTAGAACACATGGATTCTGGGGTTAAGCGCTTGGAAAATGGAAAAACTAGGGACATTGAAGGTTTCCAGGAAGAAATCTTAAAAATTGGAGGTCATGTCCTCATTCCTCACATCCACAAGCTTTTTAATGAAGAAGTCAAGAAAGGGTTCCCTAAACCATGGACTGAGAGCCTCATTATTCCTATTTTTAAAAGTGGGGATACAGATAACACATCTAATTATCAGAAAATTATGATTAGCCCTCTCTTATCAAAGTTATATGGTACTATTTTGGAAAAGAAGATGAGCATATGGCTTGAAAGTGAAGGTAAGTAAGCTAAAGGCCAAGCGAGTTTCAGAAGGCAACACACAACAACAGGCCACCTCGTTATGCCTGTTGGGTATGTGTTATATTATTTCCATGACTAAGCACGCACGGGGGGGTAAGAGGGGGGGTCAGAGGGGGGGCGGTAGCCCCCCCTGTCAGGGTCCAGGGCAGCGCCCCAGTGAAAATTTTTTGGTCCTTAATTTCCAGTGGGTATTTCACGTCCATGGTTTTGTGCATGGTTTTGCACATGGTATTAGGGTACAATGGTTTTCGGCCCCTGGTATTTTGTAGATCTGGTCAAGGGAACTATGGTTATGTTCTAATCCAGGGTTTATGGATTGGGGTTTATGTATACTTCGGCATGTATATAAATATGTGTGTTGTAACACTAAAAGGAATATAATGAAAAATCAAGTTGGTCGTCCCGATTTGGGATCCAGGGGAAAATATTTGTGTTTATCTGTTTTATGTTTTATGCTCTCGCTATTGTTTATTTTCTGTTATAATATTCGTGTGTAGATAATTTCTGTTCAGGGTTAAAACCTACATTTGGTATCGGAGTTGTTTCGGCTTCAAGGGGACGCCTTTGCTACTGAGGGTTTTTTTTTTGCTTGGGCCTGAGGTAGACCCTGTTCAGTGGGAGATCTGCAGGATCGATTCTTGCTGTGAAATAAGATGGCGAGCGGTGGGAAGATAGAGATCGAGAAATTTAATGGTCAGAGTTTTGAGTTGTGTAAGCTCAAGATGGAGGATCTGCTGGTGGATAAATATCAGTGGATCGCGGTAGATCCAGGTACTAAACCAACGGAAATGTCAAATGAAGACTGGAAGAAACAGGATCAGAAGGCTAAGAGCACAATACAGTTGTGAGTCTCAGATTCAGTATTGTTGAATGTATCTGGGGAAGCTACGACGAAGACCTTGTGGGAAAAGCTAGGGACTTTGTATCAATCTAAGTCTCTGGTGAATAAGTTGTTCCTACGGAAAAAGCTGTATAACCTGAGGATGAAGGATGGAGACTCGGTGACAGAGCATCTGAACGCCTTCAATACTGTGGTAAGTCAGTTGTCGTCTGTTGATATTAAAATCTCAGATGAAGATAAGTGCATCAGTTTTTTGTGCTCTCTACCAGACTCGTGGGACAGTCTGGTTATTGCAATAGGTAGCAATACAACTACCTTGAAATTTGATGATATTGTCTCATCCTTGCTGTCAGAGGAAATGAGACGGAGAAATATGGAGGATCAGAATGGAGATGCCTTATCTGTACGAGGAAGGTCCCAGAACAAAAACAAGAATAAGGTTTGGAGTGGGAGATCTAAATCTAGAGGGAGATCTAAATCTCCTGGAAAGTTTGTAAAGGTGTGCTGGAAATGCGGAAAGGAAGGACACTACAAAAAGGAATGCAGATCTAAAACTCCTGAGAAAGGAAAGGGGTCTAAAGAAGGTCCTTCTGCAGAGGCAAAAACCACCTCAGATGAAGGTGGGGATGTGTATTTGGCTTCTTCTTCAAATACACATGTAGATCATGAGTCATGGTTGACTGAATCAGGTGCATCCTTTCACTTCACTCCCCATAGGGAGTGGTTCTGTGAGTATGAGAAATATGATGGTGGTGATGTCTTCCTAGGGGATGATAGGAAGGCCAGAATCATTGGACGTGGAAAGGTCAAGCTGAAGCTGCAAGGTGGAAGGATTAGAACACTTCCTAGTGTTCTGCATATTCCTGCATTGGCCAGAAATATGATTTCTGTATGCAATATGGATGATGCGGGTGTAAAAACAGTGTTCGAGAAAGATGCCTGCAAGATGGTTCGGGGAGCACTGGTATTAATGCGGGGAGTTCGGACTGGAACCTAGGACTGCATTTTCAGCTATTAGGCGCACAATTTATTGATGGGTGTAACAGTTCTGTGGTTCCTGAAAGAGGAGCAGAAAGCCTAGCTGTCTCTGGAGAAAAGACCATGCTATGGCATCAAAGGCTTGGACATAGTGGAGAGAAGGGCCTTCGGATACTGCATAGAAATGGTATGGTAGAAGGTATGTCTAATTGCTCTCTGGATTTCGATTTCTATGAACATTGTGTATATGGGAAGCAAAATCGGGTGAGTTTTCCCTTTGGTGCTAAGAGGGCAAACAAGATATTAGAACATGTGCACAGTGATGTGTTTGGGCCTGTGTCAGTTCTGTCACTGGGAAAGTCTGTGTACTATGTTTCATTCATAGATGACTTCTCAAGGAATACATGGATATATTTCTTGAGGAAGAAATCTGAAGTCTTTGACAAATTTAAAGAATTTAAGGCTTTGGTGGAAAACTAGACAGAGAAGAAGATAAAGGTGCCAAGGACAGATAATGGTGGGGAGTTCTGCTAGAAGGAATTTGAAGAGTTCTGTAAGAAATTGTGGTATAGCATATTGAGAAGACTACTCCTTACACAAATAAAATCAGATTCTGAGAAAGAATGAATAGAACAACGATGGAAAAACAGAAGCATGCTTAGTGGTCTTCAGGTTAGGACAAAAATTAAGGTAGAGGTAATTAGGCTGCATGCTATACGGTTAACAGATCACCTTCATCGGTGTTGGAGGATAAGACTCCACATGAGGTATGGACTGGTAAGAAACCCTCTCTTTCACATCTAAGGGTATTTGGATGTGATGCATATGTACATGTTCCAAAGGAGAAAAGGACCAATTTGGATAATAAATCTAAAAGGTGCATCTTTATTGGGTATAAGGATGGTTTAAAGGGTTACAAGCTTTGGAACCCAGAAACAAGGAAGGTTGTGTACAGCCGAGATGTGGTGTTTCGAGAAGTGAAAGATGTTGTTAAACATGAAGTCCTACCAAAGGAACCTGAGAAGATAGAGTTTGAGCTAAAGGAGGATGAATCAGACTCTACAACATAAGAAGACTCAGAAGATGAAGAGCCACAAACTCCAACTTTGAGAAGATTAGTTCGGGAAAGAAGGCAACCAGAAAGGTATAGTCCATCTGCTTTCTGTTCAGGTTTTGCCTTAACTATAACTGATGATGAACCCAGAACTGTCAGGGAGGCAGTAGATTCAGAGGATGGAAAACTATGGAAGGAGGCCATGGTTGATGAAATGACATCCTTGCACAAAAATGATGCATGGGATTTGGTGGAGTTGCCGGTTGGAAGGAAGCACATTGGGAGCAAATGGGTGTTTAAGAAGAAGATGAATGTAGAAGGCAAGGTGGAGAAATACAAAGCTCGGTTGGTAGCGAAAGGTTATTCCCAGGTGCTAGGAATTGATTTTGGTGATATTTTTTCTCCTGTTGTCAAGGTTACTTCTATTAGATTACTTTTATCTTTTGCTGCTGCATTTTATTTTGAGATAGAACATATGGATGTGAAGGCAGCTTTTCTTCACGGGGAACTACGGTTAAGATCCATCTTAACTTCAAGGGAACTACGGTTATGTTCTAATCCAGGGTTTATGGATTGGGGTTTATGTATGCTTCGGCATGTATATATATGTGTGTTGTAACACTAAAAGGAATATAATGAAACATCAAGCTGGTCGTCCCGATTTGGGATCCAGGGGAAAATCTCTGTGTTTATCTGTTTTATGTTTTATGCTCTCGCTATTGTTTATTTTCTGTTATAAGATTCGTGTGTAGATAATTTCTGTTCAGGGTTAAAACCTACAACGCCTAGGATAATTGTTGAGGAATGTTGTAATGATAAATCCAATATCTTTTGTTGCTTTGTGTACTTTAGAAAGGCTTTCAATATGATACCTAAAAATAACCTATGGAATATATTAGAAGAGCTAAAGGTTCCTTTCGAGTTAAGAGTTTCCGTTATAAGGTTATATGAGAATGTAATTGCCAATTTTAAGAGCAACAAGGGGTGCTCGAAAGATATGAAGTGTAATATCGGAGTTAAACAAGATTTCCCCCTCTCCCCTACCCTATTTGGAATTTACATTGACACGCTAGAAGGTTTTTTAGAGGAAGAAGGTTTTGTTGGCATGATATTAGCTGGAATAGTCATCATCCTTCTTCTCTATACTAACAATAATGTTCTTTTGACAAGGTGCCCATATGATCTTGATAAGAAACTTATACTTCTTCAAGATTTCTGCTCTACCATGGGTATGACTGTAAAAACTAACAAAAAAAAAAGTTATGATTATCAAATCCAAGAAGGAAACTTACGCCAATTTTGTGTATGATAATAGCAACTTGGAGGAAGTGTCTTCTTATAAGTACGTAGTAATTGATATTCACCACAAGCTCAACTGGAACTATATCATTGATAAAAGGATTAATGGAGGGTGGAAAGCTTATTTTGGTCTTGAAAATAAAGCAGCAAACCTTGTGATGTGGGATAAAAAGAAACTCCTCTTTTAAACTTTATTCACTCATGTTATCTTGTATGGATGTGAGCTTTGGAGTTGCAGCATCTCTAGAGAATCTTGGAGAAAGATTCAGAAAATCCAAAAGAGTTTTATAACGCATAGCCTCAAAATTAAAAGAAATACACTCTATCCTATTCTCCTTATAGAAGTGGGTCTTTTTCCTATTGAGAGCCTAGCTATGACTAGGCTCCTGTTGTACAAGCACAAAATCAATAACATGAGAGACCATAGAATTCCTAAGCTAGCTTCAAATTCCAACCAAAATCACCTAAGGCTCAAATGAGGTTGGTATAAAGATACCATGGCATGGTTAAACCATTTGGAGGTCAAAGAAAATGTTGCATTGCAAAATATTAATAACATTAAAAATAATGTTACTTCTAAGTTTAAAGAGAAAATGTGGTGTGAGAATGATTTAGAGGCTAATAGAAAATTAAGATATTATAAGGAGGTCATCAACCCTACTCTAGAATACCAAAAAGATCTCTTTGTTTTAACTAGATCAAAGAAAATAATTAATATAGCCAAGATAAGAATGAACTCTCATGAGATCCATAGTGAAACAGATAGTTGGGAAATTCCTAAAACACCATGAGTGGAAAGGATCTGCCATCTCTGTGAGAATATGAACATTGAGGATGAAAATCAATTCCTCTTAGAATGCCCTGCGTACACCCACATTAGATCTCAATTTCATAATCTTTGTTTCAATACCGACCTTCCTAGCCTTTTAACATGTCAAAATTATAGTGAGCTAGGGACGCTTCTCTCCAACCTCTTTGAGAATAGGAGTACAATTTTAAAACAAACTAAATAATTCGTTTCTTTAGGTCCGTTAGAAAAACATTTGGTCTCGATGGACATTAACCATCATCATCATCATCATCATATATAATTAATTAATTAACAAAATAAATTATATATATATATATATATATATATATATATATATATATATATTAATTTATTTATTTTTGTTAATTAATTAATTAAATATAAATATAAATTAGTAAATAATAATAATAATACTATTTTTATTATAACAATTTTTTTTTAATATTATTATTAGTATTTTAATTATTATTATATATTTATTAATATGAATATTAATTTTATGATTAATGTTAGATTTATATCATTAAAACTTATCAATGTTTTTGAATTACATTTACTAATGTTGTTGGGTTTATATTATTATGAATCCATAGGGTTTATTAATCCCTTGGGTTTATAATATTAATAATTCTTTGGGTTTATAATTTAATTATTTGATTTATAATATCAATAATAGTTTGGGATTATTAATCCCTTGAGTTAAAAATATTAATTTTTAGGGTTTATTAATCTCTTTGAATTAAAATGTTAATTGTTAGGGTTTATTAATCCCATGTGTTTTTAATATTGATTCCTTGGGTCTGTTGATCCTTTAGCATTATAATATTTATGCATTGGGTTTACTAATTCATTGAGTTTATAGTATTAAACTCTTGGGTTTATTATTCGCTTCGGTTTATAATATTAATAATTCTTTGGGTTTATAATTTAATCCCTACTGTATGCTAATATGTTGGGTTTTAAATATTAATTCCTAGGGGTTATTTATATCTTGGAACCAATTTTTAAAACACAAAGGATTAATAAACCCTAGGGTTTAAATTTTAGAATATATTATTATTATATTAAATATTTTTGTGTGTGTGTGTATATATATATATATATATATATATTATTTCCAAGTATTAGTTTAATATATAGTTTATGGTTAATATTATTAAGATACTCCTATATTGAAAATTATATTAATAAATATATAATAATTATTGACGATAACATAATAGTAGAGATAAATACATATTATTAATAATAAAATTTACATATTATTACTAATAACTAAAATTATTATGATGTTATATCTCAATTATATTATAGTTTTAAATATAACTATTAATATATTAGCAGAATTTTATGTAATGACTAATATTATATTAATATACAAAATAATGTTAATATAATAAGTATAATTATATAATAAAAAATAATATGGTTATTATTATTTATATAGTTATTAATAATGAGAAAAATAGTTATCCTTTAACAAAATACACCTAACATTTATTAATGTGGTGGGTGGTGGATATATGCCTATCAACGTATAACAATCACATTGGTAAATGTGGTTGTAAATGTATTTCATATACGCCTATCGACTCATATCAACCAGAGTGATAAATGTGGTTGTGCTAGATCTTAATCTCGTATAGTCATAGTATTTTGATGATTGATCTGTAGGTATTCACATAGATTGAATACATGAACAATAAATTGTTGGTATGGACAATTTTTATGCAAAGAATGTAACGCATGTTGCCAAAATTCTCCAGCCTCTTAAGGCTTCAATCTCTCAACCTGAATGTGATGTTGGTGTTGCCACATTCAAATTGGGTGAATGTTGCATCTTTCAAGAGCAAGAAAAGGAGAAAGATAATATTTCTGCATTTTATAATTTTCCTGCAAGCAAGAGTGAGCACGGTACTCGCAAAGGGGGAGTTATGGAATCATAAAGTGTGATCCCATAATAATATTGCAAATCGTATGGATATATTTGGAAACTACTTGATTCGATGAACCAGAATGTGATGATAGCATTGCCACATTCATATTAGGCGAATGCTACATATTTCAAGAGGAAGACAAGGAGAAAGATAATGTTTTTGCTTTTTTTATAATTTCCTGCAAGAAAGAGTGAGCATGGTGCTTGCAAAGGAGGAGGTCATGGGTATGGAATATTAAAGTGTGATCCCATAGTAATATTGTAATTGGTATGGATAGATTTGGGAACTACTTGATGGTGGTGGTTTAAACATAGTAAAAATTGACTTGAGACATAGTTGTCAAGTTAATTTTTATTTATTTATTTATTATGGGGGTTTTTGGTAAAGGTATAAGATTTTAAAATATTTACGCTTAACCCAAATTTTAGTGAAGGACAACATTATTATGCTAGTGAAAATATGCATATATGGTGAAGAAATTGTAAAATTAATGTATGGAGTCAAAAGAGAATTTGGAAAATTAAAAATTGTAATGAATTGAAGTTAAGATGTTTGGAATGTGGGTTTGTTTCTTGGTAAGAGTAAGTTGATTAAAATCACATGTATCATCATGAAATGTTATAGGCTTAAAAAAATGGAGGTGCATGATCGGCGTACCTGACACCTCATTTTTAATTTGATGATCAATTTTTAAGATTTTTTGAAAATATAGAGTATGCCATGTTATGGTAAGTCTAGTTGTCATTGAAGTGGCATTTAGCCTGACCAACTATTGTCATGAGTTAGAGTCCGTGTTGGAACTAGTCATTCCAAAAATAGGTAGGATTATTTGCAGGAATTATTGAATACCAAATATTATGAAGGCATCATGAAGAAAGAAAGCAAAGAACCAATAGAAGAGGTCCTCGGTAATCTTTGGAATTTGGTCCAAGGAAGACAAATGAACACATTATTGCATCAAATAATATTGGTTGGAGTAGAAATCAATATAGGACGGTGGGAAAATGTAGGTAAATGCATGTAATAGCTCATTAATATATTATTATGTGAGTCACACAAGTTATATTAAGTCTATATGTTATGTTTATGTTTATATAGTGGTCTTTCATAGTATATGTACCTGGTATCTCTATGGATGGTACGTTAATGAACCTTATTCACTTATGATGTAAGCCCAATAAGGCATGCATACCCCATTTAGTTTTTGGAAATATTAAAACTACCTTGTATGTGAAGATTTATGGTGAACCAAAAACCACTTTGTAGTGTAGGTTTGTGGTAAGAGAGAAACCACATTTGATAGAGAATTGGACATGGATTCCTGTAGCATGGTTGAGGGTTAGCCAAAAAAACCCTGACCATGATTTATGGGCAGCCGAGAAAACCTTGAGCATGGTTTAGGGTTAACCGATAAAACCTAGAGCATGGTTATGGGTAATACAAGAACATGCAAGATGACGTTGATGAAGGGGGACTTATAGGTATAGGTATAGGTGCAAAGATAATAAAAGTTGAATGAAACATATATATGAAGGGAAATCCTAGTAGACCAGGGGTTGCAATGGTTGTAATTTCAGATGTTGGACCAGTTCGTCCTGAGGGCCTACCGCGCCATAAGCGCTGCAGAGGTGAGGCAGAGACAGTGGATTCCGATAGGACTCTCCAGGCCGTGCAGAGAAACTTGGACGGACTGACCCGCCAAATCCCTATGGTTGCCGTGGAGGACTTGTCGGAAGCCGTCCAGAGACGGGTAGTAGGAGTACCACGAGACTAGGTTAGATTATTCCGCCGAGTCGCCACTGCAGTTATGTTCTATAGGAACACGACTTCTGGGCAGGGTCCTCAGGAGTAGACAGATTTTATATATTAGATGACTGTATATTCTTTTTGAGACTGAACATGATGGGGCATAAGCCCAAGTTTTGTACGAGATTATGGATCCAAATTTTGTAAAGTTTTTTGACACTTTCAGGTGGTATATATACGACGATATTTGATGTGATGTGATAAATGTATCAAATGTATGATGTTTTGATGATTAAAAATTTTATTGTATTAGATGATTAATATACTGATAATGCTTGATTAGCTAATGAGTCAACAAACCAATTGTCGGCTCGAATATGAATGAATGTTAAAAATTGAAATGACCTTTGCTAACAAACGTACCCTCAAGAACAATCGTAATAAAAATGGATCTCGTACCCGATAATGTTATTCAAGAAATTTGTGACACCACCAGTGGGAGTCCAAGAAAACTACCAGCAGATGCATAATGAAATATATTGCTCAGGAAATGATGAATGAGCTGAGTGTATTACTTGCTACATTATTAGGCAAGGACAAATGCAGACCCCTCTTGATACCAACAGCTGACCGGAAGGATAATGAAGCACCCAAGCCGCGGAAGCTAAGTTCCGGGTGTGTCTACTAGCACCATCGGCGAAACCAAAATGACTCATGACATCCAACACAACCTGCCAAAGCAAATCAAAAACATCACCAACTCATCAAAAATCGAAAATCAATTAGATATGTACAAAGCAAAAAACTACTATATACAAAGAAAAATGCTAGGCCAAAGCCTAGGCATAATACTTCTTCAAATAGAGCCCATTTCGGGGCTCCGGCAACTCGTTCCCTTCGAAATCAACCAAGGTATAAGCTCCTTTCTTAAGGACTTTCTTAACGATATAGGGGTCATACCACATCGACTTAAACTTTCCTGCCCCTAAGGCATCTTTTTCTTGGGCATATACCAAAACAAGGTCACCTTCGGAAAAGACCCTAGGCTTAACCGCCTTATCGTACTGAACTTTGACTCGGTTTTTATGTGCTTCATTCATCGTGGCTGCATCCCGACGCTGCTCATCGAGATGTTCCAGATGAAGAAGCCGCTCTGCCAGACTAGAAGTGTCAGGAAGAAGATCAACATCTAATTTAAGAGAAGGAATCTCGCATTCAATAGGAAATACGGATTCCACCCCGTGGACTAACTGAAACGGAGTAAAGCCAGTTGCAGTTTTCACTGACGTCCTGTATGCCCAAAGTGCAGGATATAACATAATAGGCCAGTTGGATCTATGTTTATCAATTGTCCTTTGAAGAATTGTCTTCGAGGATTTATTCACGGCTTCCACTTGCCCATTGGCCTGAGGATAATATGGAGATGAATGCTCCTGCCGGAAACCCAATTTGAGAGCCAACTCAGCCATCATACTATTCTGAAAGTGACTGCCATGGTCAGTGACAATCTCTCTAGGTATACAGAAACGAGCGATAACTTGGTTGAAGAAGAAAAGAGCTGCAGTCTCACCATCGTTCCCAAAAGTAGGCATAGCTTCGACCCACTTCGTAAAGTAGTCTACCGCTACGATAATGTACTTGTGACCTTTTGCCGAAGGCGGGTTACAAGTAGTATAATCCATACCCCACTTTGTAAAGGGTCCGACAGTAACGACTGGAAAAAGCGGAGCTGGATGAGCGCGCATTTTTTGAGTATACACCTGACAAGGATGACACCTTTTGATCGATTCAATACAATCTTTGAAAATCGAGGGCCAAAAGTATCCAGCACGCAAAATCTTTTGGGCTGTAGCAAGCCCAGATAAATGACCCCCACAAGCTCCACTGTGAGAATCATTGAGCACAGCCTCGGCTTCTTCGAAAGTTAAGCAGCGTCTTAGGATTGAATCAACCCCTCGACGGTACAAAGCATCACCAATAATCAGATAACTTTTAGCTAAGTGACGCAGCTTACGACGCTCATCTTTCGAAAAAGAAGAGGGAAACTTCGCAGTCTGGAGATATACAATGATGTCCCCATACCAAGGATCTTGTGGAGAGATTAGAAACAAATGTTCGTCCGGAAAGGACTCATCATAGATCATCGCCTCTCCACAAGGCAACTCGGAGATCAATTCCGCAAAAACTAATGACTTCTTGGATTTGGCAGACATGAACTCTAGATCAAATTCTTGTAAAATTACAATCCATCTATTATATTTGCCCCCAATCACTCGCCTGCTGAGGACAAACTGAAATGGATTGGCAGCTGCCAAGACATAAGTTTTGCGAAGAATAATGTAATGCCGGAGTCGCTGCACAACATGAACTGCTGCTAAGGCTAATTTTTCTATCGGAGTGTATCGAAGTTCAAGTCCTACTAGTCCTCGACTAAGGTAGTAAATAACATGCTCAGCAAGAGCATCATCCTCCTGAACCAGAACCATACCAATGGTAGATTCTGCTGTAACCAGATACAAAAGAAAATCTCTGCTATAATCGGGTGGACTCAGTAAAGGAGCAGAGGTCAATGCCTTTTTCAAGGCATTGAATGAGCATTGAGCGTAGTCGTCCCAGAGAAAAGGAACTCCTTTCTTCAACAATCTCATATATCCCTTTGTAATCTCAGCATAGTTGACGATAAACCTCTGAAGAAAATTAGACTTCCCTTGGAGACTTTGAAGCTGACGGATTGAAGACGGGGGAGGCAACCGAAGTATTGCCTCAACCTTGAAGGATCTACCCTTATCCCTTCCCTAGACACGATAAATCTGTAATCCAGAGCGCTGCTATAACAGCAGCACTTGTTCCGGATTCAATCGAATTTTATAAAAATGACATCTTTCTAATATTTGCCAGAGGTGACCAGGATGATCCATCCTCTTTCGAGAATGAGCAGCTAGATCATCTAAGTATGCCTCGATAATCTTCTTGATGTTGTGGAAGGCGTAAGACATGGCCCGCTGAAAGGTAGCCCCAGCATTTTTAAGACCAAAAGGCATCTTCTTGTATGCAAACGTACCCCAGGGACAAATAAATGTAGTCTTATGTTGATCTTCAGGACGGATAGTAATTTGATTATATCCGGAGAAACCTTCCATGAAGGAGAAAATCTCGTTACCGGCACACTCGTCAATGATCTGATCGATGAAAGGTGTGGGGTAATTGTCTTTAGGACATGCCTTATTTAGGTCTCTGAAATCGATGCACACTCGAATCGTTCCTTGCTTTTTATCTACCGGAACGGGGTTTGAAACCCATTCAGTCAGAGGAACTGGGAAAATGAATCCCGCCTTAAGTAGCTTTTCAACTTCAGCTTTGATAGTTGCTGCCTTCCTAGGATTAACCGGACGAAGTTTTTGCCTGACCGGCTTAGCGTTTTCATACGTCTTGATCTCATGCTGGACGATAGATGGATCTATGCTAGGCATTTCCTCATAAGACCAAGCAAAAACATCCCTATACTCTTTGAAGAGCTCGGTATAGATTTGAACCTCTTCACGGGAGCATTCAGCTCCAATGAAGACATTCTCGACAATATTGGGATTCCTGGAGATGTTCACCGGGATAGTAGGAGAGATCACAGCCATGTTCCCTTCAGCATATACCTGTGTTGGTGCCAAAGGGCTCAAGACTGGGTGAACAGGACCAGGAGACTGAGGACTTGGAAAACTTGTTTTGACTTCGCTCAAGTCAGGTAGGAAGTAAGACCGATGATGAAAATCATCCCACGGTCTATCTATACCTGTCATCGCTTCCAGGATGGCCTCTTCAGATGGAAGAGTGGTATCTAGACAATCCTGGGCAGAAGAAGAAGTAAGCGTCCAAGTCGGAGCCACATCACCATCCAACTCTTCCGGCGAAAGAGGAGCTGGATCAGACTCTGCAGTGTCAACAACAGACTGATATGCAATCTCAGCTGCAGAAATCGGGAATGCCATTCCACCCACTTGCCCTTCCTCCAAAGTGGCAGTTGGGGAAGGTAAGGTCCAAGGGTTCGAAAAATAATGAGTTCGAAAGAACTCTCTTCGAAGGGGAGCCTTGGAGGATGAAATAGCATTAATATGAACCTTAGGAGGAGGAAGATCGAAAGAACCCATCAGGGAAGAATACATTCCAACTCCTAGATTCTCAACAGGCGCCTTAGTATTATCCAACTTAGGAACAGATGAGTCAGAAGGCGCATCCAGGTCTACAGGAGGACAGTCCAGTTGATCCACTGTGACAATCCTCCCTTCGTGGGGGAAACATACAATTCGAAATAGTGAGGATGCAATGACATCCATCTCATAAATCCAGTTCCTCCCCAACAGAAGGTTGTAGTCCAAGGCTGCATCTACTACCTCAACCTCTATGTTAACGGTTTTGCCCCCAACACAGATGGGCAAAGCCGGGACAATACCATGGGGTCTGTGAGAATGACCATCGAACGCAGTAAGAACAGTGCTAGATGGAACAGATTTGGGAGATCCAAGTGTCTTCCAGCATGCAAGAGACATCACGCAAGTAGAAACACCCTCATCGACAACCGTTCAAAAGATATTGCACTTTCGATACGACGATTTAATGTGAAAAGCCATGTGATGAGGAAGTCTCTTCTTAAAATTAGTCATATCAAAAGTAATCAGAAGAGAATTTTCGGATCAACAGCCCCAATGGCAGTGAGCAAAGCACTGCACTGAGCCGAACAAGACTGGAGTACCTATAAAGCTGACATAGCACAAGGATTCTGCGCCAGATCTTCTACAATCGAGTAGTTCTGGGCAGCCCTCGCGTTCGGATTAATCGTTGACCGCTTAGAAGATGCTTTTGGCATCCGAGGCATAGACTCAACAGTTGGCTTCGTGATGTGAAGCGGCTCAGTAGCATCAGGAACTTCCTTAGCTTTCGAAGATTCCTCTCTGCCATAATCACGGGATCTCGTAGCGACATCCACGTGAGCACTCATCATAAAGATGTTCAATGGAATTTCCCCTTCCTGGGTACCTCCAGAGGAAGCCCCAGGATTTTGGTTCGCGCCAACAACTAATTGCTGCCGTTGGGGAAAAGGGTTTGTTAGCACAGCCTGGGAACTAGAAGAACCCTGCTGGGATAACAGGCGCTGAGCATCCTAAATTTTAGGGCAAAGGTGCGTGAGATGGTCTCCAGCACAAAGCTTTCATGGAAAATTCACTTTCTTTTTCTCCTTTTGACCCTCACCAACACGCTCGTTGGTTTTATTTGCATTGCCCTTCCCGTTCTTGCCCTTCTTCTTGTTATTTCGTCCTTTCTTCTTCCCATCGGATTGTTGATTTCCTTTGGGATCAGAAGCTTGGACAACATTTATGGACAAATACTGGGAAGGTGATGAATCAGCAGGCACAGCCTGACCAGAAGGAGCAGATTGTAAAGACAACTGCTGCAGTTGAGAAAGCAGGCTGGCTGCACTACTATTGACTGATCCGACAAGCCCGTCACCATGCGGACTAGGTTTAGGTTTTGATAAATCCAATTTGGAGCGAGGAGCATTGGGTAAATACTTATAAAGCATCCCAGACTGAGAATAGATCAGTTCTAACTGCTGGGCCCTAAAGATGGCCTGCTCCTCGAAAAATACCCCAGATAGGGATACATCCTTTGAAATGTCTGACTGCAGAGATTTCAAAAACCACTCGAGAAGGAATTCACCTGGAATATGGGCTTTGATAAGACTCTTCCTTCTCCTCCATTCCTGAATGTGATCAGAAATGTGAGTTGCCTCATCCTGCTTAAAATTAGCCAGGAGTTCGGTCCCAGCCTCATATCTGACAGGCAACTGAAAATGGTTCAGAAATGTGACAGCCAGCTCTCCAAATGTGGTGAAACTGCCCCCAGTGAGCTCGATATACCATTTGGCAGCATTTCCAGTTAGGGTGCGTTGAAATAATCTCAACCTAATCGAATCATCGATCAGGGAGTTCGATGAGCACCATAAGTGGAAAGTAGTGATGTGGTCCGCCGGATCCTCTCCATTCTTACCTTCAAACTTAGGAATGTCTGAAGGAAGCTTGGTCGGGACCGAAGGCCACCCCGGACTATAACGAATCGGGTCATTAGTTAACTTCGACAAATCTGGCAAGTTTAACGTTGCCAGAAACGGTAAGCGAGGCGAAGCCTGAGAATTCCATCCTTGAGGGGATGGATTCCCAACATTCTGAAAAGAATAGCCTGGATTTGATAAGGCACCAGGCTGCCAGAAAGGACTCGTAGAAAACGGAGAAGAACCTCCTCCCCACGCCGAGTTACCAAAGCCCAGACCAGTTCCCCCCGCTGAAGTGTTAAATGAAGAGGAGAGCCCCTGATAGGGATTCCAAGCATTAGACAGAGGAGAAAAGGTCTGATATGCACTCGAAGAAGGGAAAGAAGCATTCCCTTGATGACCTGCGAAGAACTGGTTCCCTGCCCCAGCCGTTGTAAACACAGGATTCCATCCCGTAAAAGTAGTCGAACTTTGCCCCCCAGACCAAGGGTTGAAACTCTGGGTTTGGGACGTAAACGGAAACGACCCTAAAGAAGGATTGGAACTGGGAATGTGTCCCGTCCCAAAGGGGAAACCCTGAAAAGAAGCTGATCCACTAGCCATGTTAGACATGGGTGTAGATCCAGCTGCACCGGCGGAAAAGGAAAAAGAGGGATTTCCACTAATGGACATCCCTGAACAGAAAGGACCAGAATGAGAAGCATATGCTTGGGTGAACCCAGAGCCAAACATAGCAGCACTAGAAGCAATCGAAGATGAAGCAATAGTGCCCCATGCATCGACAAAAGCAGGGGTCTGAATGCCTGCAGCACTCACGGTAGAAGCCGCGTTCCCAGTCGTGGCCATCAAAAGATAAGAATGATACGGAAGATCCGGCGGTCTCTCAGACTCCGGTCCGATGTACTGAACAACAAACGGATAATCAGGAGGAAGAGGAGATGGGCCTGTAGTAGGAGGCTCAGGTATATCTTCTATCTAAAAATCTTCTTCTTGAGGAAACAACACTCGCGAGGTGAGTGGAACGCTCCTCTCGGGACCGACACCAGAATCAGCTACGAAACCTTCAGACCTTGGTGGAGGATCTCTCTCCACTGCGTCAGACTCCACAGGGTGGTAACCACCTTCTAAATCGCTCCTACACCTTCTTGAAGAAGGCTCTACACTCTCGGGAGATAACCCCCGGATTCTCCTCGAATGTCGAGGCGCTTGATCAACCACTTTTATAGATTTATTAAATTAGACTCAAAAAAGTGAAAAGCTAGGCAAGCTAGGAGCAAAGAGCACTCACTAAAATAAAAATCCCTGAGAAACAGTCAAGCAAACAACCTCCAAGTATTTCTGCTCCGAGTGATGAGGACCGGACACCAAAATACAGGAAAGCAAAGTATAGGGCCTTCCGAAAGCAGTCTGGGATGATTAGGGCCCAGAACAACTAGTGAAGGTATCAAAAACAGTTACGCCGACCTCCTAACGACAGCCTTTGCCGGCTCAAGCACCCAAGCTTCGGAAGGGCACCCCCCAGAAGTACTGCTGAAAGTGATGCGACGTCTGCCTCAGGTACCACGGGTATTCCCCCCCGCAGTCACCTGTGTGGAAACTAGGAGTGGCAACTATGGACACCAATCCGTATCAGAAGCGGGGTGGAACGGTCTTGAGGTCAGATTCAGCTAATCGGAGGGGGGGTATCCCTCTTCTCAACCTTCACTTCCCCTTGCGCTTGACTCTCGGATGAGAGCTTCCCCAGTCCACCTCACGGAGTTGGATTTCGCTCAATTAATCAACTTCTATGTTTGTTTGAGCGGCCTTGGAGAGTTAACTCTCCACACACCTATTCCAAGGCCCTACAACCTAGCTAGTTGGTGATTGACACTTAGAAAAACTTACTAGCTGATTTTAGATTAAATCGCTTATTTTAAGGGCTGTTATATTAAGTCACAAGGATATGGAGATGAAACCAATGGTGTTTTGACGCAAAAGAAATTAATAAAAACTTAACTACATGCACATGCAGTTCTTTGTCTTTCGATGAAGAGAAATCTCTATACAGGTTCTACGAGACTAAAAATTTGTATTTTTCTTTTCAAAAAGCAAACTCACACTCACAAAAACTAAGAAACTAACTAAATGATGAAATGCACCTAATGCAAATCACTACAAGCATGTAAATCCTAAGATGCAAAAATCTCTTAAAACAGAGTGAAATTTCCCAAAAAGCTCCTTCAGTTTTAACTCCTTTTTGATGGCCCAAAAAGCTAGTTCTCGGAAACAAGAACTCTTAATATAAGACACCAAAAACACTTAACAACAAGAAGAAGAAATCAAATGACAACTCCTCCTCAAAATCAAGCCGAAAACTAGAAGCAAGAAACTTCACAAAAGCTCCAAAATATATGGCAAAACGAAAATGAAAATGCAACAACAAAAAAAAAAACAAGACAAACTGTTTTTTGAGTTTTTGAAATGCAAAAACAAAAAGCAAAACAAATGTTTTTTGGGCTTTTTAGTTTTATAAAGCAAGAGCTCGAAAAGACCAAGCACAAACTATCAAAATCCAAACCAAATAAGACCGAATTTCAAGCACAAACTTCAAGAATGCTCCCAAACCTTATAAGGCTAACAGTAGCAAGATCAATAAGAGCAACGGAAGGCAAGAAAACTCAGATACTCAGCCTAGACAAATAGTGCAAACTTGTCGCAAACAAAGACTCCAAAGAAACAAGAAAATTTCTTCAAAAGTTGCAACAAAACCCTAGCCTATGGAACTCAAGAAAACCAATCAAAAAAGAAGCAAAAATCGCAATGCGAAGCATAACACAAAGATAGGAGCGAGTCAGTGAGTAGAAGCTCTCTATTCTGATGAAGCAAAACAGCCAAGAATGCTCAGAAAGCAATCTTGGAACTCAATCCAGAAGTGCCAGCACCAGAAACAACACTTTGCCAAAAAGACTAGTTTTCACTCAAACGAAAGAGAGAAAAGACATGAAACCACTTCCTTCACACTCCAGTAAGTACAGAGACTCTGTAGAAACAGGCCTCCACAGCCAGAAAGGACCAACAAGTCAAGAATCTAAAAAATTCAAAATCTGCCTAGGTATACGCTACTTAACAGTTATGCAACTAGCGTGCATACGCGTCTGTTCTAAGGGAAACTCGCGTATACATGGTTTCCTTCAGACAAACTCGCGTGTATACGCGACTGTGTGCAAAAGAAGGTGCGTATGCAAAGGTAAATAATGAAAAAAACAAAAAGAACAAGCCTGGAAAAGACACCAAGACTTCAGACTGACTGCAAGAAAATAAACTGGACTGCAAATGAAAGTTAAAACTGCTGGGATCCTACCAAACAGCTGAAACCACCCAACAGGAGAAACACAAGAATGTGTTCCCCAGTGGAGTCGCCAGTTCTGTTTCGGGGAAATCTCACCCTAGAGGTTGGTTGGGGTACAACCTCCACAGAGCAGGGGCATGCTACTTAACAGAGACTCACAAAATCATGCACGTTCAGAAAAACTAAATAGAGTAGGATGGGAAATTTACCCGTGGGTCCTACGGTTGAAGTAGATCCACGTGGAGTCCAAACTCCCTGCAACCGTCCTTCCTTCTTAACCTGAAATACAAGAAGAAACCAGCACAAAGGACAAGTTGTACAACATATGTCTACTCTAAATGTTAGTGAGATTCATATAAAACATTAAATAAATCATAATGAATGCTTGTATAATAAATATTCTCATACATATAAGCATACACTAACACGTTTATTTTGGGAACAGCATGGTACTTCTGTATTATAAATAGCATGTACAAAAGTACGAGTGGAGAGATCACCTGATCCTTCCAAGGCCTTCGCAAACCGTCGTCCGGATCCGTCCAGCCCTTGCCTCGCTAAGACTCCTTCCAAACTGGTGCATACGAGATAACATATAAAGGGATGTGTATCTCAAGGAAACAAGGGTTTCCTACAATGAACTGGGAAAGTGCAGGAGGCACGGGGAATCAGACTTGGATAGGGAATACCAGCAGAGTATAATATCAATAATTCTCTCTCTCCCTTAGGCCATACACATGAGGGCTTTTTATAGTCCCTCCAAGTAGTTTCAGCAGTTGGAAACAGTTGGCCACGGGCTGGGGTGGTTGAACTACCTGAGTAACCATCGACCCAGCGCGAAATTAGGGATTTTTTATATATTTTTTAATCATTTTAATGGCATACGCAGAAAAGTCTAGCTGGACTCGCGTATACACGCGGAAAAGTACGGGCATAGTCGCGTATGGGGGATTTTACACTGTTTTTAAGTGAATTTGTCCAAGTCTGTAGGAATGGGTGCCCAAAAGCCATGAAGCAATCATGAATCATGTCAAGGTGAGAAATGATGCTATAACAGTGACCCATGTATTTTGGTGGATGATTGCTCCTTTATATGGATGTAAACATATTTTTTGACAATGTCTGTAAACACTAGGTTGGAGAACAAATAGAATTCACTGATTGAGATCAGGACAAGTAGTCATTAAGGGGGAGTGTTGGAAAATATAATTCATACTTATCTTAGATGTGGTGCTTTCTGAGAAAAGGAGTCTATTCCCATTCATTAGGAGTTGTTTAGACCTAGTTGGTTGAGAGATATTATACAACTAGATGCTTCCTAGATTGGTGTTTGGTTGAGAAGATTTCTTAACCAAGCTTTTTATGTGATCAAGCAGTTTCTCTATCTTAAGAACCAATTCTTTTATTTTTATTGTATTATCATTTGATGTGAAATGAAATTAAGTGTGCTTATATAAAATTTATCTTGGTATCAGAGCCACTGGTTGTGGTTATCATAATTTGGATGTTTGGTTGAGTCTATATTGAGAGTTGAATTTTTGAGTGCGTGTTATGTGTAGACGAGAATACATGTTGTTTGTGCTCATGTAGATTATTTTTGCATGATATCTGAACTAGTGCCATCGAAGCATTGATAGAGAGAATCATTATAAAATTTGCAACTGCTTTTGAATTGAGTTATGTGAAGAGTGTTTATGTTTAAAGAAGGATGTAATAGGATTTTATGAGAAGAGTTCAAGGAGAAAAAATAAGGAATACTATAAAATTTGTTAATGTTCTCTTAGGGATATATTTTTCTTTTCTTTCATAATTTCATTACATAATTTACACATTGAATTCACCACATAACATTACAACATTATTACATCATATGAAATTATGTAGAAAGAACAACATCATCAGTAATTCAGCAGAACAGAAAAAGGAGCAACAAAAAGAAACCAAGCACACATAGAGACTCTAGGATTGGTTGGAGACCAAATCAAAACCCCAAAAGGGGGGAAATCCATAATTCTTCTTCTTCTATTATATTTCATCAAATTTTCAGTTGTGACATAAATTACGTCATCATGAGACATCATAAATCATATCAAGTGACCTAGGGCCAATCCCAAGGGGTTCGCAACTATGTTTGTGAAAAATATGAGAAATATACAAGAGGGCACATCATGTTAGATCCCTGTAATTTGTACGATTCACAAGACCAAATGAACAAGGGTAACATCAAACAAATATTTGGAGTCGTAGGACCTAGCCTTCCTGGACTCAGAGAGGGCTCTCTCTATATTTGTATGAAAGATATGAACTTGATTGATTTTAGGGTTTTGATTTTAGGCTAGTTATAAGGATTACAGTTTGTTTGTTTGTTTTGTCTGGTTAGGTATGTTGTTAAGAAGGACAGATAGGGTAAGAGAAAAACAATCCATTGGGCTATGGGGTCAGCAAAAGGTCTTAAAATGTGCAACAATAGGTCAAGGGTGTTTTATACGGCAATTTAACAAAGCCAAATGGATCCTTTAGATAAAATGAGTCAGTAAGTTATGAATTAAGCAAAACTAAAAGGCAATGAAGAACCATTTAACTATACTTCAAACAAGGAAAGCTTTCAAGACTATAGTTTAGTAAGACTGAAGAGCAGTTATGAATTCTTCAGCTAGACTTCACTAAGTAGACCTAAAAACAACAATCAAGTAACCCTAGAGATAAGTTAAGGATTCTCCAAGTATTACTTTAAAAGAAAGAGGGCATTTAAGATATCATTTCAGTGAAATTAAAGAGCATTTAAGAATTCTTTAATCAAACCTAGTAGAATAAGAAATTTAAATGACAAGAATCAAACAAACCTAAGGTGCCTTCAATGACAAATCTTAAGCTAAGCTTTCTCCTCTGCCATAAGAGAAATTAATGAAAAATATGAGAACATAAGAAGACAAATGTAAGACAAGAAAAACATCACCATTGACAAAGTTCATGTATCCAGTAAATGTGCTTGGTATATTGATATTCAGTCCAAAAGCATGTTACAAAGCTCCAAATCCAAACTTCTTTCCAACTCCAAGTCTATGAGATATCTAGCTCAACGAAATAATAACAAAAAACAAAAATAATGAGGCCTCCATGAAGTATTTAACTTGAAAATTATGACCAAAACCCTAGCTAGTTCTCCAAAATATCATTAATTACATCATAAATGCCATTTTTGTCCAAAGAGACCATGCAAGGCCCAAGGGAGAAAATATCCTAACTCAATAAATGCAAAATAACTTCTAACATAAATTATGAGCTAAATCTGGAGTGATTTGCCTCCAAAACCCTCAAAATATCTTTTTCATTAACTCCAATTGTCTTTTGTTGACTTTATGGCAAGGGTACAGTGCCAAAACACGAAACATAGGTCTTTTTGCAGCTGAGTTTTGGAGGCCTTCCCGGTGTCCAAATGAGCTCCATGATAACTCAGTGGAAATCCTGTCTTGTTTACTTTCCAAATATACATTTATTTTTCAACTTGGTGCCCATTTGTCAGCTCAAAAACGAAATCTCCCAAGACTTCTTAGGGTGCAGCACCAACTCTGAAAATAGGGCACGAAGTTGATTTTTTGTATGTTTTTGGCACTTTTGGAGTACCAGTTCTGCTCCAAATGAGCTAAAATTTTGTGAGGGTGAGGTACTTGGCCTAAGGATTCTAAAAATATCAAGTTTTACTCCAATGGGTGCCCCAAAAAAGAGCGCAGAGCTAGTGGAATTGCGCGTTTGGCCCTTCAAAACAGTAAAAAACGAAAAAAAACTCAAAAACTTGTCAAAACTTGAATTTATCTTGCTGATCATGTTTGGGATACTTATAGGGATGCATCAGCAAGAATTTCAAGTTTTTCTTTGTATTTTTCCTCCTTTTCTTTTGCTAAGGCTTTCTTCAATCCAATTTTCCTTAGCCTTTTCCTAGGAAGTTGTTCTTCCTCTTCTTCATCAATGACCCTTTCCTTACCTTTCTCAAGCTGTTTGGTTGATGTAGAAGGAATGGCCCCTTTCCTCTTAAGGGCAGGAAACACATGCCTATTTCCCCTCTGGTAAGTCAAAGGAAAAGGTTGAATGTCATCCATCTTAGTGTCATCTGTCTCACTGCTACTTGCATCATTTCACTTTGACCCACTGCCATCATCCTTACTGCTCTCTGCCTCATTTCCATCTGCTTCAATGATATGTGCCTCACTTCCCTCACTTCTATTTTCCTCATTGATCAATTTTTCATTATTTTCTTCCTCACTGGCATCTGCCTTATTGACATTTTCCTCAATGTTTTCTTCCTCATTGTTTGATTCTTCATTTCCATCTCCTTCATTGTTTGATAAACTAGTACCATGAGATGATGGTGAGGGATTTTGAGAGGGTGATCAAGGAGGATAATCATGAGGTGAGGGTATGTGATTGGATGGTGATGCATGAGTAGTGGCGTGTGATGGTGAAGGAGGAATGGGAGGATGAGAAGATGAAGGGATATGTGTATGAAAATGAGTGAGAGGCTAACAACTCACTGACAACCCTCTGCTGATATATTTAAACTCTATTTTGAAACACCTTTGGGCTGATGTCAAATTGAGATGAAGGATGGCAATGAAATGTCAGCCTTTTCAAGTGGAGGGACTAAGTGTTATGAATGGGATGGGTGTAGGGATAGTTTAGGTGAATGAAAAACCTCCAAACAGTGTAATCCCTTTGTCTATCACTAATTTCTTTGCAGGCAGATGAAGCAATGTTTAAATAGTGATTTGAAGCTCAATCTTAGGGTTTCAACTTATGTTAAGTACAAATCATAAAAAATTCTTGAAGATGAGTGTATAATATGTACTTTCTCCTTAATGTGCTTAGAAGATGAGTGCATAACATGTTTAAGTGGTTTTCGGTCATGTAACTAAGGTCTTGTCCAAGGTAAAATTCATAAATTTGAATGTTGGGTTAGCTAAGTCACTTCTTGACACTTGGAACTTTTTTCTCGAGTCTGCAATGTTTCCTATGAAAAACTACATGTTTTCGCTATAGAATCACCGGATAGTTCTGTTACAGGAAAAGCTACCCTAAGGCCTTGGGTTGGTGGACCTAACAGATCAGATGACATGTCATTACAAGAAAGAGTCTAATTACCAATTTTTATGTTTAAACTAGAATATGAGGATTGTGGACCTTACTCATTTATCCTTCGTTTGAGGTCAATCCCGTAGGGTGCAAACCCTCTGCTACTCCTCCTACTCCAGAACCTGCAAATCATTCAAGAACAAGCAGACAACCTAGTTGTACAATATATATGTCCTAGATGTCAACATGTTAACATATATGATCTCATAAAGATAACATGAAACAAACCATTAAAGTTATATAAACATGTATAAGAGACACATAACACATGAACATCAAGAATAGGATGGTACTTCTTTTATTGAAAATATGTACAAAAAATAGTGGAGAAATCACCTGAGATCTGCCACAACCTTGAGAAAAACCATCCTTCGGATTCGCCCATCCCTAGCCTCACAAAGCTTCGTCCATAAATGGTGCACAAAGGATGTCACATAGAATGAGGGTGATCATCACAAGGAAACAAGGGTTTCCTGAAACTAGGAAGTGCAGGAGGCACACGGGAAATATCAGACTTGATCAGGGCTATAATAGGCTATAATATCTATTGGAGTGTGTTTGGTGCATGTATGTACGAAATCACACCAACTTAAGGGGTGTGGTCTACCCACTTAAGTTATTGGTAATAGAAAGAAAAAGAAGTGGAGTCAAGCAATTTAGTGGAACAAGCTAGAATCAGAAGCATACTAGATATAGAAATATCATGCATATATAAACTAAAACTAAACTAAAAGCTAAAACAAATAAACATGAGATTTGAAAAGAGTCAAACGACAAAAATAAAATGAATGGTGGCTCTAGGCCCCTCTTATTGAGCGCTGGTAATAATAAGAGTGAAACTTTACCCTCTTGCCAAAGGGCCATGAAAACATGGGTTCTAAGTCCCGATCCAAGGATTTTTTTATCCCAAGCTTGCCTCGGTGTAGTATCCCTCTCTCTCTACTATGTTGGACGTAACTTGTTGGATGGCTAACAATTGAGTCCCCTCTATCTTCAGCTCCGACTCACACACTGTTGGTATTGCTTGGGAAATTCTAGCTAGCGTAAAAATGTGTTCACAAATTCTTCATCTCATGGTGGCCTTATATAGGAGATTTCAAATTCTCCCTTCCCTCTCTTGGTACATTGTGGATGGTGACACATGAGAGGGGTATGATTCCTTTGTGTGCTCCAAATATTCCATTGTGTGCTCACTTGGTGTCTAAGGAGGCGTTGGTGGCTATCCTTAGGCGGCTTCAAGTGAGGAATCACTTGTATTTTGCTTTGTGTGCTCCCAGATAGTGACATTTCGCCACTCCCAGGATTGCGCACATCTCAGGAAAAAAAGTGCACAAAAGGTGCTCCTCAAAAAGGATTATGTGCTCAAAGAGAATTTAGGACTTGTTCAAATTTTATTTTTTCTCGGTCCTTAGAGAATTTTAAATAATTTCTAGATTCAGTAATGTCTTACAGCCCTGTAAATCCTTCTTCTTGACATTAAATAATGTTGTCTTCTGCTGTAAAATTTTCCAGTGTTAACAGTTGCCCCCTAATGTGTGAGGTTTAGGAAGAACTATATAGCCAAAATACATTATAGTTTCTTTTCTGTATATCGTGCATAGAGAGAGAGAGAGAGAGAGATAGAAACCTGCATGAAGCTTGGAATTGAAAATACCTTGCATTGGTTCGAAGAATGACCATGTCCTAAGGGACCCCTGTAAGAAAATATAATACAATACATATACAAATTTTCTACGAGGCAGGCATGTCCCATGCTCGTAATGTTGTGGCTAGTTAAAAAAATATATTTTGAGAGATATATGTTCTATCTATATCACTGATGTGGTAGTGATCTGGTGGTTGCTGATGACAACTGTTGATGCCCTTAGGGGCGTTTTTTCCATTAGGGGAATTTTGAGGTCTAAAATGGGCCTCCTAAGGAAAATGTACAATAAAAATAAAATTTATAAGAACTAATAGGATTCAAGGTGATGATGTCAACCATGGGGGATGACTCACCATTTTTTAAGTAAAAGAGTAAAAATATTAATAAATAATAAAATAATAAAACTACTTTTTCAACTCGTATTTTCAACTTATCTCCCAAATGTTTTACTCAAATTTCGATCGAGAGTACTCATTGGATGAAAAATTTAATTCCTCATCCAAGAGTACCCATATTGCATACTTTTGATGGACCCTGCTACATGAAAAGTGAGAAATACATGAAAAAACGTGATTGCAATCACGTTTTTCATGTATTTCTAATTTTTAGTGTAGCAGGGTCCATTGAAAGTATGCAACATGGGTACTCCTTGGATGAGGAATTAAATTTTGCATTGAGAAATTACTCCCACTCGAAATTTGACTTAAAACATTGGGAGATAAGTTGAAAATACGAGTTGAAAAAGAAGTTTTTTCTTTTTTCCTTATAAAATTTGATGATGTCATCAAATCTTGTTTTATTATTTCCACTATTAATTTATAATTTCCTTAGGAGGCCCATTTTAGACCTCAAAATTCCCCTAATGTTTTAAAATAGGCAGAATATGGTACCCATATGCGTAAACTCGGTATGGCATATAGCTTCACATTATACGCATAGGTGTTGGCTGGGACCTTCTCGTGTAAGCATTGTTGAAAGAGATGCTTGCGAAGGCATGGATCTTCGATGAATTTGATCAAAGTGAAATGATTGTAAGGTATGATACCATATTGACATGAAGCTTTTGTTGTAGTCTAATGTCAGGAGGATCGATGACATATACGGGCAATGATGTCTCCCATAGTGTCATCTGAGGATGCCCCTTTTATGGAGAGGGATAATCCAAGGTACCCCTTCCTTTTTGGAGAATAGCTGTCGAAGTCGACAAAAAGGGAGCCTCAATCAGCCAAGCAGTTGCCGATATGAGGGGTCGGGGGCCTGGATGTGATGGGTTTAGCATAGGCATGTTGGCGAGGGATGACTGAAAACTGATGATGGGTATTCAGTGGCCCAAGGTTGGAGTATACTAAGCAGCTTGGCGATATTCATAGTTATTTCTGATGGGGAAATCCCTGGAGTCGGTAGGACTTCCAGGATGGGTATAAACTGGCTATGAATGTCATGGTGGCTTGTGCGTGCGGGTGTAATACTCTGACCAAGGGTGTTTAGGGACTGCTACCATGGGAGAAAAAGATGGATGGGAGGGTGAAGGATGTAGTGCACCATTCGGGGTCTTTGTACACTTACCAAAAGAATAAAATAATGGGGTTTGGTTTGTACAAAACACAGAGACAAGTACCCCAAAAAATGAAAGTGTTCACTCACTAATGTTGTGAGGAAGGTGTTTTGCTGAGGGTGGGGGTACCATTGGTTGGTCTCATGTGTGAGGTTGATGAAGTGGATGAAAAAGTATCACAGATGGGATTATGCTGGTGGAGGTATGGTGGGCCAAACGCGAGGCGCGTTAGTGTGCTTTTGATCTTCTTGTAAAACCTAGTCATCCAGGAAGGTGGTTTTAGATTGTATGGTAAACTTGACCTAATGCATGGTGAATGGATGGGCATAAGGTGTTTCCTAGACTAATAGTGGTATGGCCATGGCTTCACTTTTGCTATGATATATGGTATACTATGGGTGACGAGTGCCATGGAGGGGAGGATCTATCAACTAATGAGGATGTTTATCATGTGCAGGGTGAGGTGATGATAAACACGGTTAGATATGAGGACCATATGGTTGATTTCTGATGGAGAAATGATGTCAAGATATGCATAGTTTACTGGGACTCTATCATGTTGGGCGTAGAATGATACCTACTCTAGAACTTTCAGTAGATGTCGTTGTGGATGGTTTGCGATATTTTCTTGCAAAAACAACTATCTCAAGTGAAAGCATCTTATTTATCAAATATTATTGAAATTCATGAGCTTAAAAAAGAAGATGAGAGAGGGCATACCTTCCAGTGCTAAAAAATTATTTTTTTCGCAGTGCGATTGTGTGGCATCGCCTCCATTCATTATGGAATTCTAGTCGCAATGTTGCTTTCGATCTGGTGATCAGATATTCTAAGCTCGAGTTTTCCCTTGGGATTTTTTACTTGGCTCCTAGTTTTTATTTCAGTTGGGGTTTCCCCTAGACTGAGATAAGGGGGGGCGTTGCCAGTTACTGCCCCCTGTCTAGGATCTCCCCTTTTGTTTGTTTCTCGGCTTCTTTTTGCAACATTTGGAGGATTGTCACAATTCTCCTTATTTTATGGTTGTTGATAAGCCTAGGAAAGGTTGCACTAGATTGACTAGCACATTACGTTTTGCCGGTGGTCCATTCTATCTGGGGGATGGTGGATATCAGTTCCCTTGTCCCTGGTTGGTATATGAGTGCCGGGGTGAATTTCATGATAGCTAGGTTGTGATACGTTCTGAGTAGAATTGTATGAGTATCCAGGGTATTTGATTATTACTACCTAGGTGTCCTTAGGCCAAAGACCTAATCTAACCATCTGTAGAATCGATGTGCATGGTACTACTGCTGCCTCGGTGATCTTGGAAAAATACCCATTCAAGCCATCTACATAATCTACCTACCTGGGTGTTACTGCTACTTAGGAGATCTAGGGTCAAAGACCTGATTAAGCCATTTGAAGAATATATTGTTACTTCTCCCTAGGAGATCTTGGTTCAAAGACCCGATCAAGGCATCCGCAAAATCTACTTATCTGGTAACTCTCTGAGTATCATGTGTGTTACTGCTGCCTAGCTGATCTTGGGTAAAGGACTCGATCAATCCATCTGAAAAATCTACCTACTTGGTAACTTTCTAAGTATCACGGGTGCCACTGCTGCCTAGGTGATCTTGGGTCAAATACCCGTATCAAATCATCTGCAATAGATGACACGCTTGGTAACTCCATGAATACAAATTACTGCTACCTAGGTGACCTTGGGTCAAAGACTCGATCAAACCATTTGTAATAATTGATGTGCGTGATAACTCAAGAGGACGAGGCAACCAGGTCCCCCTATCCCTGGTTTGTGTATGGTGGCTTGGGGGGAGGAGGGACAAATGGTTGTCTTTTTGGTAACTATAATTCTACCGTGGGCACAATATTGTGTGAGGTTTATCTTCAGATGCCTGGGTGGAGGGATCCTCTTGACAGGATCACTCGATGGTGTGCAAGGTGTCCTTATATCGTGGGATCTCTGGGCAACGATGGGTATAGTGCCCATAGTTGCTGCAGCGAGCGCATGCGTGATTGGTACATAGTGCTTTGCCTTTACCTTTGGTGGTAGGTTCCTTTTTACGGGAACACGACGTCGCGATGTATGCCTCAGAGCCAAGGAGTGTTTTTAATTCATCCAGTTTTGGATAGATATGGGTACCGTGACCTATTACATCATATATGGCACAAACTGGTGATTTTTGTTGAATAGCGGGGGTCACCATATTTCCTCTTTGCTCAGTTTTCTTAGCCGTAATCATCGTTTTTGCAATGGGAATTTCCTTTGCAGGGTTAGTTTCGACTGTTTCTTTGATGAATGGGGCCTCCTTGGGACTGAGGGGCTTCAATCCTGTGCTAGTAATGTCATTGGCTCTTGTTCCTGCAGAGGGAACGAGGTACCAAACTGGGATTTCCAATGATATGTTAGGTAATACTAGTGTTACCAGAACCTGTTAGGAGACGAAACCAGCTGGGGGGTAGAGGAAAGGGGTTTGGGAGGAATCATAGGCTAAAGAGACTATCGTGACAGATGAATCGATGCCATTACTAGTTGTGTCTGTGTCTTGATTAGATTCGGTGCTTGATGTGGACATCATGCACACCGGAGCCATTGTGACATTGGGCGATGACTTAGGGATTATGGGAGGATCTCCTCGGAATGACCGTAGAACAGATGATGGTTTTAACTGGTCGGGGCCATATTCTTGGTACCGTGAGAGAGCATCTGAGGATGTGTCTACATAGGGTATAATTACATCACTGTTTGTTAGGGGTTTCTTCTCGTTATGCATCAGTTGGTCTACAGTAATAATGCGGTCCTCGCAGGGGAACATCATGATGCGAAAGACGGTGGAGGTTCTGGTATACATGGCGTACATATAACTGTGCCCAAGGAGTATATTGTAGTCCAGGTGAGCATCCAAGACTTCAATGTCTATGTGGGCTATCTTCCCAGCCAAGCAGATTGGGACATTTTGGTAGAGGCCGACAGGGGTTGATGGGCGACCGTCGTATGCTCTAAGCGTAATAACTGAGGGTTTTTGTTCGGAAGACCCTATCTTCTGCCAAAAATTTTTGGACATGATGCATGTGGAGGCACCCTCGTCTATGACATATCGGTGAATAGTGATATTCTGGATTGACACTGGTATCTGGAAGGCAACCATGGAAGGAAGCCTAGGGGTGGCTTTATCTAAGTCAAAAGCCATTAGGCGCATATCGGCAACATCGATAGTGCCTAAAACGAAAAGTACGGCTTTCTGTTGTTTTGGGCATGACTGCAATACTTCCAAAGCTGACATAGTAGTAGGATATTGTTCTAAATCCTCCACAATACTATAATTATGGGCTTCTTTGGAGTAGTTTCCTGTTCGCCTATTGGGTCCCTTCGCCATTTTTGGAAATTTTTCTATAGGCATCTTTGAAATGGTCAAAGGTGCAGTCGGTGCACTGGTACTTTCCCCTGATGTATTGGTGTTTGGTGGGGTGTCGTAATTGCGATTCTGTGTTTGGAAAAACATCTCTTCGCTAGTCATGTAGATTTCATGGCTACTTTTCCTAGAGTCGTCTGTATTTTGTTGCTAAGTGCTTACAATCCCTTGATGGGGGAAAAGTTCTTACATCACAGTAGGTTGGTGGGAAAATCCTCCTTGTCCTTGGTTACTTTGTAGCTTCTTCAGCTCAGGGAGATCGGGATAATGGTGAGTATAGTGGCCATACTCACCACATATCGAACAAGAATGGTGTGTTTGAAGAGGTGGCCTTTTGCTCTACCGTTGGGCATTGCTCAGCTCTTGGCTATGATTCCGGTTGGAGTTGCCTCCAGCTTGGGATCACGGTGGGTGATGCTAGTTGCTGCCCCCCTATCCAGGGTTCCCTTTTGGCTTGTTTTTGGATTTTTTTCTTCACCACGTTAGGAGGGTAATTCTCTTGGTTGTATTGGTGTGTCTGGTTTTGGGACGACTGCACCAAGTTCACCTGTGCATTGGTCTACATAGGTGGGTCATTTGCTGGGGATTGAGCATAACACGGTCCCTGGTTTGGACTTGGCTATTGGAGGGTATCTCTTCCATTATTGTTTCTTTCTGCATACTGATTCTCCCGAGCTAGAGGATAAGGTCTTCCCTGGTAATACACTGGCGTCCTATTGGTCAAATTTTGTTGAGACATATGATGACTTTGAAAACCGGGTTGAGGTACGTTTTGGGTAGAAATGTATGTGTAACCGGTGGTTTGACTATTTTTTCCTAGGTAACCTTGGGTCAGTGACCCAATTATTTCATTTGCAGAGTTTGATGTGCCTATAAATTTGTAATATTCCCAAAATGGGATTGCTAGCAAGGCATGCCTGAAAAATGCATTTTTCAAGAATGTATGCTACAAAAACCAATTTAAGCCCTTAGATACCTTATATATGATAATATAAGACCAAAATCCAAGAGGGAATCAGAAACCAATCAAACTACGTGAGGTAAACATGCCTCTCAGACCTAGTATGGCTGGAAAATGCCCAAGAATAGGACTGCAGCAATATGTAAACACAATGTTGGAGTATAAGAAAGCTATTAACTCATGAGATTTGTTAATAAACACAAATATATAAATTATTTTTACATTAGAAACTTTTTACACCTTTTATGATCCCAAAAGCTGGGGAAATGTAGCAATTAGGGCCATAAAAAGTTTGTATTCAGTAAATTATGCTATAAATATGAGAAATGGGACCTATATCCCTTATAATATACAATATAAATCCCACATCCAGAATTGGAGAAAAAATAAATCCCTCTAGCCAAGCTAAACAGATCTCCCCAAACCAACACAGCTCAAATAAGCCCAAACCCCATGACTTTTGGTAACAGAAATTACTGAAGAATACAAAAGTTTTATTTTAATGAGCTTTTAAGTAGAAATAAATGAGAAATAGTATATATAGAGTTTACATTCATCCAATGTCTAAGAAAAATGGATATCTCTTCCTTTTTATACAAAATGAGAATAACCCAGCAAGGGCTCCATGAAAGTACAAGTATAAAATGATCGATTTTCATATCTAGGTCTGGAAAACATAGTTATACTATAGCTCTATATAGATGTAGCTGAAATTTACAAGAAATAGAAGAAGAGTCTTTACACAATCTTCCTAGGAGAAGGGTTGGCCCTTTCCCCAAAGGACAAGCTCAAAATCAAGGGTCTTGACCCTGGAACTTCTATGCTTAGAAAAATGACGTAGTTCCTGCAAGGGAATTTTCTGTAGGAGATGGAAAGTACAATGGCCACCTGCCAAGATTTGAAATGAAGCTCAAAAACTCCCTCACTGATATCCCAGAGAAATAAAGGCTTCCTCCTCTGAAATATAAGCTCCGGAAGTGGTGTTGTGGTGCTTCCACTGTAACACCCTACAAAAAAACCCATCTCTCAACAGAAACTGCAATGTGGCTGAAGGAGGATGCTTGGCCTCAAGCCTAAATGTGGAAAACTGAAGTACAATACTCCTCTAAGAGGCCTATTAAGGTAGGATAAGGAATTCCTAAATAGGAATGCCTTGTGCTAAACAACACTCCAACTCTGCTAAAAAGCAAGAGGATGCCAAAAAATCATACATACCATCAAATCAATAATCATCAAGTTGAACTCAAATGGCTGCTGTTATCACCAAAATAGGACCCTGATAGGCTATTGATTAGACTACCTCAGTGTAACTATTTCAAACCAATCTCTTAGCTGAGGTTTAGCCTCCTCAGCTTGAGAAAGCTCTCTCAAGGATTTATGATATTTATTAATGATAATAAATATGGCTAACTCTCTCTTGGTTTTGTGTTTTTGTAGGTTGAAAGATGAAGGCCTGCTACCATTGAGCTATGGAGTCAAAAAGTAATTAAATTCAATGACAAGGTTTTCTGGACATGGAAGCTGAGGAAAATGGGGTTTTTAAACAAAGATAAATCACTCAAGAACATAGGTCAACACAATAATTCCATTACTAAAGGAAGTCAGAGCATAGGGTTATGAATTTTGAGTAATAGCAATGGAATCTACTGCTAGGGTTTCAAAGGAAATTCACTCATAAAACAGAGAAAAACACAGTCATCTCATTAGTAAAGGAAGTGATGCATAAGGTTATTAATTGTGAGTAATAGCAATGAGATATACTGCAAGTAGTTAAACATAATAGGTAGATCAAATAAACATTAAAACCCCATGAGAATCTCAGGCGTGTCAAGAAGAAAACCTCTCTGCATTACTGATCACAGTCAATTACATAAAGCAGCAGCTTTTGCCAAAAATTCTCCAACCTCTTGCTAATTCGACCTCTTACTTCATATATAGCTTTACAACCTTGGATTCTATGATCCACCATCATAGGAATTCGAATTCCTATCCTTGACACCTATTCTAACCCTAAAACAGACTTATTAATTACAAAATACAGCTGCAAACCTAATGAGCAGTCCTATATCAAATAGGACTAAAACTCTTTGAATTAACTCCTAACAAACTTATCTGAACATTAAACATTTTTTTTTACACCTGCAACCTCATGAGGTCGAATTTTGTGATGCTTATTCACTTAAAGTTACCCTGCTACTGATGATAAAACTACCCTAGAAATTAGGGAACATGTTTCCCTATTTTTGGGTTTAGTGCTCATTTATGTTATTCAAATCCATTTGCTGACCAAAATAGCCTTTTAAAACATGTGGCATCTATCATCACTTCCATATAACTTTTCTCTTTCCACCTGTATGAAAATCAAGCCCTTGAAGGAGTGCAAAACTTGCTGATTTTGCTGCACTACGAAACTGTCTACTATTTTCATAGCGCAGATCTTTAACTTTCAAAAATTCACTTTGAACTGTCATTTTTCTTTGTTTTTTCATTGTATAATCACTTGTGGTATTTATAAATCCTTCAGTAGCATCAAGGTTTAAGAAACACGCCCTTTAACCTTTTGAAGTCTTGCAAAATGGTTCAAACCGCATCCTACAACACTTATTGCTCTGTTTTAGCTGAAAAATAGGTGTTGGGACAGAGATTGTATCTCCTCATAAAAAATTTAGTTTGAAAAAATAGAGGGTTTTGGAGAAAACTCCTTGCTGAAAAAAACCTCTCTTGTTTTTTGGAAATACTTCTCATGTTGTCCCGAATCTGGCTTTGAAAAAGATGTGTAAACTGGAAAATTATGCTTTCTGAAAATATGGCTTTAAAGAAGGCCTTGTATCTCCCAAATGGTAATCCTTATTAATAAAGTGAGATATTTTAATGTAGCTAGCAATTTTCTGAAAAGACACCTCCTTCATAATTCCAAAATACCCTTTCATGTGGTCAGAACCAGATTTTGAAAAAGACTGCTAAAACCAGAAAACACAGTTTTTCTCTGAATGACTTTCAACAATTTTTTAGCACAAGTTGAACCATAAATTTCTCCCACCTAATAATGGATTTGAATAAACTGAAAGAGGGTTTTGTATTTGAATATTTTAGGAAGAAAAAACTCTTTCATTTTTTCAAAATATGCTTTCAGTTGCCCATAAACCTTCTTGGAAATGGCCTACTTAAAACAAAAAACAGATATTTTTCCTGATGAAAAAGGCTGCTACAAGTGTGCTACGAAAACAACATCATTTTCGTAGCACAAAATTAGTTTTTTACACTGAGCACGCTACGAAAACAAGGTTTCTTGGCTTATTCATCAATTTTTTGACACAGACTTAAAAAATGATTTTCAAAACATGGCATAAGATCTATGAAGATTAAAGCAAGGTTAAAAAACATTATTTGGTGATGAAATGAGACTTGTGACCCATGTTTTAGACCCTATAAAATATAAAAATGAATCAAACCCTATCACCTAACCATTGAGACATGAAATTACCTAATACCTATCTAAGACCATGACTCAAACAAGGTAAAATTTCAGAGCTTATTGTTCATGGAGGGAACTAGAAGACTTCATTTGAACTTGAAAAATGACATCTTAAGAACTTTAACCTATTACTTTCCCAATTCATAAATGAAATGACTCAAGACATACTTGAAACCATGACCAAAAACAGAGTTGACAATATGGTGTTTTGAAAATTTAGGGTGTGATAACAGTGGCTCCACTAGGGATAGTGTACCCCAGTGGTACTCTAAGAACCAGTAGCTCCAGTGCTGCAATCCATTCCTTTAAAAATAAAAACTCTAAAATTCTGCCCAATCTGCTTCAAACTGTACCTACTTGAAAATTCTCAGTCAACATTGAGCTTATTTTCATCTTCCTACCTACCTAACCTATCATTTGCAATCTCCATTTGTGGCTCAAGGAACATGGAACGTCCAATGAAGCCAATCATTAATCTGATCTGACACTTGAATATCTTGACTGTGTTTGAACCAAAAGTAAACATGATGCTGAAATGACCAAGGCAACATGAGATGTGACTTATATTCACAATGGAAATATAGCTTGAAATCTAGACTATAAAACCTTTCCATGTAGCCAGCTATAGGATCAAAGAAGACATGGTTATTTTGATGTTTCTTATGATATTCTGCAGCTTTAGACAACTCATCAACACCAATGCTTTGATCATCTACATAAGGCTTCAGCTGTGTGCTCTCAAACTTCTCTTGAAATTGATTATCAAAAGCAATGTATTCTTCCTCAATCTCAAAAGAGAAAGGAAGCAATACTTTCTCTTTGTGTTTTGGCATAGAAAGCTTTTGAAAGGTATGATCATGATCATGAAGACTATATGATTGAATTTGACCTTCTAAATCTTCAATGTCTTTCTCAATATTCTTAGCAACTTCATCCAAAAATTTCATCTTATCTTTTGTCTTGCATTCAAATGATTTTAAATAAGAAGACAAAGAAAAAGAAAAAAATTCATCTATTTCTTCATTAATATGATCATCATTCCATTGTTTGAAACCTTGAATTGAAGGAGAGTTTTCCACCAACTCTGCTCTGTCTATCCATTCCTCCAAAAATATAAGCCAAAATTCTGCAAATGACTTAATAGATCGGACAGGAAAACTCTCAATCCATTTTTTACATTTCCCTTGAAATGAATCATAGAACAACATAATGCAAACATCTTCATGTTTGACTCTAAGAAGCTGGGTAAAATCACAGAAATTTGATATATGCTTCAAAGTCAAACTCAAATAATCTCCATTGAATTTTGGACCATTCCTTAGAAAACATGTATCCTTGGGAAAATGATTTGGGAAACCATGAATTCCTGAAAAATGTATGCATTCATACCTTGAAATAAGAATGGCAGCATCTGAGTTCTTCATAACTCCAGTGGAATCACCATGAATCTATGAATTTTGGATTCTTAAACAATGGAGTCGCCAAGGTATTTTTTCAACCTCGAACAAATTCTGAGCTCCTGATACCTTCAAGAGTTCAGCTTCATGATTTTTTGGAGATGTATATCTTCAGACTCCTGGCAGACGCACCAAAATGTTATCACCAAAATAGGACTTTGATAGGCTGCTGATCATACTACCTCAGTGTAACTATTTCAAACCAATATTTTAGCTGAGGCTTAGCCTCCTTAGCTTGAGAGGTATATCTCAAGGATTTATGATATTGATTAATGATAATAAATATGGCTAACTCTATCTTGGTTTTGTGTGTTTGTAAGTTGAAAGATGAAGGCCTGCTACCATTGGGCTATGGAGTCAACAAGTTAGTAAATTCAGTGACAAGGTTTTTTGGACATGGAAGTTTAGGAAAATGGGGTTTTTAAACAAAGATAATTCACTCAAGAACATAGTTCAACATAGTAATTACATTACTAAATGAAGTCAGAGCATAGGGTTATGAATTCTGAGTAATAGCAATGGAATCTACTGCTAGGGTTTCAAAGGAAATTCACCCATAAAACATAGAAAAACACATTCATCTCATTACTAAAGGAAGTCAGCACATAAGGTTACGAATTCTAAGTAATAGAAATGAGATCTACTGCAAGTAGTTAAACATAATAGGTAGATAAAATAAACATTAAAACCCCATGAGAATCTCAGGCGTGTCAAGAAGAAAACCTCTCTGCATTATTGATCACAGTCAATTACATAAAGCAATAGCTTTTGCAAAAAATTCTCCAACCTCTTGCTAATTCGACCTCTTACTTCATATATAGCTTTACAACCTTGGATTCTATGATCCACCATCAGAGGAATTCGAACTCCTATCCTTGACACCTATTCTAACCATAAAATAGACTTATTAATTACAAAATACAACTTCAAACCTAATGAGCAGTCATATTTCAAATAGGACTAAAACTCTTTGACTTAACTCCTAAAAAACTTATCTGAACATTAAACATTGTTCTTGACACCTGCAACCTCATGAGGTCGAATTTGGTGATGCTCATTCACTTAAAGTTACCCTGTTGCTGATGATAAAACTGCCCTAGAAATTAGGGAACATGTTTCCCTGTTTTTAGGTTTAGTGCTCATTTATGTTCTTCAAATCAATTTTTTGACCAAAATAACCTTTTAAAACATGTGGCATCTATCATCACTTCCATAGAACTTTTCTCTTTCCACCTGTACGAAAATCAAGCCCTTGAAGGAGTGCAAAACTTGCTGATTTTGCTGCGCTATGAAACTGTCTACTTTTTTCGTAGCACAGATCTTTACCTTTCAAAACTTCACTTTGAACCTTCATTTTTCTTTGTTTTTTCATTGGATCTTTAATTTTGGTATTTATACATCCTTCAGCAACATCAAGGTTTAAAAAACAAGCCCTTTCACCTTTTGAAGTCTTGAAAAATGGTTCAAACTGCATCCTACAACACTTACTGCTCTTTTTTAGCTAAAAAATAGGTGTTGGGACAGAGATTTTATCTCCTCATAAAAAATGTATTTTGCAAAACTGAAGGAGGCTATTGGAATCTTCTTTGAAAAACATGTGTAAACTGGAAAATTCTTCTTTCTGAAAATATGGCTTTAAAGAAGGCCTTGTATCTCCAAATGGGTAATCCTTATGAGGAAAGTGAAATAGGTTATTGTAGCTAGAGATTTTTTGAAAAGAAACCTCCTTAAGAATTCCAAAATAACCTTTCATGTGGCCAGAACCGGATTTTGAAAATGACCACTAAAACAAGAAAACACATTTTTTTCTCTGAATTACTTTCAGCAATTTTTAAGCGCAAGTTGAACTATAATTTTCTCCCACCTCATAATTAATTTGAAGAAAATGAAAGAATTTTTTGTAGTTGAATATGTTGGGAAGAAAAAAGTCTTTCAGTTTTCCAAAATATGCTTTCAGTTGCTCAGAAACCGTCTTGGAAATGGCCTACTTAAAATAGAAAACAGAGGTTTTTCTTGATGAAAAAGGCTGCTACAGGTGCGCTATGAAAACAAAAATGTTTTCGTAGTGAAAAATCAGTTTTTTACACTGAGCGCGCTATGAAAACGAGGTTTCCTGGCTTATTCAAAAAAATTTGACACAGACTTAAAAAATGATTTTCAAAACATGGCATAAGATCTCTGAAGAGTAAAGCAAGGTTAACGAACATTATTTGGTGATGAAATGAGACTTCTAACCCATGTTTTAGACCCTATAAAATATAAAAATGACTCAAACCCTATCACCTAACCATTGAGACATGAAATGACCTAATACCTATCTAAGACCATGACTCAAACAAGGTAAACTTTTAGAGCTTATTGTTCATGGAGGGAACTAGAAGACTTCATTTGAACTTGAAAAATGACATCTTAAGACCTTTAACCTATTACTTGCCCAATTCATAAATGAAATGACTCAAGACCTACTTGAAACCATGACAAAAAACAGAGTTGACACTATGGTGTTTTGAAAATTTAGGGTGTGATAACAGCTGCCATCCCCCTCCTTATAAGCTATGTGTGGCTCCTCACCTTGGGTCCCACCCATTAGGGTATCCACATGCACATGATCAATCTCCCTCCAAAACTGCATTGTGTCTCCATGAAGGCCACTCCTCCAAAATCACACTGTTTGATTTGGTCAAGTTTGACCTCTTCAACCTGCTTCATCACCTTTCACACCCAAGTGTCTTCAAGCTAGCTCTCATATGTTTATTTAAGCTGATCCTTATTCACATTGACCTAATTTTTCATTGATATCCACTCCTCTTCATGCATGTTATTGACTTGGTCAAACTTGACTTTGTCCACAAGCAAAGAGTCCCTTTTCACACATGAGGGTGTGAAATCCAGCTACTACAATGATCCCCTTTCATAGCAAGAGGGATTTTAAGCTGATTTAGGTTAAGTATGGGTATCCTCCCCCATTTATTCATATAATAGGTGCAAAAAATCAAAAATCAATATTTCTATTAGCTGCATGCTAATGTAGGAATATTACAGTCCTCCCCTCCCAAATGTTTCTTGTCCTCAAGCAACCGCAAGGATATAACTGAAGAGTTTCCTCCCAAGGCATGGAATCTGAATTTTGTTTGGGAACTATCATTCCCATCTAAAACCTCCACCCCTAAGCTATCAACCATACAAGATGAGTCACCCTCCAACATGGCAACTCATAAAAGATCTCCTCCACCTTTAGCTCCTGCAATGTAGGTGGGCTGAATAACTGAACATGGTAGACAAGATGGCCTAGCCTATGCTGTCTTCCTGTCCACTTATGACAAGTGTATAGCATATGCTATCCTTGGGCTGCAATAAGGTTTCCCTCAAGTGCCAAGAAGAAGATTAGATCTCCAAGGATCCTTTCTCCCATGTCATGATTCATGCTGGTCCAAATCCTCCCATTCAAAATGAATGGCACATCATCACCATTTGGATTTAAAATCAAAAAAATGCTGAAGGTTACATGATACCTATGGTTTTTCAAGTGGATACAGCGTATTCTTCCCAATTTCTGCTTGAGAAAATCATGTGGCAAGTTGTTTATCAATGAATTACTAGTTGCACAAGTTTTCTCATCTACTATGTGGTAGTAATCAACAATATATATTAGCTGAGCACAATCAAAAAAATTATACACTTGCAAAAAGTTATGAGGAGATGGGTTATTGCCATTATAAATATTGGCCCTAAAGTGACCAAAAGAATAATATTTCTCTTATGTGGAGCAATGCACTATCCATAGATGGTGAAAAGATACAGATACTCAATGGATAAATCAGTAAGTACAAAAATGTATCTCTTACCATGCATAATGGGTAAACTGAAAGTGAGGTCCATGGATGAGTCCTCCCATGAGAATATCCTCATAAAAATATTCAAAAAGGAAGGATTCATACTCCCCTTGGAACGCTCCATCAATAGTAACATACTCTCTAGTGACAACGCTGTTGGCCTTAGTGTTAAGGCCCTCGTCACTTCATGACTTCTCTCTTTGGAATTCCTCATGCCAAAGCCATCCACCAACATGCTGCTATGTGAGAAGTTCTTCCCCTAATGTGGAAGCCTCTCCTTGTCCTCCAATTTTGAAGGGTATCCTCTTTTCACTTTGAATGTGCCATTCCCCTCTCTGGAAATATCATGATGAGTATGGATAAATTCCAGCCCATACTCTCCCAAGAGTAACCATAGCAACATGGAATCTTGCTGCCTTCTTGCATTATCAAAATCAAAATCATGGAGCAATAATACAATGATGGACATGTTATATGTCTCATCAACATAGTACAAAAAAGCTCCCTTAAACCACATCATGTGGGAGTTATTCTTCCTCGCAAACATAGATACATACATGAGATACATCTCAAACAGAAGTACATGTGAATACATGAGACATACCTCAAACAAGGGTAAATACATGAACATAAGCTTTTACATATCATGTCCAAACTCTCTTCTTAATAGCCACAAAAACCATGCCTTCTTCTTATGCATCCTATCATTGATACATAAGGCATGAGATAAGGAGGTATGAATCTTTGGGTAGTATCCATACTCACCCAAAAGCAACCAGCATAGCCATGCTTCTTGTTGGCTTGTATCATAGATTTGTAAGTGGTTTGGAAACCTTTTGCTCCATACTTTCATCCACTCATCCAAATGTGGGTGATGGATCTCATTCTGAAAATACTTGGTATCCTTCCATGGTAGGACACCAACCTCCTCAAACCTTTGAAGAACTTTTCACTTCATGGAATGTTGAAGTGCACCTCCAATGGGGTCTCTTGATGAGACCTCCTCCTCATTCATGGCCTTCCAAAACCAATGAGGTCTTGGATCTACTGCAAGTAGAAGTCTCTCTTTGAGGTGTGGCATGCTCATTGAGAAAGTGTCATCTAGAGAGGAGAAAATATTTCTCATCTCAAGATGTCTACCCTTTCTCATCACTTCCTTCATTTTTTCCTGAATGAAGCTGAAGTCTGAATGCTCCCATGAGGAATGGGTCCTTCTTTCTTCACTGCTGCTCTTGGAAAACGCAGTGCAACCTTGCCGCTCTAGATTAGCAGTAAGTGATGATCCTAGGTCATGCAACATCAGATATCCACAATCCTCTAAAAGATTTACTATAATAATAGAAATTAGAATTTCAATCATACCTTGATGGGCTTTGGGAACACCTTGTACGGCTTCAAGAGTTCCTTCTTCCATTATACTAGCTCCTTCAACTGCTGATGTTGAAGGCTGCTCCTCCAAGGTTATGGAGGCACTAATGTAAGTCTCCTTTATAGGTGGTGAGGGCTCCTCCCTCTCTGATTGTTATTCATCAAATCTCTTGATCACCCTCTGAGTGAAATCTACAAGAGTAGATACTCTTGCATGACTTATGTAACTAAACCACCAAGTGCTTTCTTTTCCCTTCATGTGTAGCGCTGCAATCTCTACTTCTTCTCTTTCTACCACTGAGTGTATTAGGAAGAATGCTTCAAGTATTCTTGTCCAAGCCTTTACTACAAATTTCCCATCAAAAGTGGACAATAGAAACCTATTGCCCTTTATTTCATCCTTGTTGCAAGGTCTCCTCTTCCTCCAGTTGAATGAACTGTGGGAAGGCTAGAGTCTCCTTGAAGGCTCTAGGTTGAGACTTGTACTCAACAAGGTACTCACTCAGAATCTGATGATCCAAGTGTCCTCCATGCTTCTTGTCTTCTTCTTTGTGAAGTACAATAGTCCTCCAAGAGGCCTCTCAAGGTAGGAGAAGGAATTCCTAAACAAGAATGCCTTGTGCTAAATATCACTGCAACTCTACTAAATAGCAAGAGGATGCCAAACCGTTATACAGACCATCAAATCAATAATCATCAAGCTGACCTCAAATGGCTGCCATCCCCTTCCTTATAAGTTGTTTGAGGCTCCTCACCTTGCGTCCCACCCATTAGGGTTTCCACATGCACATGATCAATCTCCCTCCAAAACTACGTTGTGTCTCCATGAAGGCCACTCCTCCAAAATCATGTTGTTTGATTTGGTCAAGGTTGACCTCTTCAACCTGATTCATCCCCTTTCACACCCACGTGTCTTCAAGCTAGCTCTCATATGTTTGTTTAAGCTGATCCTTGTTCACATTGAGTTATTTTTCATTTATGATCCACTCCTCTTCATGCATGTTGTTGAATTGGTCAAACTTGACTTTGTCCACAAGAAAAAATCCCCTTTTCACACATGAGGGTGTGAAATCCAACTACTAAAATGATCCCCTTTCATACCAAGAGGGTTTTTAACCTGATTTAAGTTATGTATGGGTCTCCTCCCCCATTTATTCATCTAATAACTGCAAAAAATAAAAAATCAATATTCCTATTAGTTGCATGCTAATGTAGGAATATTACACAATTCTTGATAAGTTTGTAGGTGTGGGGCATTAGGCAAGATGTTATAAATGTATCCTGACTGCTTATAAATTAGTTCAAGCTGTTGGGCTTTGCTGATAGTGTTAGTATGAATCCTTTGTCGAAGTGTACGAAAAAGGACCACTTTAGCTACGCATAACTAATAGCCCTAACAACAAAAGTGGTTGCCAATATCTTCAGATCTGCGGTTAGTTAGACAGAAAAGAGCTGCAAAAAACCAGATCTATGCATGGAAAGACATTAAGCAGAAAAAGTAAGGGTTTGCTCCATATACCAATAGACAAGACAAGAACAATTTTTGAAAGAATTTTTATATTAATGGGGCACCTGGGAGGAAAACAAGAAGGTGTATCCAATTCCCTTAGTGGGATGGGTTCTTGGAAGTCCTCAGCACTTCAGATCTAAGATTTCTCTCTCTTGTTGGTGTAGAAGACCCACACAAAGAATGGAACTCAAAGGGAGCTCTCACAACAAATGGCAGAAAATGGTGACCAAGTGTATAGATCCAGAGTGATCTAATAGGCAACAAAAGGTGAAGAATGGTAGGAAAAACCCTCCTATTTATAACAAAATATTGAGTCATTCTAGATCTTGGTGCATGGGTTAACCAGATCTAGATCCACTTTTTATGGAATATTTTATTATATTTGTTGGAGGGAAAAGGTATTTGACTTGGGTCAAATCCCTTAATTTGTCAAAAATAAATAAATAAATGATTTATTTATCTTTTTAAGGAAGGAAGAAAGATAATCAAATAAATAATGATTTATTTAATTATTTAAGGAAGTGGTTGAAAGATAATTAAATAAATAATGATTTATTTAATTATTTAAGGAAGTGGTTGAAAGATAATTAAATAAATAATGATTTATTTAATTATTTTTTGGGTGATTTGGTCATATTTAACAAGGAATTTTATCTCCAAATAAGAGATTAAAATAATTATTCCTAGAAAATAATAAGATAAATAAAGGTTTATCTAATTAATTTCTTTGTTTTTGGGTTAAACATGATTGGGAATAATAATTAAATTATGGTTTAATTAATTATTCCATGAGGAAAATCAAACAAATATAGGTTCGTTTAATATTTCCTTTTGGGGTTTCCTGCTTTTACATAGTGAAAGCAATTTTACTTAGGGTAAAATTGGTCTTACATGGTGTACTTGGGTCCATCTAATGATAATAGGTTAGATGACCAAAAATGGTGTAACAGATTGCCCCCCAGCGTGCGAGTGTCAGGAGCAAATCGTATGACCGAAGTACGTTGTAAGCACTCAATCACTAGACAACAAAAGGGAAGTCAGAGAGAGAAATGCAAGGTAGATAGTGTGCTGAAGAACTAGACCCCGAGGAGACGAGACTCGCAGGTGCAACAAGTCTCTTTTTATGAGAGGGTACCTGTGCTGAAGGCGGCGGGGGAGGCATACCTATGCCCGCCGAGACAAAGTACAAAAGAATAGTGTGTCCGGTAAACAAGGGACCGAACCATAAAGTACAACTGGCATAATCAGGAGCCAGATAAAAATACAATGAGGAATCCCACATACATGTTGTGCCTGGGATAACAGCCAGGACTTGTACAATAATATCGGAGTACATGAGATACAAATACAACCCAAATGCCCCCTGTAAATGGGGAAGGGCTCACAAAATCTGACTAATACATGCAAGTCAAAGAGGCGCTGCAAGTGGCTAAGGCCAACATCATCAAATATCTGGAGCTGCATCGAAGGCTGCAAGGAGGAGGTCATCCGGGCATGTGGGGGGCTACTTGCAGGGCCACCCCCTCATGAGGGTTGAGACATCTCACACACACCCGGGAATCATCAAGAGCTGCTGCTGGATCACTGGACCATCAAGTATACGAATCTCGATCATGCTGAAAGGAGCTGAAGAAACAATCAAGTCAAAGGGAATGAGAGATCCCTTTGCCTGATCCGAGGCACCGAACAAGAGTGGAAGCTGGAACCAAGGTACACCGCCCTCTAGACCTGGCTTCTGGAATGAAAGTGCTGATTTCGACAGAAGGAGGTCTGCCATAGTTAAGGGAGTGAGATTTCCCCAACTAAGGCATGAGAGAAAACAGTAGAGCGACAGACAGACTGACACTAATGATGAGAGTGAAATAGAAAGGACTGAGTAGCGAATGGACGACTTCCCTTGTTAGAGCATAAAGGGCATGAATGACATGGCAGCGACTAACACAATATCATATGGGACAGGGGACAGTGGGAGTGAAGGTCATAATGTGTGACACAAGAGAGAGACCAAGCAATGAAGGATGGAGGGCTAGAGCAGGGTACAAAGGGACCCAGGATAGACTCCATGAATGCGATGATGACTCAACTTGGATGCTCTTAACAAGGGCGACTTGATGGTGCTGCCACACAGTAAAGGCCCAATGGGGGACCATGAAAACATGAGTATAAGATGGTAACTCATGACGAAAATCGACACGAAAAAAGACAAGTAAGGAGGAAAAATGGTGCCCCAAGTACAAGTGTTGTAAGTGAGGAAGTTCGATTTGAAGGAGAGGTGAAGTGATCCTTCTTGGAAAAAATAGCTCCTGGCGAAGGATGAAAGTACAAAAAAGATGTTGGCTATCTAAAAGAACCTAAAACACGCATCTCAAAAGGGAAATGCTAAGGGTAATATTTCTTAAGATAGAGTGCATTGCGAGGATTAGGAAGAGGATTTCCTTCGAAGTCCTCTAAAAGGTATGCCCCATTACCAAGACCCTTACTGATGACGTAAGGGCCTAGCCATAATGAGTCGAACTTCCCGTGACCAAGGACATCATGGGCTTGGTCACATACTAGAACAAGGTCGCCTTTGGGGCTGGAATTTTCTGTCATATTGAGCTTTGGTGCGTTTCTTGGCCGCTTCCATGGTTTGCAATGCAACAAGGCGGTCTTCAGAGGCACGCTCAGGCATGATAAGTCGTTGTTCTAGAGGTTGGGTGTCAGGGAGAAGTTCAACAGCCAGATGAAGGGAAGGGATGTCACACTCGATTGGTAAGACTGCCTCCTCTCCAAAAACGAGGTGAGGAGGGTTATGGTTGAGGGGCATAGGTGCCCCCGAGCATGGTGTGGTCATGCCAAAATGTATTTAGAAAAAAGGGGAATCTAAACACATTTAAATGATGTGGTGTGCCATTTGTTCTCGTTATGGTTATGCAGTGTGAGAAAGGAAATGGAGGATTACCAATCTCTTTTGGTACTGCATATAGGGATCAAATGGACTTTAAGTTTTCGAGTTGGCATACCTGGTGTCACTATCCCAAAAAGAGGATTTGGAGATAATGAACTGATGCTCTCGTAGAAAAGCTATAGGTTGGTCAACAATAATGTCTAAGAGACTGGGTTTCCGATGTAAGATGAGGGAACGATAAGGGGTATCATCCCTAGAGTGATCTGAAATGATATGAGACTCTAGAGGTTCTTCGAAATGTGGAAGAATACTGGGACTAAAGTCAACACAACCAGATCCACTAGGAGAGTGGTGGAGAATTGCTTCTCTTGGTCTCTCAAATGTGGGTGCCCCCTTACCCAAACAGTGGGTTTCAATGTAATGGCCACAAGGTGGATGTGGTGTGAACGCATGGGTTCGATGTAAGGGGGAATAGATAACGTCAGGGGTGGGGATTTTTTCCATAATGTCGTCATCGCGATAGAAGATGGGGTGACTGGTGGAAGAAAGGCCACCTGGCGTGGTGAAGTGACCGGAATCATCATCATGAGAAGAGAGGTTCACATGTGCATTGTCACAAGGGGTGACCGAAGAGTAAGTAGATAAAGGATCTACCGATGTTGAGCCCAAGATGATCGCTGAAGGAAGGTCAAGCGAAACAACAGGGGAGGATTCAGATGGAATGTTCCCAGAGGGTCTCATGGATGATGATAGGTAAAAAATGTTGGACGAAGGCTCCGTCATCTCGACATCAGGAGGGGGAATGTCAATGGGAGCAGTCATATCTAGTAGTTCTGCTGAAGCAGAATGCGCAAATATGGGAGAGGTGTACTCATTGCGCTTGGCCTCGAATTGGTGGACCGCGGCAATAGAGGTGCGGAAGTCCTCGAGGCGGGGACAAATATGGGTGTAATGGCCATGGAGATCACACAAAGCACGGGGGTGGTTGGTGTGAATAGTCTTGGGTTTCTTGGCCGCGGTTGTGGAAGGAACAGAGGCTTCTGGGACCGCGGACTCAGGGAACGTGACATTAACCATGGGCTTTAGAGGAAGTAATTCAGGACAGGTATGGGAGGCGTGACCGACAACATCACACAAATCACCTTGGATGGTATGCTTTGGAGGCTGAGGAGGAGCAGGGTTTGTCGGGGCAGCCTTGTCCTTTGATGCCCCCTTGCGAGCTTTGCCCTTCTTACCCGAAGCGGTCGCAACAGGAGGTGGTTCCTGTTGAAGTGACTGAGGCACTGATGCAACGGGAGAAGCCATGGGGACCGGTGGAACCGGGGTCAAAGCAATATAAGGTTTGGGTTGACCAGGCAAGGTGGGGGTTGGAGGATCAAGGTACCAAACGGGAATCCCAAGTGTCAAGTTAGGAAGAGAGAGGGTGGCCATGACTAGTACCGTGTACACTCCTAGTGGGGGAGCTAGGAACGGTATCTGACCAGAGGGGGGATGGCCAGGTGGGACGGCTCCTAAATGGCTAAGGCCTGGAGGAACCGTGCCAGGGGGATAAAGGGGCTCATGACTACCAACTGTAGGTGAAGGGCTAAGAGCAGGTTGCGGAGGGCAAGGTTGTTGACTAGCCGAAGCAGGTTGCTTGAGAGCAGCCCGAGACGATTGCATCATGCAAACATTCGATGAGCTGGGGTCAGAGATAGGAGGAGTGGGGAGACTAGGAAAAGTTCCAAGCAGGGAGGAATCCTTGTAAACGCCGGGGGAGACACTGGTCAAGCAGTCGACGGTTTGCTTGTTGGCTACAGAAGAGATGGTTGTCTCAGGTGAGGTCTGAGATTTTGGCTCATGATATGTCAACTGGTCAATGGTGACTATCTTTCCATTATGGGGGAAAGACATCTTGCGGAAAACCGCGGATGGGACAGCAGAAATAGCATAGGTGTAGCTTCACCCCAATAGAATGTTGTAGTCTAGCGGGGCATCTATGACTTCGACGTCAACGCAAACAGTCTTACCGGCGAGGGTGATAGGCCAATTACGAAATAGGCCAATGGGCTGGGAGGCATGACCGTCCCACGCGCGAAGGGTGATCGTGGAAGGGGCCAGCTCGGGGGATCCGAGTTGCTTCCAAACCGAAGCAGACATCATGCAGGTGGATGCCCCCTCATCAATTATACACCGGGACACGTTGGCGTTCCGGATTTTGACGGGGATTTGGAAGGCGATGGAAGGAGGAAGAGGAGGATGGTCTGATTGAGTGGCGTCGAAAAAAATCATTTGGTCATCAGCAGGATCTACAGCGCCCACGGAAGATAGTAGAGCCTTCTTTTGGGAAGGGCACGACTGGAGGAGTGCCAGTGTGGAAATGGCAGCAGGAGATTGCGCCAAATCATCTACTATGCTATATGAATGGGCAGCTCGACCGAAAGCAGCGTTTCGACGTAATGGTCCCTTAGGAATATTGGTGTGAACCTCAACTCTGGGTTGAGGGATATGTAAGGGGCCATTGGATGTCGAAAGCGGCTCTGTAGAACCTGAAGAAGGAGGCTTGGGGGCAGACTGAGTGGGAGGCTTGAGGTACTGGTGAGACCGAGTTTGAAGGTGAAGATCGATGGATGGGGATGGATCAGAGTTCATCATGAGGATCTGGTAATTGGAGGAACCAGAAGGGGAAGGTTGAGGGGCCACCTGTCCGTCAGGTGGTTGGGTAGCCATGAATCCCTGCTGGGCATCCACCTGCTCTTGAGGGGGCGGTGACTGTTGTTGCAAGGGTTGAGAAGGAAAGGGAGGCGAAAGCGCATATGCTGGAGGAGCTGGTGCACCAGGCTGTGGATAAGGGTAATGGTTGGGTTGGGAAACATTGAGGTAAGCAAGAGGTTGGGCAAAAGGATGAGGCATGCCGTATCCTGGATGCGTGCTACCGGGAGGGGGAGAAGTGCGGGAAGTGGTGCCCCCTCCCCCAGGAAAACCATAGCTCATGAGAGGTTGAGAAGATGGATGAGAGATAGATCCAACGATACTGTCGGCGGTATGAGGTGCCCCCGGTGTATAGATATCACCGGGTTTGGGGAGATCAGGTAGGACAGTATGATCATAACCTATCTGAGCGTAGATCAGGTCATATTTTAACACCATTTGGAGGGCATCTTCTTCGGTTTGAGGAAAATGTGATGCGACATATTTCCCGATAGGGGACAAGAGAGATCTAAGGAACCAGTCCATGTAGACACGGTCTTTGAAGGTAGAAGATTGACATAGGCTCCGTCTTCTTCGCCATTCCTGGACATGGGTAGAAAGGTGGGTCGAAGAGGTTTGCTTGAAGGAAGTCAAGAGTTCGATACCAGTGTCATAACGAAGGGGAAGCTGGAAGTAAGATAAAAAAGCCCGGGCAAGAGTTGCAAAGGTGGTATGGGAGGAAGTGGGTTGATCAACATACCACTTAGAAGCTTCGCCTGTAAGCGTGTGTTGGAACAATCGAAGATGAACAGAGTCATCGGTAATGGAGGTAGATGAACACCACATGTGGAAAGATCGAACATGATTTGAAGGATCTTCTCCAGCATGGCCTTCAAAATTTGGGATGTCGGAAGGGAGCTTTGTCGGCATAGCAGGCCAACTAGCATCATGGTGTATAGGGTCGTTTATCAACCGGTCCAAATTGGGGAGGCTGAGGCCTGCCAAGAAGGGGAGCATGGGTGAAGCCGAGGTAGTTCCTGTGGTGGTTCCGCTATGAGTAGTCCCGGCATTAGGGCCGATATTCCCGCTAGTGTTAGGCCCTGGACTAGACATACTGGAGGTGACAGGGGGGAGAACCAGAAGGAAAAGGAGAACCCAAAGAATCAGAGAAGGACTGGCTCGACGACGGTGGGACGGAGCAGGTCGATCGACCGGAAACTGAGGGTGAAGGCCAAGAAGTCTCCGGGAAAGGTGCCTTGGGGGCGCAATGATGACGGGAAGAAGGAAACTGACAAGGGCAGAAAGAGACAGAATCAAGCGATGTCAAGGGTAGATAAGGTGCAGTGACAATTGATTTTAGAGTCTTTTCCAAGCAGTGTTAACCAGGCGCTTCTTCACTTAGGGTCAGTGTGTGGTGTGCGTTAATTTTAATTTTTAAACCCTTTTCATTTTGAGAGCAAGAAAAAGTGTGCTGCGTAACTGAAAAGAAATCTGCGTAGAAAAATATAGATTTCTGAAAGGATAGAACATTTAACAGCTAACTATGCATCAATCTAACCCAAAAAGGCGGGTCTCTCAAAACTACTCTAAAAGAGGGCAAAAATCTAGTCAAAACACACATAAAAAGAGGTCAATAGATCTAGGGTCGAAAGGGATAGGGATCTAGAGGATAAAGCTGCTGAAAAGAGGTGCAGATCACAGCCAAGAGACAGAGGCAAGGTGGCTGGAAAAAGGAAGGAAATTAGCAAAAAACGGAGGGGGCAAGGGGGAGGCCTAGAAAGTAGGTTTAAACAAAATGACAGGAGGTGATTTGAAAGGAAGAAAGGCTGATTTCAAAGGATCTGAAAGGGAGGTAACAGATCTGGAAAAAAGGAGGCTGAAGCTCTGAAAAACAGACGGCTGAAACAGCTTAAAACTCTTCCACAAAAAGTGGAGGGTACTAAAGCCCTAAGGGGCTAGGTTCCCACTTAGATGAGTAAAAAAAGATCATAACCTGGTCAAAACGGGCTGAGACAGAGGCTGGAGGACCCTGGCAGAAGCTGCAGCAAAACCCAGAAAAATTGCAGAAAAATTGCTGAAAAAATGGCAGGTCACAGTTTCTGACCTGATTTTAGTGCAGGTCGCAGGAAACAGGCTGAAAAGTGCAACCTGGAGGTCCAGGTCGCAGGTTTAGGGCCAAAAAGTGCGACCCCCTATTCCGGTTGTCTCGGCGGTAGATTTTCAGAAAATTTGTCATCTCAGTTGCGGCTGGTGTCGCTTACCTGCGCAATAGGGCCAGAAACACACGGAAGTTAGAAATTTTAATGTTTTAGGGTTTTATGTGAGAAAAAAAACACAAAAACAGGAAAAATAAACAGCTGAAAAGAAACCCTAGGGTCTGAAGTAGCCTGATATGCAGGAATATGAAAAACGACAGCAGTCGTAATTTAAAACCCGTGTGGAGTCGCCATTTGTTAGTATGAATCCTTTGTCGAAGTGTACGAAAAAGGACCACTTTAGCTACGCATAACTAATAGCCCTGACAACAAAAGTGGCTGCCAATATCTTCAGATATGCGGTTAGTTAGACAGAAAAGAGCTGCCAAAAACCAGATCCATGCATGGAAAGACATTAAGCAGAAAAAGTAAGGGTTTGCTCCATATACCAATAGACAAGACAAGAACAATTTTTGAAAGAATTTTTATATTAATGGGGCACCTGGGAGGAAAACAAAAAGGTGTATCCAATTCCCCTCAGTGGGATGGGTTCTTGGAAGTTCTCAGCACTTCAGATCTAAGATTTCTCTCTATTGTTGGTGTAGAAGACCCACACAAAGAATGGAACTCAAAGGGAGCTCTCACAGCAAATGGCAGAAAATGGTGACCAAGTGTATAGATATAGAGTGATCTAATAGGCAACAAAAGGTGAAGAATGATGGGAAAAACCCTCCTATTTATAACAAAATATTGGGTCATTCTAGATCTTGGTGCATGATTAAAATAATGTTAACCAAATCTAGATCCACCTTTTATGGAATATTTTATTATATTTGTTGGAAGGAAAAGGTATTTGACTTGGGTCAAATCCCTTGATTTGTCAAAAATAAATAAATAAATGATTTATTTATCTTTTTAAGGAAGCGGTTAGAAGATAATCAAATAAATAATGATTTATTTAATTATTTAAGGAAGTGGTTGAAAGATAATTAAATAAATAATGATTTATTTAATTATTTGTGGGTGATTTGGTCATATTTAACCAGGAATATTATCTAAATAAGGTTTAAATAATTATTCCTAGAAAATAATAAGATAAATAAAGGTTTATCTAATTAATTTCTTTGATTTTGGGTTAAACATGACTAGGAATAATAATTAAATTATGGTTTAATTAATTATTCCACGAGGAAAATCAAACAAATATAGGTTTGTTTAATATTTCCTTTTGGGGTTTCCTGTTTTAACATAGTGAAAGCAGTTTTACTTAGGGTAAAACTGGGTCTGCATAGTGTACTTGGGTCCATCTAATGATAATAGGTTAGATGACCAATAAATGGTGTAACACTTTCAAACAATTCCCAAGAGCCTCAAACATAAAGGGAAAGAGCAAAGAAAAAAACAAGAAGAAAACCACGAAAAATAATAACAATATGACACCACAAACAAAGTGGCAAGGCCTTGCACTAGAGATAAGAAAAAATCAGTAAGTCAAGTGCCAAAAAAATCATAAAAGACAGCACAAGAATAACAACAAAAACCATGAATCAATCTCGGGTTCCCTATGTCTCTAAGGGAAATCTCAACCCGAGTCCTATTTAATATTTCATGGAAGTCCTTGTTTCCATTCAATTCCCTCTATCATACTACCTTAAAACAATAGTCACGTTGCATAATTAAATATAACAATATACTTGTTATCTTACCTTGTTGTGCCAAGAAAACTTCCATAACCGAACACACATGTCAACCACATGCTACAAAGATCAATACACCATATATACACTTAGAAATAAATTACCAAGTATAACAACCATTTCATAATCAACAATCAACTCACATTCATTATTCATAATAAGAATCGGCTACAACTATCACCTACTTACACTCAAGTACATATTAGTTGTCCCAACACTTATGTGTTAGTACAAGCATCTTAAAACAAGATCATTTCTTCAAGAAATATACACATACTCATATGATATAGTTAATCAAACATTTAAACAAACTATAAACGTACCATGTTAGATAAATAAACTAGATGACATAATAGACACCAAACACTCAAACACAAAACAAGACAGTACAATGAAACAAGAAAGCACCATTTAGACGACATAAGAAAACTCATACCTTAATGTATCTTAGAGGCTATGTTTTGTTCATGCAATCAATCTGGGAGGAGTATGATATAACTTCACAACATATCAATTCAATAATAAATAAGGTCATTATATCCATAACAATAATTAGATAACATGTTCACATCATAAACCCATAAGAAATTGTCATTATTTCATAACAATCACATATACATAGACAATATAGACTAGTATGACATAATATCAAAATATATTAACTCATACTTGAATGTCATAACCATAATCATCTACATAGGTCAATCCAAATAGCATGAAACATAATAACATCAATATCTTAGTTGTAATGACCATAACCATCATGCATATTACCACAATGCATATAATAATATATTACCATCATGCATGACTAACCGACGCATGTACATATGATCACATCGATTAACAAACATCTATCATACATGTAACCGAAATACAATAGAATTACAAGAATACAAGTAACCTTAATTCTTATAAAAAACATTAACCACATACCTACATGCCAAACATACAAACATATATGACGTTATGCTCTCACCTCTAACTTCCAGTACCACAACTTTACATTGATGGTTTGCATCTCCTATCTCTCGACCAACACATCAACATCATAACATACCAATAAAATGAATACAATGACCTCATGTACAACAAAAATTAACCATGAAAATGAATTCATAACAATATAGAGACACCGACATCCATAAAAAAATATACAAATGACATTCACCGATGACGACCATATCCAATCAACAACACCATCGAATTTCACATGGTGGACACAACCGCAACTATGAATAACACCATGCATACAAAATAATAACATAGTCCACAAACAAAAATAACACATATGCAATCGACATGAATGCATGACCAACATGCCACACATCTATTCCAAGGAGTGAAACATTCTTTCGATACCACTCCGTGGTATCATATATCACACAAGGAGAACAAAACTAGACACCACCCAAAGAGAATCAACCCTACCGTACCACTTTGTAATACCCTCCTCCCACATCAACCCAAGAAATTGAATAACCGTGGTAAACATGTGATGAATAGTTACTATGATATTTTTCAAACTCTTAAAGTCACCTTAAGGAAGTGGAACCAACACCACATAACAACAAAGACCTTTCTCCACATGCTAGAAGACATCGAGGAGCCATGAAAACCTTATAAAAGTCCAACCCCGCATCAAATTTACGTTTTTACGCATAAACCCCCTACCACTCCTCAAAATGAAAGAGTGAGATTGGGACCTCCTTACCCACACACATAGCATTGGATGCTTCGAGATCGGGGAATTTCCGCATGAGCCTCGAGCTCCGCGACCCTAATTTTTGTGCCACATTTTTAGGCCACATAATAACAAGCACATTTACCTATCAACACAAGAGGAAAAGATCTTTTATTGACATAAGAAAATGAAACCAAGTCCGGGACTTCAATATTCCACTCGATCAATGACATGGTTGAAAGCCAAATATATCTTCGGGCTAGTCACCCTCGCCATATTCCATGAATGAATGCGGGTCTCATAAAAATATTCAATCAAAACAAAACGACGTATCTAGAGGAAAAACTTACCTCAACACTGCCTGATTCCACCTCATGGCCGACATCATAACTATCACAAGATTGGTCTCCACCCAAGTTGACTAGGGTTCCGCAGCATATTTTCAAGTCAGGCTTCCAGAATAAGCAGAACTCAACCCACATATGGCCATCGGGGATTCCATAGTGTTTTTCCAACCAAGGCTTCTAGGACTGGGTAACTCAACCCACCAAGGGCTTCCAAAGCATTTTTCCAACCAAGGATTCGAGGAATAGTCTCTCAACCCAAGTTTTAATAGGGCTTCCAACAATTTTTCCAAAAAAGGCTTCAGAACTAATAACTCAACCCATAACTAAGGGCACACGACAAACAAAGAGAAAAAACAAATGAAATGAGCCCACAACACCATGGCTACCTGTAGAAATGTCAAGGCTAGGAAAATCCACCGTCAATCTAGGCAATCCTCCATGTCAAAGACAGATCATGACTAATAAACCACATGCATGTACCATGCATGCAAAAAATAGCAAGGAAACCATAAATTTAAATTGATACCGCAAAATAAATCCAAACTTTGTAACCGATGATCTCGTTGTCTTATCGCGCTTCGCCTTTCCTCTCCTTCTTACTCCATATCCCAAGTATGCCACATGCCTCCAAGAGTGTTCCAAGAAAAATATAAGTGTCCAAGAATATGAGAGAGAATAAAAGAGAGTTCCACCTCATAGAACTAACAAAATGTCACCAACCGATCCCCCGAAGTATTTTTATCATGCGTGGCCTTTATTTTCTTCATTTTCCGTTATTTTCCTTCATTTTCATCCTCACATGTAACCTTTGAATGTTCACCTCCCTTTTCTCCTAATTTTCTTTATTTTCATAAATAAAAATGTCAATTAATGCCTCATTCCTTTCCAAAGCCTTTTCCATTTCCTTTTCCAATTTCCTTTTAGCCATAATAATTGAAATGACACCCACTAGGATGTTTTTCCCACCATTCAACTTGAATACATGTCCCATGACCTTGGTCTTATATATTTTTTTTACATGGATTTTCGACCAGGGGTATTACAATAAAGGTTTTTATGAAAAGAAGCATGAGATGAGTCTATATGAAAATCAAAGGAGAAATAGGAAATCAAAGGAAATAAATGTTTATGAGAAATAAATAGATAGAAATTAGAACACATGTAGTGGGAGTACTGCCGTGTTTTACATCAATCAAGAATAGGTAAAATCAATCATAAGATATAGGATTATAATGATTATTACAAAGAAGAAGGCATGCTACATAAAAACACCTCCTCAAAAGTGGAGTCTATATTACAAGGGGAGAACATAGAAAAAATAGTAGTAATGCATCCCTTTTCCATTTACATCAAATGGGGAGAAATAAGTAGGCATAAGGATAAGCATATTCGGCTAGAAGATAGTGAGTGTTCTTAGCCAAAGTAAATCGATGACTAGATTATGTTTTGTGGTTTTTCCATCCAATGCCAAGGGGATATATTGTTTAATGGGTGTTTCACGATTTCAACGAAATCGTTGTCATTGATGAATTTCAATATAAAATAATACATGCTTATGAGCTCTAGCATGATAATGTACAAATTCTATTAAAAAGTGCTTTCATTTATTTAAAAGAATATAATGTAAAATGGTACCTTATAAATAGAGATTTTGAGTTTAAAATAAAGTTCTTAATCAAAATATTGAAACAAATGCCAATTTCCAGGCTTACCACGATGGAAGAAATTTGAGGAAGAAAAGTAGATATTCCACCATCAAACCAATAGTGGAGGATTGATCCAAGAAATAAAAATAATCATAAGTACTAGGTTTCCTCATGTAATTTTTTAAGAAACAGGAAATAGCGTAGAAGGTCGTAACAACACCGCGTTAAAAAACAATGCAATAAAGAAGGAGGCAAAAATAAGACCAAAATCACGGACAAGTATTCCGTGCTTAATGTTGGGAAAATATCCTAGTGGGTGTTCATTTGGTTTATTATGACTAGGGGGGAATTGGAAAAATACAAAGGAATTAAAAGGAAAGCGACATTATTCTGGCATTTTACTTACGAAAATAATGGAAAATAGGAGAAAATGGAGGTGAAAGGTCATAGGTTTCATGCTAGAGGAAATTGAAATAAAATAATGGAAAATGAAGAAAAGACGAACCTCATTAATAAAAATGTTTCTAGATAATTTGATCTGTGTGATATTGGTGGCCACCCTATTCCACTTGGGCCCCCCCACCATTGTCTCTCTGGCTTTTTCGCTCGGCATAACTTACTATTTAGTGCTTTTCTCGGGTCCCGAACTTTCGGAGCCGTTTTGAGGCCCTAAACAATGTTTCTTGGGCATCGTTTTACCTACGAATTTCATGGAATGAAATCTATCCAGAAATTTGTGGTCCCTACGCAGATTTCTAATGATCTATCATGTGCGTCAAACGGGAGATAGTAGGCCAAAGTTACGTCCCTCGGGTGCTGAAACACCAATTTACCCAAACAAATGGCCCATAATTTTGGCACTTCATCTCCTGTGGGTTAGGTTTTTGGATGTTTAGGGTTCTCCATGGTTTCTAAATAATAAATAGGCCCTCGAGCCTCATCGTAACTCGCCCGTAGCCCGTAGCCACCACATCTCTTCTCGTATATATCTACCAAAGGTTCTTAGCTAGTTTTATTCCATTCCTCAGAAACAAATTTCAGCTTCTTGATATTAATGAAATGAAGTGTTATTTCCCCCAATCGCATCTCCGTATTTATGGTTATATTTTTGTTCTCATATGCTTCCGTATAACCGGATCAGTTGGCACGAGGTCCGCTTTTTCGATCCTTCTTTGCATGTCCCCAACGAGGTCGGGGTATAAGGAACTAGGGCTTGATCCTCGTGAACCTTTGCAAGATCATCCCTCGCAAACCTCAACGACGCCCATGGGGACGAAAAGAAAGATGAGGGAGCAGGAGATCCTATCAAAATATTGCTCGAGGAGGCCCTTGAAAAACAAAGGAATGTGATGATGGATAACTTCGCGCCGATCCTTCCGCCTACTCACCGGCGCATCCGCATCCAATAGCCACTCCGGGAGTTGCGACTCCTTTTAAGGTACAAGTAAATTTTGGCATTCCCATATTTGAGGGTCAAATAGACGCGTATGTCGAGATAGATGGTTGAATCTATTAGAAGGATATTTCTCTATTCATGACTTTTCGTACCGGGAGAAGATTATTTTTGCACTCTCAAAGCTACCCCCCCATGTTAAGAACTCCGTGGGAAACCTAACAAGAGCGAAGGATCGACAGAACCTCTATGTTCTCGGTCGTACCAACTTGAATTCTTTCCGAGACACCGTCAAGGAACAAGATTATCCCGTGGGGAGCTATGAGGACAAGTACATACAATGGACCACGCCGCGACAACAAAGGGATCAAGATGTGCATGAGCCGATGAACTGTCTCCATACCCCGCGCACAAAGTTGGGTATCAAAGATTCAGAGAAACATTTAGTGCTAAAGTATCAGAAATTGCCCGTACAGACATATCTGGGAAATGGAGTTCTCGACATCTCCTCGCTCGGGGTACGCAAGATACCTGTGATGTCAAGATTGAGCAGAAATTCAAACAAAAGAAGCAAGACTTTGGATCCGCGAATCAAAAGCAAGGGAAAGGTACTTCCAAAACCGCAACAAAGGAGACAGAGCCAAGGCATGGCAACCTAGCAGACAACTCGTCAAAGCCATAAGAAAAGAACAAAGACCGCAAAGCCAAAGAAGGACACGAGAAAGTGGTGTGAGTTCCATAAGAGCTCCACTCACAACACAAGTGAGTGTCGGCCAAGGCCGCTAGTGGTCGAGATGAGGGCTTTTGAGTCGATGCATGCTCCGACTCCGACCGAACTCAAAAAGGGGAATGAAAAAGGGGAAACAGATTATTGATGCGGAGCCCAATGCCAATCGTTGCCACTACAAAGATCCAAAAGGGAGGAACTAAAAGATCTAGAGGAGGAGGAACGCCTCTTTCCACTCCCGTATGGGTAAAGGTCTCCCCGTACAATTCATTGTCAACAATGGGAGCCAAAAGAACCTCATTTCAAGATGCCATGAAGCATGGCTTCCGACCATGTACCACCCACATCCATACACCATCGGTGGCTTCACCAAGGACGGACTTCCGTCACCAAGCATACGTCTTCCCCATAGCATCAAGCCCTTCACCGATGAGGTATTATGTGACGTTGCTCCTATTGATGTTTCGATGTATTATTAGGACAACCATACGGGAAGCGTCATGCCGTGTACGAGTCTCAACTCGTGCTGTTATTATTACTTTGGGAATAAGTTGTACAGATACCATAGGTACCACCTCCTATGACTATCTCTTTGGTTACCGCAAAACAATGCAAAGAGAGCCTATTTCCCAAACCAGAAATCTATTTCCGATGATCCGCCCCTAGGAAGTGAAGAAGACAAAGGCCACGACCTCCGCATGGGCCCCTCTCGCACGAAACAACAAATGGATAAGGTTGTGGTGGAGTATGGGGACTTCTTCACCACCCACAGTGGGTTCCTCCGCACCGTCACGTCAAGCACCCGATTGATCCGACCCCAGTGTGCTACCCAATGGACCGATCTATCGCACTCGTTCTAGAAAATGATGAAATCAAGAGGCAAGATTCGTGGAGCCGTTGCAGAAAGGTCACATCGTACCAAGTTCATCGCCCGTGGGAGTCCGATCGTATTGGTACAAGAAGGATGGGATGTGGAGACTCGTATCGACTATCTAAGCGTCATCGAAGATCACCGTCTCGTAATAGGTACCCAATCCCACGGATTGATGACCTTCTAGACCAAACCTCCAAGGTGCAAAAATATTTCAAGAAGATCGACTCCGAAGTCCGGGTATCACTCGTGTACGAATTGAACCCTCCGATGTGTGGAAGACCGCCTTTAAAGCCAAGGAAGGCGCTTTGAATGGCTTGTCATGCCTTTCGGCTATAAATGCTCCCGCAACCTTCAGAGGATGATGGACGACATCTTGCGGCCATTCACCAACTCATTTGTAGTGGTGTACTTGGATGACATTCGATCTTCAAAGAAGACTTGGGAAGATCACCTTCATCACATCCAACAAGTCCTCCAAACACCTACAACACAAGTTGTGTGCCAATTTGAGAAGTGCACGTTTGGCATGACCCAGGCTCAATATCTCGGGATACATTAATTGATGAAAGGGGGGTGCATGTGGATCCAACCAAGATCCAAGTCATTCGGGATTGGCCAACCCCAACCACTATAACAGAGCTTCGCAACTTTCTGGGTCTTGCTAATTTCTACGGTAGATTCATGTTGGGATTCTCTCATATCACTTGGCCCTTGAGTCAAGTCACCAAGGGAGAAGCGAGAGAAAAATTCTTTTGGTCAGCACCTCAACAGAAGGTGTTCACAGAATTGAAAAATCGCCTCTGTTCTGCCCCAATGCTCACATTACCAAACTTGCAATAGCCATTTGAGATCGAGACAGATGCCTCCGACTATGCTATTGGGGCAGTTCTTACTCAACAGGGACATCCAGTGGCACATCACAGTGAGACATTATCTGAGACAGTTCGCAAGTATCCCACCTATGACAAAGAAATGTATTCCATTGTGCAAGCTTGCCGACAATCGAAGCATTACATTTTGGGGAAGGAAACAATCATCCACACAGACCACCGACACCTGCAGTTCATACAGACACAAGGGAAGTTGCAGAATGATCGTCATCAGAATTGGTCCACATATCTGCAACAGTTTCATTTGAACATCAAGTACAATAAGGGTAGCACCAATAATGTTGCAGACTGCCTCAGCCGACCACCGATCGTGGCGCTCACCACCGTGCTCAACTCTTGTGGGCACGAGACTTTTGATTGGCCGCTTCTGTATGAGAGTGACCCAGAATTCGGCCACACTTACAAGGCACTCTTGGGGGCTACGCAAGTTCCAAATTTTCACCTCCAAGATGCACTTTTATGTCACCTGGGACACCTTTGTGTTCCTTCAAGCGAGCGTGCCAAGATGATATGGGAAGCACACTACGGTCGAGTCGCTGGGCATTTCGGGGTCGAGAAAACAGTAGCAATACTACAGAAGTATTTCTATTGGCCGAACCTTCGAAAGGATGTCGAGAAGCACATCAGATCCTGCACTTCTTGTGCCATTGCCAAACCGACCATCAAGAAGCAAGGCCTATATACTCCACTACCTACCCCTAGTCGACCGTGGGAATCCATCTCCATGGATTACATGTCGGGCCTGCCTTCTACTAAGAATGGAAATAACTGTGTTTTCGTGGTCGTTGACAGATTCTCGAAGATGGCCATCATGGCGGCCTGTAAGAAGAATATCACAGCAGAAGCCACTGCTAAACTCTTCTTTGAACGAGTGTGGGTGCACTTTGGGATCCCACAGTCTATCATATCAGATCGAGATAACAGGTTCCTCAGCACATTTTGGTCCAGCCTCTGGTCAATTTTGGACACAAAGCTCACCAAGTCCACAGCTTTCCATCCCCAAACAGATGGCCAGACAGAGGTCGTCAACAGAATGATTGTACACATTCTGCGCATGTACAACTCAAAGCATCCACGCACATGGGACGAGAGCCTCCCCTATGTACAACACAGTTATAACCGGGCTCTCCACAGTTCAATTGGCCATAGCCCCTTTCAAGTGGGCTTGGGATTCCAACCACTATGTCCCATTGACATAGCCATGCCGTTTGCAGCTGCTCAGGCCGATTCAGCTCATGTCCAGTCTGAAGTTGAAAAAGCAAGTAGCTTCATCGAGCGCATTCAACACATCCGCCAACAGGTTCATGATATATTGGACAGATCCAATGCGAAGTACAAGCAGCGCCATGATCAACACCGGGTGCCACACCACTTCCAGGTGGGCGACAAAGTATGGCTACATTTGCAGAAGGAGCGCCTCACTGGACCTCACCGCAAGCTTTTCCCGCTCCGATACGGGCCGTACACCATCACCAAGGCTGTAGGTAACAATGCCTTCGAGCTTAGTATTCCACCATTCCTTGGTCTGCACCCAGTCTTCAATGTGGATCGCCTTCGTCCTTACTTTCCACCTCTACTGGACACCTCGGACATTGCAGAACAACTCACACCAACAGAGCTAAACCCAGACTGCATGGAACAGGCCACCACAGATTGTATCATGGACATGCAAATCAAGAACACTCGCCAACAGAAGATCCAACTGTATCGGGTTGTCAAAGCTGGCCAACTCCTGCACCAAGGAAAGTGGTTCACCAGGGACCAAGTTCAACAGAAATTTCCTCATCTCATGGAGGAACTTAATGCAATGGGGACCATTGTTTCCTAAGGGGGGAGCAATGATCCAGGTGGATATTGGTGGCCACCCGCCTATTCCACTTGGGCCCCCACCATTGTCTCTTTCAGTTTTTCAGTTTCGGCATAACTTACTATTTTTAGTAATTTTTTGGGTCCTGAACTTCCGGAGCCGTTTTGAGGCCCTAAACGAATTTTTTTGGGCATCGCGCCTCCAACGAATATCATTCCGTTTCAAATTGATATTCGTGGCAAAATTTGTAGTCCTCGGATAGAGCTTTCTAATGATGTATCATGAGTGTCAAACAGAGATAGTATGCCAAAGTTACGTCCCTGGGAAGTTGAAACACTAATTTTCCCAAACAGGGCCCATAGTTTTGGCGCTTCATCTCCTAGGGTTAGGTTTTTGGATGTTTAGGGTTCTCCATTGTTTCTCAATAATAAATAGGCCCTCGAGCCTCATTGTAACTCAGTTCAGAGGCTTGTAGCTGCCACATCTCTCCTCAGAGATAGCTACCAGCGCCCTAGCTAGTTATTTCCATTCTGTCTGTAAGTAAATTTTAGTTCTTTGATATTAATGAAATGAAGTGTTATTTCCATTGCATCTCTGTATTTATGGTTATATTTTTATTCCCGCTATGCCTCCCCGCATAAATCCGATCATAATTTGACAAAACATTTTCAACTTTAGATTGGAGATCTCTCATTCTATCTCTCACATCATCTTCACACTTAGAGCATTATTGGAACACTATAGCATTGGATAAAGTAAATCAAAGGAAGGATGATGAAAGTAAAGATCAAGCAAGCAAGAGTCATATCAAGATGCTACAACGAGATTACTTGTAGGCACTAAGTTTCATGTATGATATCCTTGATATCTTTGGGCATGCATGGTATATGTGTACGTGTCTATTTGGTTATCTTGTTATCATTGGCATGGGTTTTTCTGTGTGTGACAATGGTTTTCAACCTTCCCTTTTGATTTTTGGATAGTCATGGTGTGATGCATCTTTTTTACATGGATGATATGGATTGTTGAATGGGTTCAAAACTAATGGAGGTGGTCTTAGAAACTTCTCAAAGGAATAGAAACTCGGACCAAGATATGGTGGGATATGCGGTAAAGCGTGAGGATCGATATGAGAAAATTCCTCACAAAGGTAGTGGGTGATTAGATCTCGAGGAACCATGCTTTTTTAGGTCTAGTAATCCCCGAGATCAATATATGTTGAGATTGTGGTAAATCTTGGTTGTGTATGTTTATTTTTTTTTCCTAGTGATCCCTATACCGGGTATATTTTGGGATCGTTAAAGAAAGAATGGTTGTATAAATGAGGGTTTGGGCATAGAAATCCTTACTGTGTATATAGAGGGATTGCAATAATGCCCGAGGAAGCCTCAGTTATTTAGACAGAGTCCCACATTCATGTGCTGAAAGAGAGATGGTGTGATTACCGAGAAATATTTCTGCTCAGTCCAATCACACGTGGTCCCCAACTTGTTAGCTTTTTTCATGTTAATAAGAGCAATTTTTCTCTTTTATTTTATGAGTAGATGTGTTGATTATTTTTGTTCAATAATTTCTATTATTTTGTTTATATGCATGGTTTATGATAGATTCTAGTTATGGATCTCATCATGTTTTGATTAGTAAATGAATTTTTAATGAATAAATGACCTAATAGATGATATTGCAACTATTATAAGAGGGAATAAAACCTTCGACGATTCCTAGATAAGTATGGGGTCCCTATGTTCGCCTTGTATTTATGACCTCGTACATTTCGTGTTCACAGGTGCGTAACAAAATGTTTGTTAAGGTTAGCTTGGTTAGGCCAATTTACTATCTAATATTTGTATGGAAGGCTTCATCCTAGTTTCATTCATGATCTGAAAATTTTCATTAAGTTCCTCGTGGTATAGGTTTGGCTACTATCCTATAAGCTTTGCTTAAATTCAAGTATTGTAGGCACGAAATGGGTGAAAAATACTGTCATCACTCCTTTGTAGGAATAATGCATGCGAATAGAGTGGCTCAACCAAAATTTTGTTGTGTTGTGTCAACGTATAGGAGATCGTAAAATGACAAAAGAGTTTTAACTTATGGCTTGGCCACCTAGAAGGGTGGTTTAGCCTCTTGGGAGGTCCTCGTAGCACTTGAGGGAAGGCATTGCGTTGTTTGTCTTGTTGCCTCCACTTTCAGAAAGATATAGGAGGTTGAATCATATCATAGTAACATTTTGTCACATGTTTACCCTGTGATGAATAAATTTTGTAAATGTGGGAGGAGGGTGCTACGCAGTGGTATCGCAGCATGTGGTTCAACCTTTGGAATGGATGGGTGGAATGTGTTTGTCATGAATTCATGATTATTTCATGTGTTTTTTATGTATGGGAATAGTATATTTTTCTCATTGTGTTATCATGTAGAAGTTGATGGTGTTGGTGTTGGGATGTGTTTGTCATGAATGTGAGTTGTATATGAATTTGTTAATCATGTCGGTGTTCATATGTTTGTGATTCATGCATTGTTATGGTCATGGTTTTCATGCATGAGTTCATGGTCCCGTAGGTATCGTCATGCATGGTAATTGGATAATGATTGAGATGATGTTTATATATCGTTATGATTATGATTTACGTATCATGCTAATCTAGTTCATCTTGTGAAAGAGATATCCTCCCCTAAAATTAAGGTATTTTGATTATATTATGTTTGGTTTGAGTCCATATTTTCAAGATTAGGGTAGGAATAAAGATGAATATAATAATAAAGAGATTACAATTCTTGAGACTTGAGATATGGGTCGAATGAGTAGCCAAAATATGAGTACTCCCCTCACAGGTAGATACTTTTGAGAAGCATGTAGATAAGAGTTGTGAATATAATGAAATAATCATACAATCACAAGAGAGAACTACCAATGCCCAAGAGAAAATAGCATACGTTAATGAAGTTATCCTTCAGATTTTTTTAGATTTGCGAAGAGACAAGGACCGGTTAGAGATCAAGCATAGACAAAAGGAGGGGAAACATGGGGAACATGGTAGTATGTATCATGGTGGTCATACGTCGTATAGAGAGACACAATTAGAGATGGTAGGTTCTTAGATATGTTGGATAGGAGATGATGGATAAAATTTCTCTTTCTCTAGTTTTGGTTTTTGATAGGGACGAGGTCATCATCATTATCATCCTTATAGGAGAAATGACAAAGAATATTTTTATTTAGAGTCTAGAAAATCTGTCATCTACATTTGATGGATAGTTGAATAAATCAGATTATTTAGGGGCATGGTTACTTGGGTTGAAGAATTTATTTGAGTTGCATGATTACACATAGAACATGAAGGCCAAAATAGATATATTCAACCTCAAATGGAAAGCATACATCTAGTGGGAATATGTGAAACATGTAAAATACATGAGGATGGGAGATTTTAGTTGGCATGAATTCAAGTGACATTTCCGAAAGAAATACTTGTCACATGGGTATTAGGATAGTAAGGCCAAGATGTTTTATGAGCTAAGGATGGTATCGATGATAGATGCAAGAGGCACACGAATAAGTTTTTGGAGTTATCGAGATATGTATCACATTCAAAGATGAGAAAGCCAAAGTTCAAATATTTTCCAAAGGATTACCCTTATCATTTAAATAATATATTGAGTATGATGAACCTCGGTTACTTGAATAATCTACTGGGAAGTTTAAGAATTGTGATGATAAATGAAAGTCAAAGCAAGTTCAGCAAGCTTGTAAAGGGAAATATACGAATAATGGTAAATGGTAGCAAAAAAGAACAAGAAATCAAGATTCAAAGAGAAAGAGAATGTCAGACCTTACAAGAAGTTTAATGGACCTCAAAATTATAGAGCAACTCAACAAAGGTGATGCTAGGAGACAGCTTGCAATGTTGGAAATGTGGAAAGAGAATCTCAAGAAGGATTTTTCACAAAATTAGGGTGGTAGACCACATATTTACAATGCTCGGGAAGCATAGATAGTGGGGATGTTGGACATATTATTCCACAAATTTATGTAGTGTTCGAGCAATGTTAGTGATGATCATGAGGAATTTATTATCGAGATTGACTTCCGTAAGCTTGCGTATCAGTTATCGTATTTTTATTTACCTTATATCTAATTATTGTTTTAATATTGAATTAGTGGATAAGTGTGTTTTGAGAAAATAAGTGCATAAAAAAACTCTGTTGGTGCTATTAGATATAGGTACAAAAATAAGAGTTCATCATTCCGTAAGAGATTGTGCATTTGAGTTAAATGTTATTCCTACCTCAACATATTTCAATGTACTCTCCATTGGGTTTGTACATTATGCTTTTGGGTATGGATTGGTTGTATCTTCACAAGGATAAGTTGGAATTTTACTTAAAAGGAAATTGAGTGTTTGGATGATAATGGAGAATAAAGAATATTACATGGTAAAAAAAATGAAATATTAGTTAGAATGGTTACATCTATCCAGAAAAGTGGCGCCCGTCGGTGGAAAGGGTGTGTGCTATTTGCAAGGCATATCTCCGTTGATAAAGGGAAGGATGTTGATAATGAGGAGATCTCTTTAACAAATACCTTGTTCTACAAAAATTTCATGATGTCACTACAAGAAAAAAGGACATTGGTGAGGGGCGAAAAATGTCACCATAAGCTCATTGCCACAGGGTCAAAAGAGCCTTTATCAAGAAATGAACGTCACCAAAAGTGGAATCGCCGAAATTATACGTGTTTTGGTGACATTCAAGGTTCGTCACCAATAATGATTTAAAATCACGCATAGTGATTGTCACCATTTCATGAGAAATGGTGATGGAAAATAGCCTTGGTCACCGTAAACCGAACATAACCAAAGTTGGCATCGTCAAAAGTATGTGTTGTGGTGACATTCAAGGTTTGTCATGAATATTGATTATAATGACAGTATATACACCACCACCATTTCATATGAACAATAATGATTTATTGTGATGGAACTTTATGGCCATCCCTATTGGTGCATATATATGGCGACATTTGTTGACCAATTCATCACCATTCATATTTGGTGAGGGTAAAAATGTCATGATAATTATTTCCGTTGGTGACTTCAAGGTCCATCACTAATAATGAATATAATTACAAAATATTACCCTCACTCATTTCATATCAACAAAAATGATTTGTGGTGATAAAACTTTCATGGTCATTTCTATTATGCGTATATATGGTGGGAATTCGTGACCGTCACCATTTCATATTTTGGCGAGGGTTGAAAAATGTCACCATAAGCAAAAGCTCATTGGTGATGGTCAAAAGAGCCTCCATCACCAAAAATATCGTCGTCACTCCATACAAATATCGTGGCATGATGGAATCGAACGTCCAACTTGTTACTTATAAAGGTGTGCTCTTCCATTGAGCAATAGTACCCTTTAAAGAATTATACTTTTAAAAATTATATCTTGAAACTTTATAGATTGTAAATTTTACAACTTTCAATAAATTAAAGTTCCAAAAATATTTTACTAAACATGCAAAATATCATCAAAGCTTACAAGTCCCTACCTAATGTTAGGGAAGTCATGAAAAGTGAGTGGAGGGAAAAATAATTACGTATAAAAGACTCAATATGTTAAGTTTAATACTCAATTAGAATTGAAACTTTGGAGACATTTATACCCTAAAAATTACATGTAACTTGCAAATTCACCAAATAATGCAAACAAACATCATAAATAGAAGAAAAGCATTCATGAAGACAAATGCAATATGTATAGGTTGAAAGAAATAAAAATCTCAATGTTGTTGTTGTTGGGTGACTTTTTATAATTGGGACCTTTGTCTTTCCTTTAACACATAAATATTCAAATTAGAAATTAGAAATTATATATATGAATGATATCTAAACTTCGTGCAAATGCAATATAGATATCTAGGGAACCACAAGGAAAAATTTAATATATATATATCCCCTTCACAGAAGTAGCATGTGATTTGGAATTTCACAAGTCCACACTAAAAACATGACAAGCAACCACCAAAAAAAATAAGAAACTTATCACAAGAAGTGTATCTCTTCTCGCAGTGAACACCAAATAATAAGATTGTAATTAGTTAACTTAAAGATCGCAAAACATTGGAAAAAGACAATGCAAGCTAATTATCTGCCAAGACAAAAATGGACTTAATTATAATGAAGAAAAAGAGTTGATAATAAATCACAAATAAAAATGACCAACAACAATGTAAATTTTTTTTTTTCAACAACACACTCCATCACTACCTTCCATGTCGAAGACCGTATTTGTTATGTTTAATTACCTTTTGCAGCAAAACCCGTAAATAGATTCTGATAATTTTGAACTAGAAAATAGATAAAAACATGGAGCTAATGAATTTTAAAGATGGAGATGAAAACTAAGACTTGGACTGCTCATTTTGGTCTCTCGTACATTTTCATCCAGGGGATGGTGCCTTTTCTCATTGTGATGGAGAAGAAAACATGACAAATCTAATGTTGTTTAGTCTTATTTCACTATTTCGTATGTATATTGGGTTTTTTTAATTTATAGTTCAAAGGCATATGGATCAAGATCTAGGGTATACAGCTCAATTCTCCTTATGTGTGGATGAACCGTAATTTGCATGAACCAATATTTGTGTTTTCTCTAGCTTTAGGACAACCTTTGTCCCTATCAGGGGTATTAATCCCCACAATATTTTTCCAATTTACCTAGCAGAGGCTTCGATGTATACCTATGTTCCAAGACTCACCGACCTCACCGATGCAAAAAGAACTCACCTCGAAAAATAACGTCCATGTGGGATTTACAATTTTTTTCAAATCAAGCTCCCAATAAACCAATCAATATAATCTCTTACTTAAAATAAAGTGGCCTAGAATTGAATGTTACATCAACCATTTCAATTAAATGACACTTCCGTGAGAAATAAAGGCCATGCATGTGGGATTAGTGAAATATTTGATCCGATAAAGTTTAAACAAAATAGAGGACTTAAAGCTAAGAAACACAGATAAATGACTTGCGCTAAGGTATGCGTGTTTACCTTTCAGACCTATCGTTAGATAACCTAAACTTTTATAGTACCAGGTGGAAGTGGTATTGTAACATTAACTCTTTATAGAGTCCGTGTCCATGACTACTTCTCCATTACCAACATTTGGGGTTCGATAAGATACACGCAAAAACCATAAACAAGGAAATGAAATCCATCCTCAGAAAAAAAGGGAGGAAAATAAATCCATAAATTGAAACAGATCGTAGGATAAATCATTCCCGCAACATGATTATCTTGTCATGAACAATAAAAGAAATGTAAATTTTCTCCACATTTTCACAACCATTTTCTTTCACATTATATGAACATTTGATGAAAAAAGTCAACTAAAGCTTATCAACATCGAGATTATAGTAAAACATAAAGGAACAAGTCCAACACAAATAATCCTAAACATAAGTATAGATTCTCCTATATGACAGTATTTATTGAGGAAATTGTATTTCCCAAAATCAATAGCGTTATAGATAGCATGGAATTTTTTTTGGGAAGGAAGACCAAGCAAGAGATTGGCACACTAATGAAGAAACATCACAAAACTGATGGCTGTAGTGTCTAATGGAAATGTTCACAACACAATGTTGTGAGACTATAAGGTGAGGGCTCCTTTTTGCATCCATCCCAATCGGTAGGGTATGGGTGAGGGGTCGTGGGTAGGTTGAGTATTGCACCAAGTCCTTGGTGATCTTTGAAATAACACAATTTATGGTACCACTTCCTTACCACTATATGTCAAGTATTTACGAAGTCCATTCGTGAATTTATTCAAAGTCGAAAGTTCAAAAACAAAATAATATGTATTTAAAAAGCTCATATTTGAAAAATATATAACCACATATGTATAGTATACATTTGAAATTTATATATCCTAATTTCCAGACATTTAAATGACACTTTTTACATACTATTGTGAATTCATCCCAAAAATGCTGTATGAAACATATTGATATTATTTTGCTAATATATAAGTTGTATACATGTGCATTTATTTAAACAATTAGCTTCGTATTCTTAAACATATATAAGGATGAAAAAATACATTGCATCTTTAGTGTTGGTGGTGAAAATGTCATAACAATACTTCTAGCTATAGAACAAGCATTTCAAGCTCGCCTCCGTTGTATGATATGGACATTTTTTCCTTCAAAATACATTTTACACACATAACCACTTTAACCCTTAAGAAAAAAATGTGGTTGTAAATGCATGGTGAGCTCTCTTAGCACAAATATACTCTGTTATAACAGATTTTATCAGTGCTAGGTTTAAGGGTGCCAAAGAATTTAGATTGCAACTATGATATGGTGCACACTTGGGCTTCAATACAACATATTCTTTAGGAATTTCATGCTATGAAACCCAACCTATGCCTGTGAAAACTCAAGTTAAATGGAAATATTTTTGTATTATGGTTGTGATTCATGTGGATGCACATTAATATATATGTTTTTTCCTAAATTTGAATCATTTATCTATTTTTTGACAACCAGCTTTTTTATCTCGGGTTTTTATTTAGCTTTTGATTCAATTCACATTTTTTAGGTTAACCATTTGATGACATGTCCACTATGTAATTAAATATAGCATAAAAAGTAAAAGTTTTATTTGTGTGTTCATGAGAGTGTTGCATGCATAAGTAAGATGGGGGTTACAAAAATATTCAACTATGCCCAATTAGGAAATTGAAATGTCGTATTTAAGAAAATGTGTAATAAAATATCCTAAATTTAGAAATAATAATATTTTGATGTGTGATTGGGGAAAAATTCAATTCGATCATGGATAAATACAACTCCAAGTTGAAGTAAAATATCACAAAGCATTGTGCCAAGAAATTTAGTATGTGAAATCATTATAGTGCTTGAACAGACAAGAAAGCCACTAATAGTTATTCATAATTGTAAATGCTCATAAAAATATAAAAATGGAAGTTTGTATCGAAGGATTTTAAAAAATCATTATTTGTTGCTAATCGAGAAATTTTGAGTCCAATAAAGAGATAAATTATCAAAAACCTTAGTGATTGAGTACGATTATACAAATTTTTCTTGGTCTATCTCGGTTTCATCTCAGACACTTTGAGAGGATAAATTAATATCCTCTCCAACCAAGTTCAATTTCCTCTTGTGACGTGATTTCTCTTCATGAGAGACAACTGTTGATCGATACAAAAAATGTATATATTCTTAGAATATGATCTAACTACAAGAATACAAAGTGTTCAACTATCTTATTATATTTATTTATGAAAATATGGAAGTCAAATCTTTGAAATAACATAATTCATGGGAGTGACAAGGTATGCAAGGATGTGGTAAGATGGGAGTCAAATCTAAAATAACAATTCCAAAATAACATAGGTTTACAAAGTGGGCTCCACCAAATATACTCGAACATGCAAGTTTTTCTCTATGGTGATTTTTTATTGTTCGAGTATCTTTGGTGGAGCTAGTGTTTCTCTTGGTTTTCCATATCTAGGGTTTTCGAAAGCATGGATAATTATATGATAGTTTGTGATGTTGTTCATTGTTTTCATCTCTTATATATATATATATATATATATGAATTTTTTCGTGAATGCTCCAATAAATCCTAGCACCTTAAGACAAAAACACACAAAGTACAAAGATTATTAAATGATGTGGAGAGAGGGGGAGAGAGAGTAGCACTACTCTTACATCTCTAACCCAATTACTTAAAGGAATATGCACAAGTCCATGATCGACTATAATAAAAACTAACTCCTTCCTCTATTTATATGAGAGTGTAAAGGTGCTTTATAATAACAGTGGACCTAGTCCACTACAAGCAAACTTTCAAGACACAAGTAGGTCCACCCATGTGAAGCACTCTACGCTAAGGGACATGTGTCAAGATCAAAGGTGACAGAATAAAAAGCAAGGCCTCCATGGCACGGCACTACCTCCCAAAGGTCCATCAATCCTCAAAAGTTCTTAGCCCAATGCATTCCTATGTCAGCTCTTAAGGACAATGAATATCCAAGGTAATGTGTCACCTTAAGGACTCCCACACCTACATATCCACTCCCCAATCCAAGAGAGTTCACATATCAGAGTTTGTGTGCTCATGGTGATTCTCGGGAGGTTTTTCTCATGGTGAAATACCCAACTGCAGCAGTCTAGAAACTAAGGCCAAATTCCACTTATGTCTACTTAGTTGGATGGAGATAATCATTTCATTGAATCCCTCTTTTCAAGATGACAAAAATTGATTTAAATATTGTCAAATTTGGTCAAGGAAAATATTTTTTATTCAAAAAAATAAATTATATAAGATATGATTTTGCTTAGGCAGAAAATTAAAATTTTAAATTTCAAATTTTCCTTCAAAATTTAAGGTCAGTCTTCCCTCCATCTTGTATATAAAGAGGAGCCTTCATCTTCATTTCAATCATCATATTTTCTCTTTGAAATTGGCCACAACCCTTGAGACCAAGCAAGGAGGTTGAAGAGCATGTCTTGGGTTATTTTTTTCTTATACAAACCGATCCATTATAGTAGAAGGCAACTATCTTAAGGAGGATTTCTAGGTTTATTTCATGGCTATTTTATCCCCTTAGCAGAAAAAACTTGTGGAGGGCTCTTTCATCTGTGCCATTGGCCTTATTTCTACGATGGGCTATGTCATGCCCAAAACCGCAGAACTCATGTGTTGAACAAAGAAGAAATTAGGATCTTTTAGAGACCTAGAAGGAGGATATAATTAGCTACAAGTTGAAGGCCTAAATTTGGAAGGAAGGCCACAAATAATAATAAGACAAGCTATGGATAATATACTCTCGATGACAATTCCTAATTGCAAACTTCGACCACGGGGTCAAGCCATCACATTGACCCGCATTGGCTTCTTTATATTCGTTTTTCCGAGCTAATTTCATCAAAATTGAAGGTTGTATTAATTGAATCACATTCGAGCCATTATAAAACAACTCCGACAATTATTGACTTCGCTAGGGCAGTAATTTCTCCTCGCTACTATTAAAGGCCAATTCACATAATTTTCCGGGAAATTTATTTGGCACTTCGTCGCGGGTGGCCGTAGCAAGTCAATATCAAATTTGGATGTACTTCTGTCTCTTCTCTCCGATGAACAATTGACATTAATAATAAGAATAATTGATCAAATTTTTTTTCCCATCTTTGGGGTTTTTCCCTCGTGCTTTAGCCACCCCTATGTCCTCTTGTCTTGCTTGTTTTCTCAAGGAGTATGTTATTCATGATATTTTATCAATTACTATCAATGTGATGAAAGATTTTACATGATTTCACGCAGTACAGCAGAATTGAACTTGGTCTTACGCGAGCATCGTAATAATTTCCTTAAGAGAAATATCATGTTAATCTAAAAGTTAACATGGTATTAGAGCTAGGGTGAGGTGAAGCCATACAACAACGCATCACCCTACAAACTAGAAGGATGAAAATTTTGTGACTTTTTCGGTATTATCTCTAAGATTTAAAGGCTCACGATGACTATGGTACATAGGCACAGCATTTGCAAAAGTGAAAGTTCTTTGTGAGCACAACCTCATGCACCTTGGTTTAAGCGCATATCTCACATGTTTCTCACTCCAGATATGAAGGCAATCTCCTTCGGTGATCTTTGTGATTCCCTAACTCATAGTATCCCAAACTCGAGAAAATTAATGTTGACCTTTGAGGTCAATGTTTCAAAGTTTGTTTCCGACACTTCGCAAACATTATGTAATCGTGGGTTACCAAGACTAGCAGACGGAACTTTAAAGCGGTGATGAATTTTCGCTACGCGATGACAGCGATCTCTGGTGGGGCTAAAATTTCACCTCTCTTATCGTAGGTTACCTCCGCTTCGCCCATCAGTGGTCAAAGGTGCATCCCAAAAACACAAGGGTTCTTCACTCTTGAAACGTGTGTCCAGGAACGAACAAAGGTTTGACCACCTTTTCTGCCCTTCATTCTGCAAAGTTACATCTCTTACATTTTAGGGTCTAGTTGAGATATCATTTTAGGACTGTAGCGACCGGATCCAATGGAGAAACTGATACATATTATTTCATCATGGCCAAGAGCCGTGGCCTAGATTGCGTGCTATGAAAGAATTCTCTAAGATAATCGCATAAATTATAGGCCTCAAAAGAAGAAAGTGATGAAGCTACTAGGACTACGTGACTAATCTTCTTCTTTGAAGTGTTTAACGAGTGTGATCCTCCGAGACTATAAAAAGCTATTTCCGAAATAACTCGAAGGCCTCGATCGCTGAAACTAAACTTTTTTTTGGAAAATCAAAGTCCTATCTCGTTAGAAACATTCTAAAGAAAGAAGGTCATAATACGACAGAAAATTCGTAACCTTTTGAAAGTTTTTTATCTATCAAAGAAATAAAATGCAACTCCTTTCGTAGTTTGGCATCTTTGGAGTAAAACCTATAGTACCTTTAAAAGTGTACCATTCATGAAGAAACCATTAGAATAAGAGGCTACGGTCGATCCATTTATGTGGTATAAAATTTGAAACGCATGTATGGACCTATATATACCTTTTAGATCCATATCTTTCTAAAAAATACCACCCATCGAGGGTGGTAGAATAAGTAGACATTATTTCTTCTCCTTCAAGAAAAGGTCATGAATATGTTGATTAGTAATAAGGCCGAGAGCATGCGCTGAAAGCTGATTATCATAGGATTCATTGGCTATATGAAATCGCAATGAGAAAGAAACACTATTGCTACAGCATCGCAGCATGGAGTTGATTTTGCCTAGACCTATGATTATCAATACCATGGCAGTACCTAAGACATAGAGACCAAGATCCTATACAATTCCATATGCATATGCAGAGAAGGATCAACTCGAGAAGAGGAGTTGGTTGCCTTTTGCCTGATCAATCCTCAACAAAAGAAATGACTTTGTATCTCGCGTTGAAGGTGCCCTTGAAGAGGTGTAATAGAAATTTTTCGTAGACACTCCTCTATTATCAGCTGCACTTATTTGTTGAACGAATATTTATTATGGAATCTCGTATCTCAGATCTCCTCGTTAAGGAGTGTTGAAAGTTACCTAGCTGAAGTTGAGCCGAGACTCATGTCTCGAGGACCTAAGAACACATGCTATGCGTGTTCTAAGGATTTTCTTACCCGGATTGTCAAGAAAAGGTGATGCCATGTAGTCTTAAGTTTGAAGGCCTACAATGGCTTAGCAGGTAACTTGCACGGGCTAACAGCAGAGGTCACCTAGAAAATTGAGTAGATCGTAGTGACGGAGTGTGAATTTTAAGCTATAGTCTCGAGATCGAGTGACTCGTTGTAATCCATAACGAAGAGGGCCGTGTTGCAGAGCATTTGCACGTATTAAGAGCCTCCAAGACGTAGCACCAAATATATTGTTAAAGAAATGAATTAAAGACGAGTTGATGAGAAGGCATCCACAATTATTTGGAACATAAGAAGGTTGAGTTAGAACACCGTAGTGGTAATTACAAATGCACCCAGAACCATAATACAAAAGGCGACAACATCTTGCCATATTAGTCTTCGGGACCATTTAAAAGCAAGCCTCACACTGAAGCAGAGCCTTAAAGGCACTCGTAAAATTCAAGGAATTTTATTTCTCTCTATGTCCCAAGCATCCAATACTTGTTATGTATCCAGTCCCGCAAAGAAAGAAATAGGCTTGATGGGAGCATCCAATCTCCCACCTATGTGAAATGAAATAGGGATATGATCTTGATCCTCATAGAAAGTGAATGCTGCGTGGACCATGTCCTATGCAAAGTTGGGAGAAACCAGACATAAGAGAAATACTAAAGACCGGAACAAAGACTTTGGAGACGAAAACAAGGAAGTCAAAGAATCCTTATTGAATCAATAAAGGATTTCCTTTATTCGCATGGAATTGGATAAGGCAAAAAACATCTAAGACATGTTGACTAAGTTATACGCAAGAACTTTTAGGACAAGAGATATATTTGAGGAGTAACAGTACAGACACAAAGGCTATCCTTTGATGAAGACATATCCTCGTACTCCGGGCGTGAAGACAACTCGCTGCAGTGGATCAAATCCAAGCTCTTGTAGAAATTGTTTTAGATGCATAATTTCCAACGCTCCCAGGCTCACGTGCTCTACCTCTAGAATGGAACACTCGACTAGTATCTCACTCATGGAAAGACACCTCCAAGCTTATTTGTGTGTCCCAATGCTCTTTGGAAGAGACCAATTTAAGGCAAAGGACGGCACCGATCCCAATGGTAAGTCTCAAGCCTTTGTTTCTAGAGTCACAGAAGTTGAAAAGCTATTGGGAAGTTCGAACTCTCGCCAAAAGACAGATAAATGTATCCAAAATATAGTGATTTGAATGTAATTTAATATGGACACTTTACGTAAGAGATACATTCCTAAGAATCCTTTAAAGGAAAAGGGATGGAGATGACATGAAGAAGGAAAATAACCTAAAAAGAAGCCTCAAGGCTGAAGATCCCAAGGATCTTTTCTAATAGCTCCATCATAATGAGGCTTTGCGCAATGGAGAGTAGATTATGTAGAATTATTAATTTTTTGCATCAGATAGATAAGTACCATATGAATATGAAGGATTTAAGTATCCATTGAAAAATTCACCATAGCAGTGGACCAATACATGCACCAACTCTTTGTACTCATGTCGTAATAGGAGACGGACCTAAAAGATACATCTACAAGAAAGAAACTCATGAGATATTATTGAAATTTGTAGAAGAAGAATCATGATGACATTGGCAAATGAATATTCTACATTTCAAATTTTGAGAGAAAGCTTCCCTAGTAGTCTCAGAAAGTAACTATTCAGCATGCAAGAAGCCTCATCTCTCAAGATAAGAAACAACTTTTGGACTAGCATGGATAGCTTTCAAGAAAGAGGTACGCGCGAGTTTGAATTATTTTAGTAAAGTTGATCCGCGCTCTTTAGATTATTGTAGGAAAGAGAAAGTTGCAGGAATACGCGCATGCGTGTGCATAAGCTAATATGGTGAAATCTCTTAGAATCTTTCGCTAAAGGCACGATAGTCGAGCATGAAGATGAACATATGATTTGGCTCTCTAAAGTTAACGAAAGACCACCGACTTTCAAGGAATTACAGAAACTTTGATAGATGTGACTTATTTGAAATCCACGTCGATAAGTGGATGGACAGAGCATGTAAAACCTGACTTTGCAAAATTGGTTGATAATTTATTCAATTAATAACGACAAACGCACGAATGCTATGAAACAAAAGAATATTATGCCTAGCGAAATTGAGCTTACTAAATGATGAAACACTATGCTACTTTTTGCATATAAAGTCCATTTTTAATTTTGTAAAAATGAAAAGCCAAAATATTAACCTCACCTTAAACCCAACCTTTTTTGTTTAGGAAAGGCGTGCCACCAGCCTTTCATTTCCTCGAGAGTAACCCGTACCGCGAGGTAAAGAAAAACCTGGAGGGATAAACAAACAGCATTCCATATCAGCCTTTTTGATAAGACACAACTACTAATTTGAGATCCAGATGAACTCAAAGTAAAGACAAAATCGCATTTGATTTTTTCCAAACATCGAAATACTTTAAAAAGAGGAGCTAAAAGTCTACAAAATAATTTAAATGTTTTGCTCCTAATCTACATAGGTTCAACCAGATGAAATATCCAACTCAAAGTAGGAAAAGAAGTCCTCTATATTTTTGGTTGTACTCAAATCATTTAGCGAAACAAAATCAACAAATAAAATCCCCATCAAAAATTTAATAAACATAATTTCCATCAAAAATTTTTAAAAACTACACGCAGTGCCACCTTTATTATTTCCACATTTGTTGGCACGAAGTTAGCCTCCACATCTTCACCCGTAAATGGCCCCAAAATGTATTAGCGTACAGCAAAATGCTGAATGAAATTAACTTATAGTGCAATCAAAGAGTTACAAATACTCGTCAGACTCATCACTATGACTTGTTAACTCCTAAATACTACAGAGTAGCATGACTGTAATATCCTCAAAATCGAGGTAGCTCAAATAATCTTGTTTCAAAGTTAACGCACTTTTGATAATTTTGTGGCATAGCATCAGAGTTTTCAGCTCTTATGATCCCTTAAAATGAGCTCATATAAGATCTAAATTCCAAAATGAGATAGCAAAACAGTACTGTACCAGGTTGGTTAAACAGACCTCCCACAAACTAGTCTAGCCGACCACCCAAAGAGAGGGGCCGCAGCTTATAAGCAAAGGACTGCCTTAGAAATAATGCAGTGTCCACCCAAGCACATTAGGAGGTTGATATGGAGGTTTACAACATAAGACATATAGCATAAACCAGATGTGCAGCACAACCCACACATTGTATAAGAGAAATAATGAGACCACACGTAAAATCCTCGAAATGATGAAAGCTACAACCATAAGCAAAAGATTGCATAAACTAATGGCGTATGGTATTTCCAGTGAGCCGAAGTAGTAGTTTATTGATCCTAAATCAAGATCAGATCCGTAAATAAAAATTTAGATCTCATATGTATTCGTGTACAGAGAAATGTTTATCTACACATTCCCCTTTGTCTCAGGTAAAACATGGATGCTATAGGAGTAGGATCCTAGATCCAAAGTTGCATATCCCAGTAGAACAACCCGGTAAATCTCCGAATAATAAAATGGTACATCAGCATCAGATTCTGAAACAAACATGGATTGGATGTGCTATCCATGCTCACCACGGAAGGTGAGAGGAAGAATCCTAACACCGAGATCTCTCCTCCAAAATGCGTACACCATGCAACTTATCCTTTATGGAATAATGCATCCAGGGAGAGAAATTGCGTTATAGGCTCTCGAGAATTTCTTCGCTCCGATGCCCAAGTCCGGATCTCGAAAGCTCAATCAGCTAATGCACTCTTTCCAAGAGGTTAAAAGACACACTCACTTAGAAGAACCACTCAGTATAACCTAGATCCGAGGTATCTAGTGTTCTCCACCACTCGCAAATCACAAGGACAACTAACGTCAGCAGACCGTTGTTTTAGGTTTAAGGCGAAGCTCGACCAATCCTTAGTAGTGGGAAAAGATAGCACAAGTCTCCTCCAACAACCCAAGCCATACGAAGGAGGTGGGATTCTCGAACAGAAGACCCTGTAACAAGGATGCTCGACGAAACAATACCTCGTAAAATAATAACCTTCAACAACCCTTTCTTGTTGCTCTCCTCCTCCTTTTATAATATTGGAGTCTTGTCACAAACCCTAAACCACTTTCATTAGTTTTGCCCTTTTCCACATGTAGAAACCTCCTTCTAGAACCGCGTCACTTTCCTAGAGGTTCAATGCACCCATACCTACGTTGTAGATATGTGACAATGATATGACTTGGTCAAGTGATCAACCTCTTTCAACACTCAGCGTGTCTTCGTTTTAACTAGTTAGCTTGATTTCCATTCACACTGAGTTGTCTGTTTAGGATCCACTCTTTGAGAATAAATGTTGTCGACTTTGGTCAAAAATTGACCTTGTCCACACATTTTAGACATCACACATGTGGATGCTTGATCAAAGTCATTTCATGATCCCTTTTCAAACCAAGAGGGATTTTTATTCATACTTGAGAAAATTACGAGCCTCCTTGCCCAATTATTCATCCATCTAGATTTCAAAATAAAACCAATATTACTATTCGTTGTAAGCTACTCGAGGAATATTACAATTATCTACAAAAGTGAAAAATCCCATATTTGGCACACTATGGAGTGTCCACAATATTTTCTCAATAGGTAAGCTGATAAACCACCCATACCATTACCTAAATGGATACCATGATAAAAATAATCCTCGCAAAGAAATATATTCTAAAAGTTTTATGCAAAGTAACACCAAGAACTAACCAAAGCATGATTTAAAATGGTTTTCAACCACAGCACATCAGTAAAGTGCATATGAAGCAAGTGAAATCCCACGAATACAACAAAAACGGCTACCATAGCGCACCATGCTTTTGTAAAATTTGAGTCACCGAGATCCAAAGTCCGTAGTTGCTCACCTCCATCGTTTCGTACAAGTGCTAGGTTAATTTGAAACCAAGAACACCATGAAGAAACCACACCTACTGGATGTAGATGTATAAAATGTTCATACAGCACTTTCCACAACATATTGAATATAGAAATTTAAGCGAGTATTGGACCCATACCCGAACAACAGAAACACACGTCAAGCACACCTCAACTTAGTTAATATTCAACAACCGAAATATATCATTAATTGGTGCAATTTTAAATTGAATTAGTGGTCACTCATGCTCAAATCGGTACATCATACATCATCCGAATGACATGGCTATCATTCAAAATAGAAAATTATAATAAGTTACCGTACAGAGCCCTCAAGTCTACCATATGACGTTTCCGGCAATATTTTCCTCCGAAATGGATACCATCCACTTTATACTCCTATATTAGAGAGACCTTGAAATGCACCGTCAACAAAAGTGATCCCTCGTCCAATCAACTTATAAACAACACTATGAATGATAAGAACTTATGTGGGTTAAAAATTCATATCTATATTTATTCATGTGAGTATCTACTCCAACTTATAAACAACACTCGGTGAATGATACAAAACTGTGGTTATATTTCTTTTTTCAAGACTATATTTGATCATGGAGAATCGAATTTTTAAAATCGAGCAACCGCATTTTATAGATAACACTCATACAAAATACAAACAACCATTGGTGTGGGACGCCTTTATATCCATAAATCTCAACTAATTCACTCCATGAAAAACGTATTTAGAGTACAATTTGGTCCTGTGGACGAAGAGTCACAGGTCACTCTGGACTGGAAGGGGATGTTCGTATCTACTGGATGACTATATCTGGGCTCAAATGCGAAGAAGCAAAGGACCTAGCAAGTGCGCAAGACAAAGGTGTCTTTTGTAAGCTTTCAAGTCTCACCCTATCTCACCGTGTAGAAAAACTTTCTACTCTTATTGAAATATACAAGTGTGATTTATCTCTATGGTTAGCTTTAACATTACTAGTAATGTTTTCTTCCTAAAAAGGAGTTTCACAGTATTGAAAAGGTTTGAGGGTCTCGACCCGTGTCTCGTATTTGAGGTTAACTGAACAAGCTATACTACTCGCCCTTTCGGCAATGACACGCCTCCATAAGTTAAGGTCTCACCTAAAGTAGTATGACGGTGGCCGTGAACCGTGAATGACAGCACCCTAAGAGAGAGATTTCGAATGAAGTAGGTGCCCTTAGATCCAGAACAAAAAGTTTGTGTAGTAGAAAGCCCCAACCTTTTAAACCCCACATTATAACTCAACAAAATGCTCGCACACAACCCGTAACTCATAATGTTACGACTCAATTAACCGTATAACATAGCCTCAATATCACTAAACATATTCATTCATCATTCCTTTAAAGAATATAATACATGTGCAAGCAATCCATTAACTAACAGTATTCAATATCACAAAAATAACAGACACATGTAGTGCAAACTCATCACACATCACAGAGACATCGAATATCAAAACTCATCCTTCCATTCATTAGCACTTCGCATTCTTGTTTACGTACCTTTCACACACTCGACGTACACAATGCGCAGGTCTCGCGACATAGCGGGTAATTTCATGTGTCTCCGTACACAGTAGCCGCAAGAAGAGGCACTAGCAAAAGAAAAAATTGCACAAAATCATCATAGCATGACTCGACATGAACAATGTACCATAATCTTGGAAAAACTGCCTCTTCGACTCATCCTCAGACTCTTATTTATATATTTAGCACATAAAATAATAGGGCCCACAAACCATGGTTTCGAGACACCTAGATCTACCTTTTCTTCCATTACAATGCAATGAGGGACTTTTTCTGACCCTCTCCAGAGTTGCTTAAATCGTGTCGTACATGACTAAATTACTTAAAATATTACAAAATTATATCCAAAATTTTCACTCAAGGCGCCCCACGCAGCACATTTATATTTATTGTGATTCCAATGAATAATTAAACGCATAAATGGGGAAAGTATGATGTCGAACTGTTTTTCGTACCCATTTTTCTCGCATTTGTATAGAGAAAATAACAAAGATGCAAACTCTCTCTACCACATATGGCCATCTCCGGATGCTAGTTCATAGACCGTGCTCACCAAGAGAAATGGGAACACAGGTCAGGTATCCTATCTAAAAGCCTATTAGATAAATATTATCTAATAGTATTATTTTCTATCTCTTTTGAGGAATTTGAGTCACACACACTAGCATAGATCCACATTAAGCTCAAGAAATATCAAGAGCCGAGAGGTATAAAATAATTCCTAAGTCCAATTATTTTGATCATTTACGATTGATAAGAGCAACACATGATGGAAATATTTCTATGTAAAAATAATATCTCATTGTATTTCTATTTTAGTAAAATTCTATCTCTCATGTTTATCTCCTGTAGTAGAAGTTCTTATATCAGGTGTATGTGTGTGTATGTAGCATATAAATATTATTAGCTCATTTGGTCTAGTTCGGTGGTTGAGAGGAGGAATGGCTGTTATCCACCTCCACCCCACGATTCACATTTCGCAGACATGTTGAGGCCTCTTGAGGAGTATAGCTGTCATGATGGACTCAACACTAAACATTCTATTAAACAACCTCGTTACCTAAAATATTCTATGGTTTACCTTGTGTAACATCCACAAAAGAAATGAGGGAGAGTACTCGGGTTTTCCTTGTAGGTAGTGTAAGCTAGAAAGCAGAAGAGAAGATCATCATCATTTGCTAGAAGTTATATTTCTTTTTTAATTCAACATGTAAATGTTACCCATCATATGTAACAACATCTCCACTCACACCTCGGTTGTAGGAGTGCCTTGTTACGCCTTTGATGTGAAGGATGTGCCAATGTGCCGTCTCCTTCGACTTTTAAATTTTTAGATAGTGGTGATAATTTATGATTATGTAGGTTGTGGCTAACCTCATGTCGTGTTTTTGTTTACCCTATCATGATGTATAATAGCAATGGCCAAATTTGGGAATTATTGTTTTTGTATGATTCTTTCAACATTGCATACAAAGTCTAAGATTTTTTATTTTTTGAGAGACTGACTCGAATGTTGCGTATGTTTTTTTGTGCAGCAAATGGTATTTGAGACTTTCGTCGAATTCTCTTCTAAAGCAGTACTCCGCTCAGATTTTTTAATAGTCCCATCAATATACCTTTTTGGAAAGTATCTCGATGGTCGGGAATGCTTTTCATGCATGTACATGTCTTTACCGTATGAAAAGTAATATGATACCTTTCTCTTGACAAAGGATCTCCATGTTTCAACCAAATTACCTGGCCAAGCATAGCATCTTTCTTCTTCAATTCCTCCAACAACCAAAAACACCTAATCCATATATCATAGTCAGTGGTGAATCGCTCCAACAACATTTCTTAATAAAGTAGAGACCATTGGTATTAAATACCAACCTTCCTAGATATTCCAAATTCACTCGTAGGATCAACAATGCTTTTTTAGCTATTTCATATTCTCAACAGGTCTCGTGATATAAAATCACCTATTTAAACCTATTTAAAAAATTTAAAACAAAAACTAAACATTTGTAGAAACAATAGTTCAAGAAGCCTTTACTTTAAATATTCTGCTACTCATAGATAGTAAAATTACTCTAGCATGACGGAGGAACTCACGATGAATGATGTTGACAACAAAGCAAAGACATAGCAAGACATTTGATGAAGAAGCTGTCATGTTAACACGAATATTGATTTGGTATCGATGTATTGATTGTAATGTGATTATGCTACCTAGAAAGATGTGTTGGAGGAATCCACGAGACAGCTGAATTGTCTTGGGAACCGACCGTCACAGGACCCACAACTCAGCAAGCATGAATCAGAGCGGCGAACCTGGCATATGGCCCAGCAGAAGTTATTACAACATGGTACATTGCAGTGGTCGTAAGTCATGTGAGCAGTAGACGTGAGGAGTAGCCCGAGGACCATGTTTTGATAAACAAGGCTCACTTTTACCAATGTCTATAGAGAGATATGATTAAGCTCTGCATTTATTAAATTCAAGAGGATAAACCTTTATGATTATAAAGTGATGTGGAAATCGAAGGAACCCTGTCTCCAATGAGAAGCTCTAAAAGCGATGGCTTCATGATATTTAGGAATGTTGAAGATCAAAGATGACACGTTGACGCGAAAGGAGGAGCCCATGGAGGAGCACATGTAGCTACTGGATAGGATCTCTAATGAAGAACAAGTATTTCGATGATGGTCATGTCTCCCCATTTGAGAGAGAGATTGGACATTCTAAAGCAGGAGATGTAGAAAATGAGAATCTACTCGGTTCGTAGGAAGTGACGATGAGAAATTCCTCCCTATGAGGAAATGATGACGATATGGTTCTATACTTCGTGTTTCATGCACGCAGACAAGGACCACATTCATGTGTCTAGAAGTTCATGAAAAGATAATGAGGTCTATAGGATTGGGTAAGCGTTACAAAGACTCATTACTTATCGAGGATTAAAATTTCAAGATAGGGAAGTAGTCTCGTAGACCAACACCCTTTGAGGATTAGAAATGCACTCCAAGATAAGAGTGGTTGAAGAGGATGGGAACATTCTATGAGGGTTGAGAGAACCAAGACAAGAATAGGTCGAAGGGACATACCTTGAAACATCCAAATGGAGGTGTGCATTGAGAGGTAGTGTGATGTCCCTCGTAAAGCTCTCCCGCAGTGTGCTCTCGTTACTGTGGATAAACAGAGCGAGATAGTCAAGTCCTTGCAATACACATGTGACAATTTTGCGTAAGAGTTTTATGCTTGAACATGTCTCACCAATTTTACTCTTTCTTCCGAGAAATTTTCGAGCATTAAGTCCTTGTACTGGTTGGATAGTTATGAACACTCTCCTAGTCAGAGGAGTGTTGTAATATGCACTAGTTTCGGTCTTTACAATTATCATTTGACTCATGTGTATCAAAAGAAGAAAGAAATAATATTATTTGTAAAGAATGGGTCTCATGCTCACAGTATTTTGTCAATTAGGTCAGTGCATTCTCATTAATGCGTCCTCAAACTTACATAAGTCAAAGAGTCAAAGTTTGAAAAAGACCCCATCGGAACTTATATCAGAAAATAATTATTATTTTGTCCTTTAGAATATCTCGTACAGGACTCCGATATGACCAAGTCGACCAACTCGAGATGAAGTTGGCCTAGAGAGTGCCTATTTGAGCCTCTTGAAAATTATTATTTAAAGGAGGAACTTTGACTAAATTCACGTACACATCTCACTTTTGATCGAAAATTGGAAAGGAAATGTGTAAGGCCTCGAAGGCAAGCAAAACTTAGCAGAGGAGAAAGAAACCCTTCACAAAGTTTGGTCTATGAAATTACCTCTACTACAACTCACACGTGTGAAGTAATTAGAGTATAGGCACTCTGCGAGTTAGAGAACTGAAAAAAAGTGGAGCAAGCTTATTTGGGAGGCTCGTAAGGCTAGTAGTAGCCTTGATTTGATGATATTTTTTCTTTGTTTTCTCTTGGAGACCGTTTTCAACTTTGGAGAAGACCCATTTTGTATTTTTTTTCTTGCTTGGTGGATGCCATGTTTTGGTCTCGTAGTCCTTCGAAGTCCCATTTGAATTGATTTTATCAGAAGATAAGTTATTTCTGAGGTCCCTCAGGAGGCTTTTCTCCCACTTCTGGAGCCTACATGTTGTTTCCTTATTTGGCTGCTTCTGTGATATTCAAGAGGTTTGGAAACTTATCCTGAGGATAAGAAAAGAATAACAATAAAATATAAAATATAAAGATAACATCACATGTAATTTGTCAGAAAGATAAGAGAAATTTGTATTCTTACCACTCTAATCAATTTCTCCACAGAGAGATCAGTATCTTTCCTTCTAAACTAACCAGGCCACTACCCTCCCACGCCAAAACAAGTATCACCATTATTGTCATGGATGAATAAACTGTAAATCACATGCATCCATGTGTTTTTTATCCACATAAATTATTAACATTATTTCTTTTTGCAATAAAAATGCATGAAGCCAGCTAACACCTAAAACTTTTATTCGTACTCGAGTGGAAATAAACTCACTCTACCACATTAATGCCTCAACCACTTTCATCATAACGATCAACATATTTATTTTCATGTATTTTTTGTTATTAGCTACATACCTCAAAGGAGGCTTGACACACATATGCAATTTTGGGGACAAACATATGGGGACACTGTTGAAGAGCGAAGAATTACAGGACTTTCACAAAAATGGTGGCTCTCATCGCAGGGATAAGTAGTAAAAAAATCCTCATCGATAAAGAAGGACGAGGCTCTAGGAGCTGCATAATGTCAGCAGAATGTAACGAGGTCTCGCCTTCATTATTAATGTATTTGTCAACAAAACTTTATTTTTATTATAAAATGACTTAGTATTAAAGCGTTGTGAGAATATTTCATGCTCGGTCATATATAGACTAAGGATCCAATTGTGGATCAGGTTAGTTGAAGGCATACGCATTTAAACTGATCCAAATTTTAGGCTTTTTAAATCATGTAACATTAGGTTGTCAAAGGATCCTCCATACAATTCATCTTTCTTCTAGACAATACCATCCTTGTAAATCTAACTCAAAATAGCATCCCCTCAAGTTAAGTGATACAAGTCACCAAAGTTGCCTTCTTAAGTCGACCTCAATCAATCTTCAAGTTGGCTCAAATCAAGACACAACACTTCGCATCACAGCAAGTTGCGTGGCTCAATAACTATGGAAAGAAACTATAGCATACAAGGGTATAGTTTTTCACCTATACCACAAAATCTTTTGGATGATATCTGAAGTTTCAAAACCACTGATGCATTTTCGGATCATGATCACAAAGTTCTATGCATAGTAGGATAAGGTCTCAAACCTATTATAGAATCTGCAAAACTCTATGTTAAGACGTTGCTAAGAAATAGCGCCTCGAATTAGTGCTTGGTGTTATGATACTTCCACTCTTTGAAGATGCTCGGTGATCTCAATTATGATGCACAATGCTATCAATATGCTCGGCGCTATGTTGCTATCCTGAAACTCCGCTCAACGTAATGAGGATGGAGTTCTAGTGCAAGAAAAGGAGATCTTTCTCTGCTCATGAAGATATCGGTACTAACACATCAAGCGATGACTTAGCGAGAAAGTATAGAGTCTAAAGGTCTTGGTCCTCTCAATATTAAATCTACTAAAGCAGACTTTTGATCCAGTCTTTCAAAAGAGTGGTTTTTTCGGCATGTGCCTACATCTTTATGCTCTATCTATTTTTTCACTTGGAATTACTCTCAATGATAAGAAAAGATAAATTAAAAGAAAAATAATAACATACAAAACATCACAAGATAATGCCATGATAAGAGAAATTTGTTTAAATGCCATCTCCTTAATTTCTCTATCACATGACAACCTCCATCTCAAGGTGGGTTTCAATGTCATATTATCCATAATCAACCACTCTACATAATCCATACTCTTTTAATGTATCAAAGAGCTAGAAATTGATGCTTATATTTCTCCCTAAGACCCTACAAACCCTATATTCTCCCTTGAAAACCTTAGCATACACCAACAAAGTTCCTACATAATTTACATAAATGTCATAAATTTGAGAATTCCACCAAGCTCAAAGGACACTCCAAACAAATATTTAGGATGCCTAGCTTTCAAACATACTCCATGATACGAGCATTGACCACCATGGTGTCGCTCACTAGTAAATATTTATGTGCACACCATGGCTTAATTTCTATACAAGCTAGGTAGAAAGACAAGGACAAACACATATGTATGAATAAATTTTGGATTTGAATGGACTTGTTTTCGTGAAATTTTTGATAAATTTAGTTGTTTTGAGTATTCTCGAAATTCTAGCTCCACACATATTAATTGGGAGTTGCATACGTTAATGGAGCACTACATGGTTTTCATTATATTATATTGCATGTCACGACGAGCATGAAAAACTCGGATGGCCATTTTATATGGACTAAAGTTGTTTCTTCTCATTCGTATTCCATCGTATAGTGCTCTGCCCTTCCTGCAGATTTAGTTTAGATATTTGTTTATTGGATCAAAGGATACGCTCATATATATACTCTATAAAAATACCCGGGTAATAGAAAAATGAAAACCCAACACAAATGGATGGAAGGAACATGAGACGCAAACACAATACACCTGAAAAATTGTGACACCACAGTACAAATTTAAACTCTCGATCACACCTCTCTAATATAAAGTGCATATAGGAATACACTACATATGACTCAAAATTGCGCCGAATGAATGCTCCTTTGTACTCGCCTTTATTTTATACACTAAAAAATGCCACCCATTTATAGAAAAGGTCTCATCCCTACAATGTCCCTAGATTTAGAAGTGATCGTGAAACTCTAACTTTACGATCTTCCTAGGGATGTACCTCCTCGCATGATATAGAATCAGTAAAGAGATAATTCTCCTATAATAGAGCACCAATGGTTTAAACGTGGACACCTACCCAAACATAGTGCCTACTCTAAATCCGGGAAGACTTCCTAAGTCATGTACTTTCACAAAATATGGAAACATTGAAATGCAAACAGGACAACAATTTATAATTAAAGAAAATCCCAAAACGGACTTTCTACAGGCTAGAAAATGCTTTAAAAGTAGGAAATTCATACATATTTATGATCTCTCTACATATCCATTACAAGACCATTGATTGATCATTACTTAAAGTGCTTCGCACACAACCAAGTTTTATAGTCTCAGTTGAAACTAGCATTACAGCGATGCTAAACAGAGAAAATAGTTCAACAACATATTTATAGAAAACTAACATTCCGCCTTTGCAAGGGCGGTGTTATCCACTAAAGCCAAGTCTCTCTCTTCAACATTTCAAACTTTCCTTAATAGGAAATTTGATCACATCCGCAACTCCGAAGTACGAAGGAACATAATCTAGGACCAATGCTCTCCTTCTCATCTATGTCTCTAAGCGAAATGGTGCCGCATATCTCAGTATGCTTTGGGGAAATTTTAAATTACTAGATTCTCAAGCCTCAAAAGGCCCCAAAAATATGCATCGTTAAACCCTGATATCAGTTTTCAAGCCGATGAAGGCGCAGCTACAACTAGCACTCCAAAGATTCCAAACCTCAAAGACAACGTAAAAATGAATGAACGATGGAAGATGTTGAGGGAGAAAATTTCTCACTTTATCGGCCTTCATGTTTACCTCTAAAATTTGTAACCACCTATGGTCGCACAATAAAAAGTTAAAAGCACTTTCCACTTTCCATGAATTTGGTGGCACAATCGTGTGGAGTTAGGTGTGGCATGGCATGAGGTGGGACTACATTAGGACATAGTGAGGTCGGAGCAAAGGTGCAAAGACTGTCGAATAACGCTTTGAGACGTTAGAAAAATATTAGAGTGTAGGAGAAGGAAGGTTTGGACCGATGGGCAATGGATGCACCCTCTAGTGGTTAGAGAGCGTGGTCATGAAACCTTGAAAGTGCTCCATGAGAGCGCTAGTGTAGGAAATATCGAGAGTGAAATCAATATTTCTTTTCAACTGTTAATTTTTACCGTGCTTATATCACCTATATTTAGAACACAAAATGAACAATAAGAATAAATGCTTTTATTAATTTCTTTCTTACAATAAATCAAGTACAACATATGTAGGGCCCCAACTCTAGATGAAGACACCAATCTTCAATCTCCTGTGCTCCAACCCGTATTTTCCAAGCACCTACTTGGACTTCCAAGGCTCCAACCTTGTCAATTCTAAGGCACCAACCTTAAGGGCTCCAACCCTATATCCGGTATAGGCTCCAACCTATTCCATTGAGGACTCTATCCTCTAGGGCCCAACCCTATCTTCCAAGCTGGTACCTAACCTTGTCAATTCTGAGGCACCAACCTCAAGGGCTCCAACCCTATATATCCCGTACAAGGATCCAACCCGGCCTTCGAGGACTCCTATCCTCTAGGGCTCCAACCCTATCTTCCAGGGCACCAACCTTTATCTCTATGAGTCTCCAACCTCCTTCTTCAATTCATTAAGATATATATTTTTTTATTTCTGCATGCCTCTCCCAATGTCTTCTTCAACGAGCCCTCGAAAATCTTCGCCTTAATCTTCATCGTAGTCTACACATCACGTCATCAATGACAAACTTTTCTTCTTAGAAGGTGTCACCACCGCTCTTCATCGTACTAAACAAAGATTTCCAAACATCACCTTATGATTGCTTTAACACATCAATAATGTCTCCAAGATTACCTAAGGCTTCTCAAAAAGATGTCTTCAACTCACTCGGGGTACTAAGCCTCAAGGTTTGCATGTCTTACAAACATTCTATCATGCATGGGGTCCGCTAATAATGCCTCCGTGAAGATCTTCATCGTTTCTAAACTATGCATGAGGGTTTATTCCAAGAGTATCTTCACTTATCAATGACAAATTTCAAAGAAGATGTCTTCAATAGTATTAATGTTTTTCACAAGTGGGATTCTTCAAATTTTCTTCAACACAATGTTCCAAGATTCCCTTTGATGCATCAATACTCTTTGCTATAAGGGTTCTTTCAATGAGGTCGCTTAGAGATATTCAATGACTTTCTTCAAGAACTAAAGGGTTGCTTAATAAAGCTTCAAAGAATGCTTTAATGAAATCCCCAACAAGTCTTCAAACAATTCTTTTCATTTAATCTCCAATATTTCTTAGCCTCTACATGAGCCTTCACCCAATCTCTTCAAGTTTATTATACCTCCAATATTCTCTCCAAGGAAACGTTACTCGATAAAAAAAGGAGGTTCAATGTCCCGATCTAAACGGCATAAACACAAGACCGAAGTAACAACAAGTAATCTCATGTATGAAGAGGTCCGAGGCATGTGTGTTGATCCGTCATTTCTTAAACATATCAACCTTCAAAATATTTAACTACAATCAAAATATCAATGTTGTCCAAATAACGTCCGAACTTGTTTAAGACTCGTGATTCTAGCATTCTAAAGTTTTGTAGCTACCATGTCTCATAAGTATTGGTGACAATGAGTTGCTATATGTGGCCAATCCAGCCTAATAAATCTGAGCCTTCATGAAATTGATTTCTGGAGCCACTACAATTAAATCGAGCTGCAAGAGAAGAAGGTTGTTTAATCATTCAGCTCTACGTATTTGAATGTGACAAAAAGCAATGGCAAAACATTGATCCGAGCGTCTCTATCAACAAAAAAATCCAAACTTTGTCCGAGCTTCTCCACTATAATATCTCCATAGTAATACCAGTCTCGAAAATGTATCATACCCTCCTCGATCCGTGGTCAAGTCGCATAGCCTCGTAATCCGAGATCAACATAGAACTACAATTAACTCAAACTAACCCTCTTCTAATAAACCTCAAATTTCCGTTCCTAGACTCGAAATATCGACTCATCTCGCATTTTATATTATGTATTTTTTCATTGAAATTTCTTATCAAAACAAAGAGATGCAAGGTTTATATTTATAGCTTTGTTTGTCCTTGATGAAAAGACATGATTGTTGGAGAATGAGAGGCAACATACATATTTTGCTTAGTTCGGCTTGAAATAATAAAAATATATATTTCATCATTAGAAAATTGTTTTCTCTCGGTTCCAGAAGGAGTTAGGAGACAAGTAATACCTTGTTGGAAAGAAGAAAAGTCCTCTTTCGTATGGTCTAGGACTTATTTTGATAGGCTGCTTCCAAGGTGACAAAAAATGATTTTCTTTATGGATGTTCTCAAATTTTTTATGTATAAGGTGTTTGCGCACGAGGTCGTGGTAGTAAGTGAGCTCTCCTCTTTGTTATTTAATCATCATATTTCATCATGTCATCAAGATTGTGTAGTTATATGTCATTAACCATATGCAACATGCATCAATTTGTTAGAGTGCAAAGCAGATCATCACAAGGAGAGATTCTTCATCAAGATTCACTATGAGCATCAATAGGACTCCTTTATCAAGAGTAAGGACATCATCATTATTTCTAGGGCATATTCATCAAGAGCAAGGATACATGGTGTTATGAAATTACAAGAATATTTCCCATCCAATAATTTCCATACTAACATCAATGGCAACCTTAACCAATAGTCTCCCCTTTGTCATTGATGGAAATATTCTTGCCTTCTCAACATTCTATCCCCCTTGACATCAATGGAAAACGGGTGCTCTCAAGTACTCCCCCGTCAAGTTGCTTCTTTTTTCATCAATAGTGATTCTTCATCATTATATTACTCCCCCTATCATGGTGCTCTTCATTCTAGAAATATGGTCTACGATAGATGTGTTTTTCTTCATGTGATGAACGTAACTCCCCATGCCCTCGCATAACCTCCTTCCACTTTCAAGAAATATTTTTTCTTTGTGATTGGGGTGGAAGAAGTCAATATTTCAATCATGTTCTTCAATGGAGTTTCTCCCGAGAGATGATCTATCAAAGGATGAATGTCCATGGTTGACTCATCAAAGATTCATAGGGCCCATTCATGGATAACTTCTGGGAATATCAATGATTACTTTATCAAGTCAACAACATGTGTTGTTCACCGGAGTGTTCAAGAGACTTCCGGATTCAACTTGTTTCCCTTTTCCATACTTGTAAATTTCTTCGGCATGGTTCTAGCTTGTGCAGGGCCCAAGTCTGGTTACAATCATGTGGCATATGTCCAATGTTATGGAAATTGAAAACACTCTATCTTGTTCATGAATAAAAAATCATGAATTCTTCTTGAAAAATCGTTTCGAGGAGATCGATGAGGACCATTGTATTTGTCTTTGTGATATACCCTACAATATTTTGCCACATACTTTGGTAAACTGCGCCGAAGAGTTCCATGAAGTACTTTTGAAGTATTTTTTCCTTTGGGATTATTTCATGATATTCATTACCTTTTGTATTCTTGGCACCATATGAAAGTCTCCTTAGAGTATAATTTCTTCCATTGTTGTCTTCGATTCTTCTCCTTGCCTTTGTTGGAACCGAGCATCGACATTTCTTTCTAGATTCCTCACATATTTGTTGTTTGAAGCATTATATTTCTTTCTTGAGGATTCACTCCGACATATCTAAGACTTGATTTATCAAGGGGAGACCTTTGCCGACTTTAGAATGTCATCTAGGTTTGAGAGCTTTTCAAGTTTTTATTCAGAATTCAACTTCCTTTTCGTGAAAGACAATTTCTTCCTTTCAACTTTTCGCAATATTCATCTTTCATAAGTAGTTGCTTCTTCATTTCTTCCAACATCCTTGTTGTTTCATGTCTTCAATTTTAAGGGAGATTATATCTGATTTTGCATTTTGAAGATTTCTTCTACTTTCTCGCTAGATCGGCTTCTCCATTTCTTCTTTTTGCTCTTGTAGCTTCACATGTTTCAGCCCTTGAGAAGATTGATGTCCGATTTTAGTTTCAAGGTTTCTTCATCAGCTTTTCGTCTAGTTGGCCTATCATGGTGTTTCTCTCCTTTTTTCTGCTTCATTAACTTGTCCTTATATGAATGTCAAAGTTTCCATCACCTTCTCTGCCCTTCGTGCTTGTTTCCTTGCTTCTTCTAGTTGAGATCTAAGAGGAGACTTCTTCCTTTTATTGACCAATCTCTACTTCAATATTGTTCAAGCTTTTTAAGTCTTTGGTTCAAGGTGGCTTGACAAAGTTTCTTCCCTTTTTCATTGCCTTATCCAATTGATTTTTTTATAGATATGACTTCTTCATGATGCTTTATTTTATTTTGATGAAATTCCTTCCTTTAAGTTTGGCGAGCTTGTCGTCTCTTTCTCTTTCGTACTTGAAGCTTGAAAAACTCAACTTCCTTCCTTGTCTTGCTCTTGGTTACCATCTTGCGCTTTCTTCTTAAGTTCATCATTTTCATTTTTCAAACTTTTTAATATGTTCCATGGAAGCCATAAGTTTATTCAAGAGATCTTCTTCAAAGTCTTCTTTGCTTCTCTTCATCTTATAGGTTTTCTTAGCTCTTATGTTATATCTCTTATCTTCACCTTCCTTGACCGATTCTCTGGGACTTCTTTCTTTCCTTTTCGATCATCTTCTTGACTAGAGATCATCACACAGCTCCTTTTGAGTGAAGATCATGAAGTTTTTCCCATATTACTTTTGGCCGACGAATATTTTTGAAGATTGGTCACTCTAAAAGATTTGGTAAACCATTCAAAATTGCCTTCATTGCTCTTTGTATTGTATTCCTTGGATTCTTTGTTCATCATGTCATTAGTAATCACTTATTTCCAACCTCAATTCCTTGAGTCTTCAAGAAATTCATCATTTTTGCCACTCATATCAAAATTTCCATTGAAAAATGGAGCTTTCGTAAATTGATTTACTTCAATTTCAATGTTTGAGGAAGACACATATTTAGGAGGATCGAGAATTTCTTCCTTAGATTTTCCATTTGTGTTCTAATGATCAACCTTGAAGTTGTTAGGCTTTGAGTGAAGGTACCGGCTCTGAAAACCAATTGTTGGAAATACTAAGAGGGGGCGTGAGTCAATATTTCTTTCAATTGTTAATTTTCCTAGTTATATCACCTATATTTAGAACAGAAAATGAAAAATAAGAATACATGCTTTTATTAACTTTTTTCAATAAATCAAGTACAATATATGTACAGGGCTCCAACCCTAGATGAAGACACCAATTTTCAACTTCCCGTGCTCCAACTCCTACAATTTTCCGAGGCACGAACTCGAAGGGCTCCAACCCTACATCCTGTACGCAGGATCCAACCCCGGCTCTTGAGGACTCTTATCCTCTAGGGCTCCAACCCTATCTTCCAAGGCACCAACCTTGTCAATTCTGAGGCACCAACCTCAAGGGATCCAATCATATATATCCGCATAAGCTCCAACCTAGTCTCTTGAGGACTCCTATCATCTAGGGCTCCAACCCTATCCTCGAAGGCACCAACCTTGTCTCTATGAGGCTCCAACCTCTCCCGCTTCAATCTCATCAAGATATTTTTATACTTGTATAGCCTCATTTTCTTTCTTCATAAAGCACCGACAATCTTCACCTACTCTTCACTATAGTCTACACATCACGTCATCAATGAAAAAAATTTCTTCTTAGAAGGTGCCACCACTACTCTTCATATTACCCAAACAAAGATTTCCATAGGTCACCTCATGATTGCTTTTAATGCATCCATTAGAGTCGGCTCTTGATCCCTCCGTCGTAGATCAAAATCTCTTTTGTTGTATTTCATCTTAGTTGTCTCATTCAGCTTTCAGCCACGCTACATTCCATTAGGAGCATGGATCATCCAATCGTATGGGTCTTTTTCTCTCATATCCCTCATGTTATGTAATCACTGTCCGTGTTTTTTTCATCAAAATCAATTTTAAAGTCATTTACACTCATGTTTGCCAAAGAGTCATTTTAGGGTTTTTAGGTCTCATTAGGACTAGGGTTTCATTAATTTAGTCTCAAAAATGACTAATAATGTTAGTAGGCACATGAAGGAGGCTCGAAATAAGTTTTCATCTCAAAAACTTTCATCGTCTATAATGCTTGATCATGATTCTTCTTCAAACTATGTTTTGAAGAAAAATCGTCAATTTCTGGCTTTTTGTAATAAATGTAATTTTCAAAAGTTTTTCAACTGAAAATTTCTTTAGGTGCAGCCCTCGGTCACCTTTTTCCAAATTCCATGCCATCTATCTGCAAAATAGACAAGAATTTCATCATCGCACTCAATAAATCAAAGGAAATGAACAAAAACAGTAGTTTATTTTAAAAAGTGCAAAGTGCTCAAAGTCTGCAACATTAGAAAGTGGGTTTTCTATATCAAAAATCAAATTCCATGATATATAAGATATTTTGGGTGTTTCAAAAATCCATTTGCACACCAAAGACATCATTGAAACCGAGTCAAATCATGGAAGAGCGAAATAGTTTTGAAAGTCTCGACCGTGGGTGAGTTTACCCGCGCGATGCACCGGGTAAGGTCGCGACGCATAGAGCCGCTCATCTCCTTGAAAAATTATAACCGGGCGCGGGTGCACACGCTTGTCGCGGCACAGTAGTGGCCGACAATGAAAAATTTTTATCACTCGCTCCAAAAAATTCAAATCAACTGGCCCTTTCTTGCTCCAAGTAAGTTTATGAAATTGCCATTAACATGTTTGGTGTTGATTGAAGTGGATTATGAGAATTTGTGATGTCAAAATTCAAAACCCTATCATCTTGTTAAAAATTGCTCCTTAGGTTTTATAATTAGTGTTTTAAAAGTGATTTTGGTGTCGTACCCAACCCATTCCCCACCGTATTTCCTTTCCCATCACCGTTAATGCTATCATTATAGTCCCCTTCCCTATTCCCTTATATCCCAAGTAATTTCCCATCATTTTCCTTCGCATTTCATTTGTAAAAATTCCCAAAACCCCTAGTCCCCCAAACATTCAAGTGGCTATCCCTACACCTCCGATATCACTTTCGATTGAAGTTCATTATCCCCACCGTCCTATTTTTTCCCACAGCCCTTCCCCTTTGGCACATATTTGGCAACTAAGACAAAACACCAAATTCTCAATTTTAACAAAGCCAAAACATAGACCTTGAAACACCATGGAGATGACACTAATACATCATATGATAGAGATAGTGATTCTACCATCGAGCTACATGCACCGAGAAGGCCTCGTAAAGGTGGCAAACATGGAGAGAAGAGCCTAGATCACTGACTCAATTGCATGCCTCGCCGACTTGCCATGGCATGTTTTTCGATAGAAGTCATGTTATCGGGATCGTGAAATGATTTCTCGCATTCAGCATCATCAGATTTGACTCGCTTTTTTTGTATTGCATTTGCATGATGGTCGTAATCTCTTATCGGTGTAAATTTCACCTTGACACCGGAAACCATTTCTCGTGCAACCGAATACCGAATGTGGGTGAAAAGTGGAACAAAAAGACATCAGTGGACATAGGGCATTATGAACCATACATCAGGCCTAGCTATGGAGACAGCATTTTGTTGCAGGTGTTCCCATTCCGGTTCCTAAAGGAATCCTATCCGCCTTTGATGAAACTTATTATCGATACTTGCATTGTGAGGGTCGCGTTCTCACGCCTCTATGCCTACCACATCATATTATTGATGCATTTCACTCAGAGTGAGGATGATGAACATTCCTTATTTCATGTCGAATATAGAGAGGATGACCATGCTTGTGCGTAAGAAGACTTCGAGCAAACAATACAATAGTATTTATCACTATGCACTCATCAAGATCGTGGTTGTACATCATCTCGATTGCAGAATTTCGTGAGGATTTCATTTCCCGTGATTTCTTCACGCTGCTTCAGGTTCCTATGAAGGTTGTTCATGAGCCAATTGAACCTTCACATCATCTTCAAGGTCACGAGACGAGCCTACCGTTGTGCCGATATATGTCACTTATCGTAGAGGGCGCGAGAGGATTATTTGCGCATCCCGACGAGTACTATCTCCACCCAGGGTGGAAGGGGGTCTCATTGCCATCATCACACAGAGCACAGCTGTGCACAAGACAGAGGAGAGAGGCCTATGCAGGATGCACAAGGCCCTCTCAGAGGCCGCGATACCGATTTCATACTTATTGATGAGGACTTGAGCTCTCCAAGCTCAAAGTTGAGAGAGATCATTCAGGAGTGTATACCGAGACAGACATACTGACCTGAAAAAAATTGAAAAAGAGCTCAATGGATCATAAACTACCCGGAGCAAGCAAAAACATTTGGAGGATCAATAGACAATCATGGAGTTTCATAATATCCGTGAGAACCTGCAAGCTCGCTCGAGAAGCCCAACCGAGATGACACCCTACCGAGTGGGAGATTGAGGCCGACAGGGAGACTTGGCTTCGAGAGGGTAAAATTCATCTTGAGAAGCTATTGGAGAAGGAAAAAAAGGAAAAGGACATGCTCTGGCACATGAAGAACCACTATTGGGCACGACATCATGTTTGTGGGCGAGGATCAAAACTCGAAGGCAAGGCCAAGGAGGGCATTAAAGCGGCCGCAAAAGGCATGATAGACTCCAAATTTTGGCCGAAGCTTCTTTGGCCTAGCATAGTGCTTGATGAGGGATCTTCAGCTCAAATTTCAAGAAATTTGGGACTTTGTCAATTTTGAATTTTTGGGCCTAAACAAAGATTTTTCCCCCGCCCGACGCGTAAAGCGCCACTTGGTGTGCGCTTATAATTCGTATCTCCCGTGAGGAAAAAATTTGCACTTTTTAGATTTTTTCATCAAAATTTATGCATGCATATGGATTACCTAAGGATTTCATCAAGTTATGGGTTGCCTAAATGGTCAAAAACACCCTAAAATGACCTTTCCGCCACTTTTTTGCACACATAGGGAGCAAAGGTGTTGGTAGATTGGATTTTGGGAGGGGAAATGGAAACCAAATTCAAAAATTCCACTTGGGTTGGAAAGCAGACAGCAGGCTTTCCAACGAGCTATCCTTCACTCAATTTGGACTTCTGGGAAGGCCTTTCAAAATCAGCTCAAAACTTGTGCCACGCATAGAGATTTTCTGCACGACGACAGGGAAATTTGGCCTATTTTTCACTCAGCAGCTCAGAATTTCGCCTTGTTTTGGAAAATTTTAATTTTTGATGTAAATCTTGATGTAATTTCATGACCATGATGTAATTTTGGCACATTTTTACTCATCATAGTAGATTCATTCACCGAAAAGTGAAATGTAAGTGAATGAATCAGTTTCCTATCATATAGAGGCAAGTTGTTTCATTGCCTATTTTTCAGTTCCTAGTTTAGATATGGTTGAAAGAGCTCATAGAATGATGAGCTTGACCCATAGAGGCATGGGAATGAGCTAGGCTTGTCTATATCATGTATTTATTCAGTCATTTTCAGGGTTGGACACTTGGGATTTCTTGGCACTTCATTGTACATTTCATCTCTGCAATTTTGGCAAAGGAATGTACTGTGGTTTGCAAGACTTCCTTTGGGATCCATGTGGCTCGTGTTTTGATGGTGTGTTTCTCTAGTGTAATTCTTAAGTTCATTGATGTTTATGTGTATCATTTCCTTCTCCTTTTCTTCTTAAATTAAACAAATGAGTTATAAAGGTGGAATTTCATAGATTGCTTTGCTCTCGCCTTCAGCTTTTGTTTAATTTCTTTCCATGTTTTTCATCCGCTTTCGAAGAGGATAATTGAAAGAATATTTCCTTCATCTCCTCACCGGTCTGAACTATCCATTCATTCAATCCAAGGCATCAAAACAATTGCCTTCCTTGCCCCAATCAGAACTCGCAAAAACTAGGCCTCATCCCCGCACCTAAACTTTTCCTTTTCCCTTTCGTTTCAACAAAAACCCCCAAAAAATCAAGATTAAAATCCCTTACCTATATACCTACCCTAAAATAAGATTTTATTTCAAGTCATATCAAGCCCTATTGATTATTTTTTCTCGAGATCGACCTCGCAGAGCCCTCTCCGTCGTTCGGCTAGGGCTAGCCACCAGACCGAGCATGGTTTGATGTTACCCAACCTCGCCTTTTCTTTTTTAGCCTCGAGGTAGATTTAGGCAATATCAACATCAATAATGTCTCCAATATTACCTAAGGCTTCTCGAAAAATATGTCTTCAATCGGCCGTACCAAGCCTCAAGGTTTGCACGTCTTCACAAGATTCTATCATGCATGGTGTCTACTCAATAATGCTCCGTGAAGATCTTCATCAGCTTCAACTATGCATGAGGGTTTATTCCAAGATTATCTTCACTTATCAATGACAACTTTCAAAGAAGATGTCTCCAATACTATTAATGTTTTCACAAGTGGGATTCTTGAAATTGTCTTCAACATAATGTTCCAAGATTTCCCTGATGCATCAATACCCTCGCTACAAGGGTTCTTCAATGAGGTTGCTTAGATATATTCAATGACTACTTTAGGGACCAAAGGGTTGCTCAACAAAGCTTCAAAGAATGCTTTAGTGAAATCCCCAACAAGTCTTCAAACAATGGTTCCACTTAATCTCCAATCTGCTTAGCTCTCACATGAGCCTTCACCCAAGTCTTTCAAGTTTATTATACCTCCACTCGTTTTTCCAAGGAAAGGTTACCGATTTGCAAAAAAGGAGGATCAATGTCTTGATCCGAAATCTACAAAACACAGGATCGAAGTACTACAACAAGTAATCTCGTATGTGAAGAGGTCCGAGGTAGGCTAGACATGTTGATTGGTCACGTAAATAGATTAGCCTTTCAAAATCTTTAATCACATATCAATGCTATCCAAATAACGTCTAAAACTTGTTTAAGACTCCGTGATTCCAGCAATTCAAATTTTGTAGCTACCACAGGTGTACAAGTTAAGTATTGGTGACAATGAGCTTCAACATGTGGCCAATCCATGTCTCAATAAATCCGAGCCTTCATGAAATTGATTTCTAGCCACCGCAATTAAATCTAAGATGAAGAGATGAAGGTTGTTTACTAATTCACTGTCCCACAGGCTAAAATGTATGTAAGCAACTACAAAACATAGATCCGAGCTCTCTTTCAACAAACAATCCAACCTCTATCTAAGTCGACACGTAATATCTCCACAAGAATATTAGGTCTAAAATTTATTGCATCTCCTCAATCATAGCCTTCAAGCTATCATAGCTTTGCAATCCGAGATCAACACAGAACCACTAATTAACTCAATATAACCCTTCTCAATAAACCTCGGCCTCTTGTTCCTAGACTCGAAATCTTTTACCCTTCTACATTTTATATTATGTATTTTTTTACCAAAATTTCTTATCAAAATAGAGGAGCGATGGTTTATATTTATAGTTGTTTGTACTTGATGAAAAGAGGTGACTATTGGAGAATGAGAGCCAACATATATATGTTGGCTTAGGTCGTCTTGAAATAATAAAAAAATATATCTCATCATTAAAAAATTGTTTTCTCCCGTCCGGAAGGAGTTATGAAACAAGTAATACCTCGTTGGAAAGAGAAAAGTCCTCTTCGTATGGTCTAGGACTCATTCTGATAGGTTTCTTCCAAGGTGACAAAAATACATGATTTTCTTTATGACTGCTCTAAAATTTTATGTATAAGGTGTTTGACAATAATGAGGTCATGGTAGCAAGTGAGCACTCCACTTGTTATTTAATCATCATATGTCATCCAAGAACTCCAATTCCTTCATTTTCCATGTCATCACCATATTTTTTATCATGTGTGCCATCAATGTCACCATGTCATCAAGATTGTGCAGTGATATATCATTAACCATATGCAACATGCATCATTTTGCTAGAGTGCGAGCTAGATCATTACAAGGAGAGCTTCTTCATCAAGATTGACTATGAGCATCAATAAGGACTCATTCATCAAGATTAAGAACATCATCATTATTTATAGGGCATATTAATCAAGAGCAAGGATACATGGTGTTATGAGATTACAAGAATATTTTCCATCCAATAATGCCATATTGACATCAATGAAAACCCTAACCAACGTAGGGTAGCATGAACAAACTAGGGGCACAACATTTTGGGAGCATGTCTGAACATGTTAGGAACATGGGGAGTTCGTAGTCCAAATAGAAGCAAGGAGAACCTTGTGTGACTTGAAGTACCCAGTCCTAAAAGCATTCCTATATATGAGACCATAATCCCAAGGTGTGCACAAAGCCATGTTTGCTAAGAAGTTTCAAATGCATAGGAGGAGAATTCTAAAAGATAACACTTTGGCATTCCTCGCTCTAGCCTATATGCTAATATGACATAAGATTATTGTTGACCATCATTAGTAAACTGAGGATTGTGTTGAGCCCCAAAGATGTCCCTTCCTTCACCAAATTTCACTTCATTTCTTTGTCCCTTATCAATTACAGGCTTAAATGGTCAATAGGATTGATTAAAGTCACTTTAGGAATGTCTACAATGAATGAATTGCTATATTTTCATGGTTTTGTTGTTGTAGTAATTTTTTACTAGACCCGCCTACTAAAATGCAGCCATTCCGTAGCCGCCTATTCCGGTATATCTCGATGTTATCACAAAAGTTACAGCAGTCACTTCAAGGAAAAACGCATATGGTTGAATTCCACAATACTCCCACATCATTTATTTCTCTTCTCACGAACTCGAGAAAGAAGCTACAGGTGGTTATGCATGGAAGAGATCAAAGCCAAAGTAACATTCCTACCGGTGACGTAGACTCTACTGATGTCTCCAACAAAGCACAAGGCTTCCATAAGAGTTCTAATTTGATTTTGATTGAAAAAGACACTTTCTCCTATTTCTTCTCAAGTGTATTTATGTATTTCTTTTATCGTAATGACTTGAAGACCGAGAGACAGACTCTTAGCCAAATTGATGTTTTGTTGCTAGATCTCAAAAGACCGTAATACTTTGTTTTTAAAATAATTTTCTTTTAATGAAAGAAGTACCACTTTATTGCAAGATCCGAGGCAATCTTGAGAGATTTGTATGCTAATCCGGTGGTAGATGTCTCCACCGCTCTCAGAAGCTCGGGCACATTGTTTAGATTAGTAACTTTAGCCTATGACACTCTAGTAGAATCTCTTCACTAGGTTGCGCACTATCTTTTTCCAAATGTGTTCCAACAAATTTCTAGCCATGGATGAGATTTTCCGTGATATTGTAGATTGTTGTTTACTTAGAAGAAGCTCATTACATTAAACTTATCCCTTTTTCTCAAATTATTCCAACATATTTCTAATGAAAGAATTGACCGAGTTCATGTTATGAGTTATTGAGTTCATGCCATGAGTTATTTTTCTTGTTAAAATATTGCATTTTCTATTCTCAAGTGCCATACATAGTTTAGAATAGGTCTTTTCTTTGTTTTAGCAGTAACCAACAACTTCTCTTTACCAACACTTAGTTCTTTTCCTCTTAGAATAAAAGTACAAAATCAAAAAACATTGGAAAATACACTAAACACAATGTAGTGAGAAACATATACCTAGGCACATATAGTGCACTTCACTTCAAAATTTTACTAGCCCTCGTTGATAATTTATGACATCAATTTAGGAACACTAAGTTGAGTAGCATATTTCATGACATTTCTAGATTTTTAAATAATTAAAATACATCAATTCATTATTTTATTGAACCTTTATGGCTTTGAGAGCATGGTCCCAAAAGCACTCCCATGAGAGTGATAAGGTAGTGGGACCAAACTAGGGTAGAGTAGCCTGAGCATGTCGGAACATGTGGGGAGCATGGAAGTTCAAACATAAACATGGAGCACTTTGAGTGCCTTGAAGTAACAATCTTGAAGGTGTCCCTATAAAGGAGTGCCATGATCCTTAAGTTGTGCACCAAGAAGATTTTCTTGAGTGTGAAATCCATAGTGGGGAGCATTCTCAAAGAACAAAATTTTTTGTATGCCTAGTTCTAACCTATATTCTAATATGACTCATGATTCTTTTTTTTACCACCGTTAGTAAATTGAGGATTCAATGACATTTATAGATTTTTAAATAATTAAAATACATCAATTCATTATTTTCTTGAACCTTTGAAAAAATATATCTTAAGCTGAGTGGCATGAAATGAATATCCTTCTTCTCCTCCGGATCTCGAGGGTAAAATCTTTGAAACCCAAAAATAGAATGGAAGCTTCCCAATGACTTTGGAGTTGGAAACATTTTCTGGGCATAAAATAAGCTGACATAAATTTTTATGCAAAAAAAGGGGCCCCATAGATGAAAACAAGAAAGAGAAGAATACATAAAATTATGTAATCCCTTTAATTCTCATCTCTTTATGTTTGTTTCTCACCACATTTTTTCACCACAAAGAATAAAAAAATAAATGTTCTTTTTCTAGGATCACCGATGTAATAGAATCTATAAAAGGCTATTACTCTACTTTCTCTCTCTCTTTCTCTCTCTCTCGCATTGTGAATGAGGATTTATCGTTTTTGTTATTAAACTCGATTTGCTAGAGGTCATCTTTCATGCACATTGTATCTATTACCATTTATTATTTTGTTAAAGGTCGTGAGGTTTGTTACCGAAACCATTCTATTGCAGAAATTTCTCGTTGTTTTTTTGAGTATTTGGCTATAATGATCCTAAGAATATTGATTTTTTTATTTCATAAGTGATCTCGATCGCTACCAATATTTTAAAAACATTCTCTCGTTATGTTGTTTTAATATCTGCAATATCAAACATTGCACATTGGAAAATATTAAGTAGACACGCTTTAGTTTTGCAATGTTTCAACATACAGATTGGTTCACAATTGAAGTATTATGCTCACAATGCCTTGGAGCCTATGAAGGAAATTTTTTTAATATATTGATATTTCTCTTCCATGTAACTACTTAATTATATTTAACATCTTCTAAACACCATAAACAAAACTCATAAAACCCAAATCCCATAAATTTAAAAACACACACCAAATTCTATCTAAAAATAAAGGGATACAAAAAGCTCCCAATCATCCACAATTCTATTATGTTTGTATACCATATTTTATCTAAATAGCCATGAGCCAAATCATTTAAAGCCAAACTCTTCAAATCTCGTATACCTAGTGCAAATTTTATCTTAATAAAATTAAGGCTAGAAAAATTTCCCAATCACCTCGAATTATATTGCTTTGCATAACATGTTGCATATGAGTAGCCATTCCCTCGAAGTTTTTAAACCCAATATTCACAAATTTAGAAATAGATATTACATTTTATATAAATAGTAGATATTCAAGGATTCAAAAACCCTCCCTATCACCCCAATTTCCTTTTAAGAAATGAGTACAGTTTTAAGAAATGAGAACATGTTTTAAGAAATGAATACCTTTCTCGCCAATGTAGCCTCCTTGTCTTTTTACCTTTTTGTAGATCGTCCAACGTTGTAGAGATTCTATAAGTTACAAGTAGGAATCCCAATTCATTTTTTAAAGATCAGCGAAAGTAGCAAAGTCACCCACACTCGTGACATCTCATGTTGTAATCGCGAAAGGGTTTAAAATGTACATAAATTCTTTATAATATCAATTCAACGGTTGGTGATATTTATCCCGTACGCTCTTGCAAATATTCTAAAATGTGTCGTGTTAAAATTACCATTTCATTTGACTTAGCATCAAATTTTGACTCGGTAGAGTAGTAGACATGTCGCAAGATGGCTTTTTTTTCTGTAGGAATAGCTCATGAACATAGGAGAATCAAGAGAATATTCAACAAGCTATTTCCCACACCTTCGACTTCATCTTGCTCCATGTAATATTGAACTTACAACCTCTTTGAGTGCTTCATTGCACATTTGTCTAGAATAGTTTTCTGAAGTGATAGATTCCTTTCCGTAAATGAATTCACCATGATCTGGAGGCAATCGAATCCTACTTTTGACTTCACCGATAAATCCTTCCGTAAAATGAAATCATGAAATCACTATGATTGGAAGGCACCAGGTATCCAATTTCTTGAGTTCAAGCAAGTGTATTAGATCAGATCTATGACAAAGATGGACACACCCTTCCTCCTCCCTTAGTTGTATAAACCCTAAAACGAAGGGAAATATACGAGGCAAAATATTTGATATTCGAAAAACATAACCTTTAACCTTTTGATCTGGTGGTGTAAAAATTTGTATTATGTAATGGGTTACAATAGGTTGGAAAATATGAGATCTCTGCAGTGACTAAATGACCATGAAGGACACAAAAGCTAAAAGCAAGTTGAATAAGTTTTGGAGGAAGTAGAAGTAACTAATGAGTGGTGGTTGAACTTAATGTAGAAAATGAAGAAGATGAAGAAGGCAATGAGGATTTAAAACAGGAGATTAACGAGGAAGAGAGTAGTGGAGTGAGGATGAGAGAGTTGGAGAATCTCAATGGTAAATGTGAGTTGGCGAGCTGATGGTTGTGAAACAAAGGTTTGATGATAAAATATAGCTCAATAAAGAGTAGTTGTCAAGGCACTCCCTCAATGAGGTATAATGAACACACTGGAGTGGTCTTATGAGAGATATGTGATTACAAAGTAGCAAGTTGATGCAATGTAGTGATGAGATTGCAAATGAGAAAGAATCAAATGAACTAATGGGAAACCATATCATAAGGCCAATAGAGGATGAGAACCCTAGTAGGGCATGGCACTAGACAATAGCAAAGTAGGCCTTCTACCAACCCCCGCCCCCTTATGATACTTAAATAAAATTAGGCATCACTAACTTAGCGTGTTAATAATGGTTCAAGCCCACCCTCGTAGGCGCCTTATTATGTGAAAAAATACAATTAGAGGAAGTAGTCTTAACAATCGTGCAAGTTTGAATATCAAGCTGTAGCACACTTCGGGAGTTTTCAGTTATTTAGAGAAAAAAGTCAAGAGTTTCATGAATTTCAGTATCCTATGATGCTTTGAATTATAACCTAGGAGCACGTAAGAGAAATAATATTGGAGTGGTGTACTATTTGAAAAAAATTAAGTCATATGTAAATGCTTTGGAAAAAAACAATGATCCACATACCTTGATATAAAACAAATGTTAAAAATGTCACTTATAAAATCTCTTATGTAGTTACCTAATGTCATTTGGGTAGATATCATGATTTACTTATGTAATTAATGGTGTGATCATATTTTTCATTCTCTTAGAGGAAATATTTCTACACATGCACCCAATGAAGTATAAATCATCCTAACATATACATTTCAAGTAATATAAACTCATCCTATGACTATATTCAAAAGAATTCCTACCTCATAGCTCTCGTGATGGTGTAAGGATCATATCAAATTGTATGAGCTTCTTCCGGGAGTTTTTCGATTGTTTCTTCATGCAATTCCAACTATAACTCATCACCAACCTAAAAGCTTATGTGGAACCGAATGGATTTTGTATCTACTTTGTACTTGGAGTTGAAAACTTTCTAAAATTTCATGAACCTCATCACCGAATTTTTCGATACATTCCTCAAAATTGGTTTTGCGTGCTTACCTCAGCTCCAAGTATGGGAGGTATCTTCATGTGTATTCCATGAATATAGCTACATCAATTTACAGCAAATCGTTGGGTACCCAAGAAAAACCCGAAGAGGCTCATGGGCAATAGAACATGAAGAGATATGTCAAATTTCTATTGAAAATATGAAGGCTATCAATATGTGTATGTGGATCCTCACAATTGTATAATCTAAGGACATCTACAATAATTATATCGAGTACTTTTTAATTATCAATCTAGGGATGGAAGGCAGTGGATTTCGACAAGCTTGATGGCCATCATGGACCAAAGGTTAAACCGTAAAACACCGAGGAACCTACTATCCCTATCAAGAAATATGGTCTTTGTGCAACCCAAAATGAACCAAAAATATGCTCAAAGAAGAGCTTATGAGTGGATTTTGTTTCAAAAAACTTCCTATAGTGCCAAAATTATCGTCCAAAGAAAGCGATCAACAACAACGAAAAACACATTTGTTACCATGCTTGGTTGAGGGGAAAACATTATCTAGAGTAGAGAAAATTCTATTGTTGAAAAATACAAAGAAGAAAATCTTAATTTGATTTTGCCTTGGTCAAATTGAGAAAATCAAATTTCACGTTAATGAACAACTTGGAGGTAGTTAACTCGAGGTTACATGCTCCTTTTCACTAATTTAGCTTAGTAAATTAGAGTTAGAGGAGTTGGAGTTAAGTTAAGAATGTTTGATAGATAATTTGTAGCAATCAAGGCCGCTATTTCTGTTTCTTTCACTTAAACTAGTTCTAACTATTGGAGGAACTACCTGAAGGTCATTTGTGTAGTGGGACTTTAGTCTAACCTGATCATCCAATTAAATTATTAATAAAACAAAAATAACTATTGCATGCAAGAGAATTTGAGTTCTCATCCGTGGTGGAGATTCTAAGGAAGTGCACAATTAATTATATAGTAGATTGGGTGTACACAAATTGTATTGGTAAGGTGATCAATCCTAGGAAATTGCACAAGAATTTTGAGGAATTTCCTAAATAATAGGGGCCTAATTCCTCAAGACTTGTAGGAAGGAAATAGGGGGCTCAATGATAGGAATAAATTGACTAAGTTTGGGTCATATCTTCTCAAAGGAGTACAGAGATATGTTATTCACTTTGCAGTGTTGTTCTTAGAGCGAGCAAGCAACTCGTAATACATCTTTACTCATTTGATTTAATGCAAGCATGCATAAGTGGTTTTTAGTAGTTTCTTTTCCTAGTGAAAATACTATGTTCATGTGTTTTATTTCGTATTGCATGTTTGTGATTGATGTTCTAAATTGTGAATTTAATTCCATAGAGTACTAGAGTAGGATTATGTGTTGTGATGATTAAAATTTCATGAGAAGTTACAATTCTAGATTATAATTTTTACATGGTATCAAAGAAACATTCACTTTAGAATAGTAATTTTGAAGTTCTTTCAATCACACGTCTTTGGGGAGCACTGTATAGGAGATGCTCTATCTAGAGAAGGGTTACTAGTAGCAAGGGGTAGAGCTATGAGAATAATACAAGGGTTTATGTAATCCTTGTTTCTAAATGTAATGTGACTCATGTGTAGCAATGCTCAAAATTTGTGGTTGTTGATCAGAGTAGGTTGTCCTTATATCTTATAAAGATGTCAGCAGGCCTAGGACATCTGCAGTATGCCAAATAATTTATTGTCATGAAAATTATGTCCGAAATGGTAAGAGGTGTAGATTTTTGTGATTTTCAATAAAAGAGGAGTATTTTTTTCACCGTCTGGTAGTGCAAGTGCACATGAAAGTGAAATTTATTTTACAGCTTAAAATGAAATGGGAATTTTTCCCTTTTGAAGAAAAATATACTTTTCATGCATGGAATAAAGGAAGCAATACATACCAAATTTCTCACCAGAAATAAGAAAGAGAAAAAGGATTATGACTCAAACCTCCTAGAAAATACGCATACAAATGACTTATGGGAAAAATATGAGAAAGAGCAAGGGAACCATCCACGCACCAAACTATAGGTTCAAGTGCATCCATTATCATTGATAGGTCATTAGCAGCGTCGATCAAACAACCTTCTCGCCGCAGGGTCTCAAATTCTAACTCTACTCGGTCTCTATACATCGATGCCCTAAACTGGGATAATGGAAGGATACTACCTCTAGTAGTTTGATACACCTCTGCATGTAACCATGGTTTCACAATAAAAACCCCTCTTCCATGAAAACATGTAAAACTTAAGAATTCACGATGATTCCGAGAGAGTCCATACACTCGTTTGTTCATAACATGATAATAATGAATTTTATATGATTGCCAAAACACCATAAGTAGTAATTGATATTTCCTCACGAGTGCGCATTGAATCTTCAAAAAGCTCCCCTACCTTATTCAATCACATTTCTAATAACTAGAATAAAAAAGCTCTAAATGTGTCAAATGAAAAAGTAACCAAACAAGAAGGAAGATATAACCGAGAAAATTCATAGATCTAAATTTCTTATGTTTTCAAACTTGATGTGTGTTTCATTTTTATGCAAGTAAAAATGTTGACTTGAAGTGATGTCTTAAGAAATAAATAAGATATGGAGAGGAGGAATGGATTGTTTGAATGATTGGCGGAAAGATCGGGATTAATTGAATCGCTCCTTCTTCTATTTCTTTCTCTAGTATTTTCTCCTTGTTTTCACCTTTCGAGGAAAATGTAGATGTGGGTAGAGGGAACCCTTGCTATCTCCGGGAGAGAAAAGGTAAATGTTAGTGCTTGATTTTTGTTTAAATAATCTAAACCTTTGTCCCTCATTCTATGGAAGGGACTAGGTTATTTAATGTATAATTTTTATTATTATATCACCATATTTTATGGAAAGTTATTTCAAAATGGTCATTTTTAGTGATTTATTTTTATTTTATTGTATAAGAAAAATAGAGTGAGAGCTAATTCATTGATGTTATTTAAGGAAAATTATATTATTTGAAATGATTTATTGGCAGGTCATTAATGGGTGGAATTTCACTATTGCAAGATACTTTTTTCTTATTACTTAGTTAACTTATTACCTTGTGAAAGAAAACAAGTTTTTTAGTGAGTCACAAACAATTTTAAATCTTATTCTATGACCAAATTTAATTATTTATTGCCAAAACATGTTCTTGATGATATTGTTCCAGAGTGGGCATGCGCCCAAGATGTTCCGTGCTAGGGTGTGCCAACACATGCTAGGAAGTCTTTGGGGAGTCCTAGGGACACACAAGGGAGTCCTAGGTGAAAATAATGCAAGCAAATGAATGACTAATATATTGTGACAGGAAGTGTTAGTGAGTTCTAGGTATGCTAAGGAGGGAGTTACAAGGTATGCTAGGCATGCTGGAGGCTAGGGAAACATGCCAAGATGTTCTGGGTGCTAGGGTGTGCCAATGCATTTACAGGAGCATTATGGGAGTACCAGGGAAAAAAAGGGGAGAACTAGTTTAAAATTCATATAAATTAATGAATAAGAGTATGGACAGGATTCTCGAGCAAGTTCTAAGTATGTTATGGAGGGAGTGATAAATTATGTTACGTAGTGCCAAGGAATTCTAGAGTAGCAGGGTGACATGCCAAGATGTGCCAAGTGTCGTGGTGTTCCAATGTGTGCGCACGTGAGTGTTAAGGATTTCCATGGGGAGCAAAGGGAGAATTATTTCAAAATGCATGGAAATTAATCTGGATAAGAGTTTGTGATAGAGTGCTACGAGTTCCAAGTTTGCTAAGGAGGAGTGATCACAAGGTTATATGCTAGGCAATTCCAAGGCATGCGAGAGTGCTAGGGCATGCCGGGGAATGGTAGGGTGTGTTAGGGGGTTCAAAAGCATGCAAAATAATGCAGATGCTAACACATGCCAAATAGTGCCAACAGATCGTTAGATATCCTATGTGTTATGGCATGATAAGATGTAAAATATGTCGCTTAGTATGGCCATGTCGTTGGACGTGAGCCTTGAATTTGTAACTTGTTAAGTGGGATGAGTTAATATTGGATATGAGTAGCCTAATATGATTTATAATCCATTATTATGTGAACAAGGCATAGTATAGTTGTCATAAATCAAACTTGGTCAAGTTGTCGTAGTCGAGGAAGGACTTGGTTGGGTTCCTCGGTCTAAAAATTAAGGGTAGTTATGAGCACATGGTATTTAAGGAGTGATAGGGGCATGTAAATGAATGAAAAGGTATGCTAATTCAGGCCACGTAGTGTCAATGCATGTAGAAGAGTGTTGGGAGTGTTAGGGCATAACAAGGGAGAACTCAGCCCAAAGTGCATGGAAATGAATGAATAAGAGTGTCCGTCAGAAGTGTGAGTGAATTCCAAGAGTCCCATGGACGTAAGTGTGTCAGGAGAATTTCATAATTGGACTCTCAGTGAGGAAATATTACGATTGTGATAAGGATGGAAAAATAAGTTTTAGACAAAGGGAGACTTTGGGCTAGACACAACACTATTCTTTCAATGAATTGGTGTGGTTCCCATGTCGCATAAAGTAAGGTTATCTATGAGGGATGACAATTAGGGTGTTCCAAGGTGTGTAGGGGATCCCAAGAAGTGCTAACACACGCTAGAAATTTCCAAGGCATGTTATGCATTCCAATATGTGTTAGGTGCTAGGGTGTGGTGCCAACACATTCTAGGAGTGCCACGTAGGGAGGACTAGTTTCACTTGCATGGAAATGAATGAATAAGAGTGTGTGATAGGGAGTGTTAGAAATTTCTAAGAGTGCTAGGGAGGGATTCAAAAGGGAAATGATAGGCAAAGTGCCAAGGAATGATAGAGTACTAGAAAGCATGCTAATATGCGCCAAGTTCTAGGTTGTGCCAATGTGTGCCGAGGAGTGTTATGGAGTAATAAAGCAGCGGGAGCACTAATACCTCATAATGCATGGAAATGAATGAATAATACCGTGTGACAAGGAGTGTCAACGAGTTCCAAGTGTGTTGAGGAGGAGTGACGAGGAATTATTGTGGTGGTAAGGAATGGTAGAGCAGTAGGCGACATCGCCAAGATGTGCCAATGCATGCAAGGAAGTGTTAACCGGGATTGCCATGAAACACAAGGGATCACTACATAAAAATCCATGGAAATTAAAAACTAAGTGTTTGTGATTGGAAGTGTCATTGAGTTATAGGTGCTAAGGAGGGAGTGATAGGGTATACTAGCCGTTGTTAAGGCATGCTATAGTCTCAGGGCAGACAAGCCAAGATGTCCTAGGTGCTAGGGTGTACCAAAAATGTGCCAAGGAGTGTTAAGGAATGCTATCGAAACACAAGGAAGCACAAGGTAAAAATGAATGGAAGATTGAAATGAATGAATAAGAGTTTGTGACTCGAGTGTCAATGAGATCTAGGTGTGCTAAGGAGAAATGACAAGGTATGCTATAGTCTAGGGTGACATGCCAAGATGTCCTAGGTGCTAGGTGTGCCAAAATGTGCCAAGGAGTGTTAAGGAATGCTATCGAAACACAAGGAAGCACAAGGTAAAAATGAATGGAAGATTGAAATGAATGAATAAGAGTTTGTGACCTGGGAGTGTCAATGAGATCTAGCTGTGTAGGAGAAAGTGACAAGGTATGCTAGGGCGCATGCCAAGATGTGCTGTGAGTTAGGGGTGTGCCAATGCATGATAGGGAGTGTTAGGCGATGCAAGGAATCATAAGGAAGCTCCGACTCAAAATGCATGGAAATGAACAAATAAGACAAGGAGTATCAATGAGTTATAGGTGCGTTAAGGAGGGAGTGACAAGGTTATATTCTAGGATGTGCCAAGGTATGCTAAACTACCAAGGTGTGTCACAAAGTGCTAGGTGTGTTAGGGTGCGTAAAATCATGCCAAGGAATGTAGGGGATGATAACACAGTGCCACATAGTGCCAAAGCATTTAAGAGATGCCGTGTACTATGGCATGTTAATATGTAGTTTTTTGTTGCTTAGTTGTTTTACAACCAAAGTTGGATGTGATGAACCTTTTCTTGGTAACTTGTTAAGTGGGATTAGTTGAGATTGACATGAGTAGCCCAAGACGCAGTTACATGTAGTTCTTAGGTGAATAAGGCATATGTTGAATTTCCACGAGATATGAGAATTTGGTTTTGATCTTATAATATTTGATGCAAACACACTCAAGTTCCACAACACATCTAAGTTTCACACAAAATGTACATATATTAGGAATCAACTAGTTCACATGACAATTTTTTAACTTTTTTCAAACCGTTCTTCGTTAAATTACAAACTATAATAGAATATACTCAAGATCTTGTACCAGCGGATCATGGCCCTTTAAAATCACACTAACACAAGGAATAAAACTAGGAATACAATCATAGAGATATTTTTTATCTCAATAATATCGTACCATTTGTATGAATTATAAATGCTTTAAGGTCACTTTTCATATTCCTCTAACCTTTCGACGAGTTGAATTTTTGGGCCTCCTCGATCAAGAAACCAAATCTTGTTCATTATTATCCCCCGAATCCATATCCAAAAGTGAATTAGGCATTAGTCCGTCGAAAAGGGTGATGATTTCCCCCTCTAATTAGCCCTATTAGGTCACCTAGGGAATTAATTTCCCTGTGATTATAGCCAGAGGAAAAATTTGATCTCCCAGAGGAAACTATATTGGTGGGTTATCTCACTTTCCTCGTAATTTGGGCCAATTACGATGGTGTAATCTTAGATACCTCAAGCCTTAGCTCTAGGATCAAGTTTTTTCCCGTGTGTTCCCAAGGCCAAAACATAGTTGATTAATTTGACCCATCGAAGTAAAAAATCTTCTCCGATCCTTTCCCCTCGCATTGTCTAGGATATGAACATCATTGGTTTTCTAAATTCCATCCCCGAACGTGGGCTAGATCCACTTGGCCTCGCGTTGTCCCATTTGGTGTCAAAGGCCTTTCATCAAGGACCATTTGGGAATCCAAGTTCCCAAAGGATTTTTAGGGATCGAGAACTTCCTTCATAAGTCTTATTCTTCTCCCTCAACCCTTCAATACCTCTCATCTCTCCTTATAGGATAAATTCCCTCACTTAGAAGGCAAGCATGTCCCACTCTTCATTCTATCCTAGGAAAGGGTTCTAGGTCACTTCCCACCTATTCATTGAACTATAGTATAAAATTGACTTCCAAAAATACCTAGACTCCTCCCATCGATGAAATTCATTGAAGAGCAAGGAGCCTTAGTTGTGGTGACAATGGCTAACCCCTCCAAAGATTACCCTTGTCCTAACAAGCCTCAGAGCCCCTTTTAGGTCCACTACTATTTTGAGTGGTAACAATTTGTTCAAAAATCCATTTGTGAACAACTCTTTGGTATGCACACTTTTTCCATTCTACGACCTCCAAGATGAGAATTCTAGGGCCATGGAGGTTTCCTTCTTCTTCACCGAATTAATACTCTACAATATAGTGAACTAGGGCTCTACTTTATTCCTTCAAAGTCTACACATCCTTGGGACCTATAGATGTTCCATTCTACCAATCTTGTTGTCCTTCACAAGTACAAGATTTAGAACTCTTTTCGATAGCCACCTAACAACCCCCATTAGTTTTCCCAAACTACAAACCAATTATTTTTTACCGATCTAGGGCCCACAATATTGTCTTCATCTAGGGTTTTTTCAAATAAAAATTCCTCACTAGTGTGGGTGCATTTTTCTTTTGTCCTTTCGTCGCCACCTAATGCAAATTTCAACACTCCCTCTCAAAAGAAAGGAATTAAATCTATCTGCATGCGTACCTTTGAATTCTACATGTAACACTCCTTTAGTGTTGTTTGCACCTAAAAATCCTAAAATTGAATAGCCTCGAACAAAGGAATCAATATAATGCATTTGTCATCGTAGTCCTCCGACCGTCGCTAGCTACCACACCTCGTTCTATTGACTCTCTCGAGTCGTTGTTGACATCCGCATCTATGCCCTCGCATCGTTCCCAACTCGGCTTTCGCTCCAAAGACGTACATCTATATTCCGATTGTCTTCCCGACATCTAACCGCATAAATCTAGCTCGATCCTTCCTTCCGTTGTTATACCATGGACTCCTCGTAGCTAGGTTCGATCCACGAGACACACCATCTCAATGGAAATTGCCCAAATTTCTTATATTTTGATTATGTACACACATCACCCCACATTTCACTTGGAGGTATGGTTGCACGTGCTCCTCTACCCATATGGATCGAAACTCCCCCTCATGGATGTCTCTAGTTGAGTGGATGCTTCCACTTGGTCTCCTCTCTCCGCTTCTCCAATTGCGGTAAGCTCCACAACCTTCGAGACTACTTCTATGTTGCATGTTGAGAGGCAATTTGTACTCCTCTCATCAATGCAAGTATTTAACCTCTACTTTTGTCCTCAAAGCTTTGCATGGATCTAGTCCCTCAAGTGCTTATAGTTTGTTGACTCGTGCACATTTTAATTGTCCTACCCTTACAAAATTTTCTAAAAAATAGTTGATTTTAAATTGACGTATATCTCACCCATCCGAGCTTCGAATTGATTTTCCATTTGGGTATTTTTTCACAAGGAATCCAAATCGTATGAAAATTTTTACATCAAAGTCTTTAGATATTCTTTGCAAACTCGTCGCCAAAAAAATTTCTTTCTCTAATACCATGTAGAAAATCTAACCAACAAGATTCAAATCCGACCTTTGTAATGTACTAAAACAAGATATTGAATCCTTCCTACAATTTTCGGAAAAACACATACACTAAATCACATATAAGTAATATAAATAAATTATCATTCACACAACACAAGATGTATCTAGGGAAAGATATTGCTCAAACTCAGTTTATCTCTACTATTTTGTATTAAGTCAAGGAATCATGAAATAATACAATGCTTAATCTCTCATGAGGTTATCATTAGGGGATTTTGAGGTCTAAAATGGGCTTCCTAAGGAAATTATAAAATAATAGTGGAAATAATAAAATAATATTTGATTACATAACCAAATTTTAGAGGGAAAAGAGGAAGAAGCAGTATTTTCAACTTATCTCCCAAATTTTTTACTCAAATTTCAAGCTAGTACTGCTGGATGAAAAATCTAATTCCTCATCAAAGGAGTACACATGTTGTATACTTTCAATGGCATCTCGCTACACAAAAAATGAGAAATATATAAAAAGCATGTCACTGCAATCACATTTCTCATGTATTTCTCATTTTTTTTGTAGTAGGGTGCATTGAATGTATGGCACATGGGTACTTTTTGATGATGAATTAAATTTTGCATCTAACTAGTACTCCCACTCGAAATTTGTGTAAACACTTCTATAGATAAGTTGAAAATAAGAGTTGAAAATTTAGTTTTATTATTTTATTTTATTTTAATATTTTTACCCTTTTAGCTAAATAATGGTGAATCATCTCCCATGGTTGACATCATCATCTTGAATCCTATTGGTTCTTATAAAGTTTATTTTGGTTTTAAATTTTTCTTAGGAGGCCCATTTAGACCTAAAAATTCCCCTAATGCCAAAGACTCCGCCACTTGTCTCCCATCGATCTAGGCAAACTCAATCTAGTTTTTAGCCAATTCTCGCCTTCCTTTAGCTTTCTTTTCTCATGCAATTCCTAGGGGATTAGCTCACTATTAATTAGGAAAAGAGGTATTCCTCGAATTTGAAATCCATCATGGCATCCCACTGATTTTATAACGTGTACATGGGAAATTTTGTATAAATACAACCGATAGTTATGTTCCCTTTAACCTCCGTCGCAATCGGGTCTTCCCCTGAATCGACATGCATGTAGCTACTAATACTGAATTATCAGCTATCTGATCGATCACCTATTGTGAATTAAATCTAATTTAATTCATTGTCTTACCTCTCACTAGATCATCACTTAGTTAGAACTATTTAAAATGATTTTAAATAATTTAATTGAGCTAACTAATCCACACTTACACCCCACCAATGCATCAACTACAAATCGGACCCTCAACAATATTATATTAATCACTTCCCACATGCCTCTTCTTAGACCCTCAACTCAAATTTCTTGAGCTAACTCACACATCATGATTTACTTAGCCGACATAAGTTGCTATGAGATGAAATTAAAATTTATTGTCCAATTTATTTAAGGGGAAAATAAATTAGACACCCCACATTCCTCACTCCTCTAGCGCATCAAAAATCCCTCACTAGTGTGGGTGCATATTTTTTTTTGTCCTTTCTGGTTTCCAATTTCAATGTTTCTATGTTGCAAATTTCACAAAATTTCAGTAATTTGATGCGGCTTCACACAAAGACACCATTGAAATCACATGCCCAAATTCTCACGAGAAACCTCTTAAGCTCAATCTACCATAAGAGAACCAAAAATATTCCCATTGTACTTCCTAGCTTGAACCAACCATTAAGATATGCAAAAATCATTGTGAACCCCCTACATGATGATCTCTGCTCTTGGAGGATGATCATGGCCTCCCTTTAACAACCCTTACTCAAATTCTCTTACTCGACCTACTTTAGGACTACATATCTCTTTCTCCCCTTGAATAAATGAGCTCCTTCTCACTTGATGTTCTTTCCTTCATCCTAAGGCCTCCTTAAATATTTTTTTCCTAGACCTCTTAGGAACCCTCTAGAACTTCATGTTTTGAAACCACTTGGACCTTAGGAAATATTAATTTTTCTTTTTTTAATTTTATTTTATATTTTAAAATCCATCATGGGTCCAAAATCCCTTTACTCCGACATCTTTTCCCACAAATAATTTTGTGACCAAGCTCACACAAATCCATATCACTAGGCTTGCAATGTACCTCCCAAGATAAAACAATTCAACAACATAGTTTAGTTGTAGTAACTATAACTTAGCCAAGCCTTCTGTAGTCTAAGCGATGGCTTGGTTGGGCTCCCAAGTTGCAAATTAAGTAAGGGTAGTGAGAGGTATGATATAGCCTAGGGGAGGGTTGGGACATGCACATTAGGAATGAGAAGGCATGCTAACACATTTCGGACAATGTTAATGCATGTCGAAGAGTGTTAGGGAGGTTAGGGCACATCAAGGGATAAATAAGTCAAAATTCATGGAAAGGAACAAATAAGAGTGTGTTCGAGGGAGTGTCGTTGAATTCAAGTGTGTTACAGAACAAACTTTTTTTAGGAGAAGTTCGTAATAGGTTTTACAGAAGAAATCCTAGAACATTGTTATATGGGGCTCGACATAGCAAGCTTTAGACAAAGAGAGATCACTTTGTGTAAGGCACAACATTGTTTTTCCTTTAGCTATTTTTTTTATATGAGATGTGGTACACTTTTGGATACATGCTCTTGTTTTAAAATATTCTAGATAATTTCATATTGTACATTGTTGTGTATAAGTTTTGGGGGAACTCAACTTGTGTCGGCTTGTATCTTGTGTGCCTTGTGCATATTGTACTTTTTTGCAAACTCCTGAAGCTAATGTTCTACGTTCATATGAACTCGAACATACATGTGAAATATTTCCTATGTAAGCTATGTTGCTTGGGTTGTTTTATGGCCATGGCTAGATCATGTGATCCTTGTCTTGAAAACTAGTTTAGTGGGACAAGTTGATCTTGGACATGAGTAGCATAGGATGCATTATAGGAATTTTTTCAGTGTGAACAAGGCACAATCTATTTGTAGTAGGTGCACTCGTAAAGTTGTTGTGGTTGAATAAAGCCAATATTTTCACATGAACCGCAATAGATAAGGAATTGATTGTGTTCCCAAGTCATAAAAAATGTAAAGGCTAGATGTGAGGACATGAGTGCCAAGGCATGCTAGGGAATGCTAAGATGTGTCACAGTAGTGAGAAAGGCATGTTAAACATGCTAATATGTGCCAAGTGATAAGGCATGTGAAGGTGTGGAAGGGTCTCGTTAATGTGTGTCATGGAATCGTCAAGGAAACAAAAGGGAGAAAATGTTAAATCTACAAGTAAATGAACACATAATAGGGTTAGTAAGTCATCAATTTCATCTTTTCTAAGAGGGGCATGCTAAAGGCACACCAACACTAGGCGCCACAGGTTCCAAGTACAAAGTCTTAGAGCATTCGAGTGCAAGTCTTGCTTTGTTTCTTCTCATCTACTTTCCAATCTTTGATCTCAAATAAATTTAATATTACACCATGCCAAATCATACCAAGGCATGTCAACATATTCCATACATGATAAGACTTTCCAAGTGCCAGAAATATGCCCGAAAGTACAATATGTGTCACCAAAGTTTTATGTGCATGTTGTGAAGTGGAAGGGCATGTTGAAGAGTGCTAAGGTGTGATAGAAAGTGCTAATGCATGTCGAGGAGTGTTAAGGAGTACTAGAGAAAAAACATTAAGGGAGAACTAGCGTTACTCATGGAATTTATCGAATATGAGGAATGCGTGCAGTGACTAGTAGTTAATGAGTGCTAGTTTTCATGCCAAGGAGGGAGGACACAGGCATGCATAAGGACTGGTAAGCGCATGCCGTAGAATATGAAGGCATGTCAAGAGGTCTCAAAGTGTGCTTGGGAGTTTTAGGTGTGCCAATTATACGCTTCCAAATAATGTCAATATTTTCCCAACACCCGCTAGGTGCTAATGATGTGCATGGTGCCATGGGTATGTCAACATGTGTCAAGAAGTTTCAATGAAACAAAAAGGAAGAACCAATAAGAGGGTTTATAAGTCGTAATTTATCTTTTCCAAAAGAGGCATGCTATCCACAAGAATAATAGGTACCAATACATTCCAAGTGGCATTGTGTTCCAAGTGCTAATGTATGTCACGCATCCAACTAAGGTGTTCTAGGGCATGCTAGGGACTACATGCATACCAACACATGTTAGGAGATTTCTATGTTGATGCTAGCGCATGCCACCATGTACTCCGGGCATCGTTAAGTCATGACAAGATGTTCTAGGTACAAAGATGTTCCAAGACATGCGAGGTGCTAAGAAATGTTAGTTTGTGCCAAAGCCATTAATTTAAGGTGTGCCCTGATTGTTAAGGAGTGTTAGGTATTTCTCATTAATATAATTGAGAGAGATTGATAAAGTATTAAACAATATATTTTCCTACACACATTAGTGGCAGCTTCATCTAAAGGAAATTATTTAGATAATAAACTTACAGATATGAATCATGTACGACTTTATAGAAAAACTCTATTCGACTAGTCATTACTTGAGGGAAATGATACACATGAATAATTACTTCTTAAGAAATTGGACCGACTCTAACCACTATGGGCTTGGAAATAGTAAAAAATACTCCACAAAAATGGTATTAATTCGTTATATTTTGACAAAAAATATATTAACACGCACATAATGTCATCAAAAAATCATTTGAATGATCAATGATGACAAACATTTTTTGACCAGTCACCAAAAAGTAGCAAAAAGAGCATCGTCGTGGTCATTAAAAGTTCGTCTACTAGAAGTGTCACCAAAGAAAGAATTCATGATGAGCCTTTAATGACCTCACCAAAAGTGTCATTGAAAATGGCTTTTGGTGACGTACTCTAAAAGGCCATCACTATATACACTTACCACGATGCTTTTTTAAGGACCGTCTACCATATGTAGACATTGGTGACAAACCTTAAAGGTCCGTCACAAGCATGAACCTCACCAATGATATTTTTTTCTTGTAGGTGTGTTTCAAGAAGAGATCTCGCATTTGTCACTTCATGAGGGACGTGTACTTTTATATTGAGCCGAAACATTAGGGGAACACCAACATCGAAGGAACCTTATATGATGAGCACACCATAGTTAGTGGAATCAGTCACATTTGAAGGAAATACTTGACAAGTGATACATTAGAATAATTGTAGGTGCCTTGGGGTGCACCAATGTTTTTTTTAAACAATAAGGATGGTACTCTTAGATTGTGTATTGACTACAAGTGGTTTAACAAGGTGACGATTATAGAACATGTATCCATTATCGAGGATTTATTACTTGTTTGATCGCGTTAAATGGAGAAAAAAATTCTCTCAAGATTTATCCTGAGATTATATTATCATGAGGTATGCATCAAGGAAGGGGACATCTACAAGAATTCTTTCTAGACTAGGAATGGGCATTATGATTTTGTTGTAGTTCCTTTTTGGTTTTGATTAATGATCCATCTAATTTTATATTTGATGAATAATGTGTTGCATCCTTATTCTAGAAAAATTTGGTTATTGTACTCATTGATGATATATTGATATATTCTAAGAATAACGCAAGAGTGTGTCTAACACTTAGTAGCAAGATTGAGATTTCTAAGAGAGCATCAATTGTATGTGAAATTTATTAAATGAAATTTCTTTCAGTATAGAGGTACATTACTTGGGAATTTTGTTTCCAAGGAAGGCATAGCAGCGATGAAAAAATGATAAGGGATATTATGGAATGGGAAGCTCCCAATAACCGGGATGACGTTAGATCATCCATGGGGTTAGTAAGTTACTATAGAAGGTTCTTCAAGAACTTCTCATGGATTTTCTATCCTATGAAATAATTGCAATGAAAGGGAAAGAATTTTGAAATGGAGAAAGGAATGTGTAGCTATTTTTTGAAAATTTGAAGCATTTATTGACAAATGCTCCATGTTAAGTGATTGCATATCCGGATAAATGATTTTTGGCATGTACATATGATTTCAAGAGAGGAATTTGGGATTCTCCTTATGTAGGAGGGACAAGTCATATATTATGAGTCAAGGAAACTAAATGAGCATGAGCATAACTATGTGACATGTGATCTTGAGTTGGCAATGATCATCCATGCTTTGAAGATGTGGAGACACTAACATTTTTGCACGTGATTCATCTTGATGAGTGATCATAGCAATGGCATGAGACGCCTATTTTATAAACTAAATCCAAATGTTAGGAAAGCTAGATTGTTGGTAACGATCAATGAGTTTCACTTCAAGATCACATACATTAAGGGTAAAGAGAACAAGGTTTCATATTATCATAACATAATAGCATAAATAAATCATAACAACTATGAGTTCTTATGGGGGATATTTAAAGGATTGAATCTTTCCAAGCAGTGACAACAAGATGATAGGTCCATGGAGCTTTAGACGTAGGTTACATCGTGGCACATGTGTACAAGATGTGGACTATCATATCACTGTAAATGGATTGATCAAAGCTTTACGACGTGATCTATGTGCTATAGGATAGTGAGCTTCAAGAATATTATCTTAGCAGAATTTCATGTTAAGTTGTATTTGAGGTCATCAAGGATATCGTAAGACATGGAAACGATGAAGAAGTTCTACTATTTTCTAAATCTAAAGAAGGAAGTGGTAGATTTTATGGCTATATGATTGGATTATCAATAGATAAAATTATGACTTAAGCATCTAGTGGGTTACTACAAATCGATTCCGATTCTAGAATAGAAACGGAGATCATTTACATGGATTTCATCATAGTTTTTCTCGAGTACATCTAAACAAGATGATTCCAATATGTTTGTGGTAGACATGATGAAAAAGGTAGCTCACTTCATTCCAAAGTTAAAGTCTCACTTATTCGGGTAGTGAAGTAGCATAAGTATTTATTAGGGAGATAATGAGGTTGCATGGTATTTTCGAACAACATTATATCTAACAAAGATGAGAAGTTTACTTTTAGGTTTTGGAAGGAGTTAGCTGAAGGTTTGGGCACAAAGTTGGCCTTCAACACAAATTTTCATCCACATACATATGGATATACAAAGAGGGTGAACATGATTTTGGAGGCCATGTTAACAATGTATGTCATGCATCACAAAGGGGGAAGTTGGAATACTACCTTCTACTAGTTGAGTTTGCTTACAAAAATGGCATCAAGAGTGACTAAGGATGGACTATGTTTACGTACACTCTATGGGAAAAATTTTAATACTCCATTTAGTTTGAGTGATTGAGTGAATAGGGTGTTGATAGGACCAGTACATGTTGGTAGAAAATGAGCAAAAAATATAGGTTATAAAGAAGAATATAAAGGAAAACATGATATACGTAAAATTTATGTAGATCAAAAAAAGGAATTTAAGGAGTTTCATTTTGGGAAGCATGTGTAATTTCTCATCAAGACGAAGAAGAGCTATTTGAGGATTGGACAATGAGAATTGGACTAGTGCCCTACAAACTTGCAATGCCTTAGACAGTTGAAAGCACATGATGATTTCCATGTTTTATTACTTAAAATATATGTGAAATATGTTGATCATGTGATTGATTGGCTTGTATTCGAGGTGGAACCAAAATGCAAATTCGAGTTGGAACCTTAGTGCATTTTTTTTAGAGAAAGATGCTCATACTTTGGAATTGAGCAATCGCAAAGTGTTAAGGTGCATAGGAGCTCTTTCTGGGCCATATTAAGCTACATGAGATGGATGATAAGATGTAGGATATGTATCATTCTCTATTTGTTGGCTGAGTGTATTCCTATTGTTATACGCTTTTGGTGTTATGTTTTGCTATGTCTATATATTCATATGTATGATGTAAATATCGCATCGAGCTATGTTAGCAAGCTACAATAAATAGTATGGTTTTCATGTGTCATGTTAGTTATGTATTTCTAAAGAATTTTCCATCGTAAATATGTAATTTAGCTAAGTTATAAATGCTCCATGAGAAATATCTTTTTTGTTTTCATAAGTTTACTAATTGTAGGTTTCATTAAACACCGAGGATAGTGTTCCCCTAAGGGGGAAGGATCTACAACAACACCAAGTTAAACTACATGTAATAAAGTTAATAAAGGAAAAAATATGACCAAGGTCATGGGACATGTATTCTAAGCCGAATTTTAGGGCAAAACATCCTAGTGAGTGATCATTTGGTTTATTGTGGCTAAGGGGAGATTGGAAAAGGCAAAGGAACTAAAAAGGAAAGAGGCATTATTTCGAATTTTTATTTATTAAAATAATGAGAAATAGGGAGAAAAGGAAGGTGAAAGGTCATAAGCTCTTCATGTTAGGAGGAAATTGAAGGAAAATAATGGAAAATGAAGAAAATAGAGGACTCATCTACGAAAAGGCTTATGAGGATCGCTCACAACTTTTAACAATTTTTATCTTGGATCTCTCTCTCTATTTACTCTCTCGCTTACTCTTTTTCACACTTAGAGAATTCTTTGAAGCACTTTAACATTGGAGAAAGGAAATAAAAATTTGGATAAAGAAAGAAAAATATCAAGCAAGGAAGGGTCGATCAAGATCCTACAGTGATAGTTAATTACAGTATTCGTAGTTTCATGTATAATTTTGTTACTAGTTTTTTGGCATTCATGGTATATGCATGTGTGTATTCAGCTTCTCTTGGCGTCATTGGCATGGGTTTTTCTAGGTGTGACACTGGTTTTTATCCTTTCCTTTCCATTTCCCTATAGTCATGTGCATGATGGGGTTCTTTTTGCTTGGTTGAGCTATATAGTGAGATGGGTTCTAAACCGGACATGAGGTGGTCTCAGAGAATTCCCAAAGGCCTAGAAATCCCGAACCGGTATATGGTGGGATATGTGGTAAAGCTATGGGTGGGAGATGGGAAAATTCCTCATAGTATAAGTGAAGAAATCCTGAGTCATCCATGCTTGTATAGGAGTAGTGATCCACAGAGTCATATATGGTGGGGTTGTGTTAAATCCTTGTAGTGTATGTTTATTGTTTGGACTATTGATTTGTCGATAGCTTGTATAGTGGGATTACGTGCAAAGCATGGTTGTATAGATGAGGGCTTGTGCCTAGGAATCCTTCATTAGTATATGGAGGGTTTGTTGCAAATCCTCAAGAATCCATGGTTTTTTCATTTTGAGTCTCACATGCATGCTTATAATATGGAACATGGGTGATTGGGTCGAAAGTAAGATTGAGTTCAACCCTAATCTATGGTGGGGTGGTACATGGAAGTCTCTAACTTGGTTTCCTTTTGGAGATACTCAATGACATTCTTTTTCTCTTATATTTTATGAGTAAATGTGTTGGTTATTATGTGATTTTAACGGTTGTTCTATCACTTATTTTTGTTTGGTTATATACTCGATTAAAAGCATCGTTTATGAGAGATTCTAGTTTATGGGTCTCATCATGTTTGTATTTAGTAAATGAATGCTTAATGAATGAATGACCTAATAGATGATATTTCAAATATTATGAGAGGGCTTCATATATTTTTTATGATTCTCGAGTAAGTATGAGGTCCCTATGTGCAGATATGTATTTATGACATGTACATTTTGTGTTCATGATGTGTTTAACACACTTTTGGTCATGGTTAGGATTGGTTAGGTAAATTTCCTATCTAATATTTGTATGGAAATATTTTTCCTTATGTCATTCATGCTTCCTCGGGAAATTTTCATTAATTTTTGGGAATAGGTATGGCTCTATCTTTAAGAAAGTGGACTAAATCCAATGTGAAAGCACAAATCTAGGTGAGAAAAGACTTCACACGCACCCTTATAGCCATTATGCATGATACTGAGGGTTTTTAGTCAAAAAATTTTCAGTTTTACGGAACATCCGTGAGATCAAGGTGCTGAAAAAAGAGGTATAACTTAGAGCTTGGGCACCTGGAAGGATGGTTTAGCCCTCGGGGGTCCCGTAGCACTCGAGGGAAGTCATTAAGGTGTTTTTTCTTGTCAAATACACTTCCTTAAGGTGATCTAAGAGGTTTTAACATATCATAGTAACACTGAACATGTTTACCCTAGGAGGCTAGTGACTTGGGTAAATATTGGAGGAGGGTGTTACAAAGGAACTATAGTTAGCTCTCATTTAGTCTTAGCATATTAAAGTTTTCCATTACAACTATTCAAAGTTTTTAAAGAGTATGTAAAACCTCAAGCGAGGAATTTAAATAATGTAAAATGGACTCGCTACAGCTTAAGAAAATTAGTGGTTGGGACTCAAGTTGGGAAAGAAACTCATGAAATATAGAGTAGTCTAGTTAGAATATATTTTTTAGAAATATGGATAAGCCAAATTTTATCGTCTTCTATGACTTGCAAAATGGTTGGATATGGGGAATCCACATTGGTAGTAGTACTAACTCAAATTATTTGATGAAGTTACCACCGTAAAAAAAGATCGCATATGTGTGGTAAAATTATAGTGAAGAGAATTATGATCTAAGAAGAAAGGTTCTATCTAAACCACCTCCTTTGAGTAATTAACAGAGTATTTTCAAGAAATGAGAGAAGATATTTATTATTCTATTTATGGTGACACAAGGAATAATAATCCGAACTTGATAGTAACAATGATTTAATGAATAGATGTCCGATTATGTTGACAAGAACGATCCATAGTTGCAACAATGGGATTTGTAGTAGAAGAAAATATGTGAATCAAATAAATGAAATGTAAGTTTCAGATTTCGATAAGTTTTAGTATGCTATAGGTGTGTTGTGACATAATCATCATCGTAAATGGTAGTTCCCGAGTTGTGACAATGATGATTGGAGTAATATTTTTAGGACTTATGTGTGAATTTTTAATTCCTTTTGTCGAGTTTCCACACCGATGTCAAGTAATATCCACGAAACTTGCACCATCGGTGTTGCAGCTTCCGCCACTATATTTTCTCCTATTTAGTATTGTTAACTTCTTATTTTCCCCGTACTCATGTGAATGCATCCAAAGAATCCTTAGCTAATTTCTTTCGTGTCAATGTCAATACCATGGGACATTCTCATGGGTATAAATCATGGATCTATTTAAAGTTGAGAAGAAATAATATCTAAATAGATTTTCAAGTAAATTGGTTAGTTGTGCTACAAGTGTGACCGTAGAAATGTAAGAGGAGTAGAAAGTGTCAATGTTGTGAGAATGAGTATGAGGAGGAAAAGAGTATAAATATTGAAATTGTAGATGTGAATGTGCTAGAAACAAGAGAGCGAGAAGGGTACAAAATGTGTATGATGAGTGACATCAAATGTAAATACCAAGGAACAACATAATTCTCATGTCCGTGTGTGAGGATGAATGTTTCAAGTGTGTGTATGTAGGGAAAAAAGGTTTCTTGTTGAATTAGTGGAAGAAAAATGAGTATGTGACTCGTAGACAACAATCTTGAATGATAGCATGTAACATCAAAGTAGAGTGGAAAAAAAATATATATGTGATTATGTGACACTAGTGTTGAATGAGAAAAAGTGGAAATTAGACTATATAATAACAAAATAGACTTGCAAAAAAAATTTTTGTAATAGAAAAATATATTTGTAGAAAATAATTGTGTAATAACAAAACAAAGTTGCAAAAAATGACTAGGTAAGAGCAACACAGTAGTCGCACCAAATGAATATGCAATAGAAAAAAAGTTGAAATAAATGATTGTGTAACAACAAAACATAGTTTCAACAAATGAGTAGGTAACAACAAAAGATAGTGGAAGAAAATGACCATATAACAAAAAACAAAGTGGTATAAAAATGATTGTGTAACAAAAAAATAGAGTGGAAACAAATTATTATGTAACAAGAAAGTAGGATTGCAACAAATAAATGTGTAACAACAAAATGGAGTGGCAACAAATTATCTGATAACAATAAAGTAGAGTGGCAACAAATGACTATGTAGTAACAAAACAAAGTTGCAACAAATAATTGTATGAAAACAAAGCATAGTGGCAACAAATTAATGTAATAGAAAACAATAGCAATAAGAAATGGTTGTTTAACAAAAAAGTAGAGAAGAAACAAGTGATATTTAAAGAATAATTATGATTGCTGAGTATGGATACAATTGTGATAGTTGATATAGAAAGTGTGACATGTAAGGAGCAATAAGTGTGATGGAAAAAGGAAAACAAGTGTAAGAGGAGGCCATTTGTTGTGAATGTTGAGTAATTTAGATCAAATCACAAAGAACTCGAAGATCATATTAAAGAGATAAAAGTAGAGAGGTTATTGGATTGGTAACAAAAAAATACAAACTAGAGATTAAGTCGTTTGCATGAGTAAAATTAAATGGAATTCCTATGGTTCTAGTTTGAAAATGTGACGAAAAAAGTATATGATAGATATATTAGAATGGTTATCGTAAATAATGGGATCAAAGTATCCTTTAAGTTCGTGCTTGTAAATTAGGGTATTGAAATATGCTTTAGTTTAGTGCATGAAAATCATAGGGGACATATGCTTTGTTAGGTTGGTTCCTATAAACATTAGGGGATATGTGTCTCCTTTAGGTCCGTGAATATAAATATCAATGGAGGGTTGTCTCCTTCTACGTGGTGCCGTGAAATGGATGTAACAATATGTTGGTTCCTAAATTCATATATAAAGAAGAATTTGTTCCATAGTTATATCCCATATGGGTTTCCACATAAATATATATTTATCCTTATTCATGTGTGTACTATTTTATTTATTGTTTTTCTATGTTATCTATTAAAAATAACTTAAAGATTTACATATTGTTAAAAACATTATTATAAATAATCTCGCCCTTCACAAGCATTATTTTAGATTCAACACTAGAGAAATTCCAAGAATTATAATGGATTATGGATACCCTAAAATGTTCTACTTTCTTTAAAATTCAATGAAATTGGAAAATTCTAGAGGCAATTACTCATTGTAAACTAGAAACAAGAAATGATTTCTCGTTGTTAACTAGAAAAAAGTGACTAGTCACTCCATGCAAATGGGTAGTGTGTGACCATTCATAAAAATAGTATTTTGGATACAAGAAATATGTAATATTAGAATAGTTTAATTAGTAGGTCCCATATGAGCCCCCAAGGTGGAATATACTAGTATAATAGATTCCTACTAACATGTAAGGTCCGAATAAGAACTAATAGGAAGAATGAATTATGACATCAAGAATAGTGGAGAGACATCAAGAAGGAGATCATGGATCATGGAACCAAAAGTACATATATAAATTCATCATCCAATCATGAATATATATCATCACCAAGGAATACATACTAATCGTCAAACATATGAAAAAAATGGTTTTCAACATGATATCGTATAAATATATGAATTGAGATGTGATATCATGGCCATGAAAAAGTAGATAATGGATCCATATATTCAAAATTATCATAACCACTAGTAAATAAAATCTGAATATATGTCATAGTATACATTATAAAGAAACTTTAATACAAATAAGAGTGCATATTTAGTCTTCAAAGTACTCATACAATAGTGATATGTTCATCTTGGGAGGCATAACATAAATGAGTAATGTAAAACTAAAGGCCCTTAATCCAACCCATTAGCGATATGATTCTACATCATGCGATGGATAAGTTGGTATCCAAGATGGTAGAGGTTGTATGATTTCTCTCGTTTATTAATATTGTTATCAAATGCAAGGGGATCCACCAATAATGAAAATCGACCCTAACATAATTAGTACACTTTAATGAGTGTCAATAGAGTATTAATTAAAAAAAATTAATCGAGCCATATTCAATGAGGTAAACCCACATTTGATTGCTAGTAAAATTTCCAAAGAATCACCTCTAGCTTGCAAGGTGCTAATCGGTTTCTTTATCCCTCTACTAAATAACGAGCTAGTGTTATTAGGAGGAGGTCCAATGAAGGATGAATTTAATTTACCCCCCTCATAAATTGGCATTAAATTATACATTGACATATGTATGTATAGATGTAATCATAAAGTACAAATAACAAAGGGATGGTTAGCACAAAATGTCAATAAGATTATAAAATTATCATTTAAGACTTTATTTCTATTAAATTGTCAAGGCATAAACGTGGAAAAAAATTCTAAATATCCAATAATATGATATAAAATATATAATTATTATTGTGAAACCATTGAGGTAGGCCAACACCTTGTAATTAGTCCTTTTATGAAAGGATTCCATTGTCTGCTCACTTTCTTTTTTAAGTGGGGAAACCCCCTCATGAGATAAGCTCATTTATAATAATCACTCACGTATACCCCTAAGTATTTCTCCATCCTTCAAACTATATTCACATAAATAACCTAACTACCCAATAAACCTTCTTTAGTGAGGTCACGCCATATTTATTTTCTACCAACTATGATATTAGGCCATATATGATCACATAGTGGATCTAGTCTCGCCTTATATTTCATGGGGATTTAGTATTATACTATTATTCCCCTTTTATTCCTCCTAAGGTAACCCATATTAGCCTACTTTGTACACTACATTCAATGCCTCCTAAAAGAGTTGTCTTTCAAATTTTTTTGTGAATAGCTATGACCCACATATACCGAGGTTTTTGTGGATAAGTATTGTGGCCAATGTTGAAGTATGATGAATAATAAAAGTGTGGTGTAGTAGTGCGAAACTACTATGATGAATTAGTATGAGAAACAAGTTAAACTTGGCTCCCATATCCAATTCTTGATGTTGAATCCTCTTGGAAGATATCTAAACTTAATAGCTTTTTGAAAATGATGCTCGAATCACCCCGCGTAGTCTTGTTAATCTAAATATGTAGATCTATCCATTGAAGGAAATTTGTCCTCATATGACTCTACAATTGTGTAATACGCATGATAAAAAAACATATTGTTAACCAACTATTGATGTCCATCCATGATATTATCTACATAAGATTTAGTAGAATCATCAACTAGGAAAAAACATTAGTTGCAATCCTAAATATGTCAACTATCAACATACCAAGTAGTAGAAGCATCCTTGATATCAAACCATAAATATAATACTTGAGTATATTCTCCCCTAATGTCACTATATCTTGTCATATGAATATAGATATCTTTCCATTTATCTATCATTTCTTACATCACTTTGAATCTTTGAGGATTTGCTTGAAGGAATTTTTGTAATGACTTGATGAACTCCATGCCAATTCTCAATAATTATCAAAATTTTATCATATAACTTGGATAAATATACAATTATTAATATATAGCAATTATTTTTTTGTGGGAGAATTAGAGGAATGAGTTTATGTGGTAATTTTTATTGGTGGGTCATAGTTTAGAGGGTTAGGGTTTAAAAACCTTATTGATCCATGTTGAGGCATTAGCGAATTTTGTTTTGGGGTTCAAAGAATATCATTTATGCCAAACCCTCTCGTTGAATTCTACACATAGAGAAGTTCCCAAGAAACTAAAGAATCATGTCAATTAGAGTATGCATTAAAAATTTGTGCCTCCCGTAAGTTGACCCACTATGTTGATCACCATGGTATGAGTGGATGTCATATCAAACCATGTTACACAATTATATGGGGCTACTCACATGTCTACTTTTAAGAATACTCTAGAAGGTTAAAACATGTAAATCTAAATGAGGGTTGATAGAATCAAACATTACCTCTTGTCTATTAGGCTATGTTGCACACCGAGCTAGTAGGAGGAGCAGCCTTTTGAATTCTATTTTGTTATATTTTATTTTATGTTTGATAATATTAGATAGGAATGGGAAATTATAGAAAAAATATAAGGTATTAATATTATTTAGTAGCCTTATATTCCGTACATCTTAGCTAACTCCACGAGAGTACCTATATTTTCTATACTTACTCTTTTTCCATACCGGAGAAGAGAGATAAGAGTAGGCTCACCTTCTAGTTGGGTGTCTTCCATGATCGTTTCCTAAGGTAAAATTTGTGTTTATCATCGATGATGTTTGTATTATTTGCTAATCGATATTTCTTATATTTCATTATGTTATCGTATCTTGTTTTATGAACTATTATATAGGAATATCCTTAATAGTTTACAAGTAATTTTAGTATCATAGAATGCTCCTTTAGGGAAATTTGTGGGAGGTTATAGGTATCTAGGAGTTCATTTAAGTGGAAATTTTAGAACAATAGCCATGGCTTAAAAGATTGTTCACAATGATCCTCATGATCAATAAAAAGAGATATTTATGAGGATGGAAGTGCAAGTCATTGACACGAGTCTCAATATGAACCTCCTAATGGTGTCCATATAAATAAAGTTTGTAATAATAAAAGAATATGGTTCAGCTTTTTAATTCAAAGGTTAGACCGTGACTCGGATATAAATTGTGAAGACGTAGAAAAGGATTCAGAAAGAACACAAGAAATAAAAATCAATTTTGAGTGTTAACCATTCATAGTCACTATTGAAGATGGAATTAAAGGTGGAAATAAAGAAATACCAAGGTGACATCAATGCATTAAAATGAATCATTAGTCATAAGAGTAGAAGTTTATATTAGTGTTCACCATATGGGTGAAGAAAAAAATATATCATTTGTTATACTTATATTAGAGAGTCATGATATGACTTGGTGGGAAATCCATATGAAATAAATTAGGTCATAAGGTGATATACCTATAACTAGGTTGGAGGACTTCAAAATGATCATTAAGACCAAAATATACCCTATTGAGTATGTAAAGGACCAATGACTTCCATGGAACTACTTTATGAATAGGTAGGGTTATGGTGTAAAATAGCACACCACTATGTTTAGTAAGTTTTCCATCATGGTAGGTACCCTCTTCCAAGAGACCAAATATACTCCTCAAGTATTTATGGGGTCTACATAACCATCCACATAAGTGGGTGATTATTTCCAAGCCAAGAAGAATGGATGGGACATGTGTACAAAAAAACTATTTTGAAGGAAGATGATAAAAGAAAAGGGCACTCAAGTGGTTAGAGAAAAAAGAAACACAAGGAAGATTCAAATGAAGGGAAGAAGAATTAGAAGTGGGTAAGGATAAGAAGGCAACAAAAATTACACATTAGTGCAAGGATCTTGGAAACCATTGTAACCATTGGAATATTGATCGTCATACCGAGGAAACTATTGGAAAATACATTGAGAGTTAATTTAACAAGGATAATTGCAATAATTATTAAAAAAAATCTTCTAGCCATTTTTTTTAAGAAATTAAATTAAGACAAGCTTTGATGTGGATGAGAATATTTTCTTCACGTCAATACAAGAGGAGGTAAATCTAAGTATTCTTCATTATCAATAATATAATGACAAGACCAAACTATTCCACATTAATATTTAGGTTAAGGAGATCAAGATAGATTGTATTCGACTAAGGTTCAAATGATAATCTTATAGTAGCCAATCTAGTAAAAAAAACTTAGATGAAAGGTTCATGACCATCCATGCCCACATCCATTAGTATGGGTAAACAAAGATGCAAAGATCAAGGTAAAAAATAATTAAAGATGAAATTTGATAGAAATGTTAATCACTTTGATGAAGTATGGATTCCATTGTAGCACCACTTGATGTAGTTGGATTCATGTTTGAAAGTCCCTACTTGTATATGAGGGTTACACTATTCTTATGGAGAGCTAACCATTTTTTTCTCATCGAGGATGAGAAAATCCTTCATCATATATATGCACAAATGAAAGTCCAAGATTTCACCGATATGTGTGAACCAAGCCAAAAACATGATTAGTTTCAATAAAAAAATGTTTCACATTTCTTAGGAGAAAATAAATATAACAACGAGTCACTAAAATAAAAGCAATTATTTGAGTGGTGTCCTAAAGAAAAAGAAAATCAAGTAGAAAGGTTTATAGAAGCATACAAGGGAGTGTTTTAGGAGACTAAACGGATACCAACCCAAAGGGAAAGTGGGGAATGAAATGCAATTATTGTTAGAATCTCTATTTTCAAACATTGGATTGAAATCAATTGTAAGAGCTACTAGACATTGGTGTGATTGAACACACTATGGGTCACCTATCATAATTATATTAAAGAAAGATAAGACTTGGAAAATGCACACCAATAATTAAAAATTATTACACTCAAGAAATGGTAGCCCTTACTTAAGACATATAATCTATTAGATCCATTGTAGCATGTAAAACACTTCTCAAAGTTAAATATAAGATTCGAATAACACGAAGTTCAAGTCAAACAAAAAAGACACCCATAATACTTTCTTCAAACTACTTCAAAACTAGATAAAGTAGTTATGAATTATTAATGATGCCATTTGATATATACAATGCATTGTAATAAATTATAAGACTAATAAATAATATACTGCACCCCTATCTAAATTCATTTATTATATTTCCTTTAGATAATATTAGTTTATGTACAATTATGACAATCTTTTATCCAAACATTTACCAACTATTAAAACTTCTCCATGTCCCATCAACTTCTCTATGAGTATAACAACTCTCTAAAAAAGGTTGAAGGTGGGTTCAGTCATGAACTATGAACAGAAAGGATAGTGGATTCCAAAAAGGTTGAAGGTGGGTTCAGTCATGAACTATGAACAGAAAGGATAGTGGATTCCACCGACTCTTGATGTAATCACACTTCATGTCTCTTGAGCCCCGTACAATGAACAAAAGTGATTTTGCACATCTGTATAATGTTTTGACGACAAATATACTTATAGAATCCATAAAATGTCTTGAGAATAGATATAATTTTTTGGCATATATAAAATTTAATGGCTTCCTTCAATTTATGGTTTGTCCACGTATTTATGCTTTTGTACACGTAAATCAAATCTTTCGAGATAACTATCAATTACCTTCATCCCATTTAGAAATCAATTTATAAAAGAGAAAACCTAGTTTGATAAGGTCGACAAATTATCGGCTTTATGTTGGCTCGTGAGGTGCATAAACGTCCTTGATAAAATATTTAAGATATTTGAGTCGGGTTCAAATTTGAAGTTGTAATTTCTAATCAAGAGCTATTTAGTTTAGCATACAAGAACATAAAATTATTTAGCAGGTAAATGAAAATAAAAATAAAAAATACTTCTTAAATTTGAAATGAAAATCATATTTAAATTTTTTAATTAAAATACAAATAAAATTCATAAAATATATTTTGTTTCTTTTTTTTTATTAATTATTATTTTTTATATATCATAACAATTTAAAAAATTGAATTTTCATGATTTTTTTTCATAATTTTGAAAAGAAATATTTTTTATTTTTTATTTAATAGAATTGTATTGTTATGGTTCTCATGCATTTATGTATCACCAAATTATACTTTAATAAAGGATATAGAAGATTAAAAGCTTTAGTTGTGGTGAATATGACAAATTACTCTAAGCGGAATCATCTTTAATTTGAGTAAACTCCCCAACCTCTTGATCCTTGAATTTACAAATGGTACTTACCAATCTTATGTGGCTTCACTTATAGATCTTTTCGATTCTTACTCCACTTTTTTCTTACTTAACTTGCTTGAATTTACTACTTTCTCTACTTGATTACATTTATTAATATCACCTACATGATTTCTTTATGTCTACTTATTATAAACACATAAAAAATGGGCTCTATGGATCAAATCAAATTTAATGTAGGGATCATATCAAATTTAATACAGTATAATTCCTTATTATCATAAAGGAAATGGTAAATAAGTACTATTCATTCAATTTTTTTTTAAGAAAATAATGTTATTTTTTGTGTTGTTTGTAGATGGTATTTTATCTAAAATTGTGTTGTTGGAGGTTTTAAATAGTTTTTTTGTTTTGTTTTTTTATTAGAGAATACAATAATATCCATAAAACAATATTATATTTTGATTTTGTTTTAAAAAACTCATTATAATTATTTCAATGATTAGATTAGTTAAATATAAGAACATAAAACATTTTCATTGTACAATAGTGAAATACAATTATTTCACTAGATAAAAGAGTAAATGGTTTTATTGAATTTTCTCTATAGGGTTCCTATATAAAGTATATGTAAATGGTCTAATTGAATTCTTTCATATGATTCATATATTTAATGTACATAAATAATCCTATTAAATTGCATCTATGTGATTCATATAATTAATGTACATAATTAATCCTATTAAATTGCATCCATGTGAGTCTTATATAGATTGCAATATTGCTGAGTTAGTGCTATCTACATGTGTTTGTCCAATTGTACTTGAAGTTTCCATTTGCAAATAAAATTGTTCATTTTAATGTTTACATAATTTAACACATTAAAAAGTGTGATGTATAAAATATATATATAATTGATTTTTTTTTATTTTTTTTAAATATTTTAACATATCAATATTAATTTTAAAATTATAAAATAAAATACAAGGCTTCTCTTCATTCAAATGTAATTCCTAAATACAAACTTTTAATCCAAAACTAAAATAATGACTTAAAACTCATCAATATATTCTTAAAAAATAATGGAATATGTAATTTGATATGCAAGTCAATATTTTAGCCAATACAATTTATTTAATACAGTTTTTTCAAATATATATATATAATTTAATTTAATAATATTTTAAAATTATTTTTTTTGCATATTTAATTTAACAAATAAGTTTAAAGATTTCAAAAATTGGTATATAATAATTTTATAGCATCCACTTTGTTTTACTGTTTACAAATATAAATATGCAAATAATAATGATTACACTTGTGTAAAAGAACAGACACCAGTTAAGTTCTTTTGCACAGGTTTAGAATCTTTGGCTTTTCTAACATATTTTTTAGAAATTGGTGTCAGTATGATTCTCAATATCTCTGCTACCTGAGCTACCTCGATGTGAACAACTATTAAAATGACAACAAATGAGACCTTTCTCAATAAATGAAACGATCACGTTTACTCCGTTACGATTAAACCCAAACATCGCCCTCCAAGTCTGACGAGACACATCAAACTTCAACAATATAATTCATCAGTATCTCCCTCTGATAGCTAGCAGCTTTCTCAACCAGTGTTTACTCAGAAAATTCAATATTTGAAAAATAGAAACTGGAACATACGACCTGAATTTAATGTTGTGATAAATAGAACGTCGCCCAAAGCGTGAACTGCCTCTTTCCTTTCGCGTTTCTCCTGCCCTACTTCCAAAAAAATCAGATATGAACTTACAATGGGCCCTGCCTTTTCATTCAATGATGGGGCGCTTTTCTTTGTTCATGTCAGGAGTTTTATTGGGCGGAGAGAAGTTATGGAGACTGCGGTGAATCTCGTGAACATTTCTTGTTCTCCATTGGCTTCGAATTCGACCGTTGTATTTACTGCTGCTGCCCCCATAGCGATATGTTGGAGGAAATGTGTATAAAATGTGCCCACAACAGAGAAACACCAAAGTATTAACTTCTTAAAAGATATCTATAAAATAATTTGATGTTGGATTTTCACATTGGTTTGGTTGGGAATTGATGATTTAGATTAATCTCCATTTTTGGGTCGGGGACTGGATTAAGTAGTCTAGCTATTATTTTTGGAATTTTTTTGGGACAATTTAAAATAATGATAATGGTTTTGAAGTTTTAATATTTAGGTTTGATATCTTTAAGAAGTGTTGAGGAATTATTGAATCTATAATTTTTATTTTGGAGATTTTAGTTAAGGGTTTAGAAAGTGCACTACTCAAAAAAGTAATGATGATAGTTTAGATATTTATTAATATTTAGATTCAATCTCCCTGCGCTAGAATTATGTAATCCATAATTTCCACTTTCAAAATCCTAATTATTAGTTTAAAAAAATTTACTAATACTTACTAGTTTTAATGTAACAGCGAAGCTCTCCCCTAGGTAATGTTTTAATAGAAATATTACCGGCCACTATCAATTCAACCATCATCAATTTAATCATGAACAAATGAACAACCATTTCAATTTGTATATTGTTCATAATCAATTTAATCATGAATAAATGAACAAATACTCAAAAAGTGGGAGATGGATGGAATGGAAAGGTGACTGTTTTTGCATGATCCCAGACGGTAGATGTCATTGAATTTTTTTTATGTTGGAATAAATCTGGCCGTCCGGATCTAAGCCTATATGAGTTTATTTTATTGAGAAAGATGTCAGATCGATGTACGTTGGCGTTATTGGGCGAAGTAGTAGAAAGAAGCACATCAAAAATTTTGAAATACTGACTCGACAACTTATAAAACCAAATGTACGAAACTTATAAAACCAAATGTACGAAAGGTCTTAGCACCAGGGAATACAAGTACAGGATGAGTAGATAAAGAAATCTTAGCAACACGCAATAAAAAATAACCCATGGGTGGAATGAGCTATTTAGCGTTCAAGGACAACTACAATATCAAAATAAAGTTGTTCGAAATAATTGCAAAATAAAGTTGCTCGATATAATTCCATGTATACATAGGACAAGGTGGTTCTTATAGACGTGCACAAAACTTTCCTAACAATTTCAAGTATATAGGAAGCTCATCTACCAAAGCCATCCGGCTAAAATATGCCCTACCTGCTGATAAAATAGATTATAAGAACGTACCGGGTATTTAATGAAAAATGGATACAACGATGTCCAGTCCTAAAATATAGTTTAATGGGTCCGGGTAGAGAAATCTGTACTTTTATTCAGTTTGTTCATCGGATATTTGTTGATTTAAATGGAAGATACTTCATTTCCATTGGAGTGGCTTCATCTCCATTCCAATGAGACCAAGACTGAGCAATTGTGAGCTGGCTATTTACTCACCTCCATTGGAGTGGCTTCATCTCCATTCCAATGAGACCAAGACCAAGCAATTGTGAGTTGGCTATTTACTCACCTCCATTGGCGTGGCTAACTATATCCACAAATGCTATGTTAAATCGAAACAGTTATGACTTATAAACAACGTCATATTGAGGGATACCTACCTCGCAAATGTAGTTGGTGAAATCGAACACTTTTGTAACGATAGGATTACCTCATGCCTACAACCAAAAAAATAAAAAAATAATAAATGTAGTAATATTTATTATTTTTAAGATTTTATTCTTTTGAGTGTCGATTTGGGTGATTCAAAATGTTTGGAAAAAAAATTCTGCGGATTAATCATATAGATTGTTTTTTTTGGTCAAAGGCTTTAATTATATAAATAGTTTTATTGTCAAAGCTTTTAAAGCTTTTATAACTATTTAATGTGGTTTATCATTACTATTAAAATTTTTTATATTTATGAGTGTATATTAGTGTGTTGGATTAGTTTTTTTTTATGTTGTACGAGTTTCGTAGTACTTGAGTAAATGGGTATGGTTGTCCAGATTTACAGGAAACTTTCAAGTTGGGAGAGACAATAATAAAATATATTAAAATTTTATATATATTAAAAGTGCAAAATAAAATTATTTATTTATTTCCATTCAAAACTTGCAAAATTGAATTCCATTTTGCAATGAAATATGTAAAAGATTGAACTTTGAAACACTACAAGAAAAAAATCAAAAATATTAATCCATCAACAACTTGCCAATGAAATTATTTGCAAGCAAAGAAACATGCAGTAACTCTTAAACTCAAAAAAAAGACTATTTGTTACTTGGTTATTATGTCATTTCATGCAACACTATATTATATGCAAGTTTGGAAAACTTATAAAATGAAACTTACTAACACGCTACTATTTTTTCCTTATGACCATAATGTAATTCATTGAATCTTATAATTAAAGCTTAAAGATAGACTTCAATAAAGTAGAATTATTTGCAATTGTTGAACATCAATGTTTTCAACAAAAGTTGCCAAGGAATGAATGACACTTGTGTCTATATTTTGTTGGAACTTTTGGTATATCTCCACATCTCTATAGCTTTACAGATCCCATGCGCTTCAACCCTCCCCGACCTATCCCGTATCACTTAAAAAATGAGCAAATGGTCACTTCTCTACTTAAAATAGGTACTTGAAGCGTCAAAATTTGTTGTAGTGAAGCTCCTCAAAAACTCCAAAGTACCCTTTGAAGCTCCTCACGACTTTGGAAAGTTTCCTCCTAGGAACATGGGAGCATGAGGTATGTGCTCTCCAATGGCGGGGAGCAATACCCGTGTTACTATGGTCTTCTTCCATTCAATCTTGGTAATAAGCATCCTATGGTGGGTGGATCCATCTTCTTCCATCAAATCTTTGTAATAACCATTTAAGTGGATTCTTCGACTAACCCAAGCGTAGGCTCAACCTAAACACACACACACACACACACTCTCTCTCTCTCTCTCTATATAACAATGAACACTAAAAATACCATATCAAAAAATGCTATTAAAAAATTATTTAAAAAAATAATAATAACATTGAAACCTAAATTTAATAAAATTTAAATTATCTACTAGAAATTAGAATTTGAAATATTTTTTATGAAAAATTTTATAAATAAATATAAACATATATTTTAATTAATTTTATTAATTTTCAAATTACTAATTATAATATTTAAAAATTAATAATTTTTAAATAAAATAATTTTACATAAATAAAATGATATATTAAAATAATAACAATAATATATATATATATATATATATATATATATATATATATAAAATAAATCTCCCAAAATTTAGTTCTAATATTACTTAAAGTCATAATCCTCATACATTATAACTCTATCAGCTTACGTTGAGTATGGAGGTTTGTTTCGTTCCTCAATGAACAACACTCCTTTAAACTTCAAATGGCCTAGATGAATGCACAAACGACTACCCAAAACGGTTTGCACTCAAACTCCTGTTCGCATTCAAGAAGAATGTTAATCCCTTCGGATCTTACCTTGAGCATGGAGGTTTGTTTTGTTCCTCAATGAACAACACTCCCTTTAAACTTCAAATGGTCCTAGATGAAGGCACAAACAACTACGTAAAAGGGGTTTGCACTCAAACTCCTGTTCGCATTCTCTTCAGATCTTACGAGATTCTACGCTTGCTATTAACTGGTTGAAACTTGAAAGAGATACAAATAACTTTAAAGATATACAAATATGTCATTACCAATATCTAAACCTTATACCTTATATGGGAAGAAGTTCTTTATGTTAAAAGGCTTTTAGATTATATATCTTGTTTTCACATTTACAAGGAATTCAACACACACTTGCAAAAGCTCTATTTAAGCAAGGTGTTGCACAAGTTTTGGGGAGATTCATAAACAACAAGAGGTCGAATATCTCAAAAAATTTCACAGACCTTTCATCGAAGGGGGCTGATGTTTCTCTGTTTTTTAGCCTTTGAGGAAGGACTCTATTTGTATTTGCTCATTACTACGTCGTTAGATAATTTATAAATTTTATGTAATGCTGAATTTAATTTATGAGAAATGTATTAGAAGTATTTTGGCACGGAATGTTATTTCCTTTTACGACAACAAGAATATATAATAGAATACAGAGATATTCAAATGTACATTCAAGAATTACATTTTCTTCTGAAGAAAAAAATCTCTATGATTTCAGATATATCTTAATCTAACCTAATGCTTACTTTAGTTTTATATAAAATAAACATCATAGTTCTTTTTTCATCATAACTAGATCATTTATCTAATGAGTTAGCTTCTTAGTATGGCTTTTAGGAAACATATAAAGAATTTGATATATTAACTTTGTTGTTCATTGTTTTAATTTTTTTTTAATTTCATATTTTATATACTTTGCTTCATTTATTTTATATTTTTTTTTCTTTGGACTTGTATTTGAGTTTAATTTCATTATTTATATCTAATTTTTTATATAACATATAACATGATTTACTTATAAAAATATAGACTTTCCACTTACACCAAATATTTTTTTTCCTTAAATTCAGTAATAATATTAATGTGATATATACTTTACAGTAATATAAATTAATTCATTAATAATATTAATATGATATAAATTTCTAGAGTTTTTTTTTACGGGAGGGGATTTTTCTAAAACTCAAAGTTCTTTGTGCTTTTAAAGTTGAAAAAAAATATCAATATTACAAAGAGTTATTGTTTTATTATATATATATATATATATATATGAATGACACTATTTAGGTTTAAGAAATGATTTTATGTTTATATAGTTCAAATATCTCTATGCACAAAAAAAATTATTATATATAGACAAAAACTACATTATTCAAAATGGATAAATAATCCATTGGTGATTTGTAAGAGATAACCTTCTACTCCTACAATATACTTTGAAGTCCTAGGTTATCAACTTGTTTTGAAACATTTGAGGAAAACCATAATGATATATAAATAAATAAATAAATATCTCCTATTTATAAAAGATATTTTCAAGAAATATAATAATACAAGAGAACTTCTATCTCATAGTATCATTATTGCAATTAAGAAAATGAGGCCAAGTCCGTTCATGCAACATATAACCTTAATCTTGACATTTATATAATTAAAGGATTTCTAATAAAATATAGACCCTATTCTCATACATAAGAACATATACTATCCCTATATATTTCAAATTAATACTTGTTCAATAAATAAAAATGATTATGATTTTTGTATTTGTCTAATTATATTTTTTTTCATTTTACTCAAAATGCATTTAACATTTTTATTCAAAATTCATTTAACATAATTTTAATTTTCATATTCTATTGAAAAAACCTTTAAAATTTATTAAAAATGGTATTTTATGTTTCAAAAGTTTGATTTTCTACACCTCCAATAATATGTGTTCTAAGAGTTACTTTTTTCCAAAGGTTCTAAATATACAACTTGCTGTAATACATAAAATGTCATAAGTCATATATGTATAATGTTATCTAAATATAAATATAAACTAGTATGACCATATTAACAAATGTGGTTAATAAACACCGATAAGCGTATATCAACCGCATTACATAAATAAAAATATTAATAATTTATAGTTAAAAATAATATAAGTATTGATATTAAAAAAAAATATATATATAATATCAATAATAGTAAGAATTTAAAATAATAATAATAATAAATTAGTAATTATTAATAATTAATAGTTATAATAAATAATAAATAATAATTATTATTATTATTAAATAATTATTTTAATTATTATTGTTAAATGCATAAATATTATAAACCTAATGGATTGATATTCCAATCCAATTTTAAGGTCATGGCCAAGCTAGACAAAAAATTGGTCTATGAGGCCCCCTTGTTTGTGGGAAAAGGGACCCACCTCCACACAACGATTTTACTGCTAAGTCTACGAAGGAATACATACTCTACCCCACTTTGGTTTTGAACTTGTGACCTTTCAAGAGGAAACACATGCTCTTAACCATTAGCCCACTATAAACCATAATCCAAATGGAATAATATTAGACCAAATTGAATAACATTAAACACAAGGAATTGATATTATAAACACTATAATAAATATGAAAATCTAAGATTAATATAATAAACCTTTGGATTAACATTATAGACCTAAACAATTAATAAACCCATGGGATTAATATTAAATACCCAAGAAAATTTAAACCCAACAGTAATAGCATTAAACACTAGGATTAATATTCAATCCTAGGAAGATAGTCCCTAAGATAATAAACCCAAGGATTATAAACTATAGGGATAAATATTAAACCATAGGATTACTATTAGAGACTATAGGATTAATATTAAACTCTAGGAATATAAACCCTACGATCAATATTATAAACCCATAGATCAATATTATAAACCGAAGGGATTAATAAACCCATGAGATTAATATTAAAAAGTTGAGGGATTATAAACCCAAGGGAATAGCATTAGACCCTAGGATTAATATTAATCCTTATACAACCATATTAATAAATGTGGTTGGTATACACCGATATGTGTCAATGGATATGGATTTAATATCAATATCAATATTGATATTAATAAATATATAAATATACTAACAATACAATAATAATATTTATATTATTAAATATTATTATCATTATACTATAAATAATAATAATTATAGCAAGTTAAAATGACAATTTATGAGATTATTGTTAAATTATAGTAATTTGATAATATCTATATTATAGTAAATATTGATACTATTAACCAAAGATATTATTAATATTAAATACCCAAGGCATTATAAACCCCATAAAATAATACTAAACACAAATTATTAATATTATAAACCCTAGGGTGAATAACAAATCTCAGATTTAATATTAAAAATCCAAGGGATTAATATTGAAAACCCAAGAGATTAATAATGTTAACCCTTGAGATAAATATTATAAATTTAAGCAATTATTAATATTATAAAGTCAAGGGATTAATAAACCCAAGTAATTTATGGATTATAAAGTGAAGAGATTGATATTAAACACTAGTATTAATATTATAAACCCTACCAACAAATTTATACCCTAGGAATAGGGACCCTTAGATTAATAAACTCAAGGGATTGATATTATAGAGAAGAAGCACTAATAAAACCCAAGGAATTAGTACTAAAAACCTAAGGGAATAATATAAAACACAAGGGATTAATATTGTAAACCTATGGTATATAAACTCTTAATCAAACATGGTTTACCATGGTTGACCATGGTTGATTTTAATATTCGACAATCTTTGTCACAATGTGATGTTGCACCATAGTTGACCATGATTGATTTTCATATCAAGAGAATATTTGTCATAATGTGATATTGGTCCCTCGTTGACCATGGTTGATGATGGTTGAACGTGGTTGATTTTCTTATTGAGAAAATATTTTTTCACAATGCGATGTTGGACCATGGTTGGCGATGATCGATTTTTCATATTGAGAAAATATTTTCCACAATGCATCATTGGGCCATGGGTGACCATGGTTGGCAATGGTTGACCATGCTAAATTTTCATATTGAGACAATCTTTGTCACAATGTGACATTCGACCATGGTTGAAAATTGTTGATGATGGTTGAACATGATTTATTTTAATATTGGGATAATATTTGTCACAATGTGACATTGGACCATGGTTTACCATGATTATAAACCAATGGGATTTATATTAAACCCTATGATTAATATTATAAACCTTATGAATAATTGTATACCCTAGGAATATTAATATTATAAACCTTATGAATAAAATTATACTCTAGAATATGAACCCTTACATGGATAAACCCAAGGGATTGATATTATAAACCAAAGGGATTATAAACCCAAGGGATTAATATTATCAACGCAAGATATATAAACTCTAAGATAAATATTATAAAATCCAAAATAAACATGGTTGACCATGGCTGATTTTCACATTAACACAATATTTGTCACAATGTGACATTGGACGATGGTTGAACGTGGTTGATTTTCATATTGAGAAAATATTTGGTACAATGCAATGTTGGACCATGGTTGACCATGGATGACCATGGTTGTCACAATGTGACAAAGTGGACCAAGAGACAATATTTTTCATAATGTGGCCATGGTTATTGACTATGGTTCACCATGATTAACCTTTTTTAACAATGTTTGACCATCATTGCTTTTCATAAGGAGAGAATCTTTGTCACAATTTGACGCTCGACCATTGTTAACCATGGCTAACCATGATTAATCGTAATTGACCATGTTTGACCCATGTTGACCATGATTGACCATGGTTGGGCATGGTTGATTTCCATATTGAAAAAAATCCTATGTTAAACCCTAAGATAAATATTATAAAGCAAGGTATATAAAACTTGTCATAAATACTACAAACTATAAAATAAGCATAGTTGACTATGGTTGATTTTCATATTGAGAAAAATATTTGTTATAATGTGACAATAAACCATCGTTAAACATGGTTGACTATGCTTTTTTTTTACATTAAGAAAATATTTGTCGTAATACGACTTTGAGCCATGGTTGATAACGCTTGACCATGATTGATTTCATATTGAGAAAATATTTGTCACAATGTGACATTAGACCATGGTTAACCATGATTGACCATGATTTATGATGGTTGAAAATGGGTGAGCATGGTTGATTTTCATATCAAGACAAGCCTTTATCGCAATGTGACATTACACCATGATTATAAACCCAAGCGATTGATATTAAACCCTAGGATTAATATAATAAGCCCTATGAATAATATTATACCCCTAGGAATATGAAGCCTTAGATTAATAAACCTAAGGGATTGATATTATAAACCTCAGAATTAATACTAAAATCCCAAAGGATTATAAATCCATGGGAATAATAATAAACCCATGGGATTAATATTATAAACCCATAGTTTACCATGCTTATATACCCAAGGGATTTATATTAAAAAACTAGGACTAATATTATAAACCCTATGAATTATATTATACCCTACGAATATGAACCCTTATATTAATAAACGCAAGGGATTGATATTGTAAACCCAAGGGAATAATAAACCTAGGGGATTAATATTAAACCCAAGGAATTAATATTATAACCCCAAGGTATATAAGGACTTAGATAAATATTATACACCCTAAAATAAACATGGTTAACCATGGCTTATTTCCATATTGACACAATATTTGTCACAATGCGATTTTTTTACCATGGTTTACCATTATTATATCATTATGCAATGTGGTTGTGACGTAAAATTGCACCAAGTTTTGTGGCATGACGACATTGGTAATAATTTTGTACCATTGTGACATCATAATATTAAGATTAAGATTGACCACTAATGAGAAAATTGACCATACTTCAAATATTGACAATGTGGTTGACCATATTGACCATATTGAAAATGTTTTTTGGTTGACCATACTCTAAATTGTTTCAATTGCTTGTCTCATTGAAATAATGATTTTTGCAATGCAACACTAGATTGATTTTTTTAACCATTTCAATGTCACAATATGAAACCTAAATACAAAAAAAATAACATTATAAAACCCAATATAATAAAACCTAACATTTTTATATAAATGCTAACATTGTAAGTCGTAAGTTTAATATTTAAAACCTCATGATTAATATTATAAACCTAGGGATTAATATCATTAACCGTAGTCATCCGCTATAAGCCTCCATGGTCAGCTATGGATATCCACTATGATTCATTATATCTCACTTATAGATAGAGGAATATTTTTTGAGGTACATATCATTCACCATGATTGTCATGTTGACAATTGTTGACTATGATGTCCATGTTGACTATAGTTTTTCATGTCAACAATAGTAAACCATATTTAACATATGTTACTTTATAAATATTATAAACCCTAACATGGTCAATCAAATTTATCCCTTGGGTTTTTAATATTAATCCATTAGGTCTATATTACTAACAATCCCTTGGGTTTACAATATTAATAATCCCTTGGGTTTATAGTCGAAGGATTTTTGTTCAAGTGGTAGAGGTGTTGGGTCTCCATTTTGATACCTATAATAACCTATATTTCCCTCTATTTTTCACCAAATCTACCTCAAACCTTTTCACCAGTTGCCTATATTATTCAAGAACATAAATTTTAGCATCCTTATGTATCTATGAGGTAATTAATATTCAAAGCATGTTTTCATGATTTCTTATCAGTAGAAATAAAACTACTGATTCTTTATATTACAAAATTATTTGGATTGACTTCAATAGATTTTAAGAACTTGTTCCTTCTCATTCGACACTAGTGTTATCCATTTGATACTGATGTCACTCGTCTGATACATGTGTTGCTATTAGTTCGGCAACAATTTTGACCATACGGTACCAACCTTCCTCGTCTGGTACCCACATTCATTTGATACCAACGTTCATCTGGTAGCTACGTTCATCCAATACCTTTGCTCATTTGGTACCTTTCCTCGTCCAATACTGATCTTATTCATCTGGTACCAGACCCGAATTTTCAGATTTGGTGGTTGAGTGAACTGCTTCGGACGAGATCAAGGGAACTATTGGTCAAAGTCATTACCTTTTTATGGAAAATCGAGATATGCTTCATCCTTATGCACTTTCTACCATGATAATGAAGAAAAATATGTAAATAAATTTAATTGTAATATTTTTATGATGATTTGGTAATATCCTATTAAAATTTGTATGTAACGGCCATTCCTCTATAAGAAACGACTCGTAGATGATACATGTCAGTTAGTTACTGAAAGAAAAACAATGAGACAGATATTTAGACAATAATGTATGTTGGATATTTAATCTTGTAAACCTTTTTTTTGAAATCAATGGAATGAGAAGCAGTTGATAAATATGTTACATTAATAGAATCTTTAGTTCTATAGTTTTATCTTAGCTTTTCATGTTAGCTCGGCAAAGGCCCATCGAAGCCATCAAGGTAAATTTTTTAGTATAATTATTGTGAATATAGCTTGGTTTTCATGCAAAGAGTGACCTAGTGTTATAATCTATTAGTTTTGAATAAAGATTCATTAGTGTTGTGAGTGCAAACTTTATTTCTCAAGGTGCATGTTTAATTTTTGTTTTCTATTTTAAATAAGAGGAAATTTTAAGATAATATATCTCACCATTCACCTTCATGTGATATTAAGTGAAGAATCTTGTTATACTTAATATTTTATGTATATATATTTGAGTGCATTGAGTTGATTATAGTCTATTGATTGAAATCAATTGTTAGAGGAAAACATAGTTGATTCCATCTTTTTTTTTTTTTTTATTACCTTGTAAACGGAGAGACTTATTACCTGAGCAAGATCATTTAACTTAAATTCTTGTCAATATTCTGTTGGTGTCCCGTGTTTTGATAGTTTAGCAAATCAAAAGACAAGGCAACATCAGAACCAATCTTTAGAGTTCCAGGATCTAGTCCTCCTGTTCTGAGAGAGGGATCTCTCAAATATTTGTTTGCAAAGGTTTATCTTGTGTGCTTTGAGTATTGATTTTAGACTAGTTATTAAGTGTAGGTTTTTTTTTTGTTTGTTTGGTTGGATTGATACAGCAGAACATGAAAGGCCTAGGAAAGATATATAGAATGAAGGAACATCTAGTTCATTGTGCAATGGAGTCAAAAAGAGGTCATAACATACTCATCAATGGATATGGGATATCAGAGGGCAAATATAACTTGGCCACAGGATCCTTTGGTTTTGGAAGGGATGGACATCAACGATTTGGAAAGAGAAGTTTAATTCTCAACAAAGGGAACTTGAAAACATAACTCGAACAATAAAGAAATATTTGATAGACAAGGCTAACCATAAATTCTACAAACATTCTTTAAGAAAATAATGACCTCAAGACAACTTTCAAAATGAAATCTAAGATTTGAGGAACACCCTATTTCCTCAAATATTTTATTTGAAATGACTTAGAAAACATAAAAGATTCACTGATAATTACAGTCATAGAAGAGGGAACACCTAATACATCTATGATTACAACTATAAATACCTTTAAGGCAACTGTTTAAGTAAGGACAAAGGGCAAGATCAGAACAGACCTCCTTAGCTTACTATAAATAGAAATACTTCAAAGGTAGACTTCAATAACAGTTTTTAAGTGGAAGCAGACAAGCAGGGAGAACCATAAATCATGCTGAAACCAACTATTCAAACCATTAAGGAAATAAACAAGCATGAAGACTAAAGAGAGAGATTAAAGACTCTAAAATACTTCAGCAGAAGAAAACATAAAACAATGAAGGATGAATAGGTCTAAGGTGCTTCCAAGAGTCATTTCTTAGCCGAAAACTTTCAACCTACTGTAGTAAGAAATTATGGAATAGAATGAAAATAAGAGAAAACATTGAATAGTTTAGAATACTTCACCAAACAGACAAGCTCATGGATCCAATGATAGAGCCTTCTCAGGAACAAGCATGCAACAATATCATCAAGGCTTCCAAGACTTCAATTTGTTCTTCAACTTCAATAGACTATGTATTATTTCAGAGCGTTTCAATATTACAAACTAGTGATCAACCAACAACCAAGCAACAAATCCTCATCTTCTACAGAAGTATTTATAGAAGAATGAGGAGGTGAGATCTCACTAAAAAGATATTTTAGGACAATTAATACAGAGTGATGACTTCTGGGCCTTTGAGGGGCTCGATGAAGAAGTTGTACAAGTTTTTCATTGTATTGATTGATATACATTTATGAATTAAGCTCGGTGGGAGCATTTGTTGACTTTTGAGGCTCTGTTTCATGTTGGAGTAACTCAACAGATATTTTTGCATTAAGTCTCTTGCAGAAGTAACTCTTTGGCTGCATTTGAGGGAAATATCTGATTTTGCTTAATAACTTCGGCCTCTGTTTGATTGCTTTTAAGGCGCAGGTGGCACTATGGTAGCTGGGAGGAATCAATTTGCCTCAGATATGGCGGTGGAGGCCTTTCTGTCTGATAACACTTATGATGTTCCTTTAACTATGTTTTAATTCTGGGGATCAGGCTTTTGATAATCATTCTTAGCCGTAATCCCCAAATTATCTTCAACCTTCTGTTTTTGTTGCGTTCTATCTTCGACACTGATACTCTTTTAATTGTAATTTAATAACACAATGTCTTCTTGATGTGCAGGCCGCGCAGGGCTCTCAAGGCATCAATTCCCATAAAACATTGACGAGACGTGGAGTAGAGCCTTTATAGTCCCTTCCCTTTGATAATTGAAAGGCTAGAGGATCGTCATCCTCAACTTTCTTTTCCTTTATATTACGGGAAAAAAATTGAAACCTACAAAATAAACAAAACTTTTATGAAATCCTGCGTTTATTTGGGTAAACTGATATAGAGGTTTGGATTAAGAGCGTGGCCATTGGATGGCAACATCCAACGGTTGGGATTTGTTTTGCGGATGTTTAGAGGAGAGCGGAGGGAGGAATTAAGTTAGATCCGTTGATCTAGAGAGATCGACGGTTTAGAGTGATCCAGAATGTATGATAGAGAAATAGAAAAAATACAAAGAAAACAGTTTAAAAAACCTTAGGCGAAGGGAAAAATCGATTAAAATCGAAATGGGCTTTGGGAGGAACATAAGCTGGCAGATGAGATCGAACGGACGGTTCAGATGCAATCGGAGGCATTCAATCGACGGGGAAAGAATTTGCACAGCGTTGACAACTTGCGATGCGATTGAGTGCGGGCTGTTGATCTGAGGATCAGATCAACAGTGGAGAATGAATCCGAGGGTTTGGCCGATCGGGAGGAATAAAAAAACGCACCTGATGAAACTTGTGATGTGATTGAGCACTGACCGTTGATCTGGGGATCGGATCAACGACGGAAAATGAATTGGAGGGATGGCCGATTGGAGGGAGTGAACAAAGGCATGCGATGAAAAACTTCGATGCGATCAAGCGCAGGCCGTTGATCTAAGGATGAGATCAATGGTGGAGAATGAATCAGAGGATTGGCCGATTGGGAGGAACAAACAAACGCAACGATTGAAAGATGTGATGCGATTGAGCGCTGGTTGTTTGATCAGCTTATGATCAACGATGGAGATTAGTTTTAGAACGAACCAGCGGAAAACCCTTATAACATTCAAAACCCCAAAAAAAATCTTAATAAAACAAAGGTTTTGGTATGTGCGGTGGATGTATATAAAATGGTTAGGCACCGGTTTGCTGGGTCTTTAGTTATATGAAACATAATGGGCCTGGGGTGTATACAACAAAGAGCTAATCGCAATCGGAGCCTCGGGCTGGGGCTTTTTAATCAACCCATTGGGATTTCTCCGATGTGATTGCGCGATCGGGTCTTTTTAATCTAACCATTTTTATTTAACATGTGACTTTGGCATATTAGATCAAAAGTTTGGATAAATGGGTTTTATGACTTTAAAAATAAAAATATTAATCGGAGATGGCTTATACATTGATTTAAGCACCGGATGCGGGCTTTATGGTTATATGGAATGGTAATAAGATCAGGGGTTTTTAAATACAAAGGCTAATCACATCAGAGTTTTTGAAATGGCACAAAGACTTGCACACTTGGATTTTTGCGATGTGATAAGCGCCGAAAAGGGTCAGTGCTTGGTTACGGCCCCAAAACGTATGGTGGGGAAGTGTTTAGGACTTGGCCCAAGGGGGCTTAAGTCCATAGTAATAAAAAACTTGTTTTTTATGATATTTTTCAAAGTTTTCAATGGATTTGGGGGTTTCAGTATAGTTAAAAAATGAGTTTTTAACTATGTAAAGAGGATTTTCACGAATGGGAGAAGAGGAAACATGAAAATAGAGGAGTTTATGGAGAAAAAGGGGAGAAAAATGAAGGTTAGTTTTGGAAGAGGGGGAGGGGAAAAATGATGGTTTTACAACAATCTTTCTCTTGGAATTTAGCAGAATTTTCAGAGTATAAAATGGAAACAACAGATGAATATTTTGGACAGAGGCATGAGGCCTTCACAAGTCTTTAAGAGCCAACACTTTTTAGCAATAAAATTTGTTCCTTGAAGGCTCCAAAAAGTCTTAGCCACCTTTTGCTATAACAAATTTTATAGGTGGCTAACATATTCTATTTATGAGCTTTGGTTTATGATCTTTAATTGTGTGAGAAAATTAGATTGAAATTGTAAAATGGAAGATTCTTATCTAGGTTATACTCATCAAACATAGGAACATTTCTATTATCGACACATATAGTGCATCATATCTATTGATTATGAATCCCTAGTTGATAATTGAGTTTGTGGAAATATATCATTCACATAATTTCTCCAACATTTTTGGCACCATTACTGAGCAGTTGCAAACAGTAATAGGTAATTTTTTGTTTTTTTTTTATGGTTTCTAAGTGATATTAAGGGAAACTAAGGGGAGAAGAGAGTACGGTAAGACATGAGTGAAGGTCCATGGATCCGCTATGGTGGGGTTTCTCCAAAGTCTAGTTTTCTCATTTTACCTTATTTTTATTTGAAAGTATGTTTTCCTTTAGATTGATTCATGGAAATAAGGGAAGCATAACTTGTGTAAAAAGATAATTTGGTGACAAAAGGGTCTCAGTAGCATGGTGGCACTTGGATTACATGATTGCTTTTCATGGAATTGTTTTAAGTGTGTTTAATTTTTTAATTTTTTAATATTTTTTAAATTTTTTGGTACTTTAGGAACTCCATACACTAATCAATGTGGAGGACATGTATTAGCATAATGCAAAGTAATATTAACGAATGATCAAGAATTTGGAAGAACACTCTCAAATTCTAGTAATAGCCGGGATATCTGCTTCTCAGGAAGAACAAATATTGACAATAATCAAGAAATTATTTTCCTCTCCATAAGTGATAGAAGAACAAAAAATCCATGAACCACATCGATAGGAAGATATTCACCCTTGCAATATTGTCAAGAAAACTGGAGAATCATGGACCACGTCCAATTGAGAGCAACCGTTAGAACTTGAGATTAAAGAATTTTGGACATGCCTATCTATGGATCCTTTACGAACACAAGAGTATAGTCATATAATAATATAAGATTCACATATCATGGTGAAGGAGGATATGATAAATGAGACAAACAAAGAGGTAAACCATGAGAATTTTTATTTTATTGAAAATTTGTTTCAAGAAACGATAAGGCCATACCACTCCATTTTTTCTTACTTCTTGACATCAAAATTAAAACTGTTTGTACTTCATACTCAGGTATGCATTGAGGATTATATTATGAACTTGAGTATGAATACAATTTTACACCTATTGCGCGCATGGTTACATCGGAGATACTCCCATATTTAAGGAGGGGAATTTATTTTTCTCAAGTAGAGTAGGATACTGAATAAATGAATAATTGATGCATATGATAGTTAGTTATAAAATATAGTGCAACATATTTATCTTTTGCTTTGTATAGGTGGTTTTATTAAAAATTAAAGACAATTGTTATGACATAATTTTGTTAAGGTCTCTTTCAGCTGCATATTTTTTTTAATGAATATTTTCATTCAATCTTATTTCCAACAATAACATGGTTCAACTATTACTTTGTTTTCCCACTTATTATTTCTTTATGATAGTTAGATTTGTTTATAAATTTATTTTTTAAGCTATGACCATTATGTTTGGAATCTTATGTTAAATTGGAAATTATTGCATTTCAACATCACCTGGTATTGCATACAAATTGTTTAGTACCTTGTTTCAGCTAATCGGTACCTAGAATTTTGGTACCCATTTGTTATTTTGCAAGGCAAATGTAGGATTCGGGGATAGTCTTAATTTGGGATGCTTAAATACTAGAAGAATATTTTCAAAATCGTAAAATACATCTTCATCAATTGAATAAAACACTTAGGAGAGTATTTTATGTTATATTTATTTTCTCCTTAAGCTGTTAAAAATTATACATTAAATATTTATCATTAAGACTAGTATTCCACTAAGATGATCGAAGAAACAATTTTTTTCCATAGAAGTTGGATAAAATGATAATTCCAAACTATTCATGGCTAATATATCCTTGCTACTTTAGAATTTCATTTTTCTTATTCATATAGATTTTGATTATCAAAACTTGCTCAAAAATATAGTTACCAAAGAATACTAAGAAGATTAAGTCAAATTTAAGAGGTCCATACAATGATACCAATGAAAAAAAAAACTCGAGTACTATAACCATAAAATCAAAGCTTGATTTCCGAGCATATTTATTAAGACTTGAAAGAAAATTGATGAAGTCTCTACTAATAGTGGAACACTAATTTAAAGGCTGAAGCATAAATGAAAACTATTATTAGTAGGACTTTAGCTGTGTTTTGGTTATTCTTTGGTAGCCTCATCCATGTCACATTAAACATGACTGATTCTTGGTATCTCATTTGAGTACCTATGAGTACCTTATATTTCCAAGATATTATGCAAGTAATATAAGTCACTATGAAAGGTGTAATCCTATGCCTTTAAGGATCTTTCTGAAGCTGCTTCCCCATCTACCAATTACAAAATAAATAACCATAATCTAAACCTAAAATGGTAGGAAACATGGAACTAGAGCATTTAGTATAAAATAGGTTTAATAGGTTAACCTGTCGAGGCTATAGAAGCTTGCTGGCAGTGGGTATTGACCTGTGATATCATTAGGAAAACCCATCATGGCTATGGACACTCGTGGACAATTGGGGCATTATTCCTAAAGAAGTGAAAAAAAACCAAGGATTTTCTCTACAAATACAATGGTTACTCTATAGTGTTACAACCAAGAGGTAGCATGCGTGGATGAAGTCAAGGGTAAAAAATAACTCCATAAATTTGTTGCTAAAGAATGGTCTTAAGGTAACCTCAAGACCCCTATCACTAGTTTTTCATACTATATCTAAGATCTAATTATCTTATAAGTGGTATATATGATCATTGAGAATTAAGAAAACTCAACTGCACAACTTATCTGTTATACTTGGATAACTACAATACTTTGGGATTTGGTTTTTAATTACTAATTTTTCATTGGTTCATCATTTTTTGTGATCATAAAAAAATCCTCATTTTCTACAAAGAAGGAGATCCCTTAAGTTTATAAAAGTTTTATTTCTTGAGCATAAGACTATTTAAGATTGATGAAATCATATGCAATGAGTGATTTGAAATTTATTTTATGACTATTGTTAGTTTTACATCATTTTAATAAATCTCAGATAATTTATTCTCATTGGTTTTTTTTTTTTTTTTTGGTACCAGAGCCATCTTAGCAACCATCCTCACTTCTTTAGTACCACACTTTTTTTCATGAGAACATGAAAAACCTTAGGCATGGGGAACAGTGGTTGTTGGGACTTTCTCAACATCTTCTTTTCATTCTCTTCAACTTCCCTCAATAGATTAGATTCGCACTCTTCTACTCCAGCTCATCCCTTAGAACATGGTAAGCTACAAAGAGAAGCCTATAATATCACAATTTCAATATTATACATTTGGGTGCCTTATTAAAATTTCATCCAATACTGGAAATCAGTCTCCTATGTTCATCTCATACTGGAAAACATTTTTCATCCAGTACTAAAAAATATTTCTTGTGTTGATCCAGTAATGGAGGTATAGGGTCAGTGTTTTATTTTATAATATTAAGACTCATATTGATCATGTGATGATTATATAATTTCCCTCATAAAATTATTATTACCATCAATTGTTAAGCCCCTATCCTAAATCCTAAAGTACTCTCCTTTATTCACCTATTTTACTAAGAAAACAACTCCTTTTTATGATATGATTGAATGGGATAGTTATGGGTGTGATTGGATGGATGGAAATCATAAATTTAAAAAATTAATTCCATAATAGAGCCTTAGTGGGTTGTTTAAACATTTATTTTACCACCATTTTATAATGGTAAGTTGAATGATGATGATGAATGATTATCAGAACCCTGATATAGACTGTCCCATACTGATGTACTCAACCACGTTTTCACCATCATATTCAACATTCATTTAAATTAAGTTAGACGTCATCAATATAGATGATTCTAAATAAACCCTGCATACATTTTATCGCCAACATTTTGTATGGGCTCACCTTGTAATTATGGAAACAATTTGACTCTTAATACTTCTATTTAAATTATAAATGTTCTTTTGAATGGCTTCACCATCCAGATGAGCATAATTTCTCTCTTTCATACCATTTGGCATTCATTTCACATTCCCCCACTGATCCATCCAGCACTAGCCCTATTGCAATAGTTCCATAACACCATTTCTGGTACTCTGTCATCACCATTTATAGTACTTTGCTATCACCATTTAAGTACTCTGTCATCACCATTTTTCGATACCATGTCACTACCGTATACGGTATTTGGTCATATCTAGTACTAAAAAATCCTGAAGTCTGAGACTTATTTTTAAAGTCGACATAGGGGTAGATCAACATGAACCAGAATTCAAATCTTATAAAGAAACAAAGGAATATCAGTTATGCAAGGAAAATTTTGAGCAATCTGGTTGGGTTCTGTTTCTAAATAATTTCAAGGGATACGATGAGGGTGTTTCTCATGTTGTTGCTCGAAATTATGATGGAAAAAATGTTTAGCTAGGATGTCTGCAATTAAAAATCACATAATCTACAATAGCAAAGGCCACATGATTACCGGCTATAAGGGAGAAATACTTTAAAGGTGTAAATATTCGCAAGGACATCTATCAAAATTTATTAGAACCTAAATATTGGAATCCTAACTAGTCTAAGGTATTCCTAGGAACTGGATCAAAGAAGAGTATAGGTTGAATATTAATAGCTTGCAGAGATTCTTAACATGTGAAGGAACATATACAACCACTTTTAGTTATCATTTCATAATTTTATTACATTTTGAAGAGGTTCCTTAGATAAATTTTCTGTACTTCCTTTAGATGAGTCCAAACAAGATGGTAAGAGTATTTAAATCAGAATCCAAAAAGGTTGAAACTAGCATCTACCATAATAGGTTGATAAAGTTATTATTTATTTGTGAGATAAAGAAGAAGGGTAGAAATTGGAAAAAATTCCTCACACAACACTTCTCTCCAGAAGAAGGTTCCAAACTCATAGAAGAAAGCATACGAAGGGATAGAAATAAGGATCTAGACAACAAACATGAGAGTAGTAAGAATAAATAGAGGAAGTCAAAATCTAAAGAAGGCATTGTTGCCCATAATTCACCAAAATTCATGAATATGTCAGAAAAAAGGTAAAATAATATAGGAGGAGGAATATTATGCATGAACAAGGTGATCAGTAAAATTTAAATTACCTTCTCTAGATTCATCCACTCAAATTAATATCGAAACAAGTGAGAAAAAGAAGATGAAGAAAGTTAACAGTGATGGAAAAAAACAAAAAGGTACTACTTCAAAGGTATTTTTTGAGTTACCTTAGGAGGAGACTCCTGAGCTAAGTGTTAAAAAGACAAAAAATCATAGAACTAGTGAAAAGGGCGATAGAGAACAAACTTTTGAAAATGGGGAGTAACATACACAAAAAGGAAAAGTCATAGAGTCCATGTCACATACCAAAGGGAATAAGAAAATATTGTTTTAGAATAATATCCTCACTCTGAACATCAAGTCTAGTGAGTCATTAGCACCTACACAACAAACTACTACGAGCATGGAAAAATAGGTAATAACCTTTCATACTCCTTCTCTTCCCGAAAATCCAATAGATGTCTCTGCCTCACCTGAAAAGGAACATGTATACGAAGAAATTCTTATTGAAAATGAGGAATTAGTCATATAAACATTGAAATAATTAAGAATAAAGGTTGAAGCTAACAGAAAAGTCATCAAGCATTAAATATTTGTACCTCCTAGTTCTTTAACTAGACATCAGGTGACAATAAAAAGTGAGAAACTTCAGATGAAAAATGGAAAAATAAGGGAGGAAGTGAAATAATATAAGTTGTTGGACAAATACCTTAAGAAAAAGAATGTGCAATTAAAGGAGAATAACCAAACATGCAGGATGAGTATGATGAGGTCTACATTAAGCTTAAGAAGGTTCTTCTCCTCATACACTATACCAGGGTTATTAAAAGGGAACTCAAAGAAGAGGCTTTGGGTGGTAATATCTTAGATCCAAACAAATGATGTTTATACAAGCTAAAGGAAGACTCCATTTTTGAAATTTTAAGGAATGGTTTAATACTTATTGCATGAGGGCATGCAATGAATTAGGCATGGGGGAATGTTAGGTATCATTTTTTATACCTATAATACCCTATATTACCCTCTATTTTTCACCAAATTGACCTAAAGCCTATTCACCACTTGCGTATCTTTTTCAAGAACACAACATTTAGAATCCTTATCTATCTATGAGATAATTCATATTCAAAGTGTGATTTTTATTTTTTATTGTTAGTATAAATAGAGTTATTGATTATTTATATTCTCTAATTATTTGGACTAACTCAAATAGATTGTAAGACCTTTTTCTTGCTCATCCAACACCAGTATTATCTACCTGCTACATATGTCACTCATATGGTACTTGTGTTCATGTTCGTCCACCACCAAGGTTTATCATATGGTACCAACACTTCCCCTCCATTACCCGCATTCATCTGGTACATGCATTCATCCAGTACCTGTGTTCATTTGGTTCTTGTGCTCATCCAGTACCTATGTTCGTCCTATACTAATCCCATTCATCCGATACCAGACCCAAATTTTTAGATTCCATGGTTGAGTGAACTCCTTCCAATTGTTCATCAAAGGCATTACCTTTTTATGGAAAATTGAGATATGCTTCACCCTCATGTACTACATGTCATGAGAATGAAGCCAAATATGTAAAGAATTTGAACTGTAATATTTTTATAATTATTTGGTAATATCCTATTAAACTTTGAATGTAACAGCCATTCCTCTATAAGAAAAGGCTCGTAGATGATAGGTGTCAGATAGTTATTGAAATAAAGAGAGTGAGAGAGAGATTTAGAAAGTACCGTTATGTTGGAGCTTTAATCATGTAAACCTTTTTTTGAAATAAATGGAATGAGAAGCAATTGATAAATCTGTTGTGTTAGTAGAGTCTTTAGTTATGTAGTTTTCTCTTAACTTTCCTTATTAGCTTGGAAAGGGCCTACCGCAGCCATCAAGGTAAATCTTTATTATAATGATTGTGAATATAGCTTGGCTTGTGTGTGAAGAGTGACTTAGTGTTATAATCTATTAGTTTTGAATAAATATTCTTTAGTTTTTTTAATGGAAGCTTTATTTCTCAGGCTATATGTTTCATTGTTGTTTTCTATTTTAAAGAACGAGAAAATTTAAGATAAGAGATCTCACCATTCACCTTCATGTGTTGTTAAGTGAAGACTCTTGTTATGCTTAAATTTTTTTGTATAGATACTTGAGTGTAGTGAGTTAATTCTAGTTTAGTGATTGAAATCAGCTGCTACAGGGAAACAAAGTTGATTCCATATTTTTATTTCATGAGGTTGTAAATGGAAAAACTTGTTACCTCAGCAAGAACATTTAGCTTACGTTCTTGTCAATATTTTGTTTATGATATTTTATTTATAATCTTTAATTGTGTGAGGAAATTAGATTGAAATTGTAAAATGGAAGCTTCTTATCTAGGCTATACTCATCATACATAGGAACTTATCTGTTATCAACACATATAGTACATCAGCTCTATTGTTACCACTCCCTAGTTAATAATTTAAATTGTGGCGATATATCATTCATATAATATCCCCGACAAGAGGCACATATTATGTTAATGGTCGTGGAGGGTTCAAATCTCTCAATACTGTTCTACTTGGTGAACATTGTGAAGAGAGTTGTATAAACAAGTTCTACTGGGTCCTCACATAACCATTTCATTGAAAAACAAAAAATATCTTAGTTTATAATATTGATTCATTGGTTTTTTAATATTAATAATCCATTAGGTTTATAATATTAATCCCTTAGATTTATTAATATTAATAATCCCATGAGTTTATAATATTAATCCATTCTATTAATTTTAATATTAATATTACTATTAATATTAACATTTCTCCATTGAATTTATAATATTAATCGTCTCTTACTAACAACTATATTAAAAGCTTTTAATATTTATATAGTACTTTTTTGGTAATAATCACATGCAATAAAACATCATTGATACATTTCGAACCAACCAGTGAAGTTCATCATCAGGACTAGGTGAGAGATCAGATCCAAATGTTGAATTTAAATAGATTTAGAAATGGCTAAACTAGTCGTTAGGATAATGGCTAGTTTGAATATGAGAATTAAGTTCACTTAGTAATGGCTAATTTTGATTACAATTTAAATTAAAATATTTAATTAATTTTTAATTCATAAATAAATTAAGTAATTTTTAATTAGTAATATCCATATATATAATTCCGTATAGTTGTGTGTATATCTAAAAATGTATAGAGTTATATTAGTGGGTTTTGTAATAAATTTCATGTAAATGACAAATTGCATTTAGTTGGCGTTTAATATTTGAAAAGAAAATGTGCAATTTTGGGGGCAACGTACAAATGGTAGGTCTAAGTATGCACTATTGATTTGTCTAATGAATTTTCTGAAATTCTCATGGAAGAGTGAGCTTGCATCTCCATCAACGACTTTTCAAGCAATAGTTTTTTATTATAAAATAAATATCAACACAATTTTAAAATGAAGATATTTGTATTATTTCAAATACAATATTTATTTTAATTATTTTCAAAAATAAATAAATATTATAAATCAAATAAATTAATTTTATAAATTATAAATTAAATGGAATAATATTATTGAGAAAAAATTAATATCATAAGCGTAACCAATATAAACTCTAATGTAAATATTATAAACATTAAATTCTAAGATTAATATTGTAAATTATAGGATTAATATTATAAACCTAAAGAATTAATAAATCCAAGAGATTAATGTTAAATATTGAAGGCATTTTAAGTCCAACATAATAACATTAAACCATAGGATTAATATCGAATCTTCGGAAAATAAATTTTAAGTTTGATAAATCCAAGGGATTAATTTTATAAACCCAAGAGATTATAAATTAAAGGGATAAATATTAAAGCCTAAGATTAATATTAGAAACCATAGACTTAATATTAAAATCTAGAAATATAAACCCTATGATCAGTATTATAAATCCAAGGATCAATATTATAAACCAAAAGGATTAATAAACCCATTGGATTAATATTAAACTCTATAAAACCATATTAATAAATGTGGTTAATATAAACTCATATGCGTCATTCCATATAGATTTAATATTAATATTAGCATTGATAATAATAATAATAATAATAATATCATTATACTATAAATACCATAATAGTTATAACAATTAAAATGAAAATTTATAGAAAATATTATTATATTATATTAATAAGATAATATTATTATTATAATAAATATTGATATTATTAACCAAAGGGATTATTAATATTAAAAGTCAAGGCTTTGTAAACCCCAAAAAATAATATTAAGTCCAAGGAATTAATATTATAAACCCAAAAGTTTATTATTATCAACTCAAGAGTTTCATATTAAAAATCCAAAGGATTAATATTGATAACCCAAGAGATTAATAACATAAACTCTTGGGATTAATATTTTTTTGAATATGCTTAATCTATTAGTATACAAAAAATACATTACATGGAGGCTAGGGCCTCAGAAGTTCTAGCTCGAGAGATGGGCATTCTAGTGCATCCATGGCGCTCAGACAAAATACTACCGCACAGTGCCAAAATACAACTACAACAATGAAGCACAAACATGCATCTTTGCAAAAAAATGCCGCCCTCATAGGGGAAACCGACCGCAAAACTCCAACAACTTATCAACCCACAGAGTCTAGAGCCGAAAATATAAACATAATCGTTCTTATACAAAAAATTCTACCGCCCAGGAAGGGGAAACCGGCATTCAAACGATCCGTAGAAATGTTGAAAACTGAACTGAGACAGCGTGCAACAACCAGAGCTGAGCCTGGCTCGACGATCAACCAAAAACGAACTAGGAGGAAGATTTTCCATTAGTTACCTTGAGAGGAGGGGGGGGACTCGACCACCCGACAGGCATAGGCGTAGGGATCATGCTCTGCCTGCAGATCAACTTTAGCCCTTGACATGCCATGTTTGGTATCCTCCTCCCCCATCTTGTCAACAGGAGTAGCAAAATAGCCTCGCTTGATGTCGCCTGCACCAGAATCAATGTTGAGGTCCTGCGATGAGCCACCCTCAATCTCTTTTCGTTTCTGGCCTCCTCTGGAGGGAGAACAAGGCGTGTCAGTTGATAATTGTGCCAGTTGAGAGCCTCTGAGCTCGGCAGCTAATTCAGGTGGCTCTTCTTTGAAATCGATAGTAATGGTGGATGTAACAGTGGGCATATTAAGCAAACAGGGGAAACGGAAGTGAGCCCTATGCTGCTGATCCAGGAGGAGACTGGAGATGCCTCTAGCAGGTTGAGAAATCCCACGCCCCACAAGAGAGCATCGTCCACTTCGTGTGTTAGGATAACAACCCCGTGGGGAGTTAGGAGGAGGCAAAGAGGAGCTCGGAGAGGTGGAAGGAGGGTGTCAGGGGGGACCTCCACGGCTCGAGCCATGTCTGCACCTCATCCTATGGCGTAACCAAGGCATGGGATTTAGACGAGAGAGACTGAGCTTGATAGAGTAGGAAGCAGAAGGCTGGGTCTAGACAGGCGAACCAAAATTGAGATCAGAGGGCTGAGAAGAGCCGAACGACATAGGGAGAGAAACAGAGTGAATTCCGAATCACTGAGAGCAATGGGAGCTCTGCGAGATGTGCAGACCCGGAGAAAGGTTTAAACAACAAGAAAGCGAGCATCTGCATCCAGTAGTGGTCCTGGAGCTGGGCTCAGATACCGCCGAGGAGTAGCAGGAGCGAAGATGCAACATAGCTGGCCTGTAACATCCAGATGAAGCCATATCCCTGTGGAGCGAACTCAATCCTGGGCAAATGTGCAGCGTTAATGCCATGGGTGGCTAGGTGTAAATGCCATTAATGGTCTGGAGGACGAGGGGTAGGGTGGCGGTGGTAGCATCCCACGCGCCAACCCAATGCCTCTGCCACCTTTCAAACATGCTGGCCACCTGCATCTGGGGACTCTTGGGATTAATTAGAAACATAAGTGATTATTAATATTATAAAATCTAATAAAACCAATAAATTTGTATTATAAACCCAAGATATTATAAACATAATGAATTTATATTAAAGCCTAGTATTAATATTATAAACCTTATCAACAATATTATACTCTAAGAATAAGAACCCTTAGACTAATAAACCCAATAGATTAATATTATAAATTTGAAGCACTAATAAACTCAAGGGATTAATACTAAAAACCAAAGCGAATAATGTTAAACCCAAGGGATTAATATTGTAAACCTATGGTATATAAACCCTTAAACAAACATGGTTTACCATGGTTGATTTTCATATTAAGACAAACTTTGTCACAATGCAACGTTGCACCATGGTTAACCATTATTGAGAGAATATTTGTCACAATGCGATGTTCGAATCTCGATGACCATATTTGACCATGATTGACCATGGTTGAACATGGTTGATTTTCATGTTGAGACAATATTTGTCACTTGCGATGTTGGACAATGAATGACCATGATTTTCACAATGCAACATTGAACCATGAGACAATCTTTGTCACAACCTCACCATGGTTTTTAACCATGGTTGACCATGATTGACCATGGTCGATATTAATATTGAGACAATCTTTTTCACAATACTACGTTGGACCATGGCTGATGTTCATATCAAGACAATCTTTGTTACAATGTGATGTTGGACCATGATTGACCATGATTGGTTTTCATATTAAGAAAATATTTGTCACAATTCAACGTCTGGCCATGGGTGACCATGGTTGACCTTGCCTAATTTTCATATTGAGACAATATTTGTCATGTTGGACTATAGTTGATAATGGTTGAACATGGTGGATTTTCATATTGAGACAATATTTGTCACAATGTGACATTAAAATATAGTTGATCATGATTATAAATCAAAAAAATTTATATTAAACCCTAGAATTTAATCTAGATAAGTCTCTCTTTTATTACCATCTGCATTAGCCATGTTATCATCACTATGGACCAAGAAAACCTGTCGTATAAATATACGTACAAAATGGGAAACTATGAGCTAAAACATTTACACAAATTAACTCTACTCTATGGTAAATATTTAACAAACTAACAAGGAGGATGATAAATAGATTATCTCCCTTAGAACGGAAACAGGAGTTTGTTTGGGAGATTCCATGGAGGCTCCACCTCATACCCCTTCTCGGCTACGTTGATAATCAAAATTTCTCTGTGGGGGAAGGATGAACATATCTCCCATAACCCTAGGCACATGCATAGTCTACATATCCCAACATGGGTTGGAATCCGTAATAATAGTTCTTCCACAGATTTGGAGAACCAGCCAAGCAGAACAATCTCCTGATATCCTCCACGCCAAAGCTTCATCGCCTGTACCATATTCTACACAAAAAAAAAACATTTTGAAAATTTTGGTCCTCACGAAATCCATACATTGAATTGAATCTCTACTCACAGGTAATTGGTGATGCAAAAACTGATGGCGAGAAGAAAATATGGGAAATTGCGAACATAAACCTTTTTATTCTTCCACCCAACGTGTGACATATTTCTTCCGCCGAACCACTAATTTTTAAAATTTACTTTTTAATACTTTTTTGTTCAATGGTTTAGGCTCCTTTAGGCTCCTCATCGACTAGGACGAAGGATATGCTTGAAATATTCCCTCGATAATTTATTCCCGCCATTGATTAAAATTAAAAAATAAAAATAAACAACCCTTCCTCCACCTGAAATTGAAATAGATACACTACTCGCGAATTAAAAAATAATATATGTGAAAATTTTAATAAATATATTTAATAAATAAATTATAATAAAAAATTTTTAAATAATAATTCCAAATTTAAATAAAATTATTTTTAAGTCGTTATTTACATTATCATTTATTTTTTAATTGAAATTACATAATCATATAAGTTGATTAGTAATAAGTCGATTATTAATAAATCGTTTATTAATAAAATCGTATTATATGTAATTTCAATGATTTATCTTAGTTCATTATTACAACTTAACTACTTATTTTGGGAAAACAATTATGTTACTTCTCATTATCATTGCTTTATTAGTCTCTTACCATGTTTTTATAATGACTTTTGTCTTAAACTATCTTATCTTAATTTAGTTTAATTTATAAATTTAAGTTAATTATTCTTTGATATAAATTTTAATTTATAGATTGTATTCTATAATTTAAACAAATTGCGCTGGATTAAGATTTGAAACAATATATATTTTCTTTGCTATGGAGACTGTTTTGATATTTCGAGCAAATGATCGAAAATGGAAAATATAGTTTACATAAAAGCTTAAAGGGATGGGTGGGTTTAGTGTGCGTCGTGGAAAACCTAAACAACCTTATTCATCAATTTTCAGAAATGCCACGAACAACTAAGTAGAGATTTATGCTATTCTCTATCGAGGCCTTTTACTCTTCTCTTCACGTCTAGAAGTTGATTATAGGAAGGGACTATAAGTTCATCATCTCATACATTTATTTGATCCAATCTCCTTCACGTGACCTTAATCTCAATTCTCTTTTCAATCGAATCAAAACACTTTTAAAGGCATGGGAGCATATCACATTATGGTATGTTCTTAGAGAAAATAATGCAAAAGCGAGACATTTGGAAAATAGAGATGAAACTATGAAGTTGGAACCCTTTATTTAAATGAGAGGGTGGCTCACCACCCCATTTCTTGAATATGATAGGTGGTAAAAATGATCATCATGGTTGGATGGTGCATCAAGTTTACATAAGGGTTAATGGATTCAATGAGGGCCAAAAACATGTGAGTTGCAATATAAAATTTCGGTTGAACCATGTGTCAGGAGGGTAAATTGAATACTTTCCTCTGCAGATTTTATTTTCATAACTGTTAATTATGGTCACCTAAAATGTTGGATGGAGGCCTTTCATATAGAATTAGGCATCAATCTTAGAATCTCTTGATAGCTTCCTTTGATTTTTACATGGATAGAAGGTGAAGAATATGAGTTGTAGTGCAAGGATGAGTGGGATGTTTCTATGTTTACTAGTGTCTAGGGTGTGCTATCTAATCTTTGTCACGATGAGTTTGAGCGAATCATTGAAAATGATGATACATATATGTGGTTAGTAAAAGCCTTCATGTTTTTGTTCCTTTCAGTTCAATCTAATTTATTTTGATGGAATTTAACTCCTATCATCTTACAACTACTAAAGACATATGTTGCATCCCCTTGCAAACACTTGTGAGCCACTCTCGGCCTTGGTAGGTTGTGTCATGAATTTGATAAGGGTGATGCTATAATACCAATATGTTTTTGGATAAGAAGTTTCAAACTAATATTATCACTTTTTCATAGTGCATTGTATATTAGTTAGGCTATTTTAACATTCCGCAAAGGAAATTTTATTGGATGCTCCCATTTGATTACAATTCAATTAAGGGAGCCTTTGTTCACAATAAATTATGCATTAATTCTCCCCACCAACTTTGGAAAAAGAAAAATATTGAAGAGAATTAAGAGGAAATGTTGCAATTGCAACTCAATTACAATTAATTAACAACTATAGTCTCCACCACTATGGACATCCTAATTTGAGCAAAAGGTGAAGCTCCAACAAAAATATTAGATCATTAGTCTACAAATACGATTTGAAGCAATACGACTTGCTACTATTAGGGGAACAAACTCCTCTATTTATATCAATATATCTGCTAATGCATCTAGTTATTTTCTTATAGTTATAGCTATGATGCAAGCTCCCCTAGGAGAAAGCAAAGTGTTGTATTAAAAACTTTAGTTTGTATGGATGTTTTTGCAATATCTAATTTTTAAGGTTATTTCACCATGTTTATAAAAACCAAATGTATGGTGTAGGTTTTTTTTCTTATTATTATGTAACCTTTTCTATCAATATCAACCATAGGTGAAGGATACGTAATTCCATTTTTTTTTTATAATACAAGATTTCCAATTATAATTAAAAAACTATGAAACTAGATAATACATAAATTTAGATATACTTTTTATTATTTAGTATGGGTATTCATCTTCTTTCTTTCTTGGACCACATCGTCACTATGCACTCACAAAGCTTCAAAGGTTTCTCATCAACCACAAAAGATGTTTGTGTTGGGGAAATTGTAATACAAATTATTAAATGAACTAAAAAATTAGTATAAAAAATACATTTTTTCTTCATAGACATCACTTACATGTACAAAAAAATATGAATATATTTCATTTATGCAACACAAATTGAATAATATTTTTCTAAGCTCATACTGCTTTCCATTACAAGAACCTATAAATTTATTCTTGAATTTATTTTCTCATGCTTTTCATTGTGATTTATTTTTTTCATTCTAAATAATAACAAGAGTTTGTGGTTTGCACATATGCTAGCAAGGAAGGGGTAAGAAGAGTCATAAAGCAAGAAGGCAGAGTTGTCATCTATGAGTCCTGTAAATTAAAATAACATGAGCAGAAATACTCAACTTATGATTTGGAACTGACAATTTTAGTCCATGCTTTGAAAGTATTGTGGAATTATCTGCTGAGAAAGAAATATAAATTGATGACCGATCATAGTAGTTTAAAAATTTATTTTAAAAACCCCACATTAAATGCACGCAAGGCTCAATGGGATTCCTTTTTTATTGAACTCAACTTTGAAATTAAACACCTTAAGGGAAAATAAAATCGAGTAGCAGATGCATTGATAAGGAAACTGAATTTTCTGTACGAAATTTCATTCATTTCAACTAAGGTTGATTTCATAAAACAAATTAAGGATGTTGTACTAAGAGACCTAAAGTGCCAATTTTTATGGAAGCAAGCAATATTACAAGACAGCGATGAGAAAAAATTGGGTTATGAAATAAATGAGGATAGAGTGTTGATTTATAGAGGTGGATTTCATATTCTGATTCAACCGGAATCAAAATACTTAATTCTAGACAAATACCATAGGAGCCCATATGTTGCTCATCATCTATACCAAAATCTACTTATTGCGCTGAAGAAATATTATTTTTGGCCAAGCATGAAAAAATAAGTTGTAGAGTATTTAACCAAATTCTTTGAACACCTACTAATAAAAGATGAACATCATCACCCGACCAGTTTACTTCATACACTACCCATTCCTAAATGGAAATGGGAAGTCATTACACGCGATTTTATTACAGGACTACCTAAATAAAAAAGGAAGAATGACTCTATAATGGTATTTGTATATAAATTAAGCAAGGCTGCACATTTTATACATGTCCAATCTACCTTCAAAACAATACCAATTACTGATATTTTCCTGAGAAAAATATTTAGACTACATGGAACACCTAAGGTATTAATATCAGATAGGGATGTAAAGTTCGTATCTGGCTTTTGGAGGGATCTGTTCATTGGATCAGGCACACATGTAAAGTTCATAATTAGATATCATACTCAAAGGGATGCTCAGATTAAACGATTGAATTAAGTGCTAGAGGCATGTTAAGAATGTATTTTATTCAACAACAGAGTAAATGAGAGGACTTCCTTCACTTGGTATATTTTCCTACAATAACAAATATATTACCTCACTAAAAATGCGTCCATTTGAGGTTTTATATGGATGTTCATGTAGAACACCTATTAATTGGAGCAACACTGAGATAAATGGATGTTAGGGCCACATATATTAAAAGAAATGGAGAGCATGATGAAAAGGGTATGGATGAATTTGAAAGATGCAAAGGATAGAAAAAAGACTTATGGTCATTATAAATGAGGCTATATGTAATTTCAAGTTGGTCATATCTATGTATAGGTAAAACCTAAAAGAAATACTCTGTGTTGGGGAGATTGTTCCAAACTGCCCTGCCCCTCCTATTTTTTGTGGCCATTTCCAAATTCTGTCCCAAATCGGGCCAGTAGTGTATCAGCTAGCCTTACCGAGCCATATACATATTCATAGTGTTTTTCATTTTTCCCTATTAAAAGAATATATTTTTTACTTGAGACACGTTATTAATTGGAAATATATACATGTAATATATATATATATTTGTGTATGTGTATGTACGTATGATTTTTTTTTTTCATGAATGAACTAAAGATAACTTGTTGGATGTAACTCTAGGTCGAAACAAACAATGGATTTCTTGTCGAGCCCCAACATATACTTGACCATAGATAAGTAATGATTCGAAAACGAGTTATCACCTAGTTTAAAGTGAAATGGAGGAATTTTAGCCTAGAGGAAGCTACCCGAGAGGATGAAAACTTATGTGATAAGCCTATCCTAGCTTGTTTTCAGAACCTAGAAAACACCAGGGAGATTTTTAACATAAGGGGGGGAAGATGTAAGGTCCCTTGCTAAAATTGATTGACTCTGATTTATTGCAGTTTAAGACTTTGTTTTACGTTATGGGTCTTGGAAAAGGAAAAAATAATATTTGACATGAACAAATAGTTTTTTTTTTAAATTATTAATGTTATAATTATTTTCTCGTGATCATGAAAAGTTAGGATGGGACACGTTTCTAAAATAGGTTCACACCCAGGTAGTTGGACTATTAGGTCCAGGCAGTTACATGCCCAAGTTCTCTTTGAGGAATGAATAGTCCTTCCAAAGAGGTTGATAGTGTCAGCCTGTTCAGCCTATCACCAATGATCAAATATGCTCTTACGATGTCTTGTTAGGTTCTCAAGTCAATTTTTTGTCATTTCATTAGGTTTTCAAATAAAAATTTGGTCACTAGATAGTGTGTCTAGGGCTATTTCCACTCCTTTAAAAATTTTTACATGTCAGTACTTTTCATCACTCAGTTGAGTGTACCATCATTGAAAGATAATCATCATTACTTTAGTCAACATCATCATGATTTCATTCAGCTTAGTGTCTCCATTAGGTCATTAGGGTTCCATTCATCCAAAATCTGTCATTTCATACATAAAATATGGAAAATGAGGAGTCGTAATAGGTAAAATTGTTATATGAATTTGGTTTAAATGTAATTTATGTTTAAAATATGTAATAAGTTACTATTTTTCCTAAAGCTGCAAAGAATTTTTCAAAGCTACAAATTTTCAAAGAAAAGTGAAAAGACATGTAGTGGGCCATCCCACTATTATGAAGAAAAGTGACCATCGCAAGTTATAAAAGGCCAATTAAAGCTCATTTTCCCATTCACCTCATTGAAGAAGAGCTATCTCTCACCTACCAAGGAAATTTTAGCAAATACAAGTCAGAGACAATCCAAAATTTGATGCCAAAGTAGCAACGTTGTGCTTTCTTCCACATGCTGTGTTTTCTCTCCTGGAGATATCAAATAAACTTCTGAAGGTTTCTGAAGGCTATCAATGTGTATAGATTCATTTCACACGTAATTTACACCACAATAACCCCTTGTTTCAACTCAATTTCATTTTTTTACATTGTAAACCCTCCATTGGCCCCTATGCGGCATTTCAGTGACTAGCCCATTGTTTCAAATTTGCAAGACAAACACACCTTCCCATAGTCGTGTTACCCTCCCTCACACCCAGAACCATCTCCCATAGCCTTCACACCCCTTCATTTCCATTTCCTAAGCCTCAAAATGCAAACCCTAGCCTAATACTGCAATTTTTGGAAATTTTCCTAGTTAGGACTGTGTAAAAATTCGATAGCTCAAATCCTATACCCATTTCACTCCATTCCATTGTTTTGTCCCATTAGGGTTTTCTGCTTGCAAAATTAAAATGGAGGAGAAGAATCCTTACAATAAGAGAGACTAGTTGATAAGATATGAGCCGTTAAACACTCATGAAGTGATTTATTCACCATTATCCAAGCATTGTTTTCAAATGGTAGGGTGTCTTCCCTTTTCTGAACAATTTGAGAGAGTCAAATACCATGCAACATTGAATAAATTGTTTTCCATTTAGTTCAAAAAGGACAAGGTAATGATTGCAGCAATTAATTTCACTATATCAACTTATGTAGTAGTTGAGGCCATAGGGATACCCAATCATGGTAAAATTGGTTAAAAAACAAGACCTAGACATTTAAAATTACCAGCCCTATCTCAGAAGACATTATCAATAACACATGAAGAATATTTTTCCTGCTGGGCACCTCCCTTAGAAGTACACACCACTCATGAAAATCATCATGAAGTAATTCACTTGTGATGGAAGATTTTCTAGAATATATTGGTATTATATGAGACCTCTCATGCATTTCACAAGGTTAAAGCCACTCAATTCGCCCTATTACCTTTACAAAATTTTGAAAAATATGGAAGAAAAAGTTAAAAATAAGCAAAGTAGTCTTGAGGGCAGCCTCTTCCACCATGCTCTGATCAAAATCATTGTTTTACAGCAGATTGAATAGAAGAGAATCTTTTGGGAAACCTTCATGCAAGCAGATGTATTTTTTCCTTCTAGTAGACAACCTACTAGCCCTAGAGTTCACCATCAACACCATCTAGACATGTGGAGGTTGGCTCACCTAGCACAATTTCAGTGAGGAGGAAGATTGAGGTCACTCAGACATATCAAAGAGGTAGAAGGCTTGTGTTTTCTCCTTGGATTGAGGAAGGCACCAAGCCTACATAAATATAGCAGTGATTACCTTTACAACATGAGACATCTTTACATGATGAGGAGCTCATCCATCATGAAATTTACATAGTATAATTCGAGGAAAATTACGAGCATGAAATCCTACAATAGATAATGAAGGAAAAGTATGCTCAGATCAAAGAACTTCAGGAAAAAATGGCAAGGGATAATCTCATAATTTCCTTCTTAGAGCAAGAGAACAATCAGTTGAAGGTAAAACAATTTTCGTTAGAGAAAAATCAGTTTGAAGCTAGTATGCAATATTTGAAAGGCAACAAAGTGGCTGTCAGTGAAGATTTAGAGAAGCATGAAGAGCAAGTAACAAGGAAAATTCCAAAGACCATGGGTCGCTGAAGGGAACTTTAGAAAGAAAGAGAGCAAAATCCACCAAATGAAGAGTCGACATTTGAAGAAAGGATAGCCATGGAAATAAATGAAAAAATGTATTTTTGGCTTGAGAAAGTAAAAATTTACTTGGAGAAGCTCCTTGAAAAGGCCAAAAAAGACAAGAAGTTACAAAAAGACATGGCTTACCAGCACTACACCATAATTAAATTTACAAGGTCAAAGTCAAACAATTGCAAGCAAAATTGAAGGAAACCCTAACTAGTCAAAAGGAGAAGGGTAACTTGGAGATACTTTCTAATGCTTCCTTAGTAGCATAAAATACCTTGTCAGGAATCTTTGGACCAATTTTTAATACTTTTGGAGAAAATTTTGATTTTATCACTTTTTGGTCAAAATTGAAAATTTTGAACACCATGTCACACTCGCAAAAGTGCAGCGTGGCCCACGGTACACTTTTGTTGGGGAGGTCCAATGACTACATTATCTACATTGGTGGATTCCTCTTAATGAGTACTTCAATCCTAGTCTGTGGTGGAGCAATGTCAACCACTTTTGGAGGGTCAAAATTCCCAAAAACTAGAAACAAAATTACCTTTCTGCCCTTTTTTTGGAGGCCACGCTGCGCTTTCTGAGTACTATTGGGAGAATGAATATTTGGAGGGCTAGAAGCCAAATTTTGAGTGCTTGAGCATCCTACGATGTTGCAGACATCCAGGGTTTTCCATAGCAATTTTCATATCAAAATTTGGACACCTGCAAGGCCTTCAAATTTCCTTTTTCCCCAACACGTTGCGCTTTCTCCAGGCATGTCGTGCTTTCTCCAGAATTCGATGCACTTTATCCAGAATGCATTTTTCATAGGAATTTTGACCTGTTTGACTTTTTAGATGCGTAATTGATGAATGATGATGATTTTTTGATATCATGAAATGTAATTGACTAGGTGAATAGTGAAATAGGGTAGATAAACCCTTGTTGATGTAATTTTTGGTCAAATGTACCTAGTTTCCTATGATGAGGTGAATCTATTGACCTTCCCTAGACATTAGGGCTTTGTTGAGCATATCATGTAATCAGCTCCACAACTAAGGGATTCAACCCCTAAGAGAGGGGAGAGATTTTTTTGGTCCATATCTAATATTTTCAGAGTCATTTGACTGGTTGGAGATCAGAGGATTCTTGTAGCTTGTACTTTCACTTTCATATTCATAAATCAAAGGATGCAGTTGTAGCTATTATCTAGGAATTCATGTGCAGTGAGTTTATGATAATGAATTTTCTCTGCTATAGTCTTTAATGAATGATATATAGCTCCTATTTCCATATCTTTTATCTTCAGTGGATTTACTTATTGCTCATAGGCATAATTATATTGATTTAGCTCTATTGATATGGAAATTTCATTTTGTGTTTCATGCTCCTAGTTTAATGAATTCATGATTGAACATTCTCATTAAATCCCTCTAATTTTTCAGACTCTCTAATTAACTACAAAACCCTAAAGCCATCATAGGTCCGCTACTACCTTGTACCTTTATATCTTTTTTTCTATAAAACCTTTTGATACATAGACCTAGCTACTTGGTTTCATCTCTGATCCAACATCAAACCCTAAAAATCTCAAAACCTACCTGATCCTATCATATCTAGTCTAATATCCTTCATATCATAGTCAATATTTGAATGTGATCTCATTGAGAATGTCATATGAGCCTAGTAAGGCTAGTTACTAGGTCAAAGTGGTCTATGGTTACCTTTGTTTGTCTCCTTTTCATCCTTCGGAGAACTGGTGGACTGTTAACATTTGGCGTCGTTGTGGGGGAACAAGGTGACAGTTATTCCCTAGAAAATAACGACAAGGATAAAATATAATTGTTGATGGCTAACTATTATCAGGAACAAGAAGGTTGTGCATATTTCACACGGCGACTCCAGTGTCAAAGAATCCAAAGGTTCAGGATTTTCATGGCGACCCCACTTTTCAAGAACTGGTAGTCTTAAGCACTTCTCAGTGACTTCATTGTTTTCAAAATGGATTCAACTGTTCAAAGGTATGCTTCTATTAATCAAGCTCATATTCTTGGTTTTCTGAATAATATTCCTTTTATAGACTCACAAATAGGGTTGCCAATGTTTAAAGGTCAGGATAGAGAAGATGCTAGGTTGCATTTGGTCAAATTTCGTTTTGATATTCACAGACTAAATATTGAGTTTCCTGAAGATTGTCTCATGAAAATGTTCATGGCTCCCTTGGAGGAAAAAGAGAGATCATGGTATGAGAGTCTACCATCTGCTAGTTTATATTCTCTAAAGGAATTTCATTCAGTTTTCTTTCAACATTATCAAAGCTCTAATTCTTGTTGATGATTGATAATTGTTGCGAGATTTATGAAAATTTCATTGAGTTTCTTGAAAATTTGTATGGGTATGAAGAGTGTCTAGATGATGAGATCATATAAGAACTTTATGATTTTTCTTCCCAATAAGAATCAATAGCTTCCTCCTTGGATGAAACAAAATCGAACCAAAAAAGAGAAATTCCTATTCCCAATCCTAAAAATGAAAATCATCAAGCCAATGTTAAACGCTATAAAACTCTAGTTTATCCTATGTCTGAAGACGAAATATATCAACTCCTCAAAATTCATGTTACAGCCCAAGCTAACGCATTTTGTAGTGTTCACATAGTCAAGAATATGTTAGTGAAACTTCTTCCATTATTGAAAATGAAAATCTCAATTTAAATGATGATAGTCATGAGACTGATGAAACTATACAAGAAGTTTTTGTGAGTAAGCCAATTTGTGATGATGATTTCCTGCAAAGAGATCAGCTAACAGAGATACTTTTCTTTCATGAAAATGATAGGGCTGTTAGGTTTAAAAAACTTGAAGAATTTTTTATTTTCAAATATAACTTAGACTATGAATGGAAGGAGAATGAGTTTGAGGTAGATAATATACCACAAATAGAACCATAATTTCTCATGCTCGAGGAATCTAAAATGAAAAATTAGGTAGAAGATGGTCATAATTCCCTATGCCTTCCTATGGATCAAAAAGAAAATGTTCTTTCAGATCAAAATGAAGGGTGTGCTTGTGTTTTTTCTCGATATCAAGAGAAGGTAAAATTTCATATTTTTGAAGATCCTTTTACTAATTTGCTACAGTGAGAAGGGAAAATGTATTTTGTTGTTTTCTATTTTCTTATTCTCATGGACCATATGCACATGTTTAGTAGACACTTGGAGTGTCCTAGTTTTTTTTTTCTGCCTTATCAGGGAAAATGAGAACATAATTCAAGAAAGTAGCCATATGCTGGATTGGTTACACTAGAAGGATCACTTCACATGATTGTGCACATGTCTTCAGTAGGAAGGTAGTTTTCATTAGGATTTGAAATCCCTCAAGTATCGTTGATATGATGCCATCAATAAGTTTTGTAAGTTTTTATTTTAGTTAGAGTCAGTTCTGTTTGTCATCTTGTTTTTAGTTTTGAGTTGGGTCTTTTGATTTTTGACTCCATGCCCAATGGTTAGGCTACATGGTCTACAATGTTCTTGACTGCTCCAAGGAGCTGCCATCACCAGCTTGAACCCATGTTAGTTTCAACCTGTTCAGCATGTCACCAATGAGAAAATATGTTCTTACCATGTCTTGTTAGGTTCTCAAGTCAATTTTTTGTCATTTCATTATGGTTTCAAATAAAAATTTGAAGGCTATCTCCACTCCTTTCAAAAATTTTAGATGTAGGTCCTTGTCATCACTCAATTGAGTGTACCATAATTAAAATATAACCGTGATTAATTCAGTCAACATCATCATTATTTCATTCAAATCATTGTGTCCATTAGGTCATTACGGTTCCATTCATCCAAAACTTGTCATCCCATACATAAAATCCGAGGAGTGGTAATAGAAAATTTTTTCTATGAATTTCGTTGCAAATGTAATTTATGTTTTAAATATGTAATAAGTTCCTAATTTTCCTAAAGCTGCAAATAATGTTTCAAAGCTACAATTTTTCAAAGAAAAGTGAAAAGACCTGTAGTGTGCATCCCACTACTATGAAGAAAGGTGACCATCAAAAAGCTATAAAAGGCCAATTGAAGCTCATTTTATCATTCACCTCATTGAAGAAGAGTTCTCTCTCACCTACCAAGGAAATTTCAGCAAATTAAATTCAAAGACAATCCAAAATTTGATGCCAAAGCAGCCACACTGCGCTTTCTAGGTTACACACCACGCTTTCTTCCACATGTTGCATTTTATCTCCTAGAAGCATTAAATCTACTTATGAATATTTCTGAAGGAAATCAAGCTGTTAAGCTTCATTTTTCGGGTGTGTTACACCTTATTAACCCATCCTTGTAGCTCAATTTCATTTTTTTATAGTGTAAACCCTCGATTGGCCCCTACGTTACGTTGTAGTGGCTGACCCATATTTTCAAATTTTGCAAGACAAAAATGGCTTCCCATAGTCTTTTTATCCTACCTCACACCCAAAAACCATCTCCCATAACCTTCACACCCATTAATTTCCATTTCCAAAGCCCCAAACCTAAAACCGTAGCCAAATACTGCAATTTCTGGCAGTTTTCCTAGCTAGGACAGTGTAAAACTTCCCTAGCTGAAATTTTATACCCATTTCACTCCATTCCAGTTCCTAAAGTTCCATAAGACCCCTGTACATCTCCCTAAATTTTTATAATCCCATCTCCCTTCCATAACCTCTTCATCCTATCCCATCGCTCCCTTCCCCTGTTTTGTCCCATTAGGGTTTTTCCCCTTGCAATCATCAAATGGAGGAGAAGAAGCCTTACAATAAGGGAGGCCAACTGATAATATATGAGCCCTTAAACACTCATGAAGTGATGTCTTTAACATTATCGAAGCATTGTTTTCAAATGGTAGGGTGTCTTCCTTTTTTGGAACAAGTTGAGAGAGTCAAATACCATTGCACATTGACTAAATAGTTTTCCACTCAGCTCAAAAAGGAAAAGGTAATGATTGTAGGGGTGAATTTCACTATATCAACTGTTGTAGTAGCTAAGGCCACAAGGATACCCAATCATGGAAAAATTGGTTAAAAAATAAAGACCTAGAAATTATAAATTACCAGTCATATCTTAGAAGACATTATCAACAACACATGAAGAAGATTTTTCCTGTTGGGCACCTCCTTGAAACGTATACACCAATAATTAATATCATCATGAAGTACTTCACTTGTGAGGGACGATTTTCTAGAATATATGGGTATCATGTTAGACTTCTCATGCATTTCACAGTGGTAAAGCCACTCAGTTTTCCCTATTGCATCTACAGAAGTTTGGAAAAGATGGCAAAAAAAGTTCAGAATAAGAAGAGTAGTCTTGAAGGCAACCTCTTCCACCATGCTCTGACAAAAATAATTTTTTTACATCGACATGAATATAAGAGAATCTATTTGGAAACCTTCATGCCAGTAGATGTCCTTTTTCCTTCTAGTAGCCAGTCTACTAGCCCTAGTTCACCATGAGAACCATCTAGACATGTGGAGGTTGGATCACCTAAGACAATGTCATTTAGGAGAAATATTGAGGTCAATCATACATATCAGAGAGGAATGAGGCTTGTGTTCTCTCCTCGGATTGAGGAAGGGGCCAATCCCGCATCAGCATAGCAAGGATTACCTTTACAACACGAGACATATTTTCATGATGATGAACTCATCCATCATGACAATGAAATAGTAGACTTGGAGGCCAAAGAAGAGCATGAAAACCCACAACAAATCATCTAGGTAAAATATGGACAGATCAAAGAACTCAAGGAAAAATTGGCAAGGGCTAATTTAATAATTTCCTTCTTAGAGAAAGAGAACAATCCGTTGAAGGTAAAACATTTGTCTTTAGAGAAAAATAGGTTTGAAGCAAGTATGCAAGATGTGAAAGGCAAAGCAGTGGATAATAGTGAATATTTAGAGAAGCATGACGAGTAGGTGATAAGGAAAATACCAAGGACCATGGGTATCCCAAGGGCACCTCAAAAATAAAGAGAGCAAAATCCACCACATGAAGAGTTAACATTTGAAGAAAGGATAGCCATGGAAATCAATGAAAATAGGGAGTTTTGGCTTGACAAAGTAAATATTCACTTGGAGAAGCTCCTTGACAAGGCCAACAGAGACAAAAAGTTACAAAAAATCATGGTTGACCACTACTACACCATGAATCAAATTTACAAGGTTAAAGTCAAACAATCGCAAGAAAAACTGAAGGAAACCCTAATTAGTAGAAAGGAGAAGCGTAACTTGTAGATACTTTATTATGCTTCCTTATTAGCATAACCTACCTTTTCAGGAATCTTTGGACCAATTTTGAAGACTTTGGAGCAAATTTTGATTTTTGTAAGTTTTTGGTCAAAATTGGAAATTTTGAAAATGAGTCACACTGGAAAAAGCGCAATGTGGGCCATGTTACGCTTTTGTTGGGGAGGTCCAATGGTTTCATTCTCTACAATGGTGGATTCCTCTTAATGAGTACTTCAATCCTAGTCAGTGGTGGAGCCATGTCAGCCACTTTTGGAGGGTAAAAATGCCCAAAAACTAGCAAAAAATGACCTTTTTGCCATGTTTTTGGAGGCCACGCTGCGCTTTCTGAGTACTCTTGGGAGAATGAATATTTTGAGGCCTTGAAAATATTATCATGTAGCTGATATCCATGGATTTCCATAGAAAATTATGTATCAACATTTCAACACCCAGAAGGCCTTCAAATTGCCTTTTTCCTGAGCACACTATGCTTTCTCCAGGCACGCTACACTTTCTCCAAAATTTGCTATGCTTTCTCCAAAATGCATTTTTCATAGGAAGTTTGACCCAATTTGACTTTTTACATGTGTAATTGATGAATGATGATGATTTTCTGATGTCATGAAATGTAATTGAGTAGGTGAATAGTGAAATAGGGTAGATACATGATTTTTGATGTATTTTTTGGTGAAATGTATCTAGTTTCCTATGATGAGGTGAATTGGTTGACCTTTCATAGACATTAGGGTTTTGTTGAGAATACCATGTAATCAACTCCACAACTGAGGGATTCCACCCCTAAGAGAGGGGAGAGGTTGTTTTGGTCTATCTCTATCATTTTCAGAGTCATTTGACTGGTTGGAGATTAGAGGATTGTAATATTGTAGCTTGTGCTTTCACTTTCATATTCAGAAATCAAAGGATGAAATTGCAACTATTATGTAGGAATTCATGTGGAGTGAGTTTATGATCATGTATTTTATCTATTAGAGTATTTAATAAATGATATATAGGTCCTCTTTCCATATCTTGTATCTTCAGTGGCTTTCCTTACATTTCATAGGAAAAATTCTATTAATTTAGCTATGTTTATATGGAAATGTAATTTTGTGTATCTTGCTTCTAGTTTAATGAATTCTTGATTGAACATGCTCATCAAATCCCTCTAATTTTTAAAACTATCCAATGTACCTACAAAACCCTAAATCCATCATAGATCCACTATTACCTTGCTCCTTTATATATTTGCAGCTATAAACCCTTTTGATACCTAGACCTAGCTACTTGGTTTCATCCATGATCTAACATCAAACCATAAAACACTCAAAACCTACCTGAGCTTATCACATCTAGCCTAATATCCTTCATATCATAGTAAATCCTTGATGATCTCATTGAGAGAGCCCTCTCAGCCTAGTAGGGCTAGCTACTAGGTCAAAGTGGTCTGTGGTTACATTTGTCAGTCTCCTTTTCAACCTTCTGATAAATGGTGGAGTAGTAACAAAAGTTAAGAGGGTATTGAGGTACTAGAGGCGAGGAAAGGAAAGAGAATAGTGGAAAATTTGAAAGAACTCCAGAGCCGGTGGAGGCATGGGGGAGACATGCGGGAGTCAGTTGAGACGTTAGTGCTCAGTTTAACCATTTTGACCAAGTCTGGGTGGGACTAGATGGTCATTGAACGAAGCAACCTAAACTGATTACTGTCTTGGAGCTACAATGGGTGTTGAACAAGCTCGGGGGGAGACAGAGTAATAAGACTGGTCTCATTGGTTGGAAGGATCTTTGTGTATCCGAAGAATTTATGATTTCTGCAAAATTTATTTCAGCCTAAGGATTTAGATAAGTATTTATAATCTTTATTCTATGATATTTCTTAGCAGATTTGAAAAACTAGGTGATATTGGTCTCTCCGCGAGTGATATTTTTTATGATTAAGAAAAATAGAAGTTGATGTGGCTCTATTTTATTAGAATAAGGATTAGCTCCCAAGCCGAGGTGACCTAAATCGACAACCTGGGTACAATTCCCTTACCCTGAATGCACTCTACATATTCTTCCTTAAAGAAAACAACATGTTCTTCTAAAAAAAAGTAACTAATGATATTCCTGAAGAAATCCATAAGTGACTGTAAGATAAACCAACTTGATATTAGGAATTAATATATGTTTGTTTAAAAGAAAATTTATTTGAAGTCGTGAAGTAACCGTCGAAATGGTGGAATTGAATATATCATTGTAACGGTAAACTACGAGTTTGGAAAACAAGAAAAATGCATGAAATATTCTTAAATTTTTAGCAGTAGGTTTCTTTTATTATAGAACACAAAATGAGAAAGTTGTTATCAGTTACCAAATATTTCCTTTGGGAAAAGAAAGAAACAGTAAGAACTTTCACAAACATTCTTGGTTGGTAATCTTTAAATTTCGAAGGAATGGTCTAGTCCGAACTCTGAAATTTGTATGCTTATAAGAAACCCAAATGGTTAATTTAAAAAGGATCTATAAAGAATGAAATATAAATTAGGATTTTTTTTATTTTTTTTTAAATGAAAATTAAACTCCAATAATTCCATTTACCTACAAAACAGTTTGATAATTCCATAAAGCGAGAACAGGAACATATTAAGTACAAAACATACATATACACTTTCTTCTGGAGAGTTGTCCTTCAGTTAAGTTAACTTAGAAGAAAATACCTCAATAAGGACACTGATCCTTTTCAGATAAAAAAGCAAGTGTCTTCCACAAGTAAAGACAGCGTCTTTGATAGGAATAAAATTTATTATTTCAAATATTACAATTAGCATTCAATAATTCCAAGGTTGAATGCCATAGATAGATACAATAGAGTAGAATTGAAAAATAGGACAAGGGTCGAGGCCCTAATTACAAAACCCTAAATCCCTTCTGGAAAATAGTTACCCTACAAGTTCATGAAGAGAAAATACAACATGTTGGTGGTAGAATTAAAAACCTTCACAATGTGGGAAGGGTTTTGGCCTATAAAATAACCAACCACCAAGAAGAAGAACAAAATGAGACCACTATTGAGAGAGAGAAAACCTACGAAATATTAGATGAGATTCGAGTGTAGAATCGCGAGGGTGAGTTGGGAATGTTGTACCTACAACCACATCGAAGCCTATCTTTAGTATCATGTTACATGAGATGCTGGAGGAAAATACGGTCTGAATAAACTATAATTTTACCTGAGAATTATTTTCGCGCTCTCCCATCTTATCCCCTGTCATTCGATGCAGGGTTATTATCGGAGTTGAGCCGAACAAAAAATAGTTGAATACAAGAGGCAGGATCTTACCATGCTATGACTGGGTAAATTTAAATAAATAAAATTGAATTATTTAAATAAATTTCATATTTTGTATACATTTAAATAAAATTTTTACTTTTATTTTCTTCTTATCTATAATTTTTTTTCAAAACAAATATAACATTTATAAATATTTTTGAAAAAAATTAAACCTAGATAGACTTATGGAGGAATTCAATTCTGTAAATATGCTAAAACATATAGTGTTTCTGCATTTTCATGGACAAAAATAATTTTTTCAAATAATGATGTGGAATGCTGACACATATAGTTTTTTTGAATTTAAATTAAATTTAACCATACGTGATGATAATTTAACTAATAAGTAAATTATAATGAATTTTCTTATGAATTTTTTTTCTTATAAACCAAGCCTCTCAAGGTGAAAGAGAAAAACTAGTTTGATAAGGTGTTTGAATTAAATATTGGGTTTTATGAAGTTAGCAACTTTTCATATGCCCTTTAAAAAAAAGCATAAATTATCTATAAGGTGTATATTAGTTGGTTTGCATAAAGTTTATTCTCCCCAAGGTTATAGGTTCAAACCTCATGGAGAGGGGTTACGATGAAATCCACGTCAGGGGAATTAAGCTTCCCAACGTATAATATTATCGATAAACACTCCGTTGTGAATAGATAAGTCTTCTGTTCAGAAGTTCCTGCAGAGAAGGGAAACAACCATCTACCTTTGAATTTTATCCTTTGCTGTCAAAAATAGTAAATAACAAAAAAAAATGTCAATTATCAATAAGATCATCCATGATACAAAAGCTATACATGTAAGAAAATAGAAATAGAGGAAAGACATGAGATTATTTTATTCATAGTAAAATGGAATCAAACAATCCATTCACATGAAAATATTGAAAGCAAACTCATTGGAAATTTAATTGATATGAGAGTAGTCAATGAAAAACATAATTTTATTTTTGACAATATAATGTATGTCAATACATCAAGTTGAGTAAGAATCTCCATTGTCAAGCTTAGATCACCTTCATTTGCATAGTATATTGTTTGAAATTTCTTGTTCTCCTCCCAATTCATTCAAAAACCTAGCATCATAATCATCAACATTGAAATATACATCTCTGTTTTTCACCAGTTGTTGATCATGGGGCATAACATGATTCTCCCATCCAGTAGAAATAGATAGAGGTGCAATTCTAGTTCAAGATCTTCCTTCTACATGCTAAGGAAATGAAAATTTCGAATTCCAAATTCTACATGATAAGGAAATTCAAATTTAGACTTGCCAATGGGAGATATGACATCCGCGCTTTAACACATATTGTCAAAAGCCAATTCCTCGCTTTCCATTACACCCAAAAAATTAGAAGCATGTGGATAATCATGACGAGTCAAAATTTCTGAGCAAGAACCCTCAGACACTTGCAAATCATCCAACGCAAAATTTATTGTAATGACATGAGGAAGCTTGAAACACCAATATTGAATAGTATCATCATGAGAGGTGCTAGAGGTAGCTGGATCAATTCTATTTAATATCACTTTACCAAAACTCTTCGAAACTTATAACTCGAATACATCTATATTATTTTCACTTCCAAGTGTAGCTCTAAGTGCAAAGGGAACAAATTCTGCTGCACTAGGATTTAAAGAGGACTACTTAGTATTCGACCCTCCTTTTATAGATGAGTTCATATTCTTTTGTAAGATTTTGTAAGATAAAGATCAATGAGAATGGAGAACATGGAGAAACCCCTTCCATGAAAAATATTATGACCCAATTTTAGCTTGGAAATAAGCGACGAGAATTAAGTCTAGTTTTGAGAGAAAATTGAGATATATGAATAGTAAGTACTAAGTAGAAAAATCTAGATCAGAATTTATTATGAAATCATATCCAAAAATAGAAGAAAAGAGATATCAATGCCTTAGAAATCAGCCACTTCAAGGGGGAAACCTTCTTTACATTACATAAATGAAAAATTATTGGATGATAGAAATAAAAAATCCTCCTTTCTATATATACGAGTCCATGGGGTCACAATATAATCCTCTCCGAGCTAACAATAATAATGTAAGGCCACAACAATAACAATAGTGGCTTTTATGGGGCACAATAATAACAATATGGGGGCTGCAAGGGTACAACAATACCAATAAGGGGGTTACACTAACAAGAATAATGGGATACACTAGTATTACAGGGACCTAACATGTCCCTCTACTTCAAACAAGTGATTCCCTCAACGTTTGAATATTTCTAAATGCTTCTATATGAGATTGTCATCCTCCCATGTGGAATATTCAGCGGGTAAGCTCTTCGATGAGATACTCTGAAATTCATTTATTTCGTAGTTGTCAAGTTCTTTTTTCTGTGACTTCTTCAGAACTTCTTTCGCTGTGATGTTGATCTTCTTGTTGTTTCACTCGATTTTGCACCAAAGTTAGGTTATCCTTTGAGAGTTGGAGAACTTGTTGTTAATGATCGATGTCATCTCTTACTAATTTATCATACATATTAGCTTTCATTTGATCCTTCAAACCATCCAACTTAGCCTCCATTTTTTCTTTTAAACCATCTATGTCATCTTTGATTTCTCTTTGTAAGATCAAAATTTGTTGCACTTGGTACCGTAATTTTGATATATCAAACTGCAATTCTTCCTCTTCATGTGTCATTGTAGAGATTTCTGAGGGCTTAATGGGTGTGGAATTATTTTTTGGAGGCATTATATAACTCAATACAGATATCTACGCTTCAATATTCCCTTGGAATCACTTCAAAGTAATTTTTCAAACAAATGTTATGCAAACTTGATTAAAAAGTACACATCTTTTTCTTGCTTTTTTATGAGGTCTATATTAAACATGATTTATCTCTGTTATTTCGGATCTTCAATATCTAAATTTCTATCATGTATGGTCCCTTTCACTCCTCTTTCCAATGCCACAGGTCTGACCTAATTTGGATTGTTCAAGGCAAAGTTATGCCCAATCTCCCACAATGACCTAATTATGGACTAGTTTAGTACATCGAACTTGTACGACGTTCCACGGGTCAATTTTTATTTCTTTGAATATGAAATTGATACAAAGGAAACTAAATTTCATGTAATTTTAGCCACTTTTTACAGAATTCCAATCTGATGCTCAGAGAGAGAGTTATGACAATTTTCCCAAGGTCATCTCTTTTAAATGAAATTCGAGAGCCTACAAAAAACCTAACTTCCACAGATCATATCTTCGAACATATTACGAACCAAGATATGAAATTTTTACACGAATTTCCTCAAGATGTATTTGCGATTGGGGTTTTTTTTAGCAGTTGAACCTTCATAGAAAAAACGTGATAGTGAAAATCCCAGGATGGTCTATTTGAAGTAGCGAAACCCTAGAATCCAAAGCTCAGATACCAAATGTTATGAAACCAACTCTAAAAATAGAATAAAAGAGAGATCAACGCCTTACAAATCAAAAACTTCAAGGGGGCAACGTCCTTTACATTACATAATGAACAATTCTTGGATGATACAAATTAACAAACCTCCTTTCTTTATATAGGAGTCTGTGGGGTCTTAATATAATCCTAGCCAACCTTACAATAATAATGTAAGGGCACAACAATAACAATAGTGGCTTTTATGGGGAACAATAAAAAAAATATGGTGGTTATAGGGGTACACAAATAAAAATAAGGGGCCTACACTAACAACAATAAGGGGATACACTAGTATTATAGGGACCTAACAGAAGCAACCAATAATTTAATCAGATAAATGTTTTGATAAATAGTTCATTTAAAATTTTGAATACATGCTAAGTGTAGTAAAATTCAATAAAAAGATATTACATTGAATTTCGTACATTGTCTTAAAGTTTAAATATCAAAATGAGAATTTGGAAATTTGGAAAATGATAAGCTTCAAATTGTTTGCAAAATCATGGAATTGAAACTATCTTGGAGTGTTCATTTTTAGTCATTTAGGTATGAATCACCTAAATGAATTTTATATGGCCTTGCAATATTAAAACTTCAACTATGTGGATAATGGAAAATTTTAGAATGTAAAAATAGCTCTTGGAATTTCTAAAGTAGCCACCAAATTTGGTACCCATATTGGTACTGATAGAATAATTTCAAAATGTGTTCAATATTTAGAGATAGTTCCCTAGGAGGAATATGAATAGGAAGAAGTTATAACAACCCTTTCAAACCTAGGTTTAAATTTCATTCCCAACCCTTCTAGAATTCAATTAGTTAACTTAGATGCAATAAGGAATGTGTTTCTCTCTGTCAGACATCCTATAACTCAAGTTGAAAAAAAATGTTCTGATTTTTCTTCTTCTCCAGATGAACTCAAAGCTTCTATACAAGAGAATGTAGAGTATATGCTATTTGAATATGATGATGCATCTCTACTTGTAATAGATGACAATGTAAATATTAAGGAAAAAAACATCTATCAAAATTGTTTGTGATTTTGAAAAATAAAATGTCATCTTTGTTGTCTGATACAAAATATGTCCTAGAAGACCACAAAAACAACATTTGAGTATTTTTGGCTTAATTCTTATAATTGTGTCAAATTTTTCCTAAGATGGATATTTTAACTAATTTTTTCAACAAGTGAGCATAAGTTTTAGATAAAATTATTTTCATAATTAAAGGTTTATGCTTTAAGTGATATCTAATGGAAAAAAAATGAAATTGATTGAAATTACATGAAAGGTTTTGCAGGTAGTTGGGTATGACCATATAATCCTTTCTAGTCCAAGGTGAACATATCCAGTGAAAATTTGGTTACCCTTTATAAAAGAGACAAAGTTGTAAGTTTACCTATAAATTTTTTATGATAAAATTTCTTACCAAATGGATAACGATCTCTACCAAATTATAGAAAATGCACTCATTTCACTGGTTTTGGCATTGCATTTGTGTGATCGAGATGAAATTTTGGTTGAATCGCTTAAAACAAAGCAAGAAAAATACCCAAATTTACCTAAAGGTTTTAAAGTGTGGTGTTACATATTCAAAGAAAAAAAAGAGACTTTCTTTGGGTCTGATTGGTGTTAATACCAATAATACCTCTATTTTTACTCATGTTTTCCATTGATATAATTGTCTTCAAAGAGAGAAAGCAAGACATTCATATTTAAGTGAAGATTTTGAAGTGTGTTGTTAGAAGCAGAGGGAAGGAAGGAGGATATTTTCTTTGAATCTGAATGGTGCTAGTAGTACCTCCACAATGTGCAATATTGGTCATTAATACATTGTAAAATTGTAAATCCTTTGCACATGTATCCCATGTTTTAATATATTAACATTCTTGTTGTTACTCTATTACTTTAGCTCATGAGTTTTTTATTTGATGTTATCAACTACCTTAGGGATGGTCATACAAGTTTAATAAAAAAAATTTCACTCTAGTTGAATGAAAAAATAATAAAGGAAATTTTGCAATACTGATAAGGTCTAAATGATACCCTATTCATTACGTTTTGAAATAAATAAATAATTTAGTCCCTAACATAAGATTCCAAAATTATACTGATTGACTTTCAAAAATCATGCTACTTGATTCAACAATTATTGAGAAAAATTTAGCATTCAATGGTATTACAAAAAAAAAGAAAAATAGGATTCCATTGTTCTATATTCATCCCGATACCTAGTATAGTATATTGTCTTATCTAGAATAATTTCCAAACTTCTAAACCTAGTCTCTTGCATGAACCCTCACAAAAATTACGGCATAAGTAAATCTATCATGGAATTTTCCTTATATGGATTTAGAACCACAAAATAAAACATTCATATCATTATACATTACGTTTTTCATAATTAAGAGGATATAAGCATTAAAAAAATAATTATAAGAGTTTGGAAGGTCTTGTTTAGTGGTCAAAATCCATAATTATGGAAATTGCATCGATGCATATGGAGGAAAAGTGAACACCAGTAGAGGGAGGAATTATTTGTTATTCTTTACAATCAAATTTCAATAAAAAAATTCACATTATTTACTTATTCATTATATTCAAATCCCAATAAGATAATTTATGTTCTATTTTAGAAAAAGTGTTTTTAGGACTAATTATTTCTCATTGGTGTTAAGTATTTTCATATATCTATCGAAATCCATAAGAAAAAAACCATGTAGGAATCAATATTACATCCTTTGATTATCTGAGAAAAAATGAAAATTAGTTATGAAATTAATATTGTTCTAAGAGGTAATATGTATTCTTGAAAATGAGAATGGGTAGAGAAACACAAACTTTACCATGGATTTTTAGGCATCTGTATGGGTAACCATTCAAAAGGATGCAAGAAGGATAGGGAGAATCAAACACTTTTCTTGGGTTTCTCGAAGAATCATATGGGTCAGACTATTGGAAATATGGTAGGATGAGTTGAACAAAAGGGAAATGGATTTTTGGAACAACTAGAACTTCTTCACATACTATGTTCAGTAGAATAACCAGGAGTAGAAAGATGAGGCTTGGGACAAAATTTTTCTATTGGAGAACTTCAATTACCAAGTTGTGTCGAATAACCAAAGGAAGCATAAAGAAAAGACCTTAAAAAATATTTTTGTACTCGAAACCTTCCATAGAAATATCTAAGGCTATAATATTCCTAAATTAGCTTGTAGCTAATTGGAATATTACTTTTTTCTTTTGTCATTTAGATAGATGAATAAGTGGGTAGAGAGACCCATAAATATCTTTAGTAGGAATATAATCACTCTTAATGTGAATAAGGATCATCTTAGTAGCTGGATAAAGCACCCTCATGTGTGAATAGAGCTTTGAGTATGTGGATGGTGTCAAGTTTGACCAAATCAACGACGTTGGTATGGAGAGACTGGATAATCAATGAGAGACAATTCAGTGTTAATGGGAGGAAGTCTCCATGAGAGTAGTGGCTTTAATGAGTGGGGCCCAAGGTGAGAAGGAAAACAATGAATATAAGGAGGGGAAGACAACCATAGAGGGGATGTTGTTGATTATTATTATGTTTTTTGTGTATGACTTCTTTCACTCTTTAGCTGTTTAGCAAAGTCTGTTGTGTTGTTTAGCACAAGGGTGTTCCCGAGAGGGAATCCCACCATCCTCCTCAGGGGACTGTGAGTACCCACTATGGAGAGGTTTGTGAGCTGAATTTCCACATTCCAGCATTCGGCCAAGTTTCAGTCTTCAATTTCAACGTAGTTTCTTCCAGGGTTGTGTTGTGTTGAAGGGAAGAGGCAGTGGAGGATTGCTAGGGCCACTTTATGAGTTTTTTTTTTTTTTCAATGGAGAGGTAGCCTTCTCATTGGGAGGCCAATAAGGAGGGTCCTTGGGATTTATTTCATCATTTGGAGCCAATCCATGCTATTACCACCCCTTACAACACAACTTTCCCTCTTAGACTACATTTGCAGTGGTGGTTTCAGTGCTTTTTTGGACGGTTATATCTTCAGTAGAGGGATCAAAATTTTACTTGGAGGATCTATTGGAGGAGTTATATACATTTCTATATCATTTTAAACCACCTCCTTCTATGTGCCTCAGTCATAGTGATTCTTCAATCCAAGGGCTGTAGATCACCATTTTTTATTTGGTGTATTTCCGGAAACCATTTCTCGGTTGTCTTGGAAATGTGCTTGGGGATCTAGATATCTATTCCCGACATTCCCTAAGCCACATATTAAGATATCCATATCATTGCCCTTTTACACAAGAATTTTACTCACTTGGATTGTGCTTTCTTGTCTCTGTGACATTCTACATTGCAACAACGTTCTTGTTTTAGCATATGTATGCATGGGAGGATTTTTTGTCTTGATTATTTGATCTATGCCCATTTTTCTTGTACTTATTTGCTTCCAATTTACATAATAAAATCGCTCCATGTTTTTCCCACATGTTCATGTAATGTTATTCACTGCTATTTCCATTATTTTGTTCTATATTGATGCTTTTCCTATTTTGGGATATTACAGTGGTATCAGAGCATTATCTTGGCTCATCGTATGTATTTTAGGCAATATTCTATTAGAAGAATAAGAAGAAGAAGAAGAAAAAGAAGAATAGTCTACAATGATGGAGAGAATGATTTTTTTCCCATATATTTTCATATATATGAAGGACCTATCCAAGGAGGTCAAGAAAATGAAAATGGAGAGATGCAATGATACCTCAAGTGGGTTTCAAGATGGGGAAGGTCCAAGCACTTTCTATCAGTAGCAAAAGAAACCGGTGTTGCATAGAGCTCCAAAGAAATCTACTATGTCCACTTTCTTTGAAGAGGAAGGTGAAAGGCATGGAAATGGAGGAAACTTGGATCATGAGACTCTAAGTGATTATCTTGCAGAGTAGAAATCTCAATCAACAACTTTAAAGGAGAATATAACTCTCCAGCAGTTCATTCAACTCAAACAAGAGAGGAGACCTTGCCGCAACAGTAGATGAAAAAGACATAATAGATTTCTATTGTCTATATTTGATGGGTCATCCAAAAGCATAGCAAGGGCTTGGAGGATGAAGTTAGATGCATTCTTCCTACTAAATCCAGTAGAAGAAAGAGAATATTTTGAGATTGCAGCACTGCACCTTGAGGGTGAAGCAAATATTTGGTCGTTCAGCTATTTGAAACATGCAAGAGTGACTGCTTATGAAGATTTTACTAAAAGTCTAATCAAGAAGTTTGATAAGAGGAAACCGAAGGTAGTTCCTATTGATAAATTTCCTGGAATAGATGAGACAGCACATGAGGAGCCAAGGGAAGATGTTAGCCTTATCATTCTGGAGGAAGAGAAACTTGTACTAGCACTTACCACAAGAGTACTTGCATCAGGAGAAGGAACACTTGCATCTTTGCAAGATGGTCTTGATCTCTTGACATTGAGAGCCCATGCACTATTCAGGAGATGCATGAGGAGGAGGAGAATTGTACTAGCATTAGTGCAATAGTAGAGGAGAAGCCATGACCATCACCAACAGTTGGAGGAGTCATCACAACTATAGGAGGAACCCTTATAGCTGTACAAGATGTTCACAAGGAGCAGCTTGACCAAGGTATACAAAATTTTCCACCCCATATTATTTCAGCACATCATATGGAGAGTTTTGGGGACATGCCATCAAAGTAATTGCATGACCTAGGGTCAAAGCACACTGCTGATTTGGAGCAGCAGACTATCACTACGCAGATGAACCTTGACTGGTTCAAGGAGGAGATGTATAGCCATCATGGTTTCTCATTGATGAGCCGCACACAACACGTTGGGTTGGAGTGTAGAGTTTTGGAGGGTAGGATGATCATAATCATAATCCATCCCATGCAGAACTATGTGTTCAACATTTTGAATGATCATGAGACGACAGATGTACCATCATGGAGATAAAAAATGTTGTCATTGAGTAGCAATAATGAGTTTGGGGCCCAACTATTATTGGCACATTTTGATGACCATTATACTTGTGTAGCATTACATACGAAAGTGGTTGATGGAAGACATCTTATGATGGATGACATCTCCAATTATTATGATAGATAATTCTTGATGAGCACTTCACAACTCAATAAGACGATTTTTCCTACAGCATATTGTGAACCTTATGGATTCAACTTGGTCATTGATGAATGATCTTTATGTGGATATCTCTAGGAGATTGCAATTCAACATCTCATGAAGTGAAAATATAGTGATCAGATTTGGGAGGATGGTATTATCCATGAGGTGGATACCAATTTGGAGCATGATAGGATTCACCCATAGTTGGATGGATGGGTGAGGATGATGAGAAAGGGGTTGGAGAGCCACTTGCAGATCTATGATATGGGGCAAGAGGAGGCATGGATGCGCTGGCTACTATTAAAAGAGTTTGGTCATCATGTGAAATATCCTATGTCGAAGTGTATGTTATGGTTTGGGGAATTACGTGGCACCCATATGTTATGGAAATAGAAGATTTGGTTGTATGGAGCATTCTACAAGTCAACAATCATGATGTTACTGCATGATCTGTATGATGATGAGATGAGGGGGTAGAAAGAGTTATTTTTTCTTTGGATACTCTTGGGAGAGTATGGGATGATTTTCTCCCATACCTTGCATGATGTTTTAGGAGTAGAGGACTGCACAATCATGGTGTAAAGTGGCTACTCCTTAGCTTTGGAGGATCAAGAGGTACTTCCACATAGGAAGGAGTCTTCCATATGTAGCAGCATTATGACATGTGAATTTGGCATTTGGCATGTCAAAGAATGGAGTTATGAGATGACAGGAGCCTTATCACAAAGGCCAATAACGTTGTCACTTGGGAGTATGTATCTATTAATGGAGTATTCTAAGGGGAGTATGTATCACTTCAGATTTCATACCACTATGGGGAGATTCTTATGGGAGGGCTCAATTATGAACCTTATTATCAAATTACTCATAGTACATGTTAAGAGTTTTTTTTTTTACTTATTGATCATTTAACAAAGTGTTTTCATTCTCTTTCCATTTATATACAATTCATTGCTCCACAAGAGGGCAAGCCTCTATTTGGGCTTCATATCTTTCTAAGACCAACATCAGTGATGAAGATAGACATTTCTTGTGTTGCTTTGGGAAAGTATTTTTCAATTCTTGGTATGCTTAGTTGATACAAAATGTCATTTTTTAACTTCTAGTAGACGAGAAAACATGCAAAAATAGCAAATGGTTGGGAGATAACTTGGCACCTAATGTTCTGAAACAACGGGTAGAAAAACTGCGTTGTATCCACTTGGGAAACTATTGGTACCATCTAGCATTTCACATAACACTCAATATCTTTCTCATTTGGATTCCATATTGTGATGATGACCTATTCACTATATATGGAATAACTTGGGAAAGCGAGGTTCATAGAACCAAAGGTTGGATCTTTGAGAATCTAGTTTTCCTTTTTCCTCTTGAGAGCAACATTATTGCAGCCCAAAATCAGCAGCAACTCTACACATATCATAAGTGGAGAGAGATACAGCACGGGATAGACAATTTGGTCTATCATGTTCAATCACATAGGCCATCTACATTGCAGGAGCAAGATATGGAGGAGTTTTTCCATGAGTTACCATTTTTCAGGGTGATTCATTTTGTTTGGATGATAGCTTGGGGATTGGAGCTTCTCATGGGTATTGATGTTCCCAACATTTTTCAGATCCCATGCCTCAATAAGGCCTCTAGACTGCACATAGTTTCCTCCATGGATATCCCACTTCTTTATGATGAGAGCCATTTGGATTTGTCACCAAAGGATAACTTGTACACTTGGGAGGAGAAACTAGGGCAAAGATTGTTGAGAAAACATCTTGTTCAATGGAGGATCTTATCATATGAGGATGCTATAGGAGGAGAGGAGGCTTTGCATTTATATCCTTGTAGTTTCTTGAGGATAACCAACATTTGGGAGGGGCGGAATGTGATATTCCAAAATTAGCTTGCAACTATTCGAAATATTAATTTTTTCTTTTGTCATTTAGATAGATGAATAAGTGGGTAGGGAGACCCATAAATATCTTTAGTAGGAATAAAATCACACTTAATGTGAATAAGGATCATATTAGTAGCTATATAAAGAACCCTCATGTGTGAATAGGGGTTAAAGCATGTGGATGGGGTCAAGTTTGACCAAATCAACAATGCTGGTATGGAGAGAGTGGATAATCAATGAGAGAAAATGTAGTGTTAATGGGAGGAAGTATCCATGAGAGTAGTGGCTTTAATGAGTGGGGCCCAAGGTGAGACGGCTCAAAATACATATAAGGAGGGGAAGGTAGCCATAGATGGGATGTTGTTGATTATTTTTATGTTTTGGTCTATATGAATTCTTGCACTCTTAAGTTGTTTAGCAACGTCTGTTGTGCTATTTAGCATAAGGGTGTTCCTGAAAAGAAATCCCACCCTCATCTTAGGGGGAATTAGAGTGCCTACTCAGAAGAGGTTTGTGACCTATATTTCCACATTCGAGCAATAGTCCAAGCTTCAGTCTTTAGCTACATCGCAACTTCTTCCAGGGTTGTGTTGTGTTGCAAGGTAGAGGGAGTGGAGGATTGATAGGGCCACTTTCTTAGTTAAGAGGTATACTTTCCTTTGGGAGTCCAACAAGGAGTGTCCTTGGGATATATTTCATCATTTGGCACCAGGCCAAGATATTACCACCCATTACAACGCAGTTTCCCTCATAGACGACGTTATTTTAGAGAATAGTTGTAGTGGTGGTTTCAGTGCTTGTTTGGAGGGTTAGATATTCAGTAGAGGGATTAGCCTTCTAATTGGAGGATATATTGGAGGATTTTTATACATTTCTATATCAGTTTCAACCACCTCCTTCTATGTGCTTCAGTTGTAGAGATTCTTCAGTCCTAGAGCTGTAGATCACCATTTTGTATTTGGTGTATTTTTGGAAACCCTTTCTGGGTTGTATTGGAAAGGTACTTGGGGATCTAGATCTCTTTTCCTGACATTCCTTGAGCCACATGCTAAGAGATCCATATCGTTGTACTTTTACAACAAATATTTACTCACTGGGATTGCATTGTCTTGTCTCTCCGACATTCTATATTGTAGCAACATTCTTGTTTTGGCATATGTATTGATGGGAGGCTTGTTTGTATTGATTATTTGATCTATGCCCATGTTTATTGTACTTATTTGATGCTGATTTACATAATAAAATGGCTCCATGTTTTTCCCACATGTTGGTGTAATGTTATTCATTACTATTTCCATTATTTTGTTATATATTGTTTCTTTTCCTATTTTGGGATATTAAAAAGGCACACTATAATGTCCACATGCAATCCATGCATATGAGGGCCAAATTTTGCATTATAGTAATGGAGTCGAAATATTAAAAAATTAAAAATAAAAACTATAAAATTTTCATAATGAATTAAATTAAATATGAAAAAATGAGATATGCACGTGGAGCTTGCATGCTACCCACATTCCACCTACGGAATCCCACATTAAACTATTGATGTTGTTTAAAAATTAAATAGAGTCTTGTGAATTCCTTGAGCTTTGTGGAAAAATTTCTATATCACTGCAATCTATCTTTAGGGACTGGCAACAATAAGCCCAAAATTTCATCCCCCTATGGTGGGCACTAATAATAAAGAAATAACTAGGAATAATGAGCACATTGTAGGCCTCTAACAAGATGAAGAAAATAATGAGGGATTAAACCAATCTACAATGCTAAAGTATTGAAGTTAGTCTACACCAGTGGAGTAGAGGAAATTGTTCAAAATTCTCCTCTTTAGGAGCATTCTAGTTAAGATCTGAAAGCCCTACTACTACTTCTATTCCTTCTAAAAATTTTCAATAGCAATGTCAATTCAGCCAATTCCTCAGAAGTTAGTTCTTAATAAATAGATTAAAAAAAAAGAATGGTTATGGGTCACAAAATGTATATGGTTCCAGGATCTAATTCTATTCAGGTTGAGGTAAACCACAATATCTCATTCGACTAGTGAGTGAAGCCCCAAATGGAGTAAGAAACCATATGTCATGCATGGACGTTTATACTATTATATACATAAATTATCATACTCTAAATAAATAGGCTCCAGGACTAGATAAAGAAGTTCTAAGTCAAGGTAAACATAAATCACTTCCAAACTGGTAGGTCAGGGTAAATGTGGTCAGTCACAAAATCAACCTAGGCTACTAGTTGGTTACAAGCGACTCAGGGTAAATGGGGTCAATTGTAGGATCATATTAGGTTACTAGCAAGTAAGATACTATTTTTTTTTTGTTTCACACCTTGAGATATTACTATTCAGTGGATAATTTAAATAAAATATTGATTAGGTCTAATATCTACAAACTCTCGTAGATGTAACTAGCCTAAAGTAACCTAGATAGATAGAAATTTTCCATGTTTCATATTCAATATTGGATTGCAGATACCAAGAAAAAACTATATAATAATCAACTAAATTACCTAAAAAACGAGTTCATCAAATTAATATAATCTAAGAAAGAATGACATTTTGGGTCTGCATAAGAATGATAGGTTAAGGGTTTTTTCACATGTTATGAATTTTTGCAAGTAAAATTAAATTAATAAATATATGTATCCGAAGAAACTTCCTTGGAACAATAATATAAAAAGAATAAATACTTGAAAATTAAGGTAATGCCATCATATAAACTTTTATTATATATAACATTGATCCTTTTTTGGTTTTAGGGTAGCCTCATCCATAAAGAGCTTAGAAGGCACTTGCATTTGTAAAATCATTGCTGAATTCTTCTGCTAAAAAGAATCAAGTGCCTAGAGGGCATGAGAATAATAAAACAAAATAATCACGACACAAATGCCTCAGCAAGTTCCTGGATAATCCAGGTGGATCTAGACACACTCAAAATTCAACAGTGGTTATGGAAAGGCTCAAAAATCAAAGTCTTCAAAATGTAGTCATACTAATACCAAGTTGTATTGTTCATCATTACGATTCCAATGACATAGACGATACTAAAATTCGAGTTTGTATGACCAACTTATGGGTCTTTAACATTTGAAACGACATTCAAAGAAGGGGGCCCACAGCGTGCCACATGGCATCCCAATGAGCACGTGAGACCCACATGATTACGTGGTGGAAAACTAGCCACTCAGTCAATGGATTTATTCTTGCAAAAAGACAAAGTATATATATATATATATATATATATATATATATATATATATATATATATATATATATATATATATGAAAATCATTTAGAAATATATGGTTAATTAAATAGATAACCATATAAACAAAATGAATACGTTTAACACCAAACGTTGGATTGTATATATTTATAAATAATTTTTGGTTGTTAAAACCATATTAAATTATGGTAAAAAAATCTTTTATGAGTGGGCCAATTTAAAATCAACGGAGGTAATTTTGAAGTGTGGTTAAGCCATATTACATGGTATGTCAAATATTTTGTCATAAGAAAATAACATATGGTCAATGCTAAGGGTTTTAAACATTTGGTTGTTGCACCCATATAACATATGGTTTTACAACAAACAATGTAACGGCTCAAAATGGTACATAAAAATTACCGACCAAACTCCATAAAATCTGAAGTACCATACTAAAACCAATGCCATTTAATACAAACAAACCTTGTCACCAAATTTATGGAAACAGTTGAAAAAAACATTTACCACCATTTTTTCACTTAAAATTGTTGTTTGTTAAAAATTCTCCATGAATGGGGTTGGAACCCACAACCTATCCGCTCCTAATTTTAGATTTAACCAGTGCACCAAACAAATTCCTTGTTTTATCTGCTGAAAAAACATTACAAGAACCTATGATTTTATTAGATTGAGCACTCTAACATAGGAGAGGACGAACGGAACGAAGAATGGGTAGTGTGGTTGAACTTCCACAGAGTGGAACAATGTAACAGGTGGCGGAACCCTAAGCCAAGTGGCACTATGTAGAGGTGAAACCTTGCCTAGGCGGAGAGGTAGTGGAACCATGAAGTGCATAATTTTCCCAAGGAGGTAAAAATTTATTTAATTAGAATGGTATCAAACTTATTGTCAAATTTCACGAAATTTCCTAGGGAACACAATGGAGATATCATAATTCGACATTTGAGGAGTGGATTTCCAGTCAACCCATGGAGCTGAATTATTAGAGAATCACGGTGGAATCTAAAATATTCTTATAGGCCTAGATTTTGACGGTGTCAGAATTCTACAAATGGATAGTCGATTTTACACCACTCTACAAAAAAAATTAGTGGTGCAGTTAGATTCAACAATGGTCTGGGTAAATTTCGCTACTCTTTTAACCAAGACCTTTTACTTCGAATCATATGTTAGAATTGAATTTTATCAAAATAATTAATTAAATCATGTAGATATAATCAAGAGGAACACATGTCAACAATTATATGACAAAGATGCAAGAGCTTTAATAATGAAGTTCATCCAGTGTGGACTGCGTCTCCAGGCCACAGTGTCTCGATGGTATTGGCCACTTCATTCAGTGTTGTAAACGTGAAGATGTACATGGACATTTTTTTCTTATCATACTATGAAATCAACCCTCAACATGAGTGGAAAATTCTCTCCATGAGACGTTCAGCTGCAAGGAAGCCTCACTCATAACAAACCTCATATCAGTATGAAATAAAATTGCACATAATGACTATGAGTATTCTGGCAACATGAAAAAAAAGGGATCTAAATAAAATATACATGTGACAATGATTACCTCACCAACATGGCATCGAAGGGATATCAAACATAAATGAAAATCCATGATATAAATTACATCTCACGTCAAGAACAAAAAAAAGATCTCGCATAAAATATCAAATAGGGATATGTACAACACAATGCATCTCATAGAAAAGAGACAAAGAATTACATGATAACACTATATATAGCTCACACTGAAGATGACTGAAGAACATGTTGCTTCAATGTTGGATCTAAAATCACCATCGCAATCGTGGCATCGAAAGGCATGAAATTGACTGTTCACTCACTAAATGTTGACTCGTGCAACTCCAGTTTGAAAAGTGGTCGAAAAACATAAGGATCAGATGGAAAATATGAATGCACCACTGAACTCATGTCATCGAGAGGTGTATGATAAAATGACAATTTGTTTAACTTTAACACTGTCGAAATCTTGGCCTTAGGGAATCTTTTAGATTCCCCCTAGATTCATCAAAGATGCTGCTACAAAGGGAATCTAAAAATCTGCAACTCAAAATAGGAATCTGATCTCACCATTGAGATTCTTGCGAAATGCTAAGAAGAATGAGTTTAATTTTGACCTCATTTTTACACCATATATTTCGGCCTCCAAGGAATTTGAAATATTCTCTTAAGATTCCTCAAGATTCTGCTCCACAGTAAATCTGAAAAACAACTAAAATGGAAAATATGGATGCACCATCGTGCTCCCTGTGAAATTATGATTCAAATTCATATAAATTTTAATATATTATAACATAGGAAAATTTCTCCTCCTTGGCATCAAAAATATTCCCTTGGCATCAAAAATATTCCCTCAAACTATGTGCACAATTCTTGCCTTGAAATACGTGTCCATCTATTGTCTGACCTAGCTTCTCTTTGCTCACGACTACATTGGCCTCGCTATGCCCTCATCTCTAATGTATTCTACATCATTCTCCATGGTTTCCTTGAACCATTTGAATGCCATTTTATAATAACATGTGAGGATGAATAAGACAAAGTGTGATGTTGGCACATTCGTTGGCATAGTCATATTAAGATAATTGTTGCTGGGAGGTTTTGAGTTCAAATCCCATTGAGTCTATTATCACTCTAATAATTCTAAAGTTGTGAGATTTTAGTTTAAAGTCTAAAGAAAATTAGAGGTAACGACATACCAAATTTTAAACTTTAGGATCTAGCCTTCCTACTATTCAGAGAGGGCTCTCTCTATAAGATTTAACTTTGTTTTGATTATAATATATTAAGCTAGTTATGATTGTGAAAATTGGTTTTGATTTGTTTTGGTTTGGTGAGAAAAATCACTTAGTGAGATGGATATTTATAGATTTGTTTTTCCATTGGGATAATCAGTCAAAAATAAAGCAAACAGAACTAGGATCAAGGTCAAAAAGTCAAATAATGTAGGGGCAAGACAGAAAGTCATTGAAGATCTTAGAAGGCTGATTGGTGAAGTGGTTTGATCGGGATAAAGAGAAATTAAGGATTCTTTGATCTGGATAAGGAAGGAGTAGACAGAGGTCATTCAAAAGAGGGAGCAATTAAGAGTTCCCTAATCTGGAAATCAGCAGAAAACATAGAAATGATAAATTGTTAAACACAGGGAGCTTTTAACAAATCCTGTAATAATACTCCTAATTTATCATTAAAATATAGAATACATATATGGATGCATGTAAACATAAGAAGATAAACAAAGATAGTAGAAATTAATTCACTTCAATGTCTCATCACATGAATCTTGAAATATGATGCTAGATGATTTGATCCAGTCTACTACTCGAACTTGCTACAAACAACCTTCAAGTATAGAAATATTAACTATAGAAATATTCAACAATTTATTCCACAATAGTACTTCAAAAGATGAAGTATATATAAAAAAATGTTTACAAAATATCTTAGAATAATCCTAGGAATTTTCTAAGGAAAATAAAATATCTTTTACAATAAAATAGTGACAGTTGCTTAACAAATTAGCAAGCTTCCATATTTATTCAAATAAAATAGAAACGTTATTTTGGATTGGCTTCAGTTGGTTGCCTTGTTGTCCTCTTTTCTGGTAAAGATATTTCAAATCTATTTTGAAATATTTATCTTCTTTTTTGATACTCTTTCATCCAATACTCTTTACATATGATACACTTTAATCGCTGTTAAAACTACTTTACTGTTGTAATTTCATGTTTTGACTGTAAAAAATCAACAGATTGTTTTTATCCTCTTCTCTTCCATTTGAATTTTACAGTAAGTCAATGAGTGATTCCCAAGAATATTCATCAGGAATTTTTATCTTTTTTATCTTCCTAAAGTTCTCATCTACCTCAGTGTATCTAGAAAATGTTGGTTTTATAACAAAATGGTGTTTTATCTCATGCTGTAGATAATACAAGTCTTCAAAACTTTTATGTAAAGCCTTTCCTGTAGGAATTCCTTGTCTTTCTGTTTTGTCAACCTGCTCTTTTTCATAATCTCTAATATTCTTGTTGTATTCCTCTTGTGGCACGAGTTTATCATTAATAACCAGGATGTTAGGCGAACCTGTTTGCCTCAAGATCTCAAACTTATCCATAAACTTGGTTATGGCTATGTTCATATTTTCACATTTTTCTTCAAGTTGCTTCATCAAATTATTCTTTCAAATGACTTTCCTTATTTCAAGGATTGTCTCTGTTCTATCAGTACTTTCTATTTCCTCAAACTCTTGCTTGTTCTTTTTGTTGAGAAACTTAATTAATTTTATGGCCTGTTCAGGTTTGGCACCTAGTTCCTCCTTTGTTTTTAAAAAAATCTTCTTGGGCTACCTTTCAAAAATCTTTCTTCTCATAAATTATCTATATTGAAGGCCAAACATCATTGATGGATTTAATTATTTTACTCCATAATTGATACTTCACATAAGACATTGGCTCTTTCAAGGTTAAATCCTTTTGTAGATTCATCAATTAAACATTTAACCTGTTAGCCCTTTGTTCCTAAGTTTTAGAATTGATTTGGGCTAGCTTATTACTGTCTTGAAGATATTCAATTAATTTCTTCAATCTGTTGATTTCATTGGTTTCAAGTGTCACTTCTTCCATGGCCTGAACTAGTTTACTAGCCTCATCAGAATGTTGAGCTATTGCAGTAGAATATTTTGTAGCTGAAGTAGTTGATGATGTCATTGGCTCTACAGTAGCCAGTGGTACTTTTCATGCCAAATATTTTGCAAAAGTTGAAGGCACAACTGTAGTAACCATGGGAATTATTGTAGGAGCTTCTTGTGCTTTTCTAGTCTCTCTTTCATGGACAATTTTGTCCATTTGGATTTCCATTTCTTTTATCTGTCCTGTTAATTGTAAAATTAAGTTCATCATATCATCTTTCTGGTTTTCATCTTGAACTATTTCTTTTGCTTTTGGATGTTCTGTTGGTGGAAGCTTGAGTTGTTTCCTAAGTGCTGCAATATCAACATTCTATTTCCTCACTAATTCTTCTACATGTTTGACATTGGTAGGATCATATCCTACTTGGATAATCAATTCTTCTAAAGACTTAATCCTAAGATCTTTAGCATATGAGGAAGCCTTGTCAACTTTAATTTGATATCTCATATTTATTATTGTGTTCTGATGTTTTTGGACACTCATGGCCTTTGTAGTTATGGTAGAATAAAGCATCTGAGAATTTTTCCCATGAAATTCAATTTGATCTAGTGTATGGATACTTTCTGCAGGTAATTCACGATCAACTTTTTGTAATATGCAATTGTCTTGGGAGTCTTGACTGTTTGTTGAAGCACCGACCTAATAATCCTTTTGTTTGAATAATCGAAAGTAGATAGAAGTATGTTCTAGATACCTGGTGTTTGTTTCAAATACTGATAATAGATCTCATTTTTCATTTCGTCCTTCTTTGTCTTTATCTGCTTATATTTCTCCCTGATGTCAATATCTTTATCTTCTGCTGTCTGTGAGGAGGATGCCTCCATACTCTAATTCTTCTCTATTACCTGTGTGTTTGAATAATTAGGATTTTCTTCATTTAGAATCTTTGTGTTTGGCTCATTTGTAATGACTGTAGTAGCATTTGTGTGTCTCTGGAACATCTGTATCTTCCACCTTTATGGTCACTTTTTCTTTATCAATTGGATTGGTCTTACACTTTTTATTGTATCTAAGTTTAAACCTAGTCTTAGTTGTTGTGTTAGTAGTGTAGGTGCCTTCTTCTCTGCGTCTTTTAGTAACTTTATCTCTTGATTTTCAGTTTTCAAGTTGTGACTAGTATCACCCTGTTTAAGTACTTCTACCAAGGTATTTTTTAGCCACTTTGTTTGATTGACACATTTTTCAATCTCTCGTATTTTTTCATGAATATAAGGTGTCAATTTTTACTTCACCCTCATTTCACTTAGTATTCCCCATGGATCATAATTCCATGAGAATATTTCTTCAAATTTTTATTCAAGTAACTATTTTTCTACCTTTTGTCCTGCATTTCTGTGATTACAAATAAAAGGTCCTACCTAATTCTTCAACTTAAATTGGGTCTTATTTTTGGCTGCTAAGAAGTTGATAGAATTTGAATTTAGGATTTTTTGGATATACTCCAAGGAAAAAACTCTCATTGACACATACTTAGGTAGTTTATAGGGTAAAATATTTGACCCAAAATTCTGATTTATTTATGTTTTTGATATAAGTACAAATCTCCAGTTCTAGTTTTCTCTGATAGTTGTAGAGATTTATTTATTTCATCATTGAATCTTGGCTGTACTGTGTTTTTCAACATGTTTATCAATGGGTGAAAAAATCAATCTATAAAATATGCATAACTGAACTCTGTGGACTCTTTTATGATCAAAGATGTCCAAAAGATGACTGAAAGTGGGTTCTCTTCTATATCAAGCTTCTGGAGTGTTATTGGGAACTTGCATACTTCAAAGTATAGGAACATATGGGAAATAAAGGATGTATACCTAAATACTCCTTCAGTTGGAAATTTGACAAGTTGATCATGGATATTATCTGCTATGTATTCAACATAATTGAAAATGACAGAAGTATTGACTCATCTGTATGTTCATCTGTAAAATACCCTAGGATAAAGGAAAACATGGATATCACATGCCTAGACCCTTTAGGAAATTTTAAAGTAGAATAAGGAGGGTTAATATGTGGAATCTCAACATGTAAAGGCATGAACACTTGGAAAATTTGAAACCTTTTGGGAAATTCCATACCAACATAAAGCTTTGTCAGTGCTTCTATTGATAAGGGAACTCCATTGGGATCTGGTTTGAGCTGTAGCATCTGGTTTATTGACTCAATAGTAATTGTAAACAATACTTCTTTATTTTCATTTACCATTGCTCTATGTTCAAGAGAATAATAGGTATGGCATAACCGAATAACCTCTGGACATTGACCAGTAAGTGGAACGACATATTTGGGTAGGTTTGACTCCCAAATCTGGACTTCTTCAACTTGATCTAATTGCTTTTAAAGACTCCAGCAATGGAGGTCTAGCCGATTAAATTCTATCACTGGATTTGCTATTTTATAATCCACATATGCTAAAGGTGTATGTTCAATGTATACAATAGGATGTTGTAGAGTATTTACAATAACTGTGGTCTTGGAATTTACTGCTGGGTTTAATTTTGACATTTTAAAACTTTCTGGGTACTTGAAACTCTTTATTTGGGCATTTTTAGACTCTTTTGTAAGTTTAAATTATTTACAGAAGTGTTTTTGACTTTAACAAAGGTTATTTAAATAGAAGTAGGAATATACTAGCTATTTCTTGTGTTTAAAAATTCAAATTTGGTTTCAAAATGTTCTTTAGACTCTTACAGGTACATGAAATGATATACAATGGTTTCCTCTACTTTTTTCAGATAAACTAGACTGAAACTGGTTCAAATTGGGCACAGAAGGATTGGGTTTATTCGCAAAGGGTTTCTGGATATAATATGAGTTTTTTCTAGGTCTGGAAAGGCTAAATTATATTCAATTTTAATTTAAAAACCAAATGCAGTATCGAAATAGGTATTTATCAGGGTTTTTTTCAGTGAATTTTTTCTTTTCGGGAAACTACAGGGTCTTTCTATGGATAAATGGTCTTTACTAAGCTTAATTGTTTCAGAAGAATCCTTTTCAAATGATAAATAGGTCTATTTTTGTGATGAATACTTTTTTGTGGAAGTATTTGGTCTTTAACTGGGTTTCGAGGTGTCAAAAAGGCTTCTGATGGATTTTGAAGGTCTCTGGAAGAAAAATAGACACTTCCAGTGGCCCTGACAACAAATTTAATGGAGTTTTGGTCCTTTTGAGCTTGAAAACAATGTACAAATCTTTTTTCTTTAGTTGGAATGAATAAACGCACGTATAGAATGTAAAGAAGGGCTTTTCTGCATATATATGAAGTTTTTATAACCTTTTAGGCTTAAAGTGAGATTGGTATTAAATGGAAATGATATTAGACTAGAGGGTGCTTTGGCGCTGGAGGCAGAAAACTGTTGGTGGTTGTCACACAGGCTTTGGGGAATAAATGGTATTGTTGTATCGAATGCGATCCATTGAAAAGTTTCCGCATGGAGGAGAGATAAGGATGTAATACTGCCCATTTTACAAATGTTGAAATGAGTGTAGATCGCGCAAGTTAAAATGTGATATGTCTTTTGGATCGTTAGATTGGAGGATATGCATGCAAACGACTACAATTGAATGAGCAAGCTGCTCAGCAGTGGGGTGTGGGGTCCGGATTTTTATTATATGTCCGATTAGTTTTAACATTAAAAAAACTTTGTTTTTTAATATAAAACTAATGTTTTATTTTAATTGGCGGGGCACATTAACATGGCGGATGAAAGATTTACAAATATTTTATAACCAATGGGGGTGGGTTTATTATATGACATATTTTTAACCTATGGGGATATGGGCAGGATTATATTTAGCACATGGGGTAATTAAAACCATAGGTTAAAATTAAATAATGGGTTTTGTGCGATATTTAAATAAAATGATTTAATAAATATATACGAGAAGGGGTAGTTGAAGTGGATTAATACATCATGTTAAAAATTATTATGAAATGAAATGTAATGAATAAAAATACATATAAATAAACTAAGTAAAGTGTAAAATAAACTTTTTAAATCACAGATGATTGTATTATTTTGATTTTTACACATAAACTTAGGATAAATTGTATTTTGTGGGCTTTTGAGTGTTTTTCGGATGAAATGAAATTAATTAAGAGGGGATTTTACTTTTCTAAGCAAAAAAGGTGTTTTACTTAGGAAAAGGAGTTATATATTTGGAAAAGGGTGGATATGCTCACGAAATGGGCTTTTATGTAGGGAATCCAATATTTTTAACCAAACAATTACTAAGCCTTGGGTTCGGTCCCAACAGAAGTCAGAGAAATCCTCTGAGCCTCTTTAACTGAAGGTTTTGAATATTGTATCATTGTGGGAGAGAGGAAATTAGTAATTTGCTCGATGATGCTTTATTACACGTCTTTCACAACTGCTTTCTACCTACCCATCATTATTCTAACATTTTTTTACGTCATTTTTATGGGTGCATTTAAGCTTGCAACCCTTCATCCATTTTTCTTTTAAAGCATTTCAACTATCTAATTCTAACCTTATTTCATCTGAGGGCTCAGATTAAACTATTGAGCTCCTCATTTATTCTCTAAATATATACTGATTTGCCAAGTTTAAACTGTTTGACATATATTTATTCTCTATCTAAAACATGAAATTCAAAGCATGAAAATTTAAGATTAAACTATTTAATTGATCATGGATTATGGAATTTTGAACAATCTGCACATAATCATTGTTCTTGTAGTAAAATTAAATAGTAGCGGCATTTTCACTTAGTCACTTTCATGTCTTATTTTTATCTCTTTTCTCTTTTGGGGTTCATTTTTTATTCTTTTTAACTTTTCTTTTTTAAGTCCTTTGATATTTCTTTTAGGACATTTACACTTTTTTCATTTTTTTATTATTTTCAAATATGGGAAAACAACTTGCATAAAGAAAGGTATGTACATATTTACAAGACTATCGAAGTCGATTAAAAAATTATGAACCCTATTATTATAGTACCCTAACAGTGGCTCCACATGGGGATGGAATTTCCTGGTGAAATGTCAAGAACTTTAAGACTAGTAGCCTTTGAATTTTGACTGTGATGACCCTGTAAGTGTCTTCTAATCTCTGTAATTATTCATGCTTATGATATGTTACCTCTAAAATATTAGGGCCTTCTCTCTAGGCTTCAGGTTTGTTAGGAAAACATCCAATCCAATCTAAAATCTTCAATGTATATGTACAATGGTCAAATTAAATAAAACTGACCATTTGTTATCTCCAAGGAGTAGTAGTACTTCAACATTTTGCCATTGACTGGTCCACCTAGCAGATCTGATCCATCCATTTCTTTTAAAAAGAAAGCATTTTTACCTCTATAACCATAAATAACATAAGTTCCTCTCCATAGAAAATAAAATTTTCCATGTTTACCTTTCTCTTGTCTTCTTGAATCCCATTTTAACACTTTGTCTCCAATGTAGAAATCATCTTCTTTACTCTTTTTGTGAAAAAATTTCTTTATCTTATCCTAGATAACTTGAGACTTAATATAAAACTCTTGTTGGCATGTGTTGTCCTTGATGGCAACCTACTTGATGAAATAAGATTGTTGGCAATATGATGCAATGTGTTGTCTTTGATGGAAACCTACTAGATGAAGTTGTCCTTAATGGAAACTGACTTGATGAGTTGTCTTTGGATGGCAACCTACTTGATGAAGTTGTTCTTGATGGAAACCTGCTTATCTGATGAGTTGTCTTCCTTAATGGAAACTGACTTGATGAGTTGTCTTTGGATGGCAACCTACTTGATGAAGTTGTTCTTGATAGAAACCTGCTTGATGAGTTGCCTATGATAAGCAACCTATGTGTTAAATATGTAAGGAAGATGTATCTTGTGTTAAATAAGGAAGGATGATGTATCTACAGATTAGCTCAGAAGTAACAGAAGAAAGGAATTCCAGTAAGTGCCATAGAAGTGATAAATATGACATGTCACAAAGCATATGCGGGTTTGTAAAGGTGAAGTAGCGTATGTACGCGGAAAATTACGTACCAAGTAGCGTATGCCTATTTGTGCTCTAATTTTATAAACTAGGGGACATTACCATGGTATTGGCCCACAGTATTGAGCGCTAGATTATATATTTGATCCCATCCAGGAATAACATCGGAAGTTGTGTGGTTTTGTCTCATGGTATTGATAAAAGATAAATCTATATAAGGAGAAGAAAATCATAGTGCAAGGGGGGCATACGTCTGGGTTTTAATGAATACTTCACTTTGAAGTATATCTGCATGGAAGGGTAACAATTTATTGATTGATCTGAATTAATAATGCACCTATGAAGAAAATGATGAAGAGGGATCTCTAGATCTGAAATGACTATGTATTTTCTAGATCTGTTTATGGAATTTTTAGATCTGAGATGAGGCGAATGTTTTCTGAAGTGAAGGGTAAGATCTGAGATATTTATCTATTCTGAAGAGTTGCGCAGCCCTACAAAGTTTGAAGATCTATATGCAGGTTCGCTTCATAAAAAGCGCGTGCATACGCAGGTTGGCTTCAACAAAAGCGCGTATGGAATGTGAGGTTGGTTCTGGAATATGTGCAGAAGTATACGCAGGTTTGTCTCTATTAAAGTGCGTTTATACGCAGGTTTAGTAAAGTAAAAGTGCGTATGGAATCTAGGGTTTTGCTGAAGTATGTGGAATGAAATTTCTGATCTGTTCTGCTGGTTTACTGTTATCTGTCAATAATGTATTCATACAGATATGGGTTGTTTGAATGTTGAATATGCTGATGATTATGTTAATTGAAGATCAAGTTGTTGGTTGATTGGTTGATGATTCAATGAATGAATTGATGGGGTTATAAGTTTCAGTTTGATGTATGATGAGCTTAAATGTGTGGAGTGGGTCCAGTCTGAAAATATGATGAAAAGTGGCCTACAAGTTGTGTTGTATGGAAGCTGTTGGATCCAGTATGAAAATTGATGAAACGTGGTCCGCAATGGTGCTGAAGGTCGAAGCCTTCAGTGAGGGGGTTGTAGCTCCCTTCCAGTGGTAGCTGGTAAACGAGAGCAGGGGGTAGTAGCTCCCTTCCAAGAGAGGCTGGTAAACGAGAGCAGGGGGTTGTAGCTCCCTTCCAGGAGAGACTGGTAAACGAGAGCAGGGGGTTGTAGCTCCCTTCCAGGAGAGGCTGGTAAACGAAAGAAGGTTGTAACCTTCTGCAGGTAGGTGCCTGCGTGCTGGTATGAGTCTGCGCTAGTACATGGTTGTAAGATGTTTTCTTTATAATAAAATATTGAAGACTGAGACGACGGCAGCGGTGGTTTTCTCCCGAATTGGGTTTCCACCTTAAATCCTGGTGTTCATGTGTGTTGCTTATGTGGGATCATTTATTTTGTTCTTACTGCACCTTTTTACTGCTTACTAAACATCTAATGAATGAATGATGCAATAATCTAAGTAAAGAATTATCTGCACTATGAGATCACTGGTAATACGCAAGTTTTATTAAGGATATCCGCGTGTATACGTGAGTTGGCTTCAGTAAAGTAGTGTATGGGTTTTAGAGAAAGACAAAGAAAAAAGTTTTCGAGTCAGCCTAAATCTTGATTCACCCCCCCCCCCCTCTCGGTATTTTTCCCAACACCTCTTCTCTTGTTTAACTGTAAGTGAATGGTTTGGTTAATCTGCTTTGAATGTCATTTGTCTCAAATTGTAATTCTTGGATTATCTCTTCATTACTAGTACTCCTAAGGAAGATGGAAAGATAACATCCATTACATAGACAAGATAGTAAGGGGATGTACCAATAGATTTTTTGGTGGTAAGTCTATCTACCCATAAGGAATTGAATAAATTCTTATTCCAATTCTTTTTTTATCTTTTAGTAACTTCTTGATGATGTTTACAAGGATATTATTTGAATATTCAGCAAGGCCATTACCTTGAGGGTAATATGTAGTAGAATGGACTAGGGTAATGTGATATTTATGGAAAAATTCAATCATATTTTTGGATTTGAATGCAGCTGTATTTTTATAAATAATATTTTGTGGACATCCAAATCTTGAAAGTATGTTGCTTTCTATAAAGGAGATAATGAATGTGCAGTGGCTTGCCTAGAGGGTATGGCTTCAATCCACTTAGTAAAATAATCAGTGGATGTCAGAATCCACTTGTGTTGGGCTGATGATGGAGGGTAAATTTCACCAATGAAGTCAATACCCCATTGTTGAAATGGCATTTCTATTGAGATGGGTTTTAAGGGCAGGGATAATAATTTTTTCTTACGCTCAAATATTTGACACTTGTGACAGGATGTCACATACCGTTTTACATCTGAAAACAAAGTAGGCCAGTAAAAACAAGCTCTCAAGATTTTGTCTACAGTAGTATTCCAGTAGAGATGCCCTCTACAATCACCTGCATGAAATTATCCTAATATTTTTTTAGCTTCTTATTTTAGAAAACAATTTAATAAAATCCCACTATGATCTTTCCAAAATAATACATTGAATACAAAATCTTACTGCCTTTAGCTTTAAGAATCTAGCTTTTTCTCTTGATAATCCAGGAGGAGCTTATAAGTTTAGTAATACAAATATCATATCTACATACCATGGTGAGTCTGAAAAGGCTTCACTAATCTCTAGAGTCGCCATCTCTTCTTGATCATCTACTTGGGAAATAAAATTTATGTCTAGGGCATTACAATTTGATTCAGCCATGAGTTTGGCTAAACCTTGACCTTTTATAAGTTTAGTGGGTTTAATCTCTATGTCATATTCGAAAATTGTGACAATCCATTTACCTCTTCTACCATCAGGACCATCCTGAGTTAGAATTTCTTTTACTACTGCATTTGGGACATAGGAAATAATGTGAGAATAAAGAATGTACACTCTGAAATATTTAATGGCCTTTACCGAAGCTAGGGCTTATTTCTCCATGATATTGTACTTCAAAGTGGCATCTCTAAGTGTTATGATAAAGAAATATATGGGCTGCTCATAGCCCTGGTCATTTTTCTACAGTAAAACTACATCAATGGTGTGCTCTGAAGCAAAGGAAAAATTCATAAAATCCTTTTTAAAGTCAGGAGTTATAAGGACTGGAGTTTTGGTTAAGGCCTGCTTGATATATTCAAATTATTGTTTTGCCCCAATAGTCCATTTAAGAAGTGAATATTTTTTCAGCATATTATTGAGTTCTCTAATTATTCGAGCTAAATTGGAGATGAATCTTCTTAAAAATTCAATTTTACCTAGAAAATATTGTAAGTCTTTTATATTTCTATGAGGACTAATGTTAAGAATTACTTCTACTATGACAGGGTCTATTCTAATTCCTTCCTTAGATATTATGTGTCCTAGTAAATTACCTTCTTATAATCCAAATAAGTTTTTCTTAGGGTTTAAGAGATGCCAAAATTTCTGTATTTAATAAATACTTGTCTAAGATGGTGCAAGTGTTCATAATCAGTCTTAGAAAATACAGTAATTTCATCTAAGTAAATCACCAAGAATTCATGAATTTCCTTTTCAAAGGCGGTATCCATAGCTCTTTGAAAGGTAGTTGCTGCATTCATTAAACCAAAAGGTATCTTTACATACATAATATTTCCCCAAGGAGTAGTAAAGGATGTTTTGGCTTGATCCTCTAGTTGGACTAAAATTTGGTTGTATCCTGAAAATCCATCTAAAAGTGAAATCCTAGAAGAACCAACTAACCTTTGTAAAATGTGATCCATTTTTGGTAAAGGATAATTATCTTTTAAGGATACTTTGTTTAGATTCCTAGAATCAACACATAATCTAATCTCTCCTGTCTTTTTTCTTGGTACAACTAGATTAGAAACCCAATTAGAATATTTGATTGGTGCAATTATCTATGCATCGTAAATTCTTTTCACCTCTTTTTCAATCAAAGGCATCAAAACAAGGTTTATCCTTCTTAACTTTTGTTTAAAAGGATTTTGGTCTTATTTTATAGGGATTTTATGCTAAATTATGTTGGTGTCATAGGATTTTAGGTCCTCATAATTCCAAGAAAAAACATCTTGAAATTCCTTAAAAAGAGAAATATATTTTTCTTTTTCTTGTTGAGGTAAGGCTCTAGAAAGTTTGATAATTTTGGGTTTTAACTCTGTGCCAATGTTACATTCCTAAATATCAAATCTAAGTGGCTCCATTTTGGGTTTTCTAGCAACATCATTTGAGTCAAATAAATCTTCTAATGGAGTTAAACCTTTTGTTAAGAAATTATCTTGGGGATTTAATATATCAGATTCATCATCAATTGTCTCATCAATTTCTATTCTCTTAAAGTTATCTATATCTGATTGACTAAATTTAGTAGGTCTAGCAAACTTTATTTTATTTACATCTATATTATTCAAATCAACTTCACTATCTAAATCTTGATCTATGGTACAATCCGTGTCTGTTTTACAATTCTGAAATTCACCTTCATTATTCATAAAATGGTAAATTTGTTGATCTTGTGAGAAAATTTGCCAATATTTAAGGTTATCTGGAACTATTGGTCTATTTTTTACTTCTACAATATATTTATTATTGGGTTTAAAGGGAAATTTATAGGTACTAGCAAAATTTTCTAAGGAGTGTGCCTGTATGTTTTTCTTTCTTGGGATTGCAGAAAAATTACATTCCAACAAGTCATCTATAAAATCTAATAGATTTTGTCTATATGGGCCTAATATAGGATTATAAACAGAATATTCTCCATTTATATGTTTTATAATCAACTCGGGATTTCCCATAATTGATATTCTTTTGCCTCCTAAGTTTCTGATAATCTGGAGCCTTAAAATGAGGGCTTCATACTCAGCCATATCATTGGTGCATTTGAATTTCAGTCTAAAAGCATGGCCTTCTGCATGATTCTTTTCAATATTAATTATCCAAACTCCTGCTCCTGCTCCTAGTTTATTGAATCATCCATCAAAATCTAAATGCCATAAATATTCATGAAAGATATTTTCATTATTTTGTGTTTTATTTTTGTCTTTTAATTCAGTTTTTATTTCATTATTATTTTTGGAGTTACATAAGATGAATGAATGTAGGTCAGTAGGTGTAGTGTAAATTGGGTAATTTATTGATCTTTCTACGCTACTTACCATATATTTCATCAATGTTTCCCTATAAATTTTCTTTGGTTGACCAACAACTGATATAGTAGCATATGAAATGTCCAATTGTAGAGATCCCTATAATTTTACTTCCCATGAGCGAGATAATAACATTCCATACTTGGGTTGTATACCAACTACTACAATGTCCTAGAGTATACTTTTACCAGGATATCGAACTAATTTGACACCCAAATATTTAGTTAAACCTAGGCATTTCACTTTGCTTGAATCAAGTGAAAATAACTCTTTGTAAGGCCTTGTGATGTATAAATTCAGGGTTATCATTATTTCTTTTGGCATTAGATTATGTGAAGCTCTTGAATTTGACATTGCATTGTGTAAAATTTGCTCATAAATAGTTAAGCTAATGTAAAATGGGGGAATTTCTCCATATTGATGCTCTCCATTAACATCAGGGCCAAAAATCAACTCTGGTTGATCATCATACAAGTTTACAGAGTCTTCTTCATCATTCATGTTTAATGTTTCAGTGATAGTTGTTTTATACAAATCATGTTTTACCAATTATGTCAGAGGAATAGGTATTTTTAGCTTTTCAATTTCTGTTTATATATTGAATGAAGTTTGTGATTTACTAATTTGAATTAAATCTTCTTTAGTATCTATAGTTTGAGTGGGTTTGTCTTGTTTTTCTACAGTTATTTTTTCATTTTCTGTTTGAGTTTCTTGTGTTTTACTGTTCTTATTTTTCCTTTCAGGTATGGTTTGAGAAGTAGTAGATGTTTTTTCAGATTTTGAATTATCAAAAGCTAGTTTTACAATGGCAACTTTCAGATCTGCTGATTTTGGATCAACAATGGATATTTTGGACTCTAAGTTTGTTGTTTTAACATAATTAAGTACTTTTACAGCATCAGATTTTTGTGAATCTTTTGAATCTCGGGAAACTTCATCTGTTATGTCAACAACCTTAGGACTGAGTGAAATTTTAGCGCTGGAAACTTTTTGGGATGAATTGATGTTTTTCTTATTTTTCCTAAGGAAAATTTGCAAAATTTTTATTGTGGGAGCTTCTACTATTTTCTTATTTTTTGTTTGAGAAGTTTTCATAGTAGAAGGCTCTGTGTTTTTCTTGTTTCTAAGGTTATATTGACTATGTAATTCATTAAGAGCGAATTCATAACCTTGTTTGTAGTAGAATGATTCACCGGAATCTAATTGAAGTTGTTGGAGTTCAAATAACTCTTGATCTTCCTGTGTCAGAAAGATAGTGTTATTATCATCTATTCCCATTAAATTTATGGTATCCTCATCATCATCATTCTGTTGAGAAATTTCAACATAGTTCTCTTCAAATGGAGGTCTTATTGTCTGATTAGGGGTTGATTCTTTGGATTTTCCCGAGTTTGTATTTTTCCTGAAGTTGGGATTCCTAATTTGCTGTTGATTATCCCATTGTGGTATCCTTTCTATGTTGTCTAATCTATCCATAATTCTCTCTAAAATCTTATCTAGTTGATCTATTTTTCCATCTAAAATAGATGTTTCTTCTTTTATGGTTACTCTCCTCTCATTCCTTAATCTAGCTTTTCTAGCTAAAATATTTACTTCTACACTAACAACATATGTTTGCATTATTTCTAAATTTTTAGCATTTTTTTCCCTTAGATGACAGACCATGTTTGTGTCAAATCCATCAGGGAATTTGAGTGGGATAGGATCAGGAGTGGGTTTGAGATTATCTGGGATTGAATTATAAACATTGTTGTATCTTGTGCAGTAGTCTTGAACTGTTTCATTAGGAGCTCTTTTCATTGCATCAAATTTAGATAAAATTTGGAGTGTATTTTTCTTATTTTCCAATTTATTCAAAAATAATCTATGAAAGACTGATAAATCAGCTACACTACTAGGATTAAGACCTTTAAACCATTTTTTAACTTCCCCTTTTAATTTTTGTGCAAAGAGTCTCATTTGTACATCAGAATCATCTATTTCATGAAGCTCAAAATAATGTGTCATTTTATTAATATTTTGCTAGGCTCTGTAATGAGTAGTAGCGTTAAATTGGGGTATTTTACTTTGGTAATCCTAAGGCATGTCATGTAGTTGTGCTGGAAGGATTAGGGGAGCATATCTAGCATGAATAGCTTGAATTATAGCTTGGCTATGAGGTAGATTGGAAGTTGTTCAGGCTGAACCGGAAGTACTAGATGATTCAGTTAAAGAAGTGGCTGATGAAACTAGAATATAAGATGGTGTGCTAGAAAAGTGGTGGATGAACTAAAAGATAAAGTTTGGGTGCTAGAAAATGAAACTAGAATATATGAAGAACTACTTGGAAATGAGAATATGTGTTTGAAATTGCAGAAGGTAAACTAGTAGATGGAGTTGATGTGGGTGAACATGGAAATAATATTCTAGGTTGTAAGGGTTGTCTAGGGATAAATATATCTATAGGTTGGAGGGTCGTGGAAATTATAGATGATGTAGTGGTATCTAAATGAGAAATATAAGGCTTAGATTTATATGCTAATAATTGAGCTAATTCAATAGATTCATCTATTTCCTTAAGAATAGTAGCATTTATTTCTTCAAGTTTATCATGAGCTTTAAATATCTTTGACTCAAAATCTGCTGAAATATTTTCCTTCTTTGTCTCAAGTGATGAAATAAAAATAGAATCTATAATAGCACTAAAATTAATTTCTGATTTAATTTTGAATAAAGAATGTTCAAAATTCAGGTCAAACTCTATGTCTTGTAGACTTACTAATTCTTTTGGTAATTAATTGGCTCTAACTAAGGAAGTTTTAAGACCTAAATCTTCTACATGTTTATTCTTTTTTGCAATTCTGTCAGGATTGTCTACTATAACAGTAGGTTTAGGATCTGGGTTAGACCTGGTATAGTAAATTTTTCTAGAAGCTAGAATTACATTTTTTTATACTCACAACTTATAAAACAGTCTTAAACGAAAAAAAATGATAAAAATGATTTCCTTAAGACCTATTTTATGACTGAGGATTGGTTAATTCCCCAATGGAATTGCGAGTATGTTATCACTCTAATAATTCTAAAGTTGTGAGATTTTAGTTTAAAGTCTAAGAAAATTAGAGGTAACCACAGGAACTTTTAAACTCTAGGATCTAGCCTTCCTAGGGTTCAAAGAGGGATCTCTCTATAATATTTAACTTTGTTTTGATTATAAGATATTAGGCTAGTTATGATTGTGAAAATTGGTTTTGATTTGGTTTGGTTTGGTGAGAAAAAATCACTTAGTCAGATGGATAGTGATAGATCTATTTTTCCATTGTCTTAAGAGGTAAAAAAACAAGCAGACAGAACAAGGATCAAGGTCAAAAATTCAAATATTTTTAGGGCAAGATAGACAAGTCATTAGAGATCTTGGAAGGCTGATTGGTGAAGTGGTTTGATCAGGATAAAGAGAAATTAAGGATTCTTTGATCCAGATAAGGAAGGAGTAGACAGAATTCATTCGAAAGAGGAATCAATTAAGGGTTTCCTACTCTAGAAATTAGCAGAAAACAAAGAAATGATAAACAGTAAAAGACAGGGTGCTTTTAACAAATCCTTTAATAATACTCCTAATTTATCATTCAAATTTATAATACATATATGGATGCATGTAAACTTAAGAAGATAAACAAAGACAATAGAAAGTACTTCAATTCAATTTCTCATCACATCAATCCTAAAATATGATGCTAGATGATTTGATCCAGTCTGCTACTCGAGCTTGCTACAAAAAGCCTTCAAGTACATAAATATTAACTATAGAAATCTTCACCAATTTATTCCACAATAATACTTCAAAAGATGAAGTATATACACAAAAATGTTTAAAAAATATCTTAGAATAATCCTAAGAATTTTCCAAGGAAATTAAAATATTTTTTACAGCAAAATAGTGACAATTGCTTAAGAAATTAGCAACTTGTCATATTTATTCAAATAAAATAGAAGTGTTGTTTTGGATTGGGTGCAACTGTGTGCCTTGTTGTACTCTTTGCTGGTAAATATATTTCAAATATGTTTTGAAATATTTATATTCTTTTATGATACTCTTTCATCTGATACTCTTTACCTATGATAAAATTTAGTCACTATTAAAACTGCTTTACTGCTGTAAGTTTCTGTTTTGACTGTAAAAATTCAACAAACTATTTTTATACTTTTCTCATCCATTTGACTTTTACAGTATGTCAATGAGTGATTCCCAAGATTCTTCATCAGGAATTTTTATTTTTTTCAGCTTCCTAAAGTTCTCATCTGCCTCGGTGTATCTAGCAAATGTTGGTTTTATAACAAAAAGGTGTTTTATCTCATGCTGTAGATAAAAAAAAGTCTTCAAAACATTTATGTAAAACCTTTCGTGTAGGAATTCCTTGTCGTTTTGTTTTGTCAACCTGGTCTTTTGCATAATCTCTAGTATTCTTGTTGTAGTCATCTTGTGGCATTTGTTTATCATTAATAACAAGGATGTTAGGAAAACCTCTTTTCCTTAGGATCTCAAACTTAACCATAAACTTAGTTATGACTATGTTCATGTTTCACATTTTTCTTCAATTTGCTTCATCAAATTCTTCTTTGAAATGAATTTCCTTATTTCAAGGATTGCTATTGAGAAACTTAATTAATTCTAGGGCCTATTCAGGTTTGGCACCTAGTTCCTCCTTTGTTTACTGAATCTCTTCTTGGGATGCCTTTAGAAAATATTTTTTCTCATAAATTACATGTACTTAAGGCCAAACATCATTGCTGGATTCAATAATTTTACCCCATAATTGATTCTTCACATAAGACATTGGTTCTTTCAAGGTTAAATCCTTTTGTAGAGTCCTCAATTCAACATTAAACCTGTTAGCCCTTTGTTCCTGAGTTTTAGCATTGATTTGGGCTAGCTTCTTAGTATCTTCAAGATTTTCAATTACTTTCTTCAATCTATTGATTTGATTGGTTTGAAGTGTCATTTCTTCCATGGCCTTAACTAATTTACTAGCCTCATCAGAATGCTAACCTGTTGTGGTAGAAGATTCTGTAGCTGAAGTAGTTGATGATGTCACTGGCACTGCAGTTACAACCAGTGGTACTTTTGGTGCCAACTCTTTTGCCAGAGTTGAAGGCATGGCTGTAGTAACCATGGGAATTACTTTAGGATCTTCCTATACTTTTTTAGTATTTGTTTCATGGACAAGTTTGTCGATTCAGATTTCCATTTCTTTTATCTGTCTTCTCAATTATAAAATTAAGTTCCTCATATCATCTTTCTGGTTTTCCTCTTGAACTATTTGTTTTTATTGTGGATGTTTTGTTGATGGAAGCTTGAGCTATTTCCTAAGTGCTACAATATGAACATTATTTTTCTTCACTAACTCTTCTGCAGCTTTGATATTGGTAGGATCATATCCTACTTGGATAACCAATTTTTCTAAATACTTAATCCTAAGATCTTTAGCATATGAGGAAGCCTTGTCAGATTTCATTTGATCTCTCATATTTATTATTGTGTTTTGGAGTTTTTGGACACTCATGGAATTTTTAGTTATGGTAGAATAAAGCATCTCATAATTTTTCCTATGAAATTCAATTTGATCTAGTGCATGGATACTTTCTATAGGTACTTCAAGATCAACTTTTTTGTAATCTGCAATTGTCTTGGGAGTCTTGACTGTTGGTTGAAGCATTGACATAATCAATTTTTTTTTTGAATAATCAAAAGTAGATAGAAGTTTGTTCCAGATACCTGGTGTTTATTTCAAATACTGAGAATAGATCTCATTTTTGGTTTCTTCATTCTTTTTCTTTATCTGCTTATATTTATCCTTGATGTCAATATCTTTAACTTATGCTATCTATGAGGAGGATGCCTCCATACTCTGTTTCTTCTCTATTACCTGTGTGTTTCAATTATCAGGATGTTCTTCATCTAGAATCTTTGTGGCTAGCTCATTTGTAATGATTGTAGTAGCATTTGTGTTTGACTTTGGAACATTTGTATCTCCCACTTCTATGGTCAAATTTTTCTTTATCAACTGGATTGATCTTATGCTTTTTATTGTATCTAAGTTTAAACCTAGTCTCAGCTGTTGTCTCAGCAATGTAGGTACCTTCTTCCCTGCCTCTTTTAGTAGCTTTATCTCCTTGATTTGCAATTTGCAAGGTGTGACTAGTATCACCCTATTTAATTGTTTCTACCAAGGTATTTTCTAACCACTCTATTTGATTGACAAATTGTTCAATATATAGTCTTTTTTCATGAATATAAGGTATCAATTTGCACTTCACCCTCATTTTACTTAGTATTCCCCGTGGATCATAATTCCATGAGAATATTTCTTCAAATTTGTAGTCAAGTAACTGTTTTGCTGTTTTTTGTCCTGCATCTCTCTGATTACAAATAAAAGGTCTTTCCTGATTCTTCAACTTAAATTAGGTCTTCTTTTTAGCTGCTAAGAAATTGATAGAAGCTGAATTTATGATTTGCTTGATATATTCCAAGGAAAAAAATCTCATTGACATATACTTAGGTAGTTTATAGGGTAAAATATTTGACCCAAAAACTCTGATTTCAGTATCTTTCTGATATAAGTACCAATCTTCAGTTCTAGTTTTATCTGATAGTTGTAGAAGTTTATTTATTTCATCACTGGTTCTTGGCTGTATTGTGTTTGTCAACATGTTTATCAATGGGTGAATAAAGTAATCTGTAAACTCTACATAACTGAACTCTGTGGACTCTTTTCTTATCAAAGATGTCAACAAGATGATTGAAAGTGGGTTCTCTTCTGTATCAACTTCTAGAATGTTATTAAGAAATTTTCTGCTTTAAAGTATAATAACATGTGGAAAAGAAAGGACGTATACTTAAATACTCCTTTAGTTGGAAATTTGACAAGCTGATCATGGATATTATCAGCTATGTATTCAGCATAATTGAAAATGACAGAAGGAGGCTGTCCTGGTGCAAAGGTAGATAGAAAACCTAGGATTGAATCATTTGTTGTTCATCTGTAAAACACCTTAAGATAAAGGACGACATGGATATGACATGCCTAGACCCTCTAGGAAATTTTGAAGTAGAATAAGGAGGATTACTATATGGAATTTCAACATGTAAAGACATGAACACTTGGAAAATTTGAAACCTTTTGGGAAATTCCAAACCAATATAAAGCTTTGTGAGTGCTTATATTGATAAGGGAACTGCATTGGGATCTAGATTGAGTTGTATCATCTGGTTTAGTGACTCAACAGTAATTGTAAAATGTAATTATTTATTTTCATTTACCATTTCTATATGTTCAGGAGAATAATAGGTCTGACATAACCTAATAACCTCTGGACATTGATGAGTGACTGAAACAACATATTTGGGTAGGTTTGACTCCCAAATTTGGACTTCTTCAACTTGACCTAATGAATTTTCAAGACTCCAGCAGTGGAGGTCTAACAGATTAAATTCTATCACTGGACCTGTTATTTTATAATCCACATCCGCTAAAGGTTTATGTTCAATGTCTACAACTAGAGGTTGTAGAGGATTTACAACAATTGCAGTCATGGAATTTACTACTTGGTTTGATTTTGACATTTTAAAACTTTCTGAATACTTGAAACTCTGTATTTGGGATTTTTTGAATTCTTCTGTAAGTCTAAATTGCTTACAGAAGTGTTTTTGACTTTAACAGAGGTTATTTAAACATAAGTAGGCATAAAATGGATTTTTCTTGGGTTTAAACCTTCAAATTTGGTTTCAAACTCTTCTTTAGACTCTTATAGGTACAGGAAATTATAGACAAGGGTTTCCTCTACTTTTTTCAGAAAAAATGGATTGAAACTGTTTCAAATTGGGCACAAAAGGATTGGGTTTATTTGCAAAGGGTTTCTGAATAGAATAGGATTTTTTTCCTGGTCTGCAAAGGCTAAATTATATTCAATTTCCATTTAGAAAATAGATGTTGTATTGAAACAGGGATTTATGAGGTTTTTTGCTGTGAATTTGTTGTTTTCGGGCAACTACAGGGTATTTTTGTGGATAAATGGGCTTTACTAGAATTAATTGTTTCAGAAAACTCATTTTCAAATGATAAATAGGTTGCTTTTTGTGAAAAATACATGTTTGTGTAGGTATTTGGTGTTTAACTGGGTATCTTGGTGTCAAACAGGCTTCTGATGGCTTTTCAAGGTCTCTGGAAGCAAACTGGACACTTCCAGTAGTCTTGAAAATAGCTTTAATGGCTTTTTGGTTCCTTTTTTTGCGTGAAAACAATGTTAATTCTTGTTTCTTTAGTCAGAATGAATAAACACACAGATAGAATGCAAAGAAGGGTTTTTCTGGGTATATAGGAAGTGCTTATAAATTTTTAGGTTTAAAATGGGATTGGCATTAAATGGAAATCATTTCAGAGCATAGGGAAATTTGGCATTGGAGGCAGAAAATCATTGGTGGTTATCGCAGAGGATTTGGGAGGTAAATGGTATTGTGGGATCGAATGCGATATAGTGAAAATTTGTCGCATGGAGGAGAGATAAGGGCGTAATAGTGCCCATTTCGCAGATGTTGAAATGAGAGTAGAACGCGAAAGTTAAAATGCGATTTCTCTTTTGGATCATCGGATTGGAGGATATGTATGCGAACGACTGCGATTGAATGAGGAAGTTTCTCGATGGTGGGGCATGGG